>CM057453.1:34565000-35157500 GCA_016271365.2 Neoceratodus forsteri
TTGGAGCATTGACTTCAGGGTACCATTAAATCTTTCCACAAGTCCATTGGCTTGTGGGTGATTAGGTGTCATGTGCCTCTGCACCACACCACACTTCTCCCACAAACATTTCATCAGGTCCGACATGAAGGAACCCCCTCGATCGGTTATAACCTCCTGCAGAAACACAACACAGGAGAAAATCCCAAGTAAGGCACCTGTCACTTTGTCTGTCCTCAGTGAGGATAGGGCAACTGCCTCAGGGTACCGGGTGGCATAATCCACCACAGTCGGAATGAACCTCTTCCTGGAGGAGCTGGGGGTATTTAAAGGCCTCACAATATCCATTCCCACCCTTTGGAATGGCTCCTCCACTATGGGCAATGGAATTAGGGAGGCTTGGGTTTTCTTACCTGCCTTCCCTATTTCTTGGCACTGGTGACAAGACCTGCAATACTCCTTCACCTGCTGGGTGAAGTTGGGCCAATAGAAATTCTGGGCCAACTGCTGTATAGTGCATGGGATTCCCAGATGACCAGACAAGGGAATATTGTGTGCAGTCTTGAACAGCTGCTCACGATACCCTTGCAGAACGACAAGCTGCCTGCCTATCACCCCTCCCTCTGTCTTTGCAGCCTAAGTATACATCATTCCATTTTCCCAATAAACTTTATGTTTACCATCACCTCCCTGTGCTCCATCAGAGTCTGCCCAAGCCCTCAGTTTCTCTAGACTAGAGTCACTTTTCTGAGCAGCTGCAAACTCCTTACACATTCCCAAGGCATGGGACAGGTCCCCATCAATATCTAAACTAGGGTCCCTAGCACCAGCGTCAGAGTACTCAGGATCACTGTCATCCCTAACCCTCTGACAATGGGTCACCCCTCCTTCTTCGAAGTAACCATCCATAGCTGTGTGGTTAACCGCTACTGGAGAAATTTCTACCCCCTTTTCATTAGTATCCATATCAGGAGACATAGTCTGGGAAACCAGCCTCCCAGTGGTTTCCACAATGACTTCTGTGGGGTCCAGGGAACTACAGTTTTCCCTTGCCACTTGGTTACAGGTAACTGCACACACCATCCACTGCTTGAGATGATTGCCAAGGATGATGTCAACTCCTAACGTTTTAGCTACAGCCACCTGTTGCACAGTTCCCCCTGTCTTACCTCAGTCTAGGAGAACACTAGCGAGTGGCAATGTGGTCTCCTCACCAGTGAACCCTTGCACAGTTACAAATTCATTGGTTATAAGCTGACCAGGCTCTACCAGATCCCCTTTTACCAGCGGCAGGGATGTCCCGGTGTCCCTTAACCCTTGTGTCTGTACACCATTCACCATGACTGGGTGCGTGTGTTCCCTCATGTTCACAGGCATGCTTCCAGGGAACATAAATAACCATCCCTTCCCTAGCCCCATGTTGCTATTGCTCATCCTTTGGGACACTGTTCGCAATATGCCCAGTTTCTTTACAAACCCAACATTCGTTTCTTTTTCAGAGAACTCTTTTCTTTGAAACCTGGGGCTAACTGGTTTTGGTGGAGGCAGTGAGGGTTTTAGCTGCCCTGAAGGTGCGCTTTTCCCTTTCTGCGCTGCCACGCCTGCCCCATTCGCTCTCAGAGCAGGTCTGCTCTTGGCATAGCAGTCAGAGAGTTCAGCAGCCTCTTGCACTGTTTTGGGATCTCAGTCCTCCAGCCAGGTTTTCAGCTCTGCTAGGCATGCCCAGAAAAACTGTTCTAACAAAATAGCATTTTCAATTTTATCTACAGAGTTTGCTTCAATTCCCTCCCACCAACATTTTAAAAACTGACGTTGTTTTGTGCCTAGCTCCTCATAGCTCATATCAGGGCTTCTCCTGAGCTTACAGAATTTAGCTCTGTATGCTTCTGCAGTTAAATTAAACCTTTTTAACAGTGCAGCTTTAAGTATGCTCTAATTATTACTGTCCTCATTGTCCATTTGACTCAATGCATCCTGAGCTTTCCCAGTAAGTGGTGGGGATAGCTGGAAGCTCCAGGATCCTCTAGGAATGTTTGCCTGAGTACAAACTTTTTCAAAAGAATTTAAAAATGCATCCATAACCTCCCCCTCTTTAAATTCAACTATCAATTTGGAGTTTAATTTGTAACCCAGTCCTGTAGTTACAGTTAAACCCAAGCCACTTACCTGCTCTGGTGCTGGTGGTTGGAGTCGTAGCTTCTCCAGTTCATGTCACCTCTGGCGCTCCCGCTCCTCACAGTCCACCTCTTGCTGTTCATGTTCAGCTTCTTGCTGTTCTTGCTCCCTCTCCTCTGCAGCTCGCTGGTGCTCACGCTCTTCACGGTCAGCTTCTCACAGTTCTTGCTCCCTCTTCTCCTCTGCGTCTCGTTCCTCTCACTCAGCGTCTCTCTGCAACTCCAGCTCCATTCTGCGCAGCTCAGTATGCAGCCTGATTGCTTCTGGCTTCAGAATGCTGGTGCCCTTCCCCTGCTGCTGGGGCCGTTAGCTTGCATTGGCCCTGCTGCCCTCCTCACTGGATCTGGACACTGTTCTGGCCGCTAGCCCCTCCATGCCCAAGGTTTGGTCCTTTATAGTCACAGTCTGTGACTCAATGCTCTGGGCATCTGCTGTCATCAGGGCATCCATAAGGTTCTGCTTGGTGGCTTTCACCTTGTGCAGGGCTCCTCTCTCCTTGCACAACTGCTTCAAGTAGTTTGCAGTGTGCCTGCTGTAGTTGGAAGCTATCCTCTTCCCTAACTATGGCTACTTTAACTTGCACTTTGACAACAGGTAGGAACTTGACTGTATGCCAAATTACATAGTTCTGTTTCCTTTTTAAAAATAAATCACTGCCTTATTTTGCAAGTGAGCTGTACAGTATTAAGCTGACACACTGAACAGTTAAAGCTTATGTTACCAAATTTATCACACCGCTACTAACCAAATCTGACACAAACGCACTCTGCAGGTCAGGCCCTCTGCTCCCACAGTGCCAACCTCAGAGCGCAGTAATGCGAACAGGTAACAGACAGGGTAACCCTCCTGTCTGCTTTTCAGTCCGAATCACCTGTAGTCTCAAGTTCTGGGGGGATTCAAACTGTGAGCCTTATGCTAGCGTACCCAATGTACAGGCTCAGATATGTACCCCCTTTGGGGGATTGCGGTACAATCTTTCACCAGGGGCACCAAGCCAGGCTTCCAAAACGAACCCTTAAAACTTTATAGAAGACCTTAGGTATATTCTTACCTTTTCCCCAGTTTGGTAACACCATCAAGCTTTTGAACAGTTTTTGTCAGTCTTAACCCTCTATACGTCACATGCAAAAAGAACTGACAGACACACCCAGGCAGTATCTTTCAAATAAAGATTTTACTAACAGACGATAAAAATATGAAAAATGTAAACACAGAACAATATATCAAAGAGCTCACAATCACATGAAAGAACAATGGAAGATTACAAAACAAAAACTCCTACCACAATACAATTAGACTCAACTTGAAACTCCTGCTTAATGCCAAAAAAACTAAGGCCATGATTTTCTCTCCATTGGCTCATCTCAAAAAAAAACCACAGATAAGGATCCTCACATAAGCACCCTTTTGGAAGAAGCCCTGGAGTTTGTGGAACAATTCAAATACCTGGGGGTCTGGATTGACTACAAATTGTCCTTCATTGATCACACTGAAGAACTCACTAAGAAATTGTGTCAAAGGCTTGGTATTTTCATCAGGATCAAGCACTCACTAACCCAGGAGGCTAGAAAACTCCTAGTCCAAGCTACCTTCTTGTCTCTCCTAGACTATGTGTACTTCCTATATGGCCATAGTACTAGCACAGCTCTCTCCAAGCTTGATACCCTATACCACAGAGCCCTTATGTTCATTTTGGATGCTCTTTATGACACACACCACTGCATCCTCTTTTCTTCTGTAGTATGGAGCTCCCTTAGCTTCAGGAGGCAAAATAATGCTATTCTATGGACATATAAGGCAATCACTCATAAATTACCTCAGTACCTCACAAGCTGCCTAACTCCCTGCATCCCTGGTGCCTATTCCCTCAGAAGTCTTATCATCTTATCTCTGGCTATCCTTAAAGTTAAAAAGTGCTTTGGTAGAGCCTCAATAAGCTTCACTCTTCCTACACTTTGGAATAAGATCCAGAAAACTTTAAGGCTCACTTTCCCTGTCACGTTCTCCCTCTTCAAATCCTTGTTCCTGAGGACCTTCTCCAAGGTCTGTCATTACTTCAAGTCAAGCTCTTAACATCACAATTTGTTACTGCCGTAAATTCTGGACTTAAACCTCAACCATTGCTTGAGGTGTCATTTGAGTCCTCCCTTCTGTCATTGTACAAATCAAGGTCCCAACATCACAATTTGTCTTTGCTTCAAATATTTGACTTAAACCCCAACCATTGCCTGTGGCATCTGTCATTGTTTCTCCCTTAGAGCAGTCCTTCCTCCCTAGGCCATCATGTCCAACCCTCTCCTATCTCATCTGACCTTCCCTCCCCACTCTCTATAACCCCCCTTCCCACCCCACTTGCCAGGCCATGCCTACAGTACTTACCAAAGGACTCTTACATCTCAATCTTCTTCACACTTTGACACTAGAAGAACTGCCACTCCTGCTCACTATGACTCCTCCAATGATGTTTACTGTATAAACTTTAGCTCATTACCTTATGTCCATATATCTGTATCTATGCAATTGTATTTAAATAGCACTACCTACTGTTGAACCTATTGCTATGTTCTGGTGGAAGTATCTTGTTACATGTGATGGTTATATGTTATTATGTTGTTATTATTACTATGTAATTGTTATGTACACTCACTCAACCTGCTATGTCTTAAACCTGTTGGCAATTGTTTTGCCCCAGGTCCATCTTGTAAATGAGCTTATCTCGATGTTCTGCCTGGCAAAATAAAGATTTTGATTGATTGATTGATCTATCTAATGTATTACCTCTATAAGAGCATTGAAAGCTAGAGAACTGTGTTTCTTAACAGCCCAAAAACATATAGAAACATAGAAACATAGAAGTTGATGGCAGATAAGGACCTCAAGGCCCATCCAGTCTACCTTACAAATGTGCCATCGGCCTTTACTCTGTCAATGGCCTATCTATTCATACTCATCCGTATTGCTCCCTTATGCCTATCCCATGCCTGTTTGAAGCCCTGCACTGTATTCATAGCCACCACTTCCTGAGGTAGGCTGTTCCATGCATCCACCACTCTTTCTGTGAAAAAGAACTTCCTTACACTACCCCTTAATTAGCCTCCCTCTAATCTCATGCTGTGTCCTCTTGACCTACTATTTTTCTTATATTGAAACATGTTAGACTCTTTCACCTTGTTAATGCCCTTAAGGTGTTTGAATGTTTTGATCATATCACCTCTCTCCCTCCTTTGCTCTAGGGTATACATATTGAGCTCCATTAATCTGTCCTCATGTGTTTTCTGATGCAGTCCCTGCACCAATTTGGTTGCCCTTCTCTGGACTGCCTCAATTTGGTTAATGTCCTTGTGAAGGTGTGGCCTACAGTACTGCATGCAGTACTCCAGATGGGGCCTAACCAGTGTCTTGTAAAGAGGGATTATTACCTCCCTCTTCTGACTTGTGATACCCCTGCTAATACACCCCAACATCCCCCTAGCCTTATCTACTGCTTTAGTGGTCTTCTTGGATGATTTCAGGTCATCGGTGATGATGATGCCCAAGTCTCTTTCTTCCCTTGTGACTGCCAGCAACTCTCCTCCTAGCCTATAGGTGACTTCAGGGTTTCTCTTCCCTATGTGCATGATCTTGCACTTCTTTGCATTAGACCCCAGTTGCTACTCTTCCGACCATTTTGCTAGTTTGTCCAGATCTCTTCTCATTCTGCCCACCCCATCTGGATCATCTACTGTGTTGCAGATCTTGGTGTCATCTGCAAACAGAAAAACCTTACCCTCCTGTCCATCTGCAATGTCACTGATGAAGACATTGAAGAGGACTGGCCCTAGGACTGATCCCTGAGGCACCCCACTTGTGACTTGCATCTCTTCTGACTGTATACCACTTACCACCACTCTCTGTTTTCTGCCCGTCAACCAGTTTTCCACCCAGTTGACCAACTTCTGACCCATCTTGAGCCTACCCAGCTTATTAATCAATCTTCTATGTGGGACAGTATCAAAAGCTTTGCTGAAGTCAAGGTAGGCAACATCAACTGCTACCCCTTGGTCCACCGCTCTGGTTACCCAGTCAAAGAAATCTACGAGATTAGTTTGACAAGACCTTCCTTTTGTAAACCCACGCTGTCTTGGATCCTGTGCTCCTATGGATTCCAGGTGTTGCACTATCCTTTCCTTAAGGAGTGCCTCCATAATTTTGCCCACTACTGAGGTAAGACTGACTGGTCTGTAGTTCCCTGCCTCCTCCCTGCTAACACTCTTGTGGAGCGGGATAACATGAGCCCTTCTCCAGTCTTCTGGGACCTCTTCTGTGCTCAGAGACCCATGAAACTGTTCTAATAATGGCTCTGCTAGTTCCACACTTAGCTCCTTTATTACCCTGGGATGTATGCCATCAGGTCCCATCGCCTCGTCCACCCTGAGCTTATCGAGCTCTTGTAGGACCCTTTCTTTTGTGAAGGGACTAGTGCACACCTCCCTCCTCCCTGTGTCCATGGCGCTGAGCTGTGGGCCCTGCCCTACCTTTTCTTCAGTAAATACTGAGCAGAAGCATCTATTTAGGATAGATGCTCTTACAGGGTCCTCCTCCTCACATGCCCCCTTATCTCCTTTGATCTTAGCAATACCCCCTCTGGACTTTCTTCTTTCACTAATGTATCTATAGAAAGTCTTGTCACCTTCTTTTACTGTGTGTGCTAGTGTTTCCTCGGTTTGGGCCTTTGCCTGCCTTACTGCCTTCCCTGCTTCCCTTAGGGAAGTTTGGTATGCCTCCCTATCTTCATCCCACTGCGTTCCCTTATATTTCCTGAAGGCCAGCCTTTTGGCTCTGACTTTTTCTGATACTGTTTTTGAGAACCAAAGTGGTTTCCTTCTTCTTTTGCACTTTCTTTTCTCTCTCTAACACAATGGAATGTTGCTTCAAGTATTGCATCCTTAATGCATGCCCACGTTGCCTGTACCCCCTCACTTGTATTTCTTTTTTGCCAGGGCTACCTTAACTCTGTTGGCCATCTTATCAAAGTCAACTTCTTTGAAGTCCTATATTTTTGCCTTGGAATGGGATGATTTAGTACTAGTGGCCAAATTGAACCATACCATGTGATGGTCTCTGGCCCCCAGGTGACCTTCTACCTGGAGATCTGTGATCCTTTCCCTGTTAGTCAGTACTAGATCTAGGATAGCCCTGTCTCTTGTGGGTTGTTGTACCAGTTGTTTGAGGCCCACCCCTTCAGGGAATCCACCATGTGTCTAGTTCTGGCAGATGTTCCTGCTGGTATTGACCAATCTGTATCTGGCATGTTGAAGTCTCCCATTATCAGAACCTCCCCTTTAGCTGTCATGGTTCTGTATATCTTCTAACAGTAATGTGTCTGTGTCCTCCCCCAGGTCCGTTGGCCTGTAGACAACCCCAGTTCATATGGCTGTCCCATTTCCTGTTTCCAGGGTGACCCACAGTTCTTCTGGCTCCTTATGTATATGATATGACATATTCCCCAGTTACAAGGATACATTTCAACTCCATCTCCCCGCCCCTTTGGTGAGTCATCTAGCTCCTCCTTTTAGAATATATAAAAAAGGCTGGTCCAGTGGCACTGAGGGTTGAGGTGCTGGATGCCACACCTCACGCCCCACCAGGTGACCTGGGTTTGGGAATGGACTCGGGCCACTGGGGGCTGACCAGGGAGAGGAAGGATTGAGTGTCCTATGACTGGTCTCCCTTCTCTGGGGTGGGAATAGATCATGCACCATGCTGCAGCAGCAACTGGTGGAGGCCATCCACACAAAAAGTTGCGTGCAGAGCTTCGGCGGGGGGAGCACGGTGGGCATTGGCACAGATGTGTTTAGGATGCCATTGCACATCTGGATCCCCAGGGAGAAAGAACAGTGGAAAAGGGGCAGGGCGATCTCACAGCTGATGGCTGTGTCCTACACCCCCGAGCATGAGAGGCATCTTGTCCAGGGGTGGCCGACCCCTGTGGCATGGGACAATTATCTACGTACCAGACCTGGCTCGGGGACATGGGTGCAGGCAGGCGGAGGTCATGGGCCTGCTCTGCAGAGGGGGAGAAAATATGCTACAATAAAAAAAAAGAATATAAAAAAAAATACAAACATGATGTCCTATCAGGAGGTATATTAAATAATGTGACATCAGCACAGACTCCACTTCCTAAATATGACTCCTTAATTAAACATTTTCTCTTTTATCTTGAGCAGTTCTTATTCCCAAGGCATATCAAAGGGTTTTACAACTTTTAGCACCATGGTGGTAGAAAATGTTCTTCCTATAGGAATCATAAAACTTTTCGAGCCCTATATCCTGGCAGCTGGGTCAGTTCTAATTAAGACAGAAAAACAGAAGACCCTTAATGAAGTCTCTCTGGTCTTTTAATTACTTCCTGATTTCAGGTCACGTGTCACTGTAGCTTCACTGAAACCCTGGGGGGGGCACCCATAAGCACAGGCTGTCTTATGTGAGACAATCACCTGTGTAATGCCCTCACCCCTGGCTTTCTGTAAAATGACAGGTGGCATGCTGTTGAAGCTGACAGCAGTACCTGGTGGGGACTGGGTTTGGGGAGGACTAGGTTACTCGGCACAGGGGGCCTAGGTTTGGCTACTCTGCACAGGGGCACCCCAGTAAATCCGAACACAGGAAGCAATAACTGTAATGTCCAAAACCAGGAATGGGATTCTAAAGTGTGGCTTTTATTAACATCCAAACTGAACAAACAAAGCATAGACGGACCCCCACGGGGCTACATTCCTGGTAATGCAGATTAGAGACACAGAACACTTATTCACTATTCCAGCCCTCAGGCTCTGAACCCACCAGGCACACAGCCCGGACTTGCTTGCAGCTTTGGGTACACAGCCCAACTTGTACACTACTTGGGTTTTCCCACATCTGCCCCTCACGCCATACTTTCTTGATCCACTTGGGTCCATATGGGAATGAACCAGTTTTCCTATTGGTGGCTCCCTAAACCACCTTAGAGCCTTTGACTCCTAAAGGGAAATTTTCCTTCCAATCCCACGTCTGGGTACTTCCCTCATCACTGGCCAAGTGCATGAGGTAAAGTAGAAATCCACAGAGCAAATTCGTAGAGGTGGACCTGGTTACTAAAGATGGGGGGTCTCCCACCTCCAGCTCCCACAATCAATACCTGGCCATTTCTCTGGAAACTAAACAACTCTTTTGAAAGCTTGGCAAAGTAGATTACTGGGTAGACGTATGTCACATCTCCTCTACATGTCTTGACTTTCTCTTTGTGCTGGACTTGAACATACTTTTACTTTTGGCTAAGCCTATTACTCTAGGCCTCCCACTACTTCAGTAGTCCAATCCCCACTTTAACACAGTTCAGGATGAAACATGGGCCCTTTAGAAAGAGCAGAACTCACCCTTTGGTTGCAGGTGCCCCACAGGCGAATCTCGAAATCTTCTTGTACCCCACACTCTTGGGAAAAATAAGGCAGCTTCTTCTCTAGCAGTAGCCAGGGGGGTTGCCCCTGGAATAGGAGGCAAACCTTCCACCCCCATCCCCTGAGGGATGGGGCACAGAGACCCGAATCAGCGGTCTCCACCACTTTAAAGAACAGCCTACTGTGTCCCTCTTTAGGTGGAAACACACACCTTTCCCTAAATGTAGCTCTATTTCAGAGCTGAGGCTCCAAGAGCCTATGCACAGAACTGCTGTGTGCTCCTCTCACACCAAACTCCAACTGCAGACTGAACACACTGACTGTTCAAAACTCCCAACGTTCTACTCTAACTCTCTTCTGCAGATTCCATTGTGGCTCATGCAGCTGCGATAGTTCTATGGTGATGTCATCCCTCAGTCTCAGCTGAGACTGAGAACAGAGTGAGACAGTGTGAAATCCATTTAACTGGAGTTTCACAAGCTGCCTTCCCTGCCTACCACTAGGTCTTACTGGGATTCTAGTAATCCCGGGTAACGGGGTTACACCTGCTATGTTTTTTATATTACAAATGTCATACAACAATCATAACCAGATGGCCAAGCGTCACAGTGTCAAGAACAACACATGCCAAACGCATAACTTGAGTGCTAAACAAAAACTATACAGGAGGGATAGTTACAGAAATACAGAATTTTATGTCAGATAAGGACCACTTGGCCCACCTAGTCTACCCATTTTCTTTGCCTACTGAAACACCGCAAACCCTACTTGATCTCCAACTCTACCCCCCCACCTTACCACTAAAGTTCCCTTATGCCTATCCCATGCATTCTTGAATCCCGTTATCATTTTTGTCCCCACCACCTTTGCTGTGAGGCTGTTCCAGGCATCCACCACTCTTTCTTTGAAGAAGTACTTCCTCACATCTCCCCTGAGTCTACCACCTTCCAGCTTCATTGCATGTCCTCTTGTTTTTGAGCTCCTTTTTTTCTGAAAAATGCTTCCCTCTTGAACCTTATTTATACCTGTGAGATATTTGAAAGTCTTTATTATATACTGCCTCTCCCTCCTTTCCTCCAGGGTGTACATATTGAGGTCCTTTAGTCTCTCCTCATAAGGCATTTGATGCAGATCCTGCACCATTTTAGTTGCCCTTCTCTGGACTGCCTCTATTCTGTCTATGTCCTTCCAGATATGTGGTCTCCAGAACTGGACATGGTACTCTAGGTGAGGTCTCACCAGTGATCTATACAGCAGTAACACCACCTCTGTCTTTGTGCTGGTGGTCCCATACGTCGAATGGGAAGAACACCCTTCCCCCCTCAGCTAGTGGTCAAACAGGAATTCAGCGTGTTTGCCATTCATTTGCATCACCAGGTAAGAAAAAAGGTTTGTCTCCCCATACGATGCACAGGGGTAATGCCAAACTTCACCCAACAACTAACACACCAAAATCTGGCCAATGGAAAATCATGTACACAAATGCTCACAGCCTGGGAAATAAGATCCCAGACCTGCAGGCAATAATGTCAGAGGCTAAACTGGACATAGTAGCAATTAGTGAGGCGTGGTTTACCAGTAACCACACTTGGGAGACTTCAGTACCTGGCTATGTATTGTTCAGAAGAGACCGAGTGCAAAAAGGGGAGGAGGGCCTGTATGTTAATGAAAATATCAAAGCTACAGAAATTCAGAATACACATAAGGAGCCAGAAGAACTGTGGGTCACCCTGGAAACAGGAAATGGGACAGCCATAAGAACTGGGGTTGTCTACAGGCCCCAGACCAGAGGGAGGACATAGACACATTACTGTTAGAAGATATACAAAACATGACAGCTAAAGGGAGGTTCTGATAATGGAGACTTCAACATGCCAGATATAGATTGGTCAATACCAGCAGGAACATCTGCCAGAACTAGACTCATAGTGGATTCCTGCAGGGGAGGGCCTCAAACAACTGGTACAGCAACCCACAAGAGACAGGGCTATCCTAGATCTAGTACTGACTAACAAGGAAGGGATCACAGATCTCCAGGTAGAAGGTCACCTGGGGGCCAGTGACCATCACATGGTATGGTTCAATTTGACTACTACATCTAAATCATCCCATTCCAAGGCAAAAATATGGGACTTCAGAGGAGCTGACTTTGATAAGATGGCCAACAGAGTTAAGCTAGCCCTGGCAAAAGAAACACAGGTGAGGAGGTACAGGCAAAGTGGGCAAGCATTAAGGATACAATACTGAAGCAACATCCCATTGTGTTAGACAGAAAGGAAGTGCAAAGAAGAGGAAACCACTTTGGTTCTCAAATACAGTAGCAGAAAAGGTCAGAGCCAAAAGGCTGGCCTTCAGAAAATATAAGGGAACACAGCGGATGAAGATAGGGAGGCATACCAAACTGCCCTAAGGGAAGCAGGTAAGGCAGTAAGGCAGGCAAAGTCCCAAACTGAGGAAACACTAGCATGAACAGTAAAAGAAGGTGACAAGACTTTCTATAGATACATTAGTGAAAAGAGAAAGTCCAGAGGGGTATTGCTAAGCTTAATGGAGAAAAGGGAGCATGTGAGGAGGAGGACCCTGTAAAGGCATCTATCCTAAATAGATACTTTTGCTCAGTATTTACTGAAGAGAAGGTAGGGCAGGGCCCACAGCTCAGCATCATGGACACAGGGGGGAGGGAGGTGAGCACTACTCCCTTCACAAAAGAAAGGGTCCTACAAGAGCTTGCTAAGCTCAGGGTGGATAAGGCAATGGGACCTGATGGCATACATCCCAGGGTACTTAAGGAGCTAAAGGAGGAACTAGCAGAGCCATTAGCAGAATTGTTTAGTGAGTCTCTGAGCACAGGAGAGGTCCCAGAAGACTGGAGAAGGGCTCATGTGATCCCGCTCCACAAGAGTGGTAGCAGGAGGAGGCGGGAACTACAGACCAGTCAGTCTACCTCAGTAGTGGGCAAGATTATGGAGGCACTCCTTAAGGAAAGGATAGTGCAACACCTGGAATCCATAGGGCACAGGATCCAAGACAGCATGGGTTTACAAAGGAAGGTCCTGTCAAACTAATCTCATAGATTTCTTTGACTGGGTAACAGAGTGGTGGACCAAGGGGAGCAGTTGATGTCAGCCTACCTTGACTTCAGCAAAGCTTTTGACACTGTTCCACATAGAAGATTGATAAATAAGCTAGGTAGGCTCAAGTGGGTCAGAAGTTGGTCAACTGGGTGGCAAACTGGTTGACTGGCAGAAACAGAGAGTGGTGGTAAATGGTATACAGTCAGAAGAGATGCAAGTCACAAGTGGGGTACCTCAGGGATCAGTCCTGGGCCAGTCCTATTCAACATCTTCATTAGTGACCTGCAGATGGACTAGAGGGTAAGGCTTGTCTGTTTGCAGATGACACCAAGATCTGCAACAGAGTAGATGATCCAGATGGGGTGGGCAGAATGAGAAGAGATCTGGATAAACTAGCAAAATGGTCAGAAGAGTGGCAACTGGGATTTAATGCAAAGAAGTGCAAAATCATGCACATAGGGAAGAGAAACCCTGAAGCCACTTATAGGCTGGGAGGAGTTGCTAGCAGTCACAAAGGAAGAAAGAGACTTGGGCATCATCATCACTGATGACCTAAAATCATCCAAGCAGACCTCTAAAGCAGTAGGTAAGGCTAGGGGTGTTAGGGTATTAGTAGGGGTATCACAAGTCGTAAGAGGGAGGTAATAATCCTCTGTACAAGACATTGGTTAGGCCCCATCTGGAGTACTGCGTGCAGTATTGGAGGCCACACCTTCACAAGGACATTAACCAAATTGAGGCAGTCCAGAAGGGCAACCAAAATGGTGCAGGGACTGCATCAGAAGACATATGAGGACAGATTAACGGAGCTCAACTATGTATACCCTTGAGCAAAGGAGGGAGAGAGGTGATATGATCGAGACATTTAAACACCTTAAGGGCATAAACAAGGTGAAAGAGTCTAACATGTTTAAATATAAGAAAAATTGCAGGACAAGAGGACACAGCATGAGATTAGAGGGAGGCCGATTAAGGGGAATGTGAGGAATTCTTTTTCACAGAAAGGTGGTAGATGCATGGAATAGCTTACCACAGAAGTGGTGGCTATGAATACAGTGCAGAACTTCAAACAGGCATGGATAGGCATAAGGGAGCAATACAAATGACTATGAATAGATAGGTCACTGACAGAGCAAAGGCCGATGGCACATTTATAAGGTAGAAAAAGAAATGGGCAGACTGGATGGGCCTTGCGGTCCTTATCTGCCGTCAACTTCTATGTTTCTATGTTTCTATGTTTCTATGATACCACTCCATATCAGGGGTCGCGATAAGGGCATGCTCTGTTCTCCGAGCACATTTTGCATTTGTAGGAGCACGTTTCAAATCCTCCTGGCACTGTGTGTGCTTCTGCTGTACAGTAGTAGCACAGATGAGGGAAGGGCTGTTAACATCACTGAGATCGTGCCAAGACTTTTTATTTGGAAACCAAAGCTCTGGAGGGGGTTGTGTACAAAAATAGCCCAGTGTGTATAGAGCTAGCTGCACCACTGCGCATGTGTGGAAGGCATAAGCAGGATGTGGGTTGCAATTATTTATTGGCTAAGAAGGCAAGTGTGGGCAGGATGGACAGTCGCGCGAAGTGAAGGACCGATCACTTGAGCGGGAGAAGCCTGCTGCCTTAACTGTGAGCAGGCAGGGTCACCAGAGAGGCAGGAAAGTTTGTTGGCTGGCTGGGCAGGGGGTAAAAAACAAAAACAGCGAGGGTGACCGTGAAATCAAATGGACCACCGTGGTAGTAGTTGGCAGCCTGCAGGTCGGAACGGTCGTCGGACGGTCGGAGCCATCAAGATCTCAGAGTGACAGACGGGAGTAAAGGGGAAGAGGTCGTCCACCTAATTTTTCTTTTCTTATCAGGCAGGCAGGCAGACAGTAGGAGACAGGGAGTGTGAGCTGCTAGCTGTGCCTGTGCAGTGGGTCGATGTCGAGCCTGGAGACACCGGAGAGTGAAGAGGAGCACCCCAAACAACTAGGAGTAGGAGGGGGTTGAGGAGGAAGGACTAAAGGAAGAAAGAAAACTAACTGCAGCCAACTCTGCAAAAGCCATGAAGTAGTACTATAGCAGGTATGATGCAAAAATGCAAGAGCAATGTAATAAATGTCATTCATTCACGGATTCATAGGGAAAAAGACAGTGTGGTAGTGGTGTGGAACTGTTTTAGGTTATGCCACAAAAGGAATAAAGAAGGAAGCAACAGGTTTGAATTGTAAGGAAAGAGAATCCCTAGAGAAGAGAAGATTCTGACACGGGGGTTGAATCTGCATTCTGATGTAAAGACAAGTAATGTGTAGCAGTCCACCCCCTTCCCAGTGTCTACTGGTATGCTGATCAGTTAACTGTCCGTGGAGAGGGGGGTCACAGCAGAACTGTGCCAGAATGGAAGTGGTTTGTGAGTCTACTGCAGATTTTGTTATCACCCAGTTTTAACCATGATGTGATTGCTGCTTTTTGCTCTTTCTTTCTTGTAAAAATCTTTAGTGTTGAAAAATGGGCTTTCCCCTTTAAATACATATCCTGTTTTGCATTTAAAGATGCAGTGCCTGATATATACCCAATGTTCTGCCCTGCCTCTTGAATTTGTAGCATCATGGGGGCAATCCAATACAGAAAGTGAATGTAGGAGTTACAAAGGTAAGAAAGAAAAGTGCCTCAGCTCAGACTTGAACCCAGCCACTCGGAATACCGTTCCAGTTACGCTAACGAGCTGCGCCACTGAGACAACTTGAACCTGGGCCGCCCCTGAGCATATTATATTAATGAGTGCTCTGGGATGGTCCAGGTTCCAGTTGTCTTAGTGGCACTGCTGGTTAGCACATTTGGAACCATATTCAGGGTGGCCTGGGTTCATGTCCCAGCTGAGGCACTTATTCTTTCACCTCTTACTTTTCATTTGCAGGACCTTATTGGAGTGTAGCTGTGCACACTGTCTTGTCTTTTCTTACCATACTTTTCAGAAGCTGCAACTTAAGCATTTTTTTCCTTTTTTAAATTAGGCATGCTACCTACTGCTGTTCAGTGCTGCGGTTGGGAGGGTCAGGGCAGGGTGGGAATGGGTCAGAATGATGCTTGGTTGAGGAAGGATCAGTCGTCTGCCTGAGAAAGCCAAGGCCTGTCAGTGTGAGGTGGTGGAAGCGGTGGTGACTGATCCATTAAAGGCACACACTTGGGGCTGGAGTTTGGACTTTAATTTGAGCCGGGGGGGGGCAGCAGGATTTAAATTACAGTGCGCGTGTGTGGCTGCTGCCCTTGTAGTTAGCTGTTGTTATGGAGAGTGCATTTAATGGTCATGACAGCAAGGGCAGTGTCAATATATATTTTGCTGTGCCTGCCTGGCTCACCTCTGAGATGGTGTGTAGTTGGCCTTATGCAACAAGTGTGCTGGAGAAATTCAGAATGTTTTGTCTCTGGAGACGGCCACATAGTACTACTAAGCAGCGAGGTCGAGATTTGAAGAAGAATGCTGCTGACTGTTGAGAGACTGCAGTGCACATGTTCAAGATGGTGGTCATCAGTCAGAACACGTTGGTTTGGGATTTGTGATGAATGTGTGGGCACCATTCAAGTTGACTCAGTTGCAGCCTGGGTTCTACTCACATCACACTCATGTTGTAGAAGGCTGCTCTCCGGAAGTCCTTCTCCTTGTTGAACTGCCCATGGGGGTATATGCAGTGGTGTGTGCCTGCAGTTACTGATGGTAATTAATTTAAACCTGGCTGCCGTGCCGTAACTGTTGCTACTACTTAGCTGCTACTTAGCTGCTTTGCAGGAAGAACAGCTGTCTGAGTGAATGATGGCTGGGTTGTAGTGTGTGTGTGTGTGTTGTTGATCTGTTTCATGAAGTACAGCCAAGACACCAAGTGTTGAAGGGGAACCTTTACTCTAAGCAATTAGGGAAAGAATGAAAAAAGAGTAAGGCAGTGAAGATCATAGGCAAGGCCACTGATTTACGGTGATTAAAACAATTAAATTCCGTTTTCAAGACTTAAGATTCCAGAATTTCACCGGTGATTATTACTCTAATTTCCGGATTTTACCGGGATTCTTTCATCATTTTTTAGTATGTGCATAAATAATCAGAATTAAAGAAGGCTTAATATACAGAGCATTAAATGAAGCAAACTGAAAATAGTACAGGAAGGAATTAAAAGAAAAACATACTTTTATAGATGTATTGATCTGATAGAAAATGCCAGATTCCATGAAATTCGTTTAACGGTTTTCACAGCCCCAATTCCGGGAATTTACTGGATTTCTCCGTAAAACCAAAACAGTGGCCTTGATCATAGGGGTGGGTGGGACTGGTGGGGGGAGATGCTGCTGCTGACCTGACTGGGCTGGCTTGTCTTCAGGAATATAGTACTTTACTGAGCTCAGGTGATGCTGAAGTAAGTGTTATGAAAATAATCTGTGATGAGATAGACAACAGCCAGAGCCAATCCAGGTGCTGCTGCTCCCATCCCACCCAGTAGTCCCAGACTTCTCTAGAATGTGCAGTGCACCCTAAAAAAAATATAGGAGCCATTGCTGGTAGAGCAGATCCCACAGGCAAATTGCCAACCACCTGTTGCTTTATTTTGTGTCATTGATTCAACTCACTCGGTCACAGTTGGCAGTAATCGTATTTGCCTGTAAACAGTTACACAAAACATTTTATGGATGCTTTTCGCACTTAAAACTTGGTAAAATTCATTTTATTCACTTGCCTTGTAAAAACAGCATTCGGTATGTAGGAGCACGGATCCGATCGTCAGGAGCACATATTCTGGGTCTTGATTTTGGTAATGTGTGCTCCTAAATTTCGAAGGAGCACACTGTGCCAAAACCTTAACGCCATCCCTGCTCCATATGCACCCCAGCAGCCCATTAACTCTCCCCACTGCTTTCTCACACTATCTGGCCACCTTTAGGTCATTAGATATGATTACCCCCAAGTCTCTTTCCTGTTTGGTGGTCGTTAATACTACTCCCCCCATTTTGTACTCCGCCCCTGGGTTTCTGTGCCCCAAGTGCATGATTTTGCACTTCTTCACATTGAAACTTAACTGCCACACCCATGACCAGTCCGCCAGCTTTCTTAGATCTCTATTCATTTATGCCATATGCCCCCCTCAGAGTTTCTACCTATTGCAGATTTTAGTGTCATCTGCAAAAAGGCATACCTTCCCTTCTAGCCGCTCTGCAATGTCGCTAATAAAGACATTAAAGAGAACCAGTCACAGTACTGATCCCTGTGGCACCCCACTGGTCACCCTCCCTTCCTCAGAGTGAACTCCGTTTACCACCATCCTCTGTTTTCTATCCCCTGACCAATGTCTCACCCAGTTTACCACCTTAGGACCCATCCCTAAGCTGCCCAGCTTCCTTATGAGTCTCCTATGTGGAATGGTGTCGAAGGCCTTACTGAAATCTAGGTAGGCCACATCCACCACTCCACCTTGATCTAATTCCCTAATCACCCTGTCAAAGAAATTTATCAGATTTGTTTGACATGACCTCCCAACAGTGAATCCATACTGCCTTAGATCTTGTAAGCCATTGGATTCAATTAGTTATATTATTGTGTACTATCATAAATAACAACTGATGATAAGTGGTGAATCATTGATGGTCTAACTAAAAAACAAGTAACAACTTCCTCAAAAATACCTGAGGTGAAAGGTGACAGGTCGATCTTATTAGCTATACCCATATCTGACCATAACTGAGGCTTTTATGGTAAGGAAATAGGGCAGGCCTTTAGGTGGAAACAGTGACCTAATCAGCTAGACTAGAGAGAGCGGGAGGGATTGCAAAGTTGGGGTAGGGGTGCTGAGCAGAGGTGTGAGATTAGGGATAGATCCCATTTGTTGTGGTAATGTGCCATCTTTCCCGTTGTTTTAAAGCACAGTCTTTCAAAGACTGCCAGTCTTGAGAGAGCGGAGTGCCACGTGAGCAGGGAAGGGATGGCTGATTGCCTCCAATTCATGAGTATTAGCTGCTTGGCTTTCATAAGTGCCATAAGGAGCCAGTATTGAAGCAGTCTGGGTAGGTCCACTGTCTGAGATATGATCCCCAGAACCATCAGGGTGGATGACAGTGGAAGAGGGTGGTGCAGGATCCTGGAGCAGTCAGCAATTACTTCCTGCCATAGCTGGGTGAGATGTGGGCAATCCCACAGAATATGCAAAAGGTCTGCCTCTGGCTGTGAACATCACCAGCACAGAAAGTGAGGTATGAGACCCATAGCCTTCAGATTTGTGGAGGTTCTGTACCATCTGTGCAGGATTTTCACCATGATTAATCAGTATTTGGTGTCCATGTAGGCCTGATGAGCAGAAGTGATGCATGATTCCCGCTGGGCCTCTGTTATGGGGTATCCCTGTTTCCACTTTTGCCAACTAATGCCATTGATGGGTTTCTGCTCTTTTCTGATAGTGGCATACATTTTTCCCACTAGACCTTTGGAAGTAGAGAAGACATCTGGTCTCTGTAACCATTCACAGGAGGGGTGGGGACTGAGATTTTTGTCAAGTGCCTATGTGGCTGCCCTTAACTGTAAATAGCTCCAGAAACCAGTGTGTGGAATTCCAATTTTATCTTGGATTTGCTGGAAGGATAGCAGGGTGTTAGTGCTTGGGATAGAGATGTCTGCTAGGAGCCTGATACCCTTCTCCTCCCAAGCCTTCCATCTGATGGGTTGGCCTCTAACCTTGAGAACCGAGTTCTGCCATGTGTAAGTAAGCAACTTTAGGGGAGGTCTAGAGGGTTTAGGGACAGACATGAGGGTCATGCATTTGTCTCAGGCATGAATCATGGCCAATATAATATGGTGAGCAAGAGAGGATCCTGAGGGGTTGTGGGCTAAAAGAATGCTGAGATAGGGCACTGCAGTGGCTGTCACCTCGAAATGTACCTCTTGTGATGAGTCAGTTGAGGGCTGGTATTGCACTCATTTATAGGAAGAGTGGAGAGTAAAACATAGGCCTAAACTGGGAATTGGAGAAACAACCTATCTAGGGTAGGTGTACAAGGAAAATAAAAAATAAAAGTAGGTAAAACAAATAACTCCATATCAAGGGTAGAGGGTACAAAAGGAACAGTTAAAAGAAAAGGGATAGGCCAAAGACAGAAATAAGAATAACACCCTACATAGAATAGGTGTACAAAGGGGTACAACAAGCATAAGGGGAAGAAATCTCCAAGTGACGTGGGGAGAGTAGGAACAAGGAATGCTGGGATTGGTGCAGTGCAATGCAATGCCTACGGAGTGGCAGTTTTCAGGGAGACCTTCTGGAGACTGTGGTGCTGCCCTGACTATCTGCCCTATCTGCATGCATCTCTCTGGGTTGAGGAGAAAGGTTGCTAGACTTCAGGCCGAGGTTGCTGGAATTCATTGGACCTTCTGCCCCACCCAGAGGCCACCAGGTGTGACACCATTACCTCAGAGGATGCTAGGGAGGAGAAGCGGCTGGAATATGGTGGGCTTGGAAAGGGTGGAGGTGGTGGTCTGTGGAGGGTGGGTGGGTGGGTTGTTAGCACACATACCTCAACTGATACCATTACAAAATTCCTTCGCTGCACTGGCAGGGTGGGACTGCCAGGAAGAGGCATCCACAGCAGCGGCCAGGGAGGATGTGGAGGCCCTATGTAGTGGCATCCCCAAACAGAGTGGGGGTGAACCCCAGAGGAGGAGGAAGCAACTTCTGGTGGGTGGCTCAATTGTCAGGAGGATACATTTGGGAACAGGAAGAGAGATGTAGAGGGAGATCAGGTGCCTGCGTGGCACCACAGCCTGTAGAGATGGAAATCGTATACTAAGGATTGCCAGGCCAGCAGGAAGGAAGGGGAAGCTGGATGTCATTTTTCACCTGGGAACAAATGACCTGGCCAGGGAAGGGGTTGAAATAGTACATGGGGAGTTTAGGGAACTGGGGAGTGGTCTTAAGGCTTTTACTGAGGTACTGCATGTCTGTGACGGGGGGAGGAGCGGGTTCTCTTCACCAGGATCTTCAACTCATGGCTGAAGGAGTGATTCAGAGAGGAGGGGTTTGGCTACATTGGGAACCTGGAACCAAGCTGGGAGGATGAGGGCCTATACAGGGGAGATGGCCTGTATCCATCCAGGAAGGGAATTGTAGTTCTCATCGGACAGTTTCAATGTTAATTTAATGAACATTTAAACTAGTCACGGGGGGTAACAGAAGGATTCGTGGTAGCAGAAACTGCCCCCCCAGGCTGATGTAGAGGGTAAGGAGAACCTGAGGGGAGAGGACCCCCCCGGGTACAAATAAACAAAGGAAGCAGGGGAAACGGCTCGTTGGTCTAGGGGTATGAGTCTTGCTTCGGGTGCAAGAGGTCCCGGGTTCAAATCCCGGACGAGCCCAAAAGTCATACCCCATCTCCGCAAAGACATAAACAGAGTGGAGGCTGTCCAGAGGAGGGCAACCAAAATGGTGCAGGGTCTGCACCAGAAGACATACGAAGAAAGACTAAAGGAGCTTAATATGTATACCCTTGAGGAAAGAAGGGAGAGAGGGGACATGATAGAAACTTTTAAGTACCTCAAGGGAATTAACAAAGTCCAAAAGGGTAGCATCTTCCAGAAAAAGAGATGTGCAAGAACAAGTGGGCACAATTTGAAGATAGAGGGGGGACAGCTCAGAGGTAATGTGAGGAAGTATTTTTTCACTGAGAGGGTCGTGGATGCATGGAACAACCTCCCTGAGGAGGTCGTGGAGTCAAGAACAGTGGGGGACTTCAAGAATGCATGGGACAGGCATAAGGCAGTCCTAGTGGGGGGTAGGAGGAAGTGAGCTGTTGGTTAACTAGGATCTGCAGCTTATCTGTTAGGTAGGAAAATGGGCAGACTAGGTGGGCCAAGCGGTCCTTATCTGCCCTCAAATTCTGTGTTTCTATGGGTGGTAGTAACAGAGAGGAGGGGAAATAAAAACATTGAAAAAGGAAGGGGAACAAAAAGGGAATTGGGTAAAAGCAGAGTGGTAACAAAATATGAAAGGCCATGTGTGCAAATGCTAGAGGTCTATGAAATAAGATTCAGACCTGAAGGCCATTATGGCAGAGGCCAACCTGGATTGTCCATTACAGAGTCATGGTACACTAAAAACCATGACCGGGACTTTGTCATACCAGTCTATACTCTGTTCGGGAAAGTCAGGGTAGGAAGGAAAGGAGGGGTGTGGTGCTATATGTCAGGGAAAACATAAAATTAACAGAGATACAAGGAATTCAGGGGGTAGCAGAAGTACAGGGAGTCACCCTGAAATCGAGGAATGGAGCCACTATTCATACAGGCATGATCTACAGACCCCCAGCAGATGGGGAAGAGTTAGATAAGGTTCTGTTGGAGGGCATTGGCAGAAAAAGGGCCGGGGCTTATGGTGTGGGACTTCAATCCACCAGATATTGATTGGAGCTCCCCAGCTGCAGCTTCAGCTCAAAGCAGAGACATCCTAGACTCCCTGCAGAAGGAATTCCTCACTCAACTAGTCAGTAGGCCCACTCATGATGGGGCAATACTGAACCTAGTTCTCACAAACAGAGGCAATGTTTCACAAATCAAGGTGGGAGGCCACATGGGGTCCAGTGATCAGCATACATTGTGGTTCAACAAAAGGAAGGTTGAAGAATCAAACCACACACAGTCGAGGGTCTGGGACTTCAAAAGGGCAGATTTTATAAAGATGGGTGAATGCCTCTGGGATGATCTACAGGGCGGGATGACCTGGGTGGGGTGGAGGAACAGTGGGCCAAGCTAAAAGAGGGCCATAGTGAAGGCAACAAACTTCTGCATCAAGCAAATGAGCAAAAGCAAGAGGAAAAAGAGACCACTATGGTTCTTGAAAGAGGTGGCGGAAAAAGGTAAAGGCTAAAAGGGTTGCATTCAAAAGACACAAGGAGACATAGAGACAGGAAGATAGGAGCTATATCAGGAGAAGCAGAGGGAAGCAGGGAAAGCAGTGAGGAAGGCAGAGACACAGACTTAAGGGAGAGTAGCCCAGGTAGTTTAAAAAGGGGACAAAACATTTTTTTTAATTATGTAAGCGAAAAGAGGAAGACAAAGGTAGGGATTATAAGATTTTTAAAAAAATTAGGGGTGGGGTGGGGTGGACTGTTCAGAGAGAGACCAGGAGAAACCAAACATCTTGAACAAATACTTTGCTCAGTGTTCACAGAAGAAAGGGAAAGGGAGGGACTAACAAAAAGTAATATGAATTTACATGGGGGGAGGGGTGGACACTAATCCCTTTTCAGAGGAAAGAGAGTCCTGAAGGCATTCGCAAATCTGAAAGTGGACAAAGCAATGGGGTCAGATGGGGTGGATCCAAGGGTGTTGAGGGAGCTTATGGAGGTACTGGCTGCACCTGACAGTCCTATTTAAGAACATAAGAACTTGCTGGCAAAAGGGGACCTCTTGATCCATCTAGTCTGCCCAGAATACCTACCCCCACCTTAGAATATTTCCTTTTTTGTGCAGAGCTTTATCCCACGCAAGTTTGAATTCCCTTACAGTTTTTGAGTCTAGTACCTCTTGTGGTAGGCTATTCCAAGGGTCGACCACCCTCTCAGGAAAAAAAGTACTTCCTGATGTTTCCCCCAAATTTACCTCCTGCCAGTCGTAGATTGTGGCCTCTTGTACGACTCTCTGATTTCATCTGAAACAGGTTTTCCTTCTGTGCCATGTTAATTCCCTTCATATACTTAAAGGTTTCTATTATGTCCCCCCCTGTCTTGTCTCTGTTCAAGTGAGTACAGCTGTAAGTCAGCCAGTCTGGTTTCATATGGTGCAAACCCTGCACCATCTTTGTAGCTCTTCTCTGCACCACCTCCAGTCTGTTGATATCCTTCTTTAGGTGTGGCCTCCAAAACTGGACACAATATTCCATGTGAGGCCTGACCAGTGATCTATAGAGTGGCATTATCACCTCTCTTTTTCTGCTAGTTATACACCTTGCAATGCATCCAAGGATGCCATTTGCTTTCTGCATTGCCCTTTCACATTGCGTGCTCATCCTAAGGTCATGATTACGCCAAGATCCCTCCCCACCTGTGTTACTTCAAGCTGGTGTCCTAGCAGCATGTATTCCTTCCTGGGGTTTCTTCTACCCAGATGCATGACCTTGCATTTTTTGGTATTGAACTTCAATTGCCAATTTTTTGACCATCCTTCTAGCCTATTCAGATCCTTTTCCATCTTCAAGACTCCCTCTTGGGTGTCCACCTGGTTGCAGAGTTTTGTATCATCTGCAGACAGGTATACTTTCCTCTCCAGCTCATCAACGATGTCGCTGATGAAAATGTTGAAGAGGATGGGGCCTAATACTGACCCCTGTGGAACTCCACTGGCCACCTTGCCCTCCCCTGACTGAGCTCCATTAACTAAGACCCTCTGTGTCCTATTCTTGAGCCAGTTTGCAGTCCAGTTGACTGTCTTCTGACTAAGTCCTGTATTCTCTAGCTTATTCCTAAACCTCCTGTGGGGTACGGTGTCGAAGGCCTTGCAGAAGTCTAGGTACACCACGTCCACCATCCCTCCCTGATCCACTGTTATGGTCACCCAGTCAAAGAATTCTATCAAGTTTGTTAGGCATGATTTTCCTGCCACAAATCCATGTTGCCTGGGGGCAAGCTTTCTGGATTCTTTTAGATGATCCACTATTCTATCTTTCGGCAGGGTTTCCATAAGTTTGTCTACCACTGAGGTCAGACTGATTGGGCGGTAGTTCCCAGGCTCTTCCCTGCTTCCACTTTTATGTAAGGGTACCACCACAGCCTTTTTCCAGTCTAGTGGTATTGTGCCACTTTCCAGTGGCTTATTGAAAAGGTCAGTGAGCAGTCTTGCAGTTTCATCCCATAACTCCTTTAGAATCCTAGGGTGGATTCCATCGGGTCCTATTGCTTTGTCTACTTTTAGTTTGCTAAGCTCTTCTAGGACTCAGAGCAGATATGGGGTGGACCAAAGGTGGTCCATCATTAAGGAAGGAAGGAATACTGGTTGCCACAGATGAGCGTGTTAAGCTCAGGGGGAAGAACACAAGGGCCAAAGCGCCCAGCTGGTTCAGTTCCAGGGTTGCCCAGGCAGTAAGAGAAAAGAGGTTGGCCTATAGAAAATTCAGGAAGACCAAGAGAGAGGTGGATAGGGAAAATTATCTAAGGTTGGCTAGTGAGTCAAATAAGGAAGTCTGGAGAGCAAAGTCACAGAAGGAGCTGCAGATAGCTGAAGGAATTAAGAAGGGGAGAAGGCGTTCTTTTGATATATAAGTGAGAAAAGGGTCAAGAAGGAAGGGATTGTTAGGCTTAAGAAAGGGGTGGAGTGGGTGGAGGATAATGGAGGAAAAGCAGAAATACTAAATGAATACTTCTGTTCCATCTTCACCAGGAAGAAGGACGGACCAGTGCCTTCAGGAGGGAAAAGAGGAGCAGGGGGGAGGGGAACACAGATATAGTGATAGAGAAGGATAGAGTGAGGGAGGGACTGCTGGCATTGAAGGTGGACAAATCACAGGCCCGGACAGAGTACATCCCAGGGTACTAAATGAACTGGCTGAGGAGCTGACAGGGCCACTGGCAGACCTATTTAATAGTTTGCTAGAGTCAGAAGTGGTACCGCAGGACTGGAGAGCAGTGCATGTAGTGCCCCTCCACAAAAGCAGTCCCAAGGATGACCCAGGGAATTACAGACCAGTCAGTCTGACTTTCATTGAGGGCAAGCTCATGGAGACCATACTAAAGGAAAGGTTGGTGGAATATCTAGAGGAGCATGGTCTTCAGGATGCGAGGCAGCAAGGGTTCGTTGGGGGGGATCATGTCAAACAAATTTGATTGACTTCTTTGACTGTATCACTAAGACAGTAGACAGGGGCCAAGTGGTAAACATCCTCTATTTTGATTTCAGCAAGGCCTTTGACTCTGTGCCCCACAAAAGGTTGATCAGGAAGTTGGTGGATCTCGGGGTTGGGGAAAAGATGGCCAGATGGATGGAAAATTGGCTGAGGGACAGAACCCAGAGGGTGGTTGTGGGGGGGGGAGAGTTATCTGGCACTAGAGAGATAACTAGTGGGGTCCCACAGGGCTCGGTGCTGGGGCTGGTGTTGTTCAGTGTCGTCATCAATGACATGGGAGATGGCATTAAGGGCAAAATGTGCCTATTCGTGGATGACACCAAACTCTGCGGGAGAGTGGACACAGCTGAAGGGATACAGGACCTACAGAAAGATCTGGAAAAGCTGGTGAAGGGTCCAAGATCTGGCAGCTTGGCTTCAATGCCAAGAAATGCAAAGTTATGCATATTGAAGGCAAGAATCCCAGGACAGAGTACTACCTGGGTGAAGCCTGAGTATCTGCATCAGAGGAGGAGAAGAAGAAGGACCTGGGAGTGATGATCACTAGTGACCTGAAGCACTCCAAGCAGTGCAAGAAAGTGGCAGCAAAGGCAAATAAGATGTTGGAATGCATATCTAGGGGGATCAGTAGTAGGAGAGAGGAGGTTATACTGCCCTTGTACAGGTCACTGGTATGGCTGCACCTAGAGTATGAAGTTCAGTACTGGTGCCAACACCTCAAAAAGGACATTAACCTGCTTGAGAAGGTCCACAGGAGGGCTACAAAGGTGATAGCAGATCAGCAAGGTAAAGGATATGAGAAGAGATTGAGGGCACTGAACATGTACTCCCTGGAAGACAGGACAGAGAAAGGGGACATGATTGGGACCTTCAAGTACTTGAAAGGAATAAATAAAGTTGATAAGGAGAGTCTCTTTAAGCTGAGTGGCAACCATAACATGAGGGTGTACAGTCTTAAGATGGAGGGTGGGAGGTTTAGGAGGGAGGTCAGGAAGCAGTTCTTCACAGAGAGGGCAGTGGACACTTGGAATGCGCTGCCGGAAGAGGTCATCTCATTGAAGACAGTGGGCAGCTTTAAGAAAGGCTGGGATAGGCATGGGGAAGGTAAGGATCATGGCTAGAGAGATGGGAGTAGTGGGGAGGGAGGGAGGGCAGGGACATTAGCTCAAGCTGTGGACCCTGCAATACCAGCAGACTTGATAGACCAAATGGCCTTCTTCTGCTGGCTTCTTCGTATGTTCGTATGACTCTTTCTCCTGAGAAGTGGACTTGTCTGCTGTTCTACTGTTGCACGCTGCCTTTCCCATAGCAGGGCCGCTGCTTTGGTCTTCAATGGTGAAGACTGAGCAGAAGAATTTGTTTAGCAAGTCTGCATTGTCTTCGTCCTTTTCAGCTATCTGTCCTTCAGTTGATTTTAGCCTGATTATCCCACCCTTACTCTTTTTCCTTTTGCTTATGTACCTAACAAATGTTTTGTTCCCCTTTGTTACTCCCTAAGCTATTTTCTCCTCTATCTGGGTTTTGGCTATCCTAATAGCCTTTCCCGCTTCTCCCAGCTTTTATATGTAATGCTGCCTGTCTGCTTCTTTCTTTGTCTGCTTATACTGCTTGAAGGCCCTTTTTGTGTTTGCTATTGTTGCTATTTCTTTGGAGAACAACAGCTGCTCTCTTCTTTTTTTTGACTTGCTGATGTGCTCTGTGCACTGTTCTGTAACTTGAAGCAAAGCTGTCTTCAAGGCTTCCCAGCTTCTCTCCACATCCCATGAGTTGTTGATTTGCAACAAGTTTCTCAACTGGGTTTTCATGGTGTTGAAGTCTGCCTTGCAGAAATCAAGTATTTTGAGCTTTGTGTGACTTGATTCCGTTACCCTTTCCACTGTTAACCAGATTGACCTGTGATCGCTGGTTCCCAGGTTTATCCCTACAGTTACGTCAGAGATTCTGGTGCTGTTTGTTAGCACCAGATCCAGGATAGTTTGTTCTCTGGTGGGGGACTGCATCATCTGATTAAGTTCTGCCCCCCTCAGGGCAAGTAGAAACTCTTTGCTGCATTCAGACGATGCCATGAATGAGGACCAAGCTATATCAGGTAGATTCAAATCCCCCACTAATAACTGGTCTCCCTTGTCGGTCATCAAAAAGATGTTTTACAGGAGCTCCTTGTCTATGTCAGAGTCCTGGGAGGGAGGTTTATATATGACTCCCACTCGGATGGGGGCTTTGTCCCCTGCTCCTAGGGTGACCCATAGAGCTTCTGGTCTTCCCTGTTTTGCTTGGACTTCTATTGCCGAGATTCCTTCTCTTACATATAATGCCACCACTCCCCCCTTTTTTCCAATGCGGTCCTTCCTAAAAGTGTGTAACCTGGTATAGCGATGTCCTAGGTATGGTTCTCCATAAGCTAGGTTTCCGTGACTGCTACCCAGTCTAATTTGGCTTCTGTCATTAAGGCAAGGCAAGGCAAGGCAAAATTTATTTAAAAGACGCCCAATCCCAGAGGCTCTGGACGCCATACAGGCATTTAAACAAACATATTTAACATAATAAGTATATAAATTTACATATAAATACAGATCAATACAGAGACTAAAACCTAACAATAAATCCATATCTAAGCATTAAATGCCTTAGAAAAGAAAAAAGCCTTTAACTGGGCCTTAAAAACATCCACCGATGAAGCCTCTCTGACCATAGTTGGTAAGGAATTCCACAGAACCGGGGCTGCGGCACTGAATGCTCTATCGCCAGCTGTTTTCAGCCTAGTTCTGGGAATGGTCAGAAGGCATTCACTGGACGAACGAAGAGGGCGCGAGGAGAGGGCAGGTGACAGAAGGTCTAACAGGTAGCCAGGGCCCTGTCCATGTAGGGCCTTATAGGTGAGAAGACCCACCTTAAAGAGGACTCTCCACCTGACTGGCAGCCAGTGCAATTCACGCAAAACTGGTGTAATGTGACAGAACTTTTGCTGCCCGGTCAACAATCGGGCAGCTGCGTTTTGCACCAGCTGCAATCTTCGTAGAGATCCTCCCGTGACCCCGAGATAGAGCGCATTACAGTAATCAAGCCTAGATGTGACTAAGGCATGTATCAAAGTAGGGAGGTCCAGAGACGGAACAAGGGGTTTAATTCTGGCAATGTTTCTGAGGTGGTAAAAACAGGTATGAACCACAGAGGATATTTGAGCCTCCATGGTTAAATCTCTGTCCAGAATCATGCCAAGATTACGCACCCAAGAGGAGGCCTTCAATGGCACAGACCCTAGGACAAGCCCGGTTTCTGTGTCAGAGGCCATCCTATCACGAACTGTGTTCGACTCCACTACTAATACCTCCGTCTTATCGGGGTTCAGCTGCAACCAGCCAAAGTGGAGAGGTCAGAGATTTTATTTGACAGACTATTGTGCATTGACACACATAGCCCTCCATCCCTGCTTTGTGCAATGTGGCGACGTAGAAGAATCGTTATGCTGTATATCAATGCTGCTTCTCTTGTGCTTATTATGCTTATCCCTTTTCCTATTATGGGAAGTGTCTTGATTACTACCATTGCTGAGATCACTAAAAGAGACCTGTGTCAAATTAGCTGATGGTGGGGGAGGGGCTCCTGACACCCTTCTTGCCATGGGGTGTCTTAGCTGCTCCTCCCCACTCACTAGTTTAAATGGTCTATGGGAAGCTGACCTGGTGGCACTGAGGACTGAGGTACTGGACACCACATCTCGTGCCACATCGGCAACCCGGGTTTAGGAACGAGCTCTGGCCTCCGGAGGTCAACAGAGGAAGTGGAGGATTGAGCATCCAGAGGACTGCTCTCCTCCTCTTGGAGGACACCCTAGAGTGCATTGCTCTGTATTGGCTCCCAGTGGAGACCAGCTGCTACCCCGGGAGCATTGCCATACTTAGGGGTGGCGGATGTCGGCACTAGCCTCATTGACGTCCTTGCACGTCTGCGTCTTGGAAGGGACTTCTCTCACTTCACTTCTTGTCTCAGAACAGGAAGATCAGGAGCTAAAAGGGCACAGAGGCAGTAAGTAAGTAGGGAAAGGAAAAAAAAGAAATAAACAAACAGAGAAAAAAGTAAGTATTCCAAACAACAGTTAGGGGGCCAGAAAAAAAGACATGATGGGAGTGGTGCAGTGCAGTAGCTGTGGAGCAGCAGTCTTCCAGGAGACGTTCTGGAGGATGTGGTGTTGTCCCATCTGCAGGCACCTCTCTGGGCTGAGGGAGGAGGTTGCTCATCTCCAGGCTGAGTTGGCCAGGATTTGTGGGACCTCCTCTCCCACCCAGGGACCACCAGGGCCACTGTCGTTGCCTCAGAGGTTGTCAAGAAAAAGGAGCGGCTAGACCACAGTGGGTTCAGAGAGGGTGAGGGTGGTGGAACAGAGGTGCTTCCCTCCAGCTGTACCTCTCCACAATTTCTATGCTGTTCTGGAAAAGTGTGGTTCCTCTATGGAGGCACCCACAGTGGAGACCAAGGAGGATGCTGGGAACCTCCACAAGGGAGACCCACAGGAGGGTGGCATGGGACCCCACAGGGGAAGGAAACAACTCCTGGTGGGGGACTCCATTGTTGGGAAGGTAGAACTGGGGGAGGAAGGGGAGAGGGAGGAAAGGTGCATGCCTGTCGCCATGGCTTGGAGGGACAGGGAGCGAATCTTCAGGATTGCAGGAGCAGCTGCACAGGGGAGGGAGCAGGATGTCATTGTCCACCTAGTGACAAATGACCTGGCTAAGAAAGGGATCAGAGCAGTGCAAGAAGTGTTTGTGGAGATGGGGAAGGGCCTTAGACAAACAGCACACACGGTAACCTTCTCGGAGGTGCTGCCTGTCTATGACGTGGGTGAGGCTAGGGTGCTCCACACCATGGGATTCAATCAGCAGTTGAAAAACTGCTGCAGAGCTCAGGGATTTGGCTTCATTAGGGACTGGGGGTCCACCTGGAGGGATGCAGGCCTATACTGGTGTGATGGCTGCATCTGTCCAGGAGGGGAACCAGGATCCTAGGTGATAGGTTTAAATACTTCATTGGCAAGCATTTAAACTAGCCAAGGGGGGAGGCACTGGAAAGGAGCAGGGAAATCCTAGCCTCCCCTATAAACTCAAGGTACTAAGAGAGGTAGACACCAACATAGAGATGTCGATAGGGAGAAGTGCAGGGGTAAATGGAGAAAGTGACAAATGCAATAAGGACAGGGATGGGGCACAAAGAGGTAAGGCCATCAAGAAATGGAGGGTAATGAGTACCAACACCGTAGTCTGTGCAACAAGCTCCCTGAACTGGTGGCCTTGATGGAAGAGGGATGCCTGGATATCGTAGCAGTCACAGAAACATGGTACACAGAGAACCATGACTGGGATGTTAACATACCAGGGTACACAACCTACAGGAGAGACAGAGAGTGGAGAAGGGGGGGAGTAGCTCTCTATGTAAGGGAAGGGATAAAAGCAGCTGAACAAAAGAGTAAACAGGGAGGAGAGGAGGCACTGTGGGTCACCTTAGAGACTGGAAATGGCACCACATTCTGCACAGGGGTTGCATACAGACCCCCATGTCAGGGGGAGGGAATGGACAAGAATATGATAGAAGGCATACTTAGAATGGCAGAGAAAGGGGAGATACTGTTGATGGGGAACCGGAATATGCCAGATGTTAACTGGAGCACCTTTGCTGCAGCCACATCCAAAAGCAGGGCCATTCTTGATGCCCTTCAGGTGGTATGCCTCAGACAGCTAGTTTTGGAACCTACTTGTGAGGGAGCAATCTTAGACCTCATACTTTCAAATGGGGACAGTGAAAGGATCTCAGATCTAGAAGTGGGTAGCCATTTGGGAACAAGTGACCACCAAACTGTGGTTCACGATAAACTCAGCTACAGAGTCAAGCCATACAAAAGTGAGGGTTCTGGACTTCAGGAGGGCTGACTTTTGGCAAGATGGGAGAGTGCCTTAGAAAAGCACTAGCAAACAGGCTAGAAGGAGGGTGGAGCAACAATGGGGAAATATCAAAACTGCCATCATAGAGGCAACAGGCATTTGTATGAAGCAAATAAGCAAATCAAAACAAAATAAAAAGCCACTATGGTTCTCAAAAGAGGAGGCAGTGAAGGTTACAGAGAAAAATATAGCATTTAGGAAGTATAAGGAAGCACAGAAGGAGCAGGACAGAGAACTGTACTAGTTAAGGCAGAAGGAAGCAGGGAGGGTAGTCAGAATAGCAAAGGCCCAAACTGAGGAAAATATAGCCAACTCGATTAAGAAGAGGGATAAAACCTTTTATAGGTATATCAGGGAGCGTAGAAAGACAAAGGGAGGGATAGTGAGGCTGAATAGAATGGACGGTGGGTGGGCAGAAATGGACAGTGAAAAAGCAGAGATACTGAATGAATACTTCTGTTCAGTATTCACAAAAGAGGAAGTGGGGGAGGTGCCTAATCCAATTAACAGAAGCACTCTGGAGAGGGGGGGTCGATCCCAGTCCTTTCAAGAAGAACGGGTTCTGAAAGAACTCCTAAAACTGAAGGTGGACAAAGCAATGGGGCCAGATGGAATTCACCCCAGAATTCTAAAAGAATTAAGCAGAGAACTAGTGACACCATTGACTACCCTTTTTAACAAATCATGGGAGGATGGTGTGGTAACTGAGGTCTGAAAGAAGGCTGATGTGATTCCCCTTCACAAAAGTGGGACCAAGACAGAGGCAGGAAACTACAGACCTGTCAGTTTGACCTCTGTGGTAGGGAAAGTGATGGAATCACTTCTGAAGGAGAGAATTGTTGAGTACCTAGAAGCCAGTGGGGCACAGGACCCAAGGCAACATGGGTTCACAGCAGGAAAGTCATGTCAGATGAATCTAATTGATTTCTTTGACTGGGTGACCAAAGTAGTAGACCAGGGAGGGGCTGTGGACATGGTCTACCTAGACTTTAGCAAGGCATTTGACACAGTCCCACACAAAAGATTAGCAGTCAAATTAAGCAGCCTGGGAGTGGGTCCCAGGGTGATAGCCTTGGTAAAACATTGGGTGGACAACAGGACACAGAAGGTAATTGTAAATGGAGCCCACTCTGAAGAAAGAGGAGTTACTAGTGGGGTACTTTAGGGTTCAGTACTGGGTCCAGTCCTTTTTAAGGTCTTTGTAAGTGACATTGCAGAGGGACTGGAAGGAAAAGTATGCCTCTTTGAAGATGACACAAAGATCTGCAACAGGGTTGATACACAAGGAGTCGTAGAAAGGATGAGAAGGGACTTGGCAAGGTTGGAGGAATGGTCAGAAGTATGGCAGCTTGGATTCAATGCAAGGAAGTGCAAAATAATGCACCTGGGAAACAAAACCAGGGAAGATTACAACATGGGGGAAGTAACAACAACAAAATGGAAGGGACCTGGGGTAATCATATCAGATGACCTTAAGGTTGGCAAGCAATATGAGAAGGCAGTAGGGAGGGCTGGGGATACTGGGATGTATAGGGAGAGGCATCACCAGCAGAAAACAGGAAGTTGTTATCCCCTGTACAGACAGTTGGTGAGACCCCATCTGGAGTACTGTGTCCAGTTCTGGAGACCCCATCTCCGCAAGGACATAGACAGGATGGAGGCAGTTCAGAGAGGGGCAACTAAAATGGTGCAGGGTCTGCAAGAGAAGCCATATGAGGAGAGACTAAAGGAGCTTAATATGTATAACCTTGAGGAAAGGAGGGATGGGGGGACATGATAGAAATATTTAAGTACCTCAGTGGAATCAACAAAGTCCAAGAGGGTAGCATCTTTCAGAAAAAGAAATGTGCAAAAACAAGAGGACAGAATTTGAAGATAGAGGGGAGACTGCTCAGGGGCAATGTGAAGAAGTATTTTTTCACAGAGAGGGTGGTGGACTCATGGAACAGCCTTCCTGAGGAGGTTGTGGAGTCTAAAACTGTGGGAGAATTCAAGAATGCATGGGACAGACATAAGGCAATTTTTGTGTTGGGGGGGTAGGAAGAAATAGGCTGTTGGTTAAATAGGCTCTGCAACTTATCCTCTAGGTAGGGAAATGGGCAGACTAGGTGGGCCAAGCGGTTCTTATCTGCCATCAAGGTCTATGTTTCTATGTTTCTATAAGCCCCTGCTTCTGATAGAATGACGCCCATGACAGGGTCTGCCAGGCACCGCCAAACAAAGCCCAACCTTGGAGCAGGGTTGTGGGTGATGCAGTTTCCCTTCCCTTGTGCCCCCAGGGGAGAGCCCCACCATGGGGGGAAGCCACAGCTCTCCCTGCTACCAGGGATCATGGTGGAGGCTGGTTACTGCTCGCATTGACAGCCTGCACATCAGGGCCAATGAAGGGGAATAGAATAGCTCCCCAGTCGCGAACAGGAGATAAAAAGATATGAAAAAATAAATAAATAAATGGTCTATGTGCATGTCGATTTTTGTCCAAGCAACCAAGTTTCTTGTTTGTTTAGGTGCAGACCACTGAATTTGTAGAAGTCCTGCTCCCAGAAGTTGTGCCAATTGCTGATAAAGCCATGTCCATTTTCCTGGCACCATTGTTTAAGCCAGGCATTGAGTTCGAAGATGTCTCTCGTTCTGATCATGTGCCCGATTCTGCACTTTTCCCATACAGGTAGGATCTCCGAGAAAGAGAGATTGGATGAAAGAGAAATAATTTTGCTGGCCAGAATTGTTATGTTTTGTTTAGTCTCTTTCTACTTTGCGGGAGGCTATGTCGTTTGTGCCTATATGGAGGATGACATGTGGTTTATGGTCCATGCTGTGTACAATATTTAGAATGCGGTCAATGTCCCTCCACACAAACATATGCGGGAGACAGCTAACAGCAACTTTTGTACAGCCAGATTGCTGAAGGTGAGACTTTGCACCTCGAATAATGGAGTCTCCGACTATTAGTACTTGTTTTTTGGTAGTTAGTTTGTTTGCTCTTTTGGTGGACTTTTCACTGTTTTGCTGTCTTGGATCCACCTGTTCCTTACTCTCCAATGTCTCTGTACTAGCTGACAACAGTGGAGAGTATTGATTTATTGTACACACAGGTGTGACTGTTCCACTACCTGTAGGCTTTGGAGCATTGTGGTTTTTGACCAGTTTCCAACCTCCTGGTCTGTTTGTCCTTTGGGGCAATGGGACCTGTTTGGTAAATGACTGTTTGCTGGTGCTGCTTTGCTGTGTATAATGGAGAATTGTTCTTGGATAGTTTATCTCAGTCCTTGCTGCATGGAGCTGAGTTCTTACTTCCCCTAGGGCAGAGCATACTGGACAGTATCTCACTCTCAGGATGTATGCTGTCTTGAAGAGTGAGCCGCAGGTGTTGCAGTTTATAAGCTCCATTTGAGTACGGATGGAAGAAGTGCAGGTGTAGAAGTGGACGACCAAAATAATGATTATTATTTTTTTTTTTGTCCTGGAGAGGAAGTGTGGACAAAAGAAAAAGGTCTTCTAAGGTAGGTGCCTACCTGTTTGTAATCAGGCTGAAAGTAAGTGTAACCCCTGGGCGGCGCCACCCCCCAGTGTTACACCCCTGCCTGCTACCCTGGACATAGGCTAAGGGGGGTGGGTTAGCTAACTTATAACATTTTTAAAAACCTTTGCTCAGTACCTCCACTCAGGGTGCTTTACGTGGGTGAGATGGTACTGGGTGTAGCCCCCTGAGCTGCTACACCACCCACGGTGACCAGTTACCTTCCCCAGACATGCCCCAACACACAGTTCCCCACATTTCCACATTTTGAATCAAAAGCTCTCTCTAATAATATGATCACACAGGATTTCAAACAACAACAATAAGATATTTATTTTGGGGGTAATAAAGGAGCTAGGAAAGGGAAACAGGAGGAGTAGAGGTTATCTTACCGTATTTACACATGTACAGAGATCATTTTGGATTTTGCTGGTGAACCTTCCAGCTGGGTGGCTACATATTAACAGGCAGACATAAGTCACATTTTACCATTCGACTTAAGACATCCAGCTCCCTGGCTAGCTAGCTGCTGATAAATCAGATGTTAAACATAATTATTAATAATACCCACACTGGTACCAGTCCCAGATACAGCTGAAACCCTGCAATCTCATACCATACTGGTTAAACAGATACCACAGTCCAAGATGTTGCAGGCCTGATGGAGTTGCAGCTGGTCGAGGTGGCCGGCTATTAATTTGATGGTGGGGGCAACTTGGAAACAGATTTTTGTAAAGCAGCAAATTACTATTTACAACCACAGCAGGGATTGCCCTGCACTTTAGCAGACAAAGCAGGGTTTGCCCTGCACTTGCAGACAAATCAGGGATTGCCCTGCACTCGCAGACTTCTGAACATTCCAGGCCAAACTATGTGGATCTTACATTCAGAATATTCAGCACAATACTTGAAAGTCCCATCCAAAGCAATAAGGGTGATACTTTTGTCAAGCATCCTATATGCAATTCAAATACAGTCACATCCAGTACTTTATATGCCAAAAGGCATCCATCCAGAGAAAGTTGGCAACAACACTTTTATCCAGCATCCCATACTTTAGTGACAGACAGTCACATCCAGTACATTCTATATACCAAGAACATTATCCACAAGCAGAGTCCTATCCAGCACGTCTAGACATTGAACACTTATACCAAGCGCTCTCAGACGAAATTCTGTTCAAACACCGGTACATTCTCTTTAAGGTATCTTAGACATTAATATGCTCTAGGGCCTCCTGTCTCATGAAGTGGAAAGCGAGTCTTGGCAGACAGCTCCACGATGGCAGGACTCTAACCCATAGCTACACATTTATATGATTCACTAAGCCCAGCATCTTGCTGTACCTGCAACTTAGCCATTTGGGCCACGGACAAGATGCATCCATTACTTGAACTAGGCAGTCTCTTATGGGGTTAGTAGCACAGACTGATGACTTCAATACTTCACACTTAACAGCACGCATTTCTTAATGGGGCATGGAGCCCCCAAGATTACTTGCTTAGCTTCTCCCTCGCATCTGGGGGTACAAGGGTACTCACTCAGGTCCTCCATGGGTCTCATCTGCAATCGAAGGCATCCTGAAATCATCTCTCTCACAGCTCAGGTACTTGGTCAGCGCTCTCACCACTGCATGATGTTATCTGGTCTGGTCAACGCTCTCACCGCTGCTGGACATCTGATTCTCTGGTCCACATTTTTCCCCGACGCGGGAGGGAAGGCTAGCCTCTGGAGGACAGTACTGGCAACCTCCAGACTAGCTGTTGCAGAAAGCACAAAAACTGTAACTAGTTAACTGTTAACTGAAGAAAATAACAAAAGCCCTCTGAAGACTGAAAGGGCTTGAATTAAGTGGCCCAGGCCTGATGGCATGTCTGGAGCCTGAGCCCCTCCCCCATGGGGGGCTCCCAGCAGGCTGGATCCTGCTCTGCTGCTCTCTCTCCAAATCTCTCTCTCTGAATCTCCAGACAAACTGGCAACATTGTCTCTTTATAGAGCTTCTAGCTCAACTCCTGATTGGTAGCAGGGATGGGGTGACATGTCTCCAAGTTGCTGAGAGATCTGTCAATCAGAACACTTGAGGCACAATTGGGTTGTGGAATTTGTGCCTAAAATAATGTCCCTGTAAGCCCCCATAAGCACTTGGGTGCTTACCCATAAGATGCAGTGAATGTCCCACAAGTCCTGGCTTTCTATTTCTGCAATTCCAATTGGCAGTACTGCTGGCAATGCCTGCTTAACCCACTGTCCCTTATAGCAGATTAGATACAGTCCTGAATAATGTCTTGGTGCAGCCAGAAATAAGCAATTATTTGCCTCAAATGCCACACAGTTCTATAGCTTAAAGGTTGTACTTGCAGTCCCTGCACAGATGAAAAACATGGCTCTTTTACTTTTCCTGTCACTACTGCACTTATGCAAGCTCCCCTTGCAGCAGCTGACAGGCTGACATACCGAGTCCCAGATGCTGGAATCGCCAGGGAAACAGTACTCATTTTAACTTTAAGCACTTTTCCCCACATGCACAGTATATTCCCAACAAGCAGCAACAGTTCCATTATTTAAAACATTTTAATTCTTTATGTAACCCCCAGGTGGCACTATCCCAAGGGCTACTACCCCTGCCTGACTGACTACTGACATGTTGAGGGGCCTGGGTCCAATGGCGAGTGCCTACACCCAGAGGTCAGGGTTTGCAGTAGTTAAACTAACTTGGTCTCAGCCCTCTGGGACACTGTAACCCCCTTTTCTTCCCACTAGTGGCCCACACAATGCATCAGGAATATCTTCACAATGTACACTTACCCCCAGGACTGGCTCTGTCCCCTGGACGCTGGGGACCCCCTGTAAAACAAGATGATACAATGCAAAAGCCACAGTACAATACTTTAACATAAACGAACACCTCAGACAGTGTAACTTTGCTGAAACAAACAGATCTGATTTATTTAAGGAGCTGTAACAAGGAAGGGGGAAATCAGGTTAAGTAGGTTAAACACATTATTAATCACAGTACTGTGCGCATAGTCAGAGTCCGAAATTGTCACTTTCACTGGGTACCCAGGATGGGGGGGGGGGGCTAGCCAGGATCAGTGCAGCTGGCTGGGGCCCTGTGATGGAAAAACACTGGCACAATACCCAAATTGTAATCTGGAGCTGGTTGGCTCAGTCATGAAGAAATGAAAAAAAAACAACAACAATTAGATCACACACTTGCAATTCGATAAACAGATGGCAGGGAGCTACCCTGCTTTGTACTCACAAACTCAATGCTGGGAACTGGATGGAAGGCAGATTGTCCTGGATTGCCAGGAGGAGCAGACCCTGTGGACAAGGTCCTTGTGACTGGACCCCACTGCAGTTTGGAGCAAATGGATGTAGTCTGGATTAAGCTGTGGTTTAATTCCAGCTTCATGCACTCAATTCACTGTACAGGGGATTTGAAATGCGATTCCCCACAAGCACTACACACATTTATATGTAAAAGGAAAGTACTATATCAGGGAGGCTGCTTCTCTCTCCCGATCGCAATTACTGCCCAATACCCGGGAGAACACACAGCAGATTCAGTTCCTGACAGACCGAGTGCGATTCAGCAATTTCTCCAGTCTTTTACTGGGTGAGCCTGGTTTCTACCCTTCAGATCTCCTTCATTCTCTTCACAGGTCAGATTCAGTCTGAACAGGTGCTTGCACAAGCTGCAGACTGAAACTTAGGGCCTTACATGTGATTCCCACGCTAAAACTACACACCAAAGAAGCACACAGCTCCCCGTCTCTTCACTGCCCAAACTGATCTGATCTTTCCAGTAGACAGAGCCGGACATTTCCTTTGAGTTCCTCCCAGTTCAATTAGCTGGTTTGGCTGTCACTCACAATCAGACTCCCCCTGTTGGTGCAAAAAGGCACCGAAGTCCACACTACAATTCCCAGAGGCATCTGCCATACAGTCCCATTGTGGCTGGCTCAATTTAAGAGTCCAAGTTCTGATTTGCCAGCAGCAGGCTCCATTTTAAAGGTCCCCCACGCTGACTGGTCCAGTTCAGCAGTTCAATTCAGAATTAGAGGGGAAGCACACACAGAGTCCCAGCTGCAATAAAACAGGTTAGATAAACTGTAATCTCACAAATGCTGCTACAGTAAATAGTTACAGCTTTCAGATTGGCTCCCTTTGCACTCTTAGCGACTGCAAAAACGGAGCGAATTGGCAGCAGCCAGGGCGGGATTCGGGCATTAGAACACACAGTTCCCCCATCTCAAATAATTATGGTCACAAGCAGGCAGCTCTTAAAGAGACAGTACCAGAGGCTGTAAAAGCACTCACACTCAAGCAGCTTAAATGCTGAACACCTCCAGACTTGGAGCATTCAAGCACGCTCCTGGAAGACTTCTGGGAGCCCCCATTTGCAGGGGGTTACACCCTTCATGGCCTGGGAAAGCTTGACATCCACGTCAAGCAAATACCCTAATAAGTTTCAATACAACCATATACATTTTCATCAGTATCACATTATGCTCATACATGTAATCATCAGTCAATATATCACTTTACCAGAAACACATTTCTGAAACTTTGCAGTATGTCACTCTTTACACAGTATTACACACACATTGTACCATAACTCAGGTTATTACTTCTTGTACATGAAACCTGAAGAGAGAGGGCCCTTCCCTATCAGCTACCTTGGGGCTGGATGGGGCAGGGGCACCATACCTAGAGGGCAACACAAGTAACTTGGAGTTAGCACTGATGTTCAGTTTGGGCAATGAGCTCAGGGACACATACTCTTCTCTATGGACAACATTGAGAGGCAAGTCCACAGACCTCCCAGTGGAATCATAACTGAGGTGCACCACAGGCTTTACAGCTTGACCAGTCTTTCTAGGGGGAACTGTTACAGTCTCTGCACTCTGAGCCTCATTTTCAGCATTGTCCTCACTTGTCAGGGGAGTAGCCACTGGGGTAGAGAGGCTAGAACTTGGGGCACTTCCAGCTCCAGGAGTTACAATCTCTGAGCCCACAACACTTGGCTCACATGGAGAGCTTTTTGACACTGTCAGTGAATTATCAGGGCACTCAACACACTCTTCTTGTTCTGGTATGTCACCAGTCTGTTCCAGTCCATCATTTTCCTCCTCTGAACGCTCAAACAGTTCAACCATACACAATGATTTCATATCTTCTGACTTAATGCTTTGCATTTCACTTTCTGGGAACATTGGCTCCAGGGACAAAGCTGGGGGCTTAGATAGTCCAGAAAACCCTGCCTGCAATGGTCCAAGCCGCATAAGCCTCAGAAGTGTAATTCTATTGACTACGAAGTACAGCAACTGTCTCTTAAACTCCTACTCCTCCTCCTCTTGATATCAGGAAGTGTCCACTCAAATCCTGACCCTGTCTCCTACAGTACAACAAAGCCTGCCAAAATGGAGGGGGGGCTCAAAATTGCTACCTTAAACATCTGCAGTCTCCTCCCAAAACTGGCCTCCCTTCAAATCTTTGCCAGCCAGCACAACCCGGATATCCTTGCCATCGTCGAAACTTGGCTGACACCTAATACTCCGGATCATGCCATCTCTATACAAGGCTACAAGATATTCAGGCTGGATAGGACCTCGAAAAGGGGTGGTGGGTGTGCAATCTACATAAAGGACTACCTCACCTGTCTCCCTGGTTCTTACCCCACCACAGAAACCTCAGTGCAACTCCTCCCTATCAAGATACTACTTGGTGCCCAAAACAAAGTCCTCACGATTGCTGCTGTCTATATCCCACCAAAAGATCCTGATTCTGGCCTACAGGCTGTCCTCGAGTTCGTAAGTACACAACCTTCTGACATCGAACTCCTTCTCCTTGGGGACTTTAATATAAATTGGCTTGCTCCTGATGCAGGGTCAAACAAAGATGCTATCCTAGCAGCAAATTTAACACAAGTGATAAACTCCCTCCGGAAAAACTACAAATCAGGGACCAGCACCCTCATTGACTGGATCCTTACCAGCCACCCTACCATTATAACCAATGTAAGTGTTCTCTGACTAGCTCAGTGATCACTCTCCAATAATATGTACCTGGACAAATAAGTTTCGTAAGCCGCCTCCAAAACCATCTATAGCAGAGTCTCACCATGGCAACCTTATTCATCTCAAGGAAGAAAGTGTCTTAGGCAGATAGACTGGTCCTTGATTTACAAAACTGAAGATGTTGACCTAGCCCTTGATTACTTTATTTCTACTTTCAACACTGCCTGTGATACCTATGCACCAGTAAAAAAGCGCAAAATCAAAGCACTCACAAATCCCTGGCTCACGGAGCTATTGGCACAACTCAAAGTAGGGATCACCTCTGGGCCATTGCAAGAGCTACTGGCACTCTGTCGGACATTCAAAAGTATAAACAGGCTCGTAACCACTGTACTAAACAGATCCGCTTGATGAAGAGTCCTACTTCAAGAATGCCCTCTCCAACTCCTGTGAAGGAAATCCTTCTGGGACAACATAAAGAATATCATGGGTCAGCAGTCCAAATCCTCTCCTACAATAATGAATGTGGCTGGAACCACTACATTAGACCCAGAGATCATTGCAAACACCTAAATGATACCTTCACGTACCTTAGTGGTGTCCTCTCATCTGATTTCTTCACTGATGCTGACCCTCCAATTTCTACTTCTACTACTGCCTCTCAACAAACCACCCTTCCATTTCAAACTAGTAAAGGCACATGAAGTCTATAAATATGTAAAGAAGGCCATTTCTAAGTCCCGAGCAAGCAGCGACACTATTGACCTTAAACTTCTGTCCCTCACTCTGGAGGAAGTACTGCTCCCCCTCACAAAAATTTTCAATCTCTCCCTCTGCTACAGCCAATTCCCTAGGAAATGGAAAGCTGCAGTTGTCACTCCGGTGCACAAAAGTGGTGATAAGTCTGCCTGGTAACTATCGCCCGATATCAATACTACCACCTCTCTCTAAGGCCCTTGAACGCTTGGTGGTGGACCAACTTTCAGACTACCTGGAAAAGCACAACATCCTATGCACTCAGCAGCATGGATTTAGGAAAGGGCACAGCACATTGACTGCCCTACTTGAATTCTCAGGAGCAATTCACAATGCCATGGACAAAGGAAACCTAACTGGAGCAGTCTACATTGACTTAACCAAGGCATTTGATACAGTTCACCATGGCCTACTTATCAAACAACTGCTATCCCTAGGGCTCTCGCAGGGTCCTGGTGACTGGGTAAAAAATTACCTTGCTCAGCGCTCTCAATCTGTAAAAGCAGCTGGAGTTCTCTCAGACTCAAAACCAGTTCGCTCAGGAGTTCCCCAGGGATCCATCCTGGGCCCCCTCCTTTTCAGCCTTTTCCTAAACTCCTTCCCCAAATCCTGCCCTGAACAAATAATCCTCTATGCCGACGATGCCGTGATTCTTGCCACTCAAAGATCCGAACCTCTTCCGCCTCAACCTTCAGCATGCTTTTTCCAAAGTTGAGATGTGGTTCCTTGAACATAAGCTGGTTCTAAACCACAAAAAAACTAAATCCATGCTCTTCTCTAACCCGCAAAACAAGAAACGGCAAGTCCCACTCACCATTAATACATACCTAGGAAATACCCTTGAACAAGTGCCAATTTTCAAATATCTTGGAATCAACTTTGATCAAGGCCTAACCTTGCAACTCCATTGATAGTACAGCAAAACTATTAATCAGCAAATTGGGATTCTGTATCGGAACGACAACTTCTTACCCATTCTGCACTGAGGATTGCCATCCGATCCTCTATCATCTCAGTCATTGATTATGGCTTAGTTATATATGGATCTGCCACTACTACAGCACTTAGTCGCATTACAACATCCTAAATAAGGCCTGTCAGTTTGCTCACTGGTGCACACGCGTACCCACATGTGAACTCTATGCTGACTCAGGTTGGTTGCAACTCTCAAACCGGATAAAGTACCTTACCTGCCTGATGGCAGAAAAATCCTCTGGGCCTCACTCCACCCTGTATCCAAGACCTGTTATGCCCGAGCGCTAGCACCCGCTTTTACCAGAAGATCAGAACACCAGCATCTCCAAACTCCCGGATGCCGGACTTCAGGGACAAAGATCATTTGCTCTATTGTGCCCCAGCTGGCTAAATGCCCTCAGCACTCATATTACTGCCTCCACCTCTCTAGGTATTTTCAAATCAAGGCTTTTCTCTCACCTTGCCACCTCCAGCTCCTGTGACTGCCCTGATTAAACCTCCTATTTTCTCACTACCCACCCTGTCCCGTTATTTGACAAAGACATGTTTGGGAAACCTTTTCTCCTGCTATTGTCTGCTCCCACACCTTTCACTTACCTCTCTGTTCTGGACTTTTCCCTATTTGTTTCTCCTAATCTGGCATGACCTCTTTCTTGTAATAATAATGTGATTATTGATATCTCATGTCCTTTTGCACAAATGATTTGATATGTATTTGTATATGTTTCTTGCTCTTGACACAACACAAATTGTTGTGTTATCTATGTAACCTTTTGTACTGTACCTAATTGACGTGGAACCTTTGTAAAAGAGCCTCTGGCTTAAAGGTAGTAATTCCTAGAACAATAAACTAAACTAAACTAAACCCAGCTTCATCTCCAGTATTGACTAGGGGATTGCCCCGAAACAACTGACTCAGTTCGTAAGAAGGGTAGTATTCAAAACCACACTCACTTTCCTCTGACATGGACTGACAAGTCATGTTCAGCCGGGACTGGTGGAGGGGGACACTTTAACTCAGCTTCTGTAGGTTCAGACTTTCTTGATTTCTTCTTAGCAGCAGCTCTAGTCACTGGTCCAGAATGGGCATTTTCTGGGGGCTCAGACTCAATCAAGATTTGTTCAATGGGCAGTAAATGATTTCTATGCATTGTTTTAACATCTTTTGAATTATTCTCGGGCCTTACTTTGTACACAGGCAGATCATCTAGTTTGCCCACTACAATGGGAGGGAGATGGTGCCATCTGTTAGCAATCTTATGTTTTCCATGCAGTCCTAGATTTCTTAGCGATACCCGGTCTCCCTCTTGGAGTTCCTGTGCTTTCACCTTTTTATCATACCTTTCTTTATTGGACAGATTTCTTTTGGCAGCCATGGTTTGAGCCAGTTGGTACGCATGATTTAGCTGGGCCTTTAACTTTTGCACATACTGTAAATAGCTGTCAGCTTGAACCCCATCAGGAGAGACCCCAAAACACACATCTGCTGGCAGTCGAGCTTCTCTCCAAACATCAGGCAGTAGGGGACAACCAGTGGCATCACTTTTGGTGCAGTGTAGCATGTACCAGGGTGCTAATTTGTTGGCTCCATCTAGGCCTGTTCTTTAGGTGGAGGGTGCCTAGCATACTTAGCAAGGTGCTGGTTGAAACGTTCAGGCTGTGGTCCCCTGGGGTGGTAAGGGTGGTTCTGGACTCGCACTCTACACACAGAAAGCATCTCTTTGATAAGACGACTCTCAAAGTCTCTACCTTGATCAGAATGGATTCTTTGTGAGCCCCCATAGTGAACAAAAAGTTTTTTACAAGTGCTTTCCACAATGGATGACTTCTGGTCCTTGGTGGGGAAAGCTTGGGCATATCTCAAAATGGTTAGTGACCACCAGCACATTACTAGTATTTCTTTGATCTGACTCAAACTCAGAAAATCAATACAGACCAGCTCCATGGGTGTACTGGTGGTGATGTTAACAAGGGCAGCCCTCTGGGGCAAAGCTTTCCTCTGTAAGCAGCGACATAAGTTTGAATGTGTTGCTCCACATCAGCCCCCATCTTAGGCCAATAGAATCTGGATCTCATCAAGTCAAGTGTTCTGTCTATACCAAGGTGCCCCATGTGGTTGTGTAGGATCTCAGTACTGAGTCTCGAAAGGCAGTGGGCAGCACTAGTTGTTGTTTGTCTACTTGTTCCCCTGTCTACTGTTTCTCTGTATAACATTCTATTGATCAGTTTCAACTTTAGGACCTTCTTTGTATAACAATGCAGTTCACAGATCAGTGGAACATAATTTGGACACATCTTTCCCTGCATAGAGGGCTTCTAAAAGCGATTTGATCATGAGATCGCAGGATTGAGCCCGTCATACTGTCATTGTCCAGCTGAGGCAGTGCACCAATGTCTATTGCAGAAAAGCGTCACTAAGCAGCAGGTATGCAATTCTCAGAGGGTCCCAAACAATCCACCGTACAGTCCATTGCGTCCGTGGACATTTGTTCCTCCCTGTCAAACTTCTGATAGAGTGTTCAAATAGCAGGTTCTGACAGTCTGACCCAGTCATTCTGGGGAACAGCCCTCCGGGAGAGAGCATCAGCATCTATGTGGTTCAGGCCTGCTCTGTATTCAACAGCATAGTCATATGTAGATAATGCAGAAAGCCACCTATGGCCAGTGGCATCCAACTTAGCTGAAGTCTGCACATAGGTCAAAGAATTATTGTCAGTCTTTACTAGTATCTTAGCCCCATACAAGTACTCGTGGAACTGGTCAACAATAGCCCACTTCAAAGCTAGGAACTTTAACTTACGTACAGGATAGTCCTTTTCGGATGGGGTCAGGCTTCTACTGGCAAAGGCCACTGGTCTCAGGCCATTCTCATGCTCTTGGTACAGCACAGCCTCCAACCCCTGCAAGCTAGCATCAGTGTGCAGGACATAAGGTTTTGTTGGATCAGCATAGGCCAACACTGGAGCATGGGCAAGTTGATATATGATCTCATGAAAAGCAGTCTCGCAATCAGGAGTCCAGTGGTCCCCAAATACTTCACTTGGACAAAAATACACTCTTTCTGTCTTGAGGGATGCTGACTTTTTGTATCTTTTGTGGGTTGGGGGATATTCTTGAGTAAGGTTATGTAGAGGGCGGATCACTCTTGAATAGTCCTTAATGAAACGCTAATAATAACCACAGAATCCCAGGAATCTCTGCAGTTCTTTTAGATTTTTGGGCTGTGGCCAAGTGGTCAAGGCCTCAACTTTACTTGGGTCGGTCTCTGTTCCCTTGGTGGATACTATGTGTCCCACATACTTTACTGATGTTCGAAAGAATTGACACTTATCAATGGACAGTTTAAGGCCAAAGTCTTCCAGTCGGTCTAACACCTTGAATAATCTGCTTTCATGTTCCTCCAGTGAGCTGCCAAACACAATAACATCATCTAGGTATAAAAGGCACTCTAGTAAGTTCATGTCCCCCACTGCACGCTCCATCAATCGTTGAAAAGTGGCTGGGGCACTTGAAATCCCTTGCGGCATCCTCATGAATTCATAGAAGCCAAGCGGACAGATAAAGGCTATCTTCTCACAGTCCTCTGGGGCCATCGGGATCTGGTAGTACCCACTGTGGAGATCCAGCACAGAGAACCACTTGCTCCCATTTAGGCAGTCCAAAGCATCTTGAATGCGGGGCATTGTGTACTGATCAGGGATAGTGGGCTAGTTTAAAGTGCGATAATCCACGCACATCCTTACTGTCCCATTCTTTTTTTTCACTACCACAATGGGGGAAGCATTGGAGCTTCTGGATTCTTGTATTACACCAGCAGCTAGCATCTCCTGCAGGTGCTGTCTCACATCATCTCTGTCAGCAGGTGCCAGGAGTCGAGACCTCTCACGAAATGGTCTTTCATCATGCAGCCAGATATGATGCTCAGCTCCTTGTATGCATCCTACGTCCCATTCCTTTAAAGAAAACACCTGGTCTCTCTTGGCAAGCTTCTCACTGATCCTCACTTTCCATTCAGCTGGCAACGGAGAGTCAGCAAAATCAAACAAGTCAGGCGTTACTCTGTCATTCTTCCCCAAACTCTTGCTACTGGGTAGCACTGCAGTGTCTGCGCAATGCACATTAGCCAGGGTGCAATCTCTATTTACTTGAATCTCTCTGTCAGACACATTATGAACTTGAACCATTACCCTTCTGGCATAAGCATGGGCTCTACCAGGCAAAATACTAGGCTTGACCAGCAGTCCCTCCAGCAATTTTCCATCGCCTGGTGCATCCAACATTAATATTTTATTCTTGACATCCTTCTGATATGGACCTCTCCCTGCAAGGTACACTGGGCATTTGGCGCCAGGATCAAAGACTCAGGATCCTTTTTCCAGACAACTCCAACCAGTTCCTCTGGTTCTACTTTGTCAGCATCTCTCTGTGCCTCATACGCCTTCTTGATCAATGCCGGAATTCTTAAATCTCTACTAGTCCTTGACCCCTGTTTTTCATAACACAACTGTGCCAGCCATCCAAACATATGTGCATTAGTCCCAATTAGTAAAGGAACCCCATCATACAGTCCAGTAGGGGGACACATTAAGGCCACAGTCTCTACTTGCTCTGCCACCCCAGCCACGGAGGTGGGAAAAGACAGCCAAATTCGGATATATCCCGAGTAGGGGTAGGCCTTCTCACTTAACCCCCAGACATCTAGTCCCTCCAATGGTTGTAAGGGTACATCAGACAAATGCTTCTGATACCAGTCTTGGAACATAATTGTCACTTGGGAGCCACTGTCTAATACAGCTCTAGTAGACACTCCGTTCACCTTTACAGTGGTCTCCATGGAGGGACCCACTATCCTGGACCAGTCTGGAGAGGCGGTAGCAGGGGCCTGGGCAACTGACCTTGCCACAAAGGGGCATGAGTTAACATTTTTGGGACCTTCACTGTGGTCATTTCATGCACCTCTTGACCACTGTTTTGTGCTCCAAAGCTCTCCTTGTAGCCGACTCACCACTCTCTCCAAGTCTTTCCGAGACCGGCATTCCCTTTTCATGTGCCCATCCTTCCCACAATTATGGTAAAATATGTCAGCTGAAGTTTGGGGTGACCAAGCATCACATTGGGGCTGCAGCATTGGCACTATCAATAGAAAACTTGTGCCACCTCAGCCTGGCAGTGGGTGGACATTTGGAGACATCTCTTCAGTTCCCTCACTTCCATGGTCAAGGCATCAAGTTTCAAACTGTTGTCAACATGAGGTGCCTGGTGGGTACCCCACCCCCATAGCAGAAGCAGTCGGGCAAGTGTCAGTGCCCGTACTCCTAGGAGTGGCCTTCATGATGAGACTGTCTGTTGCTTTCCTAATCTCCCTCAGCAGTTCACGCCATGGTGGCACACCCTTTTCCTTCTCAGAGCACTCATTAACTGCCAACCCTTGCCCCTGAACTTCACTTGATGGGTCACCCTCAGTCGCTCGGGTTGTAGCAGCAGCTATTGGTGCAAGTCCCTCCCGGGGTCGCCTTTTCTCAACTCCTCGAATTTCTCTCATTAGCTCATCTTAGGAGGATGGGGATTCCAGTTGATTGGCCAGGCATAACTGAAGCAACAGCAATTATGAGAAGGGGGCAGACTTAAGTATCCTGTCCAGCCTGGTTCGGTCCAATTCAATCGCTGGCAAACTACACTTTCTGAGGCATTCTTGCAACAGTTTTTCCAGCCGAGATACATACCCAGACAACAACTCTCTTGATACTCTTGTGCATTTCCTACTCTCCACCACAGGTCCTCATCAGAATCTGGGCTCCCATACACATTCTCCAAGGCCTCAAGATAGTCCTGTGCAGTCGCTTCAGGGTTACTGGCCCGTTTGGCACAGATGGTAGCCAGGGCAGGACCTCGGAGGCTCTCACTTACCCTCTTTCGCTTTTCTTGCAAATTACCAAGTTTTATTAAACCAACTTACACAAATGTACATACAATAAACAAATTACAACAATAGGTAGTTTTTTAGAAAATAACTCCCTCCCCACCAACCCCATAACCCCTCAAAATAGACTATCACCCCTCCCCTCCCCAGCTATCCAACCCTAGCGGAGCATAACATATTCTTCACTGAAGTTATGGAATAGATATTTCTCAACCCCAGCCAGAGGTACCAAATAATTTTGACAAAATCAGGTCATAAAATAAATAATTAAAACCTTACCCTATAAGTATATGTAAAACAAATAAATAGAAGTCTCGACAGAGTATGAGCTCATATTAATACCAGAAGAATGCTAGTGGAAATATTTAAGTGGCACATAGACAATTAATATAACTCCTTGTAAAAAAAAAGGTAGATAATAAAGAGGGTAAGGGGGAGGGGAGAGTAGGAAGGGAGAGAGGGTGACACAAAAGGGACCGAGGAAGGGAGAAGAGGAAGGAAAAGAGATAATTATTCAGCCCTGGATTCCAAAATTGGTTTTAAGATATTGGAGAAGCCTCTCCCAATATTTGGAGAATTTAGCTAAGGTTTTAGATAATCTAAAGGCAGATCTTTCTGCATAGAATGCATTTAAAATTCTTCCCACCATTCCTTGGAAGGGCAATCCTCCTGCCAGTGGCGAAGAATTGTAACTTAGTAACAGATAAATCAGTGCTAGCTGATATTTCTGCTCTTTCCTTAAATTTGGAGCATACCTCCCCAGTATACAGGTCTCTAAGCAGAAAAAAGAGGAGAGATCGGTGTATGGGCCCGTCCAGGTATTTACCGAAGCCCACAGTCTTTGCACTTTTGGACAAAACCAAAATTTATGGATGGTTGTCGCTAAAGGGTCATTGCAGTCAGTACAGGTCGGAGAAGGCAGTCTGCCTACTTGATGCAGTCTCGCTGGAGAGAAATACATATTGTGTAACAATTTAAATTGCACATCTCTCAACCTTTCTTGTTGAATATAAAGATAAGTATCCTTCCATATACTTCCCCATGTCGCCACAGACCAATCTAGGGCTAGATTAATTGACCAGTATAGAGGAGACTGTACAGATGAGGGTACACTTTCCTCCAGGATATATTTATATATTTTAGAAACACTTTGGCCCCCCAGGCAAAGATTGCCTAACACTTTGAAGAATGAACCAGCCCTGTCGGAACAACAGTTCTTCCCCAGAAATGCCTTAATAGTAGAATGAATTTGTAGCAATCTGAATCCAAGGCTGGGTCTCACCCCAAATTTTAAAAACAATGCCATCGGCGACAACAATGAGTCTCTGGAGAAGAAGTCGGCCAAATGTGGTTTAGGACAGGAAGTAGAAAAGGGTTGTACAATAGGTCGTTTACCAATTAAAAAATTGGGATTTTTAAGTACAGGTTGGGTGAGATCAAATTTTGGGCGGATATTAAACTTTACACACAGTTGGTGCATGGCTCGAATATCCCAACCTAAGGGTGTATCTCTAACCTCCCAGGAACCTTAGCCCATGGATATATAATAAAGACTCCAGATCCAAATTAAGATTTCTAACAACAGCCCTGTCGAGTGCCAGAGCCGTGTAGTTACATTCAAATCGTGGGTCCATAAAGCCGCCCTAGCTGCATGTATTGCTAGGTAATATGTAAAAAAGTCTGGCAACTGCAGGCCCCCTTTTCCCCTTGAGTAACACAGTTTATAATACCCTCTATGTGGATGGGCCCCACTCCACAAAAAGTTCAAGCAACATTTGGTCAGGGGTTTAAAAAAGGACTTGGGTAGGTAAATATTCAGGCAGGAGAGGGGGTAGAAAAGTTTAGGTAAAACTACCATCTTAATTGTGTTGGCTCTACCTGAAAGAGATAAAGGAAGTTTCAACCATCTGTCTAGGTCATCTTTGATTGACTTTAAAACTGGTTTAAGGTTTAAGTTTACCAAATCATGTGGATTCACAAATCCGAATACCTAAATATGGTAAAACCTCTGACTGCCACTGCAGACCCAAAGAAAGAACACCAACTTTTGGAGAGCCAGGATGATAATGAATACAACATAGTCTTGACAAATTTAACTTGTAACCGGAGAATTCCCAAAACCTGTGATAAGATTCAGGACTTGAGGAAGTGAAGCAGACCAATTTTGGATATGCAACAGTAAATCATCCACAAAGCTGACACTTTAAATTCCTCAGATCCAATTTTAATACCTTGAATTTGGAGTCGGCATTGATGGCTCTTATTAAGGGTTCAATATACAAATTAAACAAGTATGGGGATAATGGATACCTTGACGGGTTCCTCTCCTTAAGGAAAAGGCCTCTGAGATCAAATTATTGCACTGAATTCTAGCTGAAGGCCATTGGTACAAAACTTTCACCATGTTAATAAAGTGTTCTGGAATTCCAACAATTAAAGTTGCAAACATAAATGACCACTCCACCCGATCAAAGCTTTCTCTCGTCAAGAGAGACCAGGGATGCTTCCAGCCCCGGCTCTCCACGAGATTAAATAAAACAGTTTTCTAAAATGATCAGACGGACAGTGTCCCTCCACAAAGCCTGCTTGTTCTGGTACCAAACCACCCCAAACCTTTTAAGTCTAAATGCTAAAATTTTGGCAAAGATCTTAACATCCAAATTCAGCAAGGATATTGGTCTATAGTTACCTACCAATTCAGGAGATTTATCAGGCTTAGGGAGGAGAATAATCTTGGCCTCAAACAGAGAGTGGTCACTAACCCGCTTATCTACCCAGAAAAGATAAAGCTGTTTCAACAGGGGGACCATAAGTTGTTTAAAGGATTTATAAAAAAGAGGTGTAAAGCCATCTGGGCCTGGTGCTTTTCCAATTTTGAGGGACTCAATTGCCTGCCCAATTTCCAGCTCAGCAATGGGGGCAACTAAGTTTTGCCTTAATTCTTCTGTCAAGCGGGGAAGGGGGATACTAGACAAAAATCTCTCCATTTTCGCTGCACATTGTGGTGAGTGTAGGTTACTTGAGTGAGTTCCGATAAAACTCTACAAATCCCTGTAATATGCCTACAGGAGTAGTAATTAAAGTGTTAGATACTGGTGTCTCAAAGCTGCTACCCACCTAGCAGCGGCCTTCTGCTTCAATTGCCAAGCTAACAATTTTCCGGCCTTATTACCCTGACCTATGTAAAGGGCCCGAATTTTGGCTGCAGAGGAGATCACCCTTTCTCATAAAGTATTAGCATACCACGCCTTCAGAGACACCAGCTCCTGCTCCTGACTCCCAGATCCTTTACCCCCTGGGTGTTTTCTAGCACTTTAATTCTCCCCAAGCATTTTCCAGCTCTGAAGCTGCTTTGGCTTTACGTTTGGACGCTATACGAATCAGCTCACCCCTCCAAACTGATTTGAAAGCCGCCCATGTATAATCAACAGCCTCTATAGACCCCAATTCACTCAATTGAAGCAGATAAAAGTTCTTGAAATGAGAAACAGTTTCCAAATCCTTCAAAAGATTGTCATTTCCGGACCATGAATAAGACCTCGGAAAAGGGGGAGAGGGAGACCATTTCAAAAATATCGGAGAATGGTCAGAGATGACCCTAGGCAGAATGGTCACTTCCTTAATACCAGTCAAAAAATCCTTACTTACAAAAAAATAATCTATCCTCGAGAATGACCTATGGACATGAGAAAAAAATGTAAAATCTCTTGCAGAAGGATTAATCAACCTCCAGGGATCCACCAACCCCAAGGAAGATTTAAATTCCTCTAAAGCAGTTTGGGCCAGGGAGGGTTTCACCCCTCTACTCCATGATCGATCCAACTTGTTTGATTGGGCTAAGTTCCAATCACCTCCTAAAATGATTGGAACCCCCTTAAAAGAGGCTAATATAAGTGTTAGTTGGACAAAAAAAGTTGGCGACTCCTGATTGGGTCCATACACGATCCAAGCACCAAGTTGGCTCCATTAAGTGTACCAAAACAAATATGTACCTACCATTGGGGTCCAAAATAACCTCCGATTGAATGGCAAGGATTCCCGAGCTATCAAAATAGCCACGCCCCTACTATTAGAGAGAAGCTAGACCCATAAACCTGCCCAACCCATTTCTTTTAAATGCATTAACTTATCTGCTAAAACATGCTTTCCTGTAAGAACACCACTGCCGCATAATTAGGCCAAGTGATTTAATATAATAAATTTCTTGCAGTTGTCCTTCCCCCTTTAATATTCCACGAAATAATGTTTAATCCACTAGCCATCAATAACTGTTAATTTCCCACAAAGGATATGGATAGCTGCCCCCTAGTAACTAAAACCTTGGCCCGATAAAAAAAAAAATTTCAGCCCCTTATCTAAATAATTAAACAACATAAGCCCCTGAATATGAACACCCAACCAAAAACCCAGGCCGAAGCCCACTCCACTCCTCTGATTCATGAAGCACTATAAGGCGGGCCCCCCTCCATCTACCTACCTAAGTGCAGGAGGGATCTCAACAATTAAAAAGTAGGTAAAGAAAACTGTACACCCCTGTATCACCACTAATTTAGAGTAAACGCTGAGCAAATATCAAAACTTGTAACTTGTATATACTAAATCAACTATTAGGGTCTATCAAAATGCCCGATCCGAGTTAGCATCAGCTTACAACAATAATTGACCTTAAGCCCCTAATTATAGCAATTACAGTATTTATAATATTAGGGACACAGAACAAAACTACAAATTAGAACAAATAACTCCTCTTGTGGAATAAACACAAACTTCCCCAGTTATGTTTCAGGTACAGGAAAAAAAGAACTAAAATTGATAACAGAAATATTTTAGTACATAACAAGCCATATATTGAGCTAACTTTAGAATGTCCATAGGTCCATTTCAGGTCCCTTGACAGTATAGGAATCTCTTAAGTCTTCCAACCGGAAGTAGTAATACTCAGAATAAGCTCAATGAATACAGACAAAGTTCCGAGAATGCCCATTGATGAGCCATATATACCTCCCACCAGCTTACTCTCATCCCTTATTTTTAGGAATAGGTCAGGAAAACAAGTCTCCAGGGAGATGAGGGCATCCTCCGCAGTTTCATAGCGCTTAATTCCTTCCTTCGTGGAAACCTCTAACCTTGCAGGATATAGCAATCTATGGCGAATTCCAGCTGCCCAAAGCTTCGAGGTTAAGGGGCGAAAAGCCAGCCGTGCCTGCCTCATCTTCCAAGTAAGATCTGGTGCCAAGCGAAGCCTTTTGCCTTCCCACTGGAAAACAGCTAGTTTTCTAACTTCTCTCAGAATATACTCGCGATCCAGATAGTTTAATAGCTTGAAGATTATTGGTCTTGGTGGTTCTGAAGGTGCAGGCTTTGCTCTCAGCGACCTGTGGCCCCTTTCTATTATATATTCAGGACCATTAGGTGAGGGACCCACCGATTTATTTAATAGCTTCTGCAAAAACTGATGGTATTGGCCTTCTTACGCCCTCTGGGAGACCCAGGAGGACCAGGTTGTTGCACCTGCTTCTGCCCTCTAGATCATCAAGGTAGTGCTAATTTCTCCAGGCTCTTCTTGCACTCTTTCGCAGTAGGCCCCGCTCTCTCTAGAGCCCTTTCTATTGACGAGATTCTAGCTTCTGCGTCAGTTACTCGTCGGGCTAGCTGTGTAAGTGCTGGCTTAAAATCCGCCACATCTTCAATAAGTTTGAAGAGGGCATCCTTGATTGTCGTCAGGTCCTCGTAAATTTTCGTTTTAATGTATCGGGTGAACAGGATGCCAAAACTTGCACGCAAAACCTCCTTTTAAAAGTATAAAATGCTGTATTGGAGAGGGAGACCCGCAAAACCACTGTAACTCCTCCATGCGCGTCACGTGATCCCCTCTTTCGCTTTTCTGTTTCTGAGCATTGCCATTCTAGCACTTGAGGGGCAACATAGTCTATCCAGGTCTCCCAGTCATCCTCCCCTTGTGGGGTGGGGAGGGTGCCAGAGAAAATGTTCAACCTGCGGTAAGAGTTGTGACTACTGGCAGGTACAGACATAGGAGCTTGCACTGGCACAGAAGGAGGGGCAATAACGGGTGCTGGAGGGGGAGAGGGTGTTGGTGAAGGAACGTTCTCAGGTGTCAATAATAGTTTCTTTAAGTCCTTCACAGTTTTCCCTTCCTCCAACAACAATTTAGCAAATTTTTCCTCAAAAGTTTCAGATAGTGGAGGGGGGCTCGTTCTCCCTGGGGTCTTTACTGTCTTTAGTTATCACTTTCCAGGCAGTGAGGGCTTCTTCTGGGATAATGGTCTGTGGCACTTTAGAACTGTCTATAGGGTCCCTACACTCTATTAGAGCCATGAAAGTTTGGGTGAGCAGATCAGCCAGCTGCCGCACCACCACAGGGTTTCGTAAACATTCGACCTTGGAAAGTATTCCCTCTACAGTGTCCGTACTGGTACCCAGAGGGATATCCAAGACAAGTATAGCATTTTGGGGGTTGATCTCCTGCCCAATACACCACTTCACCAACTGGTGTACAGCCGCTTCTGTTGGGGTACCCATTTATTTTTAACAGTAATTCGTAAATGTGGCCACTAGAGGAGGCTAATCCCAGTGGTGCCTCCAAGATGTAACCCCCAGGTGGCGCTATCCCAAGGGCTACTACCCTTGCCTGACTGACTATTGACAGGTTGAGGGGCCTGGGTCCAATGGCGAGTGCCTCCACCCAGAGGTCAGGGTTTGCAGTAGTTAAACTAATTTGGTCACAGCCCTCTGGGACACTGTAACCCCCCTTTCTTCCCACTAGTGGCCCACACAATGCATCAGGAATATCTTCACAATGTACACTTACCCGCAGGACTGGCTCTGTTGACTGGACACTGGGGACCCCCTGTAAAACAAGATGATACAATGCAAAAGCCACAGTACAATACTTTAACATAAATGAATACCTCAGACAGTGTAACTTTGCTGAAACAAACAGATCTGATTTATTTAAGGAGCTGTAACAAGGAAGGGGGAAATCATGTTAATTGGGTTAAACACATTAACAATCACAGTACTGTGCAAATAGTCAGAGTCCTAAATTGTCACTTTCACTGGGTACCCAGGATGGGGTGAGGCTAGCCAGGATCGGTGCAGCTGGCTGGGGCCCTGTGATGGAAAAACACTGGCACAATACCCAAATTGTAAACTGGAGCCGATTGGCTTAGTTCGTGAAGGAATGGAAAAAAAAACAATTAGATGACACTTGCAATTCGATAAACAGATGGCAGGGAGCTACCCTGCTTTGTACTCACAAACTCACTGCTGGGAACTGGATGGAAGGCAGATTGTCCTGGATTGCCAGGAGGAGCAGACCCTGTGGACAAGGTCCTTGTGACTGGACCCCATTGCAATTTAGAGCAAATGGATGTAGTCTGGATTAAGCTGAGGTCTACTTTCAGCTTCATGCACTCAATTCACTGTACAGGGGATTTGAAATGCGATTCCCCACAAGCACTACACACATTTATATGTAAAAGGAAAGTACTATATCAGGGAGGCTGCTTCTCTCTCCCGATCGCAATTACTGCCCAATACCCGGGAGAACACACAGCAGATTCAGTTCCTGATAGACCGAGTGCGATTCAGCAATTTCTCCAGTCTTTTACTGGGTGAGCCTGGTTTCTACCCTTCAGATCTCCTTCATTCTCTTTGCAGGTCAGATTCAGTCTGAACAGGTGCTTGCACAAGCTGCAGACTGAAACTTAGGGCCTTACATGTGATTCCCACGCTAAAACTACACACCGAAGAAGCACACAGCTCCCCGTCTCTTCACTGCCCAAACTGATCTGATCTTTCCAGTAGACAGAGCTGGGCATTTCCTTTGAGTTCCTCCCAGTTCAATTAGCTGGTTTGGCTGTCACCACAATCAGACTCCCCCTGTTGGTGCAAAAAGGCACCGAAGTCCACACTACAATTCCCAGAGGCATCTGCCATACAGTCCCATTGTGGCTGGCTCAACTTAAGAGTCCAAGTTCTGATTTGCCAGCAGCAGGCTCCATTTTAAAGGTCCCCCATGCTGACAGGTCCAGATCAGCAGTTCAATTCAGAATTAGAGGGGAAGCACACACAGAGTCCCAGCTGCAATAAAACAGGTTAGATAAAGTGTAATCTCACAAATGCTGCTACAGTAAATGATTACAGCAAACAGTTACAGCTTTCAGATCGGGTCCCTTTGCACTCTTAGCGACTGCAAAAACGGAGCGAATTGGCAGCAGCCCTGGCGGGATTCGGACATTAGAACACACAGTCCCCCCTCCTCAATTAATTATGGTCACAAGCAGGCAGCTCTTAAAGAGAGAGTACCAGAGGCTCTAAAAGCACTCACACTCAAGCAGCTTAAATGCTGAACACCTCCAGACTTGGAGCACTCAAGCAAGCTCCTGGAAGACTTCTGGGAGCCCCCATTTGCAGGGGGTTACTCCCTTCACGGCCTGGGAAAGCTTGACGTCCGCGTCAAGCAAGTACCCTAATAAGTTTCAATACAACCATATACATTTTCATCAGTATCACATTATGCTCATACATGTAATCATCAGTCAATATATCACTTTACCAGAAACACATTTCTGAAACTTTGCAGTACGTCACTCTTTACACAGTATTACACACACATTGTACCATAACTCAGGTTATTACCTCTTGTACATGAAACCTGAAGAGAGGGAGCCCTTCCCTATCAGCTACCTTGGGACTGGATGGGGCAGGGGCACCATACCTAGAGGGCAACACAAGTAACTTGGAGTCAGCACTGATGATCAGTTTGGGCAATGAGCTCGGGGACACATACACTCCTTTATGGACAACATTGAGAGGCACGTCCACAGACCTCCCAGTGGAATCATAACTGAGGGGCACTACAGGCTTTACAGCTTGACCAGTCTTTCTAGGGGGAACTGTTACAGTCTCTGCACTCTGAGCCTCATTTTCAGCATTTTCCTCACTTGTCAGGGGAATCTCCACTGGGGTAGAGAGGCTAGAACTTGGGGCACTTTCAGCTCCAGGAGTTACAATCTCTGAGTCCACAACACTTGTCTCACATGGAGAGCTTTCTGACACCGGCAGTGAACTATCAGGGCACTCAACACACTCTTCTTGTTCTGGTATGTCACCAGTCTGTTCCAGTCCATCATTTTCCTCCTCTGAAAGCTTAAACAGTTCAACCATACACAATGATTCCATATCTTCTGACTTAGTGCTTTGCATTTCACTTTCTGGGAACATTGGCTCCAGGGACAAAGCTGGGGGCTTAGACTGTCCAGAAGGCCCAGCTTCATCTCCAGTATTGACTAGGGGATTGCCCCGAAACAACTGACTCAGTTCGTAAGAAGGGTAGTATTCAAAACCACACTCACTTTCCTCTGACATGGACTGACAGTCATGTTCAGCTGGGACTGGTGGAGGGGGACACTTTAACTCAGCTTCTGTAGGTTCAGACTTTCTTGATTTCTTCTTAGCAGCAGCTCTAGTCACTGGTCCAGAATGGGCATTTTCTGGGGGCTCAGACTCAATCAAGATTTGTTCAATGGGCAGTAAATGATTTCTATACATTGTTTTAACATCTTTTGAATTATTCTCGGGCCTTACTTTGTACACAGGCAGATCATCTAGTTTGCCCACTACAATGGGAGGGAGATGGTGCCATCTGTTAGCAATCTTATGTTTGCCATGCAGTCCCAGATTTCTTAGCGATACCCGGTCTCCCTTTTGGAGTTCCTGTGCTTTCACCTTTTTATCATACCTTTCTTTATTGGCCAGATTTCTTGTGGCAGCCATGGTTTGAGCCAGTTGGTATGCATGATTTAGCTGGGCCTTTAACTTTTGCACATACTGTAAATAGCTGTCAGCTTGAACCCCATCAGGAGAGACCCCAAAACACACATCTGCTGGCAGTCGAGCTTCTCTTCCAAACATCAGGCAGTAGGGGACAACCGTGGCATCACTTTTGGTGCAGTTGTAGCATGTACCAGGGTGCTAATTTGTTGGCTCCATCTAGACTGTTCTTTAGGTGGAGGTGCCTAGCATATTTAAGCAGGTGCAGTTAAACGCTCAGGCTGTGGGTCCCCCGGGGTGGTAAGGGTGGTTCTGGACTTTCGCACTCCCCACACAGAAAGCATCTCTTTGATCAGACGACTCTCAAAGTCTCTACCTTGATCAGAATGGATTCTTTGTGGAGCCCCATAGTGAACAAAAAGTTTTCTACAAGTGCTTTTGCCACAGTGGATGACTTCTGGTCCTTGGTGGGGAAAGCTTGGGCATATCTCGTAAAATGGTTAGTGACCACCAGCACATTACTAGTATTTCTTTGATCTGACTCCAAACTCAGAAAATCAATACAGACCAGCTCCATGGGTGCACTGGTGGTGATGTTAACAAGGGGGGCAGCCCTCTGGGGCAAAGCTTTCCTCTGTAAGCAGCGACTACAAGTTCGAATGTGTTGCTCCACATCAGCCCCCATCTTAGGCCAATAGAATCTGGATCTCATCAAGTCAAGTGTTCTGTCTATACCAAGGTGCCCCATGTGGTTGTGTAAGGATCTCAGTACTGAGTCTCGAAAGGCAGTGGGCAGCACTAGTTGTTGTTTGTCTACTTGTTCCCCTCTGTCTACTGTTTCTCTGTATAACATTCTATTGATCAGTTTCAACTTAGGATCTTCTTTGTATAACAATGCAGTTCACAGATCAGTGGAACATAATTTGGACACATCTTTCCCTGCATAGAGGGCTTCTAAAGGTGATTTGATCATGGGATCGCAGGATTGAGCCTGCCGAATACTGTCATTGTCCAGCTGAGGCAGTGCACCAATGCCTATTGCAGAAAAGCGTCAATAAGCAGCAGGTATGCAATTCTCAGAGGGTCCCAAACAATCCACCGTACAGTCCATTGCGTCCGTGGACATTTGTTCCTCCCTGTCAAACTTCTGATAGAGTGCTCAAATAGCAGGTTCTGACAGTCTGACCCAGTCATTCTGGGGAACAGCCCTCTGGGAGAGAGCATCAGTATCTACGTGGTTCAGGCCTGCTCTGTATTCAACAACATAGTTGTATGTAGATAATGCAGAAAGCCACCTTGGCCAGTGGCATCCAACTTAGCTGAAGTCTGCACATAGGTCAAAGAATTATTGTCAGTCTTTCTTAGCCCCATACAAGTACTCGTGGAACTGGTCAACAATAGCCCACTTCAAAGCTATGAACTTTAACTTACGTACAGGATAGTTCTTTTCGGATGGGGTCAGGCTTCTACTGGCAAAGGCCACTGGTCTCAGGCCATTCTCATGCTCTTGGTACAGCACAGCCTCCAACACCTGCAAGCTAGCATCAGTATGCAGGACATAAGGTTTTGTTGGATCAGCAAAGGCCAACACTGGAGCATGGGCAAGTTGATATATGATCTCATGAAAAGCAGTCTCACAATCAGGAGTCCAGTGGTCCCCAAATACTTCACTTGGACGAAAATACATTCTTTCTGTCTTGAGGGACGCTGACTTTTTGTATCTTTTGTGGGTTGGGGGATATCCTTGAGTAAGGTTAAGCAAAGGGCGGATCACTCTTGAATACTCCTTAATGAAACACCAATAATAACCACAGAATCCCAGGAATCTCTGCAGTTCTTTTAGATTTTTGGGCTGTGGCCAAGTGGTCAAGGCCTCAACTTTACTTGGGTCGGTCTATATTCCCTCGGTGGATACTATGTGTCCCACATACTTTACTGATGTTTGAAAGAATTGACACTTATCAATGGAAAGTTTAGGCCAAAGTCTTCCAGTCGGTCTAACACCTTAAATAATCTGCTTTCATGTTCCTCCAGTGAGCTGCCAAACACAATAACATCATCTAGGTATAAAGGCACTCTGGTAAGTTCATGTCCCCACTGCAGCGCTCCATCAATCGTTGAAAAGTGGCTGGGGCACCTGAAATCCTTACTGCATCCTCATGAATTCATAGCCAAGCCGGACAGATAAAGGCTGTCTTCTCCACGGTCCTCTGGGGCCATCGGATCTAGTAGTACCACTGCGGAGATCCAGCACAGAGAACCACTTGCTCCCATTTAGGCAGTCAAGCATCCTGAATGCGGGGCATTGTGTACTGATCAGGGATAGTCCGCCGGTTTAAAGTGCAATAATCCACGCACATCCTTACTGTCCCATTCTTTTTTCTCACTACTACAATGGGGGAAGCATAGGAGCTTCTGGATTCTTGTATTACACCAGCAGCTAGCATCTCTTGCAGGTGCCATCTCACATCATCTCTGTCAGCAGGTGCCAGGCGTCGAGACCTCTCACGAAATGGTCTTTCATCATGCAGCCGGATATGATGCTCAGCTCCTTGTATGCATCCTATGTCCCATTCCTTTAAAGAAAACACCTGGTATCTCTTGGCAAGCTTCTCACTGATCCTCACTTTCCATTCAGCTGGCAACGGAGAGTCACCAAAATCAAACAAGTCAGGAGTTACTCTGTCATTCTTCCCCAAACTCTTGCTACTGGGTAGCACTGCAGTGTCTGCACAATGCACATTAGCCGGGTGCAATCTCTATTTACTTGAATCTCTCTGTCAGACACATTATGAACTTGAACCATTACCCTTCTGGCATAAGCATGGGCTCTACCAGGCAAAATACTAGGCTTGACCAGCAGTCCCTCCGGCAATTTTCCATCGCCTGGTGCATCCAACATGAATATTTTATTCTTGACATCCTTTCTGATATGGACCTCTCCCTGCAAGGTACACTGGGCATTTGGCGCCAGGATCAAAGACTCAGGATCCTTTTTCCAGACAACTCCAACCAGTTCCTCTGGTTCCACTTTGTCAGCATCTCTCTGTGCCGCATAGGCCTTCTTGATCAAGGCCGGAATTCTTAAATCTCTACTAGTCCTTGACCCCTGTTTTCCATAACACAACTGTGCCAGTCGTCCAAACATATGTGCATTAGTCCCAATTAGTAAAGGAACCCCATCATACAGTCCAGTAGGGGGACACACTAAGGCCACAGTCTCTACTTGCTCAGCCACCCCAGCCACGGCGGTGGGAAAAGACAGCCAAATTCGGATATATCCCGAGTAGGGGTAGGCCTTCTCACTTAACCCCCAGACATGTAGTCCCTCCAATGGTTGTAAGGGTACATCAGACAAATGCTTCTGATACCAGTCTTGGAACATAATTGTCACTTGGGAGCCACTGTCTAATACAGCTCTAGTAGACACTCCATTCACCTTTACTGTGGTCTCCATGGAGGGACCCACTATCCTGGACCAGTCTGGAGAGGCGGTAGCGGGGGCCTGGGCAACTGACCTTGCCACAAAGGGGCATGACTTAACATTTTTGGGACCTTCACTGTGGTCATTTCATGTACCTCTTAACCACTGTTTTGTGCTCCAAAGCTCTCCTTGTAGCCGGCTCACCACTCTCTCCAAGTCTTTCCGAGACCGGCATTCCCTTTTCATGTGCCCATCCTTCCCACAATTATGGTAAAATATGTCAGCTGAAGTTTGGGGTGACCGAAGCATCACATTGGGGGCTGCGGCATTGGCACTATCAATAGAAAACCTTGGCGCCACCTCAGCCGGCGGTGGGGTGGACATTTGGAGACATCTCTTCAGTTCCCTCACTTCCATGGTCAAGGCATCAAGTTTCAAACTGTTGTCAACATGAGGTGCCTGGGTGGGTACCCCCACCCCCATAGCAGAAGCAGTCGGGCAAGTGTCAGTGCCCGTACTCCTAGGAGTGGCCTTCATGATGAGACTGTCTGTTGCTTTCCTAATCTCCCTCAGCAGTTCACGCCATGGTGGCACACCCTTTTCCTTCTCAGAGCACTCATTAACTGCCAACCCTTGCCCCTGAACTTCACTTGATGGGTCACCCTCAGTCGCTCGGGTTGTAGCAGCAGCTATTGGTGCAAGTCCCTCCTGGGGTCGCCTTTTCTCAACTCCTCGAATTTCTCTCATTAGCTCATCTTAGGAGGATGGGGATTCCAGTCGATTGGCCAGGCATAACTGAAGCAACAGCAATTATGAGAAGGGGGCAGACTTAAGTATCCTGTCCAGCCTGGTTCAGTCCAATTCAATCGCTGGCAAACTACACTTTCTGAGGCATTCTTGCAACAGTTTTTCCAGCCGAGATACATACACAGACAACAACTCTCCTTGATACTGTTGTGCATTTCTTACTCTCCACCACAGGTCCTCATCAGAATCTGGGCTCCCATACACATTCTCTAAGGCCCCAAGATAGTCCTGTGCAGTCGCTTCAGGGTTACTGGCCCGTTTGGCACAGATGGTAGCCAGGGCAGGACCTCGGAGGCTCTCACTTATCCTCTTTCACTTTTCTGTTCCTGAGCATTGCCATTCTAGCACTTGAGGGGCAACATAGTCTATCCAGGTCTCCCAGTCATCCTCCCCTTGTGGGGTGGGAAGGGTGCCAGAGAAAATGTTCAACCTGCGGTAAGAGTTGTGACTACTGGCAGGTACAGACATAGGGGCTTGCACTGGCACAGAAGGAGGGGCAATAACGGGTGCTGGAGGGGGAGAGGGTGTTGGTGGAGGAACGTTCTCAGGTGTCAATAATAGTTTCTTTAAGTCCTCCACAGTTTTCCCTTCCTCCAACAACAATTTAGCAAATTTCTCCTCAAAAGTTTCAGATAGTGGAGGGGGGCTCGTTCTCCCTGGGGTCTTTACTGTCTTTAGTTATCACTTTCCAGGCAGTGAGGGCTTCTTCTGGGATAATGGTCTGTGGCACTTTAGAACTGTCTATAGGGTCCCTACACTCTATTAGAGCCATGAAAGTTTGGGCGAGCAGATCAGCCAGCTCCCCCACCACCACAGGGTTTCGTAAACATTCGACCTTGGAAAGTATTCCCTCTACAGTGTCTGTACTGGTACCCAGCGGGATATCCAAGACAAGTATAGCATATTGGGGGTCGATCTCCTGCCCAGTACACCACTTCACCAACTGGTGTACAGCCGCTTCTGTTGGGGTACCCATTTATTTTTAACAGTAATTCGTAAATGTGGCCACTAGAGGATGCTAATCCCAGTGATGCCTCCAAGATGTAACCCCCAGGTGGCGCTATCCCAAGGGCTACTACCCCTGCCTGACTGACTATTGACAGGTTGAGGGGCCTGGGTCCAATGGCGAGTGCCTCCACCCAGAGTTCAGGGTTTGCAGTAGTTAAACTAACTTGGTCACAGCCCTCTGGGACACTGTAACCCCCCTTCCCACTAGTGGCCCACACCAGGAATATCTTCACAATGTACACTTACCCGAGGACTGGCTCTGTTGACTGGACACTGGAGACCCCTGTAAAACAAGATGATACAATGCAAAAGCCACAGTACAATACTTTAACATAAATGAATACCTCAGACAGTGTAACTTGCTGAAACAACAGATCTGATTTATTTAAGGAGCTGTAACAAGGAAGGGGGAAATCATGTTAATTAGGTTAAACACATTAATAATCACAGTACTGTGCAAATAGTCAGAGTCCCAAATTGCCACTTTCACTGGGTACCCAGGATGGGGTGAGGCTAGCCAGGATCGGTGCAGCTGGCTGGGGCTCTGTGATGGAAAAACACTGGCACAATACCCAAACTTTAAACTGGAGCCGGTTGGCTTAGTTCGTGAAGAAATGGAAAAAAAAAACAATTAGACGACACTTGCAATTCGATAAACAGATGGCAGGGAGCTACCCTGCTTTGTACTCACAAACTCACTGCTGGGAACTGGATGGAAGGCAGATTGTCCTGGATTGCCAGGAGGAGCAGACCCTGTGGACAAGGTCCTTGTGACTGAACCCCATTGCAGTTTAGAGCAAATGGATGTAGTCTGGATTAAGCTAAGGTCTACTTTCAGCTTCATGCACTCAATTCACTGTACAGGGGATTTGAAACACGATTCCCCACAAGCACTACACACATTTATATGTAAAAGGAAAGTACTATACCAGGCAGGCTGCTTCTCTATCCCGATCGCAATTACTGCCCAATACCCGGGAGAACACACAGCAGATTCAGTTCCTGACAGACCAAGCGTGGTTCAGCAATTTCTCCAGCCTTCTACAGGATGAGCCTGGTTTCTGCTCTTCATATCTCCTTGATTCTCTTCACAGGTCAGATTCAGTCCGAACAGGCACTTGCACAAGCTGCAGTCCGAAACTTAGGGCCTTACACGTGATTCCCTCGCTAAAACTACACACCGAAGAAGCACACAGCTCCCTGTCTCTTCACTGCCCAAACTGATCTGATCTTTCCAGTACACAGAGCCTGGCATTTCCTTTGAGTTTCTCTCAGTTCAATTGGCTGGTTTGGCTGTCACTCACAATCAGACTCCCCCTGTTGGTGCAAAAAGGCATCGAAGTCCAAACTACAATTCCCAGAGCCATACAGTCCCATTGTGGCTGGCTCAATTTAAGAGTCCAAGTTCTGATTTGCCAGCAGCAGGCTCCATTTTAAAGGTCCCCCACACTGATTGGTCCAGTTCAGCAGTTCAATTCAAAAATAGAGGGGAAACACACACAGAGTCCCTGCTGCAATAAAACAGGTTAGATAAACTGCAATCTCACAAATGCTGTTAATGATTACAGCAAACAGTTACGGCTGTCAGATGGGCTCCCTTTGCACTCTTAGCGACTGCAAAAATGGAGCGAATTAGCAGCAGCCCGGGTGGAATTCGGGCATTAGAACACACAGTCCCCCCTCCTCAATTAAGTATGGTCACAAGCAGGCAGCTCTTAAAGAGACAGTACTAGAGGCTCTAAAAGCACTCACACTCAAGCAGCTTATACGCTGAACACCTCCAGACTTGGAACATTCAAGCAAGCTCCTGGAAGACTTCTGGGAACCCCCATTTGCAGGGGGGGTTACATTTACTTTTCACCTGGAGCTGAACATAGCTACCCTGGAGGCAGCCAGACACACTGTTATGCTTTATTCAGATGACCAGGGCCCTGCACAGGCATACTCCAATGAGCCCTGGTCAGAACTCCTTTAATTCCTATCTGAGGGGTCCCCCAACAGGCTGTCCATGGTCACCGGGCCCCAAATAGGTGGAAGGGATCCCGGGACCCATGGCACAGTCCCTGAGGCGACCGCAAAACAAGCGGCTCCACATCAAAGGCACTTTGCACGCCAAGGCAATTCCTGCTGCCCTGGAGGCAGCACTTTTGCAGTGGGAGCTCGCGGTCAGCAGTTTAATCCCCGAGGAGCTGGATTTGCATTTGACTGCAAGCTGGGGCACACACGAGGGCAAACAGAACCTGGGAAGCCAGAAAAATTAGAGGCCAGGTCAGGAGAAGCCCAAGAGACAGCAGGAGAAGGATAGAACAAACCGGGCTAAGGTAAACCCAGACTGGCAATTCTAGGAACCCCCATTTGCAAGGGGGGTTACACTCTCCCGAGGCCACAAACCTTGGCATCCGTGCCAAGGGTGTGCCAAGCCTGGCACACAAGGGTACCATCACACAATGACTATTAACATATGAAAACACTTTGTCTTATCTGGGGCATATGGCTTCCTAGACGTCATTGGTTACCAAACATCCTGAGCTAGACAATTGCATCCTATTCTAAATCAGCAAAATATTTTATTTTAACTACTGTGAGCATTACCAGATGTTACATTGTACAGGGACCCTTATGTAAACAGTTCTTTTAGCTACTAAAACATAACAGACGCATTTCTACTTTTGGCCACTAGGGGACGTCCCCCCTACATATTGTCTCTGAGCCAGCAGTAAACAAACAGCTTGGGCAGTTTTGGCACCAACATACACTCCTGAAGCTAGGCGGTGGCAGCCATTTTAAGAGTCTCCACATATACAAAATGGGGGGGGTCCATGCTGGTCTAGCACGAGGCATAAAACATAATCCCAGTGGTGAGCCTCCATCGTGTAACCCCTGGGCGGCACCACCCCCCAGTGTTACACCCCTGTCTACTACCCTGGACATAGGCTAAGGGGGTTGGGTTCGGTAACTTATAATATTTTTCAAAACCTTTGCGCAGTGCCTCCGCTCAGGGTGCTTTACGTGGGTGAGATGGTACTGGGTGTAGCCCCCCGAGCTGCTACACCACCCACAGTGACCAGTTACCTTCCCCAGACATGCTCCAATACACAGTTCCCCACATTTCCACATTTTGAATTAATGGCTCTCTCTAATAATATGCTCACACAGAATTTCAAACAACAATAAGATATTTATTTCAGGAGTAATAAAGGAGCTAGGAAAGGGAAGCAGGAGGAGTAGAGGTTATCTTACTATATTTACACATGTACAGAGATCATTTTGGATTTTGCTGGTGAACCTTCCAGCTGGGTGGCTACATATTAACAGGCAGACATAAGTCACATTTTACCATTCGACTTAAGACATCCAGCTCCCTGGCTATCTAGCTGCTGATAAATCAGATGTTAAACATAATTATTAATATTACCTACACTGGTACCAGTCCCAGATACAGCAGAAACCCTGCAATCTCATACCATACTGGTTAATCAGATACCACAGTCCAAGATGTTACAGGCCTGATGGAGTTGCAGCTGGTCGAGGTGGCCAGCTATTAATTTGAGGGTGGGGGCAACTTGGAAACAGATTTTTGTAAAGCAGCAAATTACTATTTATAACCACAGCAGGGATTGCCCTGCACTTTAGCAGACAAAGCAGGGTTTGCCCTGCACTTGCAGACAAATCAGGGATTGCCTGCACTCGCAGACTTCTGAACATTCCAGACCAAACTATGTGGATCTTACATTCAGAATATTCAGCACAATACTTGAAAGTCCCATCCAAAGCAATAAGGGTGCTACTTTTGTCCAGCATCCTATATGTAATTCAAATACGGTCACATCCAGTACTTTATATACCAAAATGCATCCATCCAGGGTAAGTTGGCAACGACACTTTTATCCAGCATCCCATACTTTAGTCACAGGCAGTCACATCCAGTACATTCTATATACCAAGAACATTATCCACAAGCAGAGTCCTATCCAGCACGTCTAGACATTGAACACTTATACCAAGCACTCTCAGATGAAATTCTGTTCAAACACCGGTACATTCTCTTTAAGGTATCTTAGACATTAATATGCTCCAGGGCCTCCTGTCTCATGAAGTGGAAATCGAGTCTTGGCAGACAGCTCCATGATGGCAGGACTCTAACCCATAGCTACACATTTATATGATTCATTAAGCCCAGCATCTTGCTGCACCTGCAACATAGCCATTTGTGCCACAGACAAGATGCATCCATTACTTGAACTAGGCAGTCTCTTATGGGGTTAGTAGCCCAGACTGATGACTTCAATACTTCACACTTAACAGCACACATTTCTTAATGGGGCATGGAGCCCCCAAGATTACTTGCTTAGCTTCTCCCTCGCATCTGGGGGTACGAGGGTACTCACTCTAGACTTCCACGGGTCTCATCTGCAATCGAAGGCATCCTGAAGACTTCTTCAGCTCTCTCACTGCTGAGGTACTTGGTGAGCACTCTCGCCACTGCATGATGTCACCTGGTCTGGTCAGCGCTCTCACCGCTGCTGGACATCTGATTCTTTGGTCCACATCTTTCTCCAACGTGGGAGGGAAGGCTAGCCTCTGGAGGACAGTACTGGCAACCTCCAGACTAGCTGTTGCAGAAAGCACAATTACTGTAACTAGTTAACTGTTAACTGAAGAAAATAACAAATGCCCTCTGATGACTGAAAGGGTTTGAATTAAGTGGCCCAGGCCTGATGGCATGGCTGGAGCCTGAGCCCTTCCCCCATGGGGGGGCTCCCAGCAGGCTGGAGCCTGCTCTCTCTCCAAATCTCTCTCTGAATCTCCAGACAAACTGGCAACATTGTCTCTTTATAGAGCTCCTAGCGCGACTCCTGATTGGTAGCAGGGATGGGGTGACATGTCTCCAAGTTGCTGAGAGACCTGTCAATCAGAACACTTGAGGCACAATTGGGTTGTGGAATTTGCGCCTAAAATAATGTCCCTGTAAGCCCCCATAAGCACTTGGGTGCTTACCCATAAGATGCAGTGAATGTCCCACAAGTCCTGGCTTTCTATTGCTGCAATTCCAATTGGCTGTACTGCTGGCAATGCCTGCTTAACCCACTGTCCCTTATAGCAGATTAGATACAGTCCTGAATAATGTCCTGGTGCAGCCAGAAATAAGTAATTATTTGCCTCAAATGCCCCACAGTTTTGTAGCTTGCAGTCGCTGCACAGATGAAAAACATGGTTATTTTACTTTTCCTGTCGCTACTGCACTTATGCTAATTCACCTTGCAGCAGCTGACAGGCTGACACACAGAGTCCCAGATAGCGGAATTGCCAGGGAAACAGTACTCATTTTAACTTTAAGCATTTTTCCCCACATGCACAGTATATTCCCAACAAGCAGCAACAGTTCCATTATTGAAAAAATTTTAATTCTTTACTTTTCTTGCCTGGAGCTGAACATAGCTACCCTGGAGGCAACCAGACACACTGTTATGCATTATTCAGATGACCGGGGCCCTGCACAGGCATACTCCAATGAGCCTCGGTCAGAACTCCTTTAATTCCCATCTGAGTGGTCCCCCAACAGGCTATCCATGGTCACTGGGTCTCAAATAGGTGGAAGGGATCCCGGGACCCATGGCACAGTCCCTGAGGCGACCGCAATACAAGCGGCTGCACATCAAAGGCGCTCTGCATGCCAACGCGATTCCCGCTGCCTGGAGGCAGCACTTTTGCAGCGGGAGCTTGCTGTCAGTAGTTTAAGCCCCGAGGGGCTGAATTTTCATTTGACTGCAAGCTGGGGCACACACAAGGGCAAACAGGACCTGGGAAGCCAGAAAAATTAGAGGCCAAGTCAGGAGAAGCCCAAGAGACAGTGGGAGAAGGACAGAACAAACCGGCCTAAGGTAAACCCAGACTGGCAGTTCTAGGAACCCCCATTTGCAAGGGGGTTACATAAGAAGGAAGCAAATAGGAGTTTACAGTGACGTGACATGACAAAAATGAACCTTTGTTTCTGCTACCTGTAAAAACAATCAGTGATGTTTTGCCTTTTATATGCACCAAGCCCTTGTTACATCAACAGCACATAAAACCAAAGTACACACAGAACTGATAGGATGGAAAGAAAACTTATTTTTATGTTAAGGGGGCATGGAGTAAGTGTTCCAACAGCTCCTTATGCTGAGAGAGCAGCCGCTGGCTGGGTCTGAGCAGAGCAAGTGAGGAGAGAAGCTGCCTCAGCGGAGAAAGGAGTCTGGACTGTACATTCCAAGAAGGATTCCAGTAGAACTGCTGTCAAGGAATCCCTGCTTCTGCACCTGTTGGAGTCTGCCTTCCCTCTGTGAGTGGTCTCTCTCTCCCAGCTGGTGAAGATCAGTGAAGCTTAGGAGACGGTAAGGCTAGGGGCTGGACTGCACTTGGCGTATGCCTCCTAGGGTGTCCCTTTGTGTCTGAGTTGTTGCTTCTGGTTGTTCTGGCTGAGAGCTTTCTATTAGCCAACCACTATTTCAGTAGTGGGTACAGCAGTTGGTGAAGATCAGCAGACAGTAATGCTAGGGGCAGGACCGCTCTTGTGTAAGCTCCTAGAGGTGCCCTTTGTGTCTGAGCTGTTGCTTCTGGCTGAGAGCTTTCTATTAGCTGACCACTATTTCAGTTTTGGTCCAGCAACTGGCCTGGTGGCGCTGAGGTTTGAGGCACTGGATGCCACACCATGCACCATGCCAGCGACCCGGTGTCGGCCTGGTAGGAGGATTATCGAGCATCACAAGGACTTCTCTCCTCCTCTGGGGAGGGTGGGAAGGGAAGGCCACATCAGTACTGGCTCCTGACAGTGGCTGGGGGCTGGTGCAGGGTGCAGTCAGCAGTGGGGCCGACGCAGGCTGATGTCGGATGCGCTGGGCATGGACTTACACACAGAGAGTCCTTGGCATCACTGTATGGCTGTGTTGTGGGGTAGAAATAGGAAAAAATTGTACCAGTCCCTATGAGTATGAGGACAGCGGGATCTGGCACCGTGGCGTCAAGACGCACCCATGTTGCTCCCTTGGTGTGCCTGCCCCCTGGTCTTCCGTGGTGTTGGGGTTAAGTACCCACCGTGATGTGGTCAGGGAGGGGCAGGACATAGGGGTTTTAGAGCTATGGCTGCAGTTGGGGCAGCGGCGAGGTGACAGCTGGATGGATGGAGAGAATCATAGGTACCACCCACCCAGCCGGAGGAACAGGTAAATTAATAGTATATCAAAAAAAAAAAAGTAGTGGTCCAGCAGTACAAATGCTGATTTACATACAGCAGCCAGGAATTATGGGTAAGTGTTCCAACAGCTCCTTATGCTGCGAGAGCAGCTGCTAACTGGGTCTGAGCAGAGCGAGCGAGGAGAGAAGCTGCCTCAGCAGAGAAAGGAGCCCAGACTGTGCACTCCAAGGCAGATTCAAGTAGAACTGCTGTCAAGGAATCCCTGCTTCTGCACCTGTTGAAGTCTGCCTTCCCTCTGTGAGTGGTCTCTCTCCTAGTTGGTGAAGATCAGCGAAGCTCAGCAGACAATAAGGCTAGGGGCTGGACTTCACTTGGCATATGCCTCCTAGGGCTGCCCTTTGTGTCTAAGCTGTTGGAAACTGGAAACAAGAGTGGTTCCAGTGGACTAGAGGGCGGATGTAGTCCCACTTTACAAAAGTGGAAGCAGGGAAGAGGCTGGAAATTACAGGCCAGTCAGCCTGACATCGGTGGTGGGAAAGTTAATGGACACACTGCTGAAGGAAAGGAGTGTGGAATATCTTGAATCCAACAGGTTTGTGGAAAATCTTGAATCCAACAGGTTACAAGATCCGAGGCAGCATGGATTCACAGAGGGGAGGCCATGTCAAACAAATCTAACAGATTTCTTTGATTGGGTGACCAAGGATGTAGATCAGGGAGGAGCGGTGGGCATGGCCTACCTGGATGTCAGTAAGGTATTTGACACTGTTCCACACAGGAGACTAGCAGGCAAGCTAAGGAGTGGGTCCAAAGTTGGTTAACTGGGTAAGAAGCTGGTTAGGGTATAGATGACAGAGGGTGGCGATAAACGAAGTTCACTCCAAGGAAGTGAGAGTGACCAATGGGATACTCAGGGATCGGTGTTGGGTTTGGTCTTTTTTGATGTTTCTGTAAGTGACATTGTAGAGGGTCTGGAAGGGAAGGCTTGCCCCTTTGCAGATGACACAAAGATCTGCAACAGGGTGGACACTCCAGGGGGGGTGGAAAAGATAACTGGAGATCTGGGATACCTCAAGGAGTGGTCAAGGGTATTGCAACTGGGTTTCAATGCAAAAAAGTACAAAATAATACACAGAAACCCAGAGGTGGAGTACAGAATGGGTGGAGTGATATTGACAACAACCAAGCAGGAAAGAGACCTTGGTTAATCATATCAGATTTATTTATTTATTTAGTTTTTGTTGACCTGGTAAGTGCACTAGACAAATTCTGCCTATTTTCAGGCACGACCCAGGGAAGGGGGATACAGATGAATGTCAGCTGACCTTGAACCAGATTAAGCTGTTGGTGGTATTTTTTGGTGACATAAAAGTAGCCAGCGGTGCGACTAGGCAGTAAGGAGAGCTAGTGGGATGCTGGGGTGCTATAGAAAGGAGTATCACCATCAGAAAGAGGTAGGTGGTGTTTCCACTGTATAGATCACTGGTAAAACTCCACCTTGAGCACTTTGTCTAGTTCTGGAGACACATCTCAGGAAGGGCATAGGCAGAGTAGAGGCGGTCCGTAGGAAGGCATTAAAATGGTGCAGGGTCTGCATCAAAAGCTCTATGAGAAGAGACTAAAGGACCTCAGTATGTACACCCTGGAAGAGAGGAGGGAGAGAGGCAATATGACAAAGACCTTTAAATACCTCACTGGGATAAATAAGGTACAGGAGGGGAGTATATTTCAGAAAAAAAAGGTACTCAAGAACAAGGGGACATGCCATGAAGCTGGAAAGGGTAGATGCAGAAGAGATGCAAAAAAAATACTTATTCACTGAAAGAGTGGTAGATGTCTGGAACAGTCTTCCAGTGGAGGTGATGGGGCAAAATCAGTGGTGGCATTCAAGAATGCATGGGACACACACAGCGGAATCGTACTGGAAAGGAAGGGGGGGAGAGCCATAGATCTAGTAGGGCCTGCAGTGAGAATGTAGGTAGGAAAAATGTGCAGACTGGGTGGGCCAAGCGACCTTTATCTGCCAACAGATTCTATGTTTTTGGGGCCACCCTTATGAAATTCTACCTGCAGATCAGAAATGTAATTATAATGCCCCAAATGGTTCACTAATTTGGGGTGTAAAGCTCTAGCAAAAATATTTGAAGATTAATCAAACAAGTTGATAGGCCTGTAACATAGCAGGATCTGTGAACTTTCCTTTTTTTATAAATTGGTAATACACATGCACCCTTCCATGATGACAGGAATTTTCTACTTTACTTTTTCTACTTTACAGTATTGCATTGAAAATAGATGTGAGAACTGACACCCAAAAATCTGTATTAACTTTAAAGAGATCCATGTGAACTCTGCCCCGACAGGATGCATTATTACCAGATGAGGCAAGTAATTAAATATTAACATAATTTTCTGAAAACATGAAATATTCATTATTTGCCAACTGTTGGATGCATATGCTGTATTTTTATGTTTGCTTGCACGTGCACAAAGAACATTTTGGTACAGTGAATGGCATTTCAGAAGTGTGTATGTCAGGTACAATGCAACTCACACTGCAATGGGCATGGCAGTGACAGCCCAATGATCAGCAAGGCTGATCCTGATGTGTTTCTGTTTTGTGGCGTAAACTTCGTGTAGTTGAAAGGAGTCAACCGCTCCAATCAGAACAGTTGGCTCCTTTTATTTACATACTATAAAGCATCCAGTGAGCCCTCTAGCTTGCTACCCTCCATACACAGACTGTTTAAATCTGAAATTTTTTTTGTCCCCCCCCCCCCCCAGAATTAGCGATTACATTTGCGAATTCAGGAATGAGAGTAGGCCTGGGCTGAGCGAGCTCTGGCAGCTGTCATTTTTGAGGAGAATTGGTGGTGAAAAGTTGCTAGGGAGAAGGCAGGAGAACGGAGTTGGGTAGCTACCTTGAATGAGTTGGGCTCCATCTCAACATTCTGAATTGCTTCATCTCAGAGCTGAGGGCTTGAATGGAGTGCAGCAGGTCCTGGCAGGGCGCTGCACTCTGTGCCATGACAGCGCCTCAGCAGTCAATATCACTCGGGGCAGCCCATGCCCATCACGCCACCAAATTGGATACCATTCAGCCCTAATATTTTCTGGGACCCCACTCCTTCCATGGCTGTATAAAGGTTATCTTTGGAAGTTCAGGATGCGGCTCCAGTTCAAAAGAGATCTGTTGGAGTATCCAAGACTGCTATGAGAGCTACAATGAATACCCATGTTTCCACTTTTTGGGATTGCACAAAATAACCTGTTGTGTGTTATGCTATATATGTGAGTCATATAAAACCAGAAAGGATAGTAAAACTGATATTCATACTATTTCCATTTTCGCCTTTCCCATTTATCCAGATATGTTCAAATCCCCGATCCCCTCTTTACTTTCCACCCTGCTGCAGAGTTTCATGCTTCTGGTCTGTAATTAAGAACTATCAATAAATGGCTGTAAGTAGCAGTATAGTTTGCACTGGTTGTTTGTTTTGATGGTTTGGCATTAGATTTTGCTCCTTCCTTTTCGGTGTCACCTGTTTTTTTTCCAAACACATTCCAGAGTTCTGTTTTATGCCATTAACCACCTGAAAAGTGTCTATATACCTTGCGATTGCACACCCTGAAGTGCGTTATCTTGCCTATAAAATGGGCACTAACATAATTTTAAAATGAATACAATTTTTGTAGTTCAAGTTACGTTTGTGGTCTTTAGAAGGTAATGTATTGTCACTTGATGTCTCCTTCCAGTAAGGTAACAATATTTATATACAAATCAAATAGAATCCAGTGACCCCCTTAAATGCTGTTCAAAGGAGCCTGCAAGTCATTTAATAGTTATTCTATTTCTTACTTTCATTCTTCATTCCATGATTTTAATAGTGGTTCTTGGTTTCATACTGTAAATCAGCTAAGTTTTGATAATCTTGACCACTAACAAAGTGGCTCCCTCATAGGTCGGATACCATCCCTTTCAATTTTAAATAGCCAGTATGAGCTGTGATCCCAGAGCTTTCTCTGTCTGTCTTATGTGAAGACCATCCTCTGACTTCATTTTGTAAACATACTGCTGACCCAAAAAAGACTTCTAGGCAGTCAATTGGGAACGTGCTAAATAGGAGCTGGCCACACCTCTCCTGGTCATTAGGTAATTAAGGACATAGCAAACTTAACCCTGGCTCATCCACTGAGATTTAATCACATTTCTTATACATTTTGCCATTGGCCACACACCACTGGAACCCCTACAACATTTTTTAAAAACCATAAGAAATTTGAGTAAAACTCAGTGGATTAGCCAGAGTTGAGCTTTTTATGTCCTTAATTACCTACAAGATTTACTGTACATAACCAATGTTATAACAAAGAAAATGTTTGATGTTGCTGGAGGAAGCATAGAAGTTGAAGAGAAAGGGGTTAAGAGTCCTAGGCAGCAGTGGGAAGGTGGATTTGGGGATGGGATTTGAAGTAAGAAGGAGTTAATAACACTTCAGGAAGGACAAAGTACTGTATGAAGAAGCTCGTCCACAGTGATCAAAGTATAGGATGGGACAGAGATGAGGCAAGAATTAGAGGAGAAAGCAGGATGGGAGGAAAATAAAGGTGGAAAAGTTGTGTGAGGTAAGCTGGTGCAATCCAATGGAGAATGTTGTAAATGACAGTGGTTTTCAACATTCATTTTAATAAGAGTATTTAGATACAAATATATTCTAAAAAAGAGAATAAAATACATTTTATGTTGATACTGTTCTTAAAATATAATGGATACATTTATTCAGTACATGCACTGTGTCAGAACCCCTGCTTAAAATTTATGCTAGTATAACTATCCAACAGCGATGGGGTAACATTCCAGTACCAGGATACTATTAAATACCCTTTATATCCAGGTATTATATAGCAACATGCTTACATTATGACAGAGCAGCCATGTACCATTTTGTAAGATATCATGTCACAGTGGTGAGGTCTCATACTTTCCATACTTTGTTGGTACATTCTATTCAACACTACACTCTAGAAGAGGATAATCCATTATAAATATGGTTGTGATAAAGAAACCTCTGTATATATGTTGAAATAGAGTAATGCTAATGGGAGCTGTTAACTACTGAATCTTGTCTTCCAGATTGTGCTCACATACAAAAGATAAACTGACCCCAAATGTAAGTATGACAGTGTCTTTGTAGGAGTCTAAACTACAGGTGATGGTTTTGAAATATATCCGTAGTCATTTTATGTCATTCTTCAAACGTTAAATAATAGTCTAACAAAATGTGACCTTTTTAAACGCTTGCTATTTGCAATTTTTAGCTTCTTCAGGAGGTTTTGAAAATCAGAGAAAGAAGTATTGTAGAACTATAAACATATAATCTGTGCAGCTGCCCAGGCCCAAAGAATATAAAAAGGTCCCATCATGTCCTGTGGCCACTAAATTTTCCAATTCCAAATCCCAATGCTGAGCTAGAATTGAGGACCGTTAAATTTTTAGTTGCTTAGAGCCCCTCAGAGTCAAGTTACACCTCAGAATCCAGCAGCTATTTACCAGACAGGCAACAATGATTGGCTCTTGAATCAGATTAGTTGAAATATTTGCTAAATTGGATTACTCTTGACGGGATTTTCCAGTTTCCAGCAAAAACAATACAGCTGGCCTCAACAATCGTCAAATCTCATAACATTCCAAACCATATGAATTTCAGAATGTTCTATATTTCTGTAGACAGTGGTTGAGGGAATCATGACAGGAGCTTTATTTATTCACCTCTCTAAGGCCTTCCATTTGGTTAGTCACCAATTATTATGTTCTAAACTGATTACATGTGAACTCTCCTCTCCTCTCATGTTGTCCTCTGGTTGTGAACTACCTCTCAAATAGGTCCCAACTGGTAAAGTTAAACTAGACTTTATATAATTACGAACATGCAAAAATACAAAATTGTCAGCAGAACAAACCTACTGGTCTATCAAAGTCTGATCGGTTGTGCAGCTAGCTCCCTAGCAAGCAGCTGCACCTCCCCCCATCCCCCTTGACCTCACTTTGTTGTCCTCCTCGCCCACCCTTACTCACCCCTGTACTCTGCCCCAAGCGTTCTTAAAGCCAACCACATTTTTGCTTGATATCACCCCTTCTGGTAGTGCGTTCCACCTCGCCACCACTCTCTCTGTGAAGTAATGCCTCTTCATCTCCCTCCTGAATCTCCCTCCCTCTATTCTTAGCCCGTACCCCCTAGTTTCCCTCCAGCTCCTTAGTTTAAACACCCCCCCTTGTTGATACCCTTCAGGTACTTGAAGGTCTTGCTCATGTACCCCCTATCCCACCTCTCGTCCAGTGCATACATATTCAGTTCTTTAGACTTATCTCATAGTCCATTCCCTCCATCCCTTGAATCATCCTCATCACCATCCACTGTACTCTGTCCAGCAGATTGACATCCCACCTCAGGAATGGCCTCCAGAACTGCACACAGTACTCCAAGTGCAGCCTGACCAGCAAACTGTAGAGGGGCAAACTCACCTCCCTGCGCCTGGATGTGAATCCCTGTGCTATGCACCCCAGCATCTTGTTTGCTTTCACTGCCGCTCTCCTGCATTGGGCAGTATTGTCCATGCTCACTGTTACCAGTACCTCCAGGTCCTTTTCCTCCTCGGTGATCCCCAGCTTGATTCCCCCACCCCCACCCAGCCAGTATTCTCTCCTTGGTCTCCTAGCCCCAAAATGCAATATCTTGCATTTTTTCACATTGAACCCCAGCTGCCAATTCCCTGACCATTCCTCCAGCTTGGTTAAGTCCCTCTGTAGTTGTATCTATCCCGCTTCATTGTCCACTACTGCACCCATTTTGGTGTCATCGGTGAACAGGCTACTCCTGCTCACCACCCCCTGCGCAATGTCTGAGATGAATAGCCCTAACAGTGCCAGACCGAGCACTGTGCCCTGTGGCACCCCACTCATCATAGATCTAGGCTCTGAGATTCACCACCACCACCCGTTGTAGCCTACCTCATAGCCAGTTTGAGATCCAACATGCCATCTTTATCCACACTCCCACCCTGGACAGCTTCACCCCCAGTCACCGATGGTGCACTGAATCGAAGGCCTTGCTGAAATCCAAGTACAGCACATTCCACAGCATGGCCCCCCCAGCTCCCTCATCACCCAGTCATAGTACTGTATAAGGACAGTACAGCATATACATGGCATGGCCCCTGTCCAGCTCCCTCATCACCCAGTCATAGTACTGTATAAGGACAGTACAGCACATACCCGGCATGGCCCCCCTCCAGCTCTCTCATCGCCCAATCATAGTACTGTATAAGGACAGTACAGCACATACACGGCATGGCCCCCCTCCAGCTCTCTCATCGCCCAATCATAGTACTGTATAAGGACAGTACAGCACATACACGGCATGGCCCCTATCCAGCTCCCTCATCACCCAGTCATAGTACTGTATAAGGACAGTACAGCACATACACGGCATGGCCCCCCTCCAGCTCCCTCATCGCCCAGTCATAGTACTGTATAAGGACAGTACAGCACATACACGGCATGGCCCCCGTCCAGCTCCCTCATCACTCAGTCATAGTACTGTATAAGGACAGTACAGCACATACACGGCATGGCCCCTATCCAGCTCCCTCATCGCCCAGTCATAGTACTGTATAAGGACAGTACAGCACATACACGGCATGGCCCCTGTCCAGCTCCCACATCGCCCAGTCATAGTACTGTATAAGGACAGTACAGCACATACACGGCATGGCCCCTGTCCAGCTCCCTCATCGCCCAGTCATAGTACTGTATAAGATTGGATTGGCAGGATCTCCCTGAAACTAACCCATGCTGCCTCCCCTCCTGAAAGTCACTGCCCTCCAGAAATACCACCAGCCTTTCTTTTAGTATCATCTCTATGAGCTTTCCCACTATGGACATTACACTGACTGGCCTGTAGTTCCCTGGCTCATCCCTTGGACCGCTTTTTTGTAATGGTACCACATGGGCCATCCTCCAGTCCTGAGGCAGCTCTCGCATTTCCTGGGAGGTGTTGAACAAGTCTGCCAGTGTTTCCGTTAATTGGCCTCTATTGAAGTTGGTGTTCTCCAGGATTCATCTTGGCCCTCTCCTCTTCTCTATGTTTAGCAACTGTCTCCCTTTTGTGTGTTTCTTCCTTCTCCCTATTGTCTGCAGATGACTTTGCTGTCTACTTTAGTTCACACACACAGTAGTCCACATTAACTCGAAGCTTAAATGCAACTTTTGTAATATTTAAAATCGGTGCTTGGAAAATAAAGTGGTCCTAAATGCCAAAAATCCCAGGCCAAATGCTTTTTACTTCTAATGCCAAGCTTAAATCTTGTATAGGTGCCTTAGCAGTATACTGTGCTAATGGCTCTCTGCTTGCCTTGGTTGACAAATTCAAATACCTAGGCATCACTGTTGTCCCTGCGTTGGACTTTCTCTACATATCTCCTCCTTTTGCAAGGCTGTGAATACCAAACTTGGCATATCATACAGAATTAGACACATACAGTACTCTCCCCTAAGGTCAGACTTGCTGTCGCTCAAGGTGTCCTCTTTCCTGGCCTGCACTATGATCTTTTATCTTTTGTCCATGCCACTGAAACAATACTGGCTAAATGGGATGCGACTTACAACAATATTTGTCATTCCACATTGTCCTCTCCATCTCACTCATAATTGTAATTTGTAAGGATGGTGTGCCACAGTGGTCAGTCCTGGGACCAGTCATCTTTAATGTCTTCGTAGCAGACATAGCGGAAGGGCTAGAGGGAAAAGTATGCTTGTTTGCAGATGACAACAAGATATGCAACAGAGTAGATACTCCAAGGGGCATAGAGAGAATGAAAAGAGACCTGGAAAAGCTGGAGAAATGGTCTGAGGTATGGCAGTTAAGGTTTAACGCGAAGAAGTGCAAGATCATGCACGTGAGGAACAGAAACCCTGGGGGGAGCTACATGTTGGGGAGTGAGTTGTTGACGGTCACCAAAGAGGAGAGGGATTTGAGGATCATTATATCAGATGACCTGAAATCCACCAAACAGACCACAAAAGCAATTGGGTGGGCTAATGGGGTGTTAGGGTGTATAGGGAGGGGTATTACAAGCCGTAGGAGGGAGGTGGTGAGCCCACTGTACAAGATGCTGGTTAGGCCACACCTAGAGTACTGCATGTAGTTCTGGAGGTCATACCTGCATAAGGATATTGATAGAGTGGAAACAGTGCAGAAGTGGGCAACTAAGATGGTGCAGGGTCTGCACAACAAGGCATATGGGGATAGACTTGGGGACCTCAATATGTACACATTGTAACAGAGATGGGAGAGGGGGACATGGTTGAGACTTTAAAATATCTTAAGGGCATAAATAAGGTGGAAGGTGATGGCATCTTCCAAGTGCAATAGAACTAGAGAGCATGACATGAAAATTGGGGCGGCGATAAGGGTAAAATGGGAACTTTTTTTTTGTTTACAGAGAGGATGGTGGATGCGTGGAACACCCTACCTCAGGAGGCAGTGGAAGCATGTACAGTGGCGGAATTCAAGAGGGCATGGGATAGGCACAAGGGAATCATACATAAGAGGGGGGCATAGCTGAGGCTGCTGATATAGTAAAGATAGCAGAAGCAAATTGGTAAAATGGGCAGACTGAATGGGCCTTGCGGTCCTTTTCTGTCATCAGCTTCTATGTTTCTTTGTTTCTATGCCTCCTGCTGGGGGCTTTTATTCTCTCAGTTGTTTCCTCAGTAGGTTTCTAAGATCCTCTATACCTGCCTGCATTATTTTGCTTCTTCACAGTCCACATCAGGCCTATTCTCTCAGATCCTCTGACAAGTCCCTACTCTATGTTCCCAAGTGTGCCACCCTGGGTGGACTGACCTTCCACTTGTTTGCTCCCAAGTTTTGGAACTCCTTTCTAGTGTCCTTACAAAGTTCTGCCTCCTATCCTTTCTTCAGAAGAGCCTTGCAAACACAAAAACATTTACAGGCCTCCTCTGCCTGCAGCTGTACCTGAGAAACATGCTACCACTGTCTGTACTGTTCTTTGTAAAACTGGCTAACTGCTGTTACTGTTATTGACTGGCTCTATTGCTGTAATGTTTTCCCTCTTTAAAGTGGCAAATTGCACTTTGGGTCCTCCTAATTGCTGACTGCCTGTTTGCTGTATTTATTACAGTTGTTGAACTGTGAAGTTTATTACTGTAATGTATTGTGCTTTATTTTTCTAAAAATCCTATTTATATTGTAATTCTGTTCTTTTGTAATCACCCGAGTTGTACCTGAAAATAGGCATTTGTTTGTCTAGTGTATCTACCTGGCAAACAAAAACTAAATAAATATGCTATAAGTCTGTAAGTCAATTACTGAAAGCAAATTGATTGCAGTTTTAAAGAAATCTTTGTTTTACTTATTTAAAACTCATTCTGTGTGTAATTGTGTACGTTTATTGTTATTTTTGGAATGTCATTTATTTATGTATAATCGGTGCCCCCCTTTATTGCACTATCAGTATGATCAAATGCCGTAACACCCGACATGACATAGCATGACATCATATCCATTTAATATGGCATTTGGAGCACTCATGCTTCATTTTCACTTACAGTACAACAGTGGAAAATACGCCACTCTAAGTCCCTGCACCAGTTATTATAAAAAAATCAAACGTAAGCCACTTATTAAACACCGTTTGGTCTGAGATGACCACATAAACCTCTTCAGCTTTGCTCTCAAGGTTTATGGATCATCACACACCCCAGGTGTGTGTAAAAAAAAAACAACTTCATAACGTCTATATATTCTGTTTTAACTGGTCACATATGGAGGTGGGCAGTTGTGTTCACTGTGTTCACCAATATAATAAACATAGAAATTAAATGAACTCAAATTTGCATTAAAACAGGCTCGTTAACCCAAGCTGCTTTTCCTGCCTTGAAGTCATAATTCCTTCCCTGTGTTGTGACATCAGAATAATTTCTGTGTCAACACAGGTTGTGATGTCATGAGCAGAAGAATATGAGTTTGTGACAGGAATAAGCAACCTGAACAGGTTAAGTTTAACATAGACACATAGGCTTTGACAGTAGATGAGGACCGCTTGGCTCACCCAATCTGCCCATTTCCCTATCTATTGGATAAGCTGCAGATCCTAGTTAACCAACTGCCTACTTCCTCTTACTCCCCCACCATAATTGCCTTATGTCTGTCCCATGCATTCTTGAATTCCCCCACAGTTTTTGACCCCACGACCTACTCAGGAAGGCCGTTCCATGCGTCTACCACCCTCTTCAAGAAAAAAATACTTCCTTACATTACCCCTGAGCTGTCCCCCCTCTATCTTCAAATGGTGCCCCCTTGTTCTTACACATCTCTTTTTCTGAAAGATGCTACCCTCTTGGGTAAGGGGGAAAAAACTGTTGTACTGAAAATATTTTCAGTGATTAAAAAAAGTCTCCAAATTTAAATTTTTAAGGGAATGTTGTATAACTGAGTTTTGCTGATGATAACTGTGAATTTATTGCTGGAAACCAGGAAATCTCTTAGACATTACAGGCATGCGGGGGAGATGCACATACACAATATTCGTTTTTGTTGGTATAGGCGGGAGGGTGTTAACTGCTCTGGAAATCTAGTTCCACAGCTCGATACTGAATTTAATGGAATATTCTGGTGACTTGTCATCAGCATAACCTACATTAGTCTTCTTCTTGAGAATATTGTCCTCACAAGCCTTTGAAATGCATGTAAGATGTTTCATAAAAATGACCAGGTGGCAGTAAACTGAGCAGAACTGATGTTATGCAGTTTTCCCCAGACAGCTAGCTGCCTGGACATTTCACAACTAGTATTCTGTATAGTTTTTGGTAAGACTGTTTAGTAGAAGAAAAACTATTAAATCAACACAGCTCTCCTGCCACACAGTAGTGACTACACCCAGTTTGACGATGGACACATATCCAGACCTGTCTTCTGGATTTCTAATCAGTTTGGATAGAATAACTGAGACGAATGATGCTGAAAAAAATATGAACTTTCCCAAAAACAAAACAAAACTTGGGCTTTTGCTGCAACTTAGAATGTCAACTTCCTCTAGCAAATGTCATGTGACACATTGTCTTTTGATAAACTGAGCTCTATAATGACTTTAAACGGTTGATGCTTGGTCATCTGTATCTGCCTCCTCCTCACTGCTACTTGACTCTTCTCCAAACAAGTCTTTTCCATCAGGATTAATCCTTACTACGCCCTGTGATGTCAGTTTCAGCAAGATCAGAGCAGGGCTGTCACTCATACCAACAAGAATCTTCTTTCCATCTGATGTCAGTGACAGACACCGGATTTTGCTATCAGGAGTGAAGATGGACAGGACAGTGCCGCAGTTGAGGTCCCACAGGCTCACATCACCTAAGGAAACAATGATAGCGAAATGTAACAGGAATTATATACTAGGGATACCGTTCATCATGATTTTATCACTTCCCCTCCCAAAAATGCTCATGTAATTAAGTACCACAGGACTGACAAGGATGCAGTTTTTGGTTTGCTACCAACAGTCAAATTCAGGAGGTACAGTAGGAAGTTCAGATCAGCCTGTTATAATAGACTAGGTACTGAAGCATGACAAGCAGTGTGTGGCTGCTGTCAATAGGGCCAGCAGAATGATGGGGTGCTTCAAAGGGGGCGAACAAACAGGCAAGCAGAGGAAGATTTCTGCTGAATTAAGGGGCCGTGGTCTGGCCCCTTCTGCAGTACTGCATGCATTTCTATGCTTCTCAGTCTAAAAAGGGTATTGAAGCAGCTGAGAGGGTACAATGCAAGGCCACCAAAATAAGTAGGCCTATGGAAGCAAAAAGCTGGAAGAGAGGCTGGTGACCCTTAACATGGTCATGTTGGAGGAAACAAGACCGAGAGGAGACATGATCTCAGTTTTCTGTATGCTTAAGAATATGTGCAGGGATATGGACGAGAGAAGCCATGGGGAGAGGCTGGTGGCCCTTAATATGTTCACACTGTAGAAAAGGAAGCTGACAGGGGACATAAAAACATAGACTTTGTTGGCAAAAAAGAATGATTTAGCCCACGCAGTCTGCCCAAATGTTCCCTGTCTAGTCTGTTTTTGCAGACATAACTGGTCTCCAGTGCCCTTACTCCTCCCTGCTGATTTGCTACTAATCCCCTATGTCTGTCCTACACATGCTTGAAGCTCCCACTGTTTTTGCTTCCACCACTTCTGCTGGCAGCCTGTTCCAAGCATTTACCAGCTTTTTAGTGAAGCAGTACTTCCTCACATCCCTCATATCCTCCCCTTCCCCCAGCTTCACTGCCTGCCCCCAGTACTGGTGCTTTATCATATGAAAGAGACTCACCTCCTGCTCCCTGTTCACCCCGTTATATACTTGCAGGTCTCTATAATGTACCATCTCACTCTTCTCTCTTCCACATGGATTTTAATTGTCTGCATACTTAAAGGGGTACAGTCAGCACAAAGGACCCCCACATCCATGTGTGGGGCTGGTCGAAATATGCTGTTAGTGTTCAAAATAATTTTGGTTTACTGTAGTAGATTTATAAGACTAATTTTTATTAGTTGTAGGCTGACATTTTCTGTTACTGCAAATCCCAGAATTCCCTGTAGCTGACATCAGAGTAATAGGTAGCAGTGAGAAAGTCAATAGCCTGCAATGCATGTTACAGTTTTTATAATCTCCAATCAGATGTTTTTCAGGTCTGCTTTTTTTCCAGGGGCTAAGTACAGTCCTCTGTAACTGTACGTAGCCCAGGGAGTATAGCTAGATCAGCAAACAAAAGATCAGAGCTCATATAAAACTGTAACATGCACTGCAGTGTATTGAATCACCCACTGCTGTCTACTGCTGTGATGTCAGCTGCAGCAGATTCTGGGATTTGTAGTAACTGAAGATGTCAGCCTAAAACTAAGTAAAATTAGTCTGATACAATCTATTATACTACAGTAAACAGTAAGTAAACCAAAATGTTTTTGCACACAAAGTGCACATTGGGACCAGCCCACTCTTGAGAGTGGGGACTTTGGTGCTGACTCTTCCTTTAATGTATCAACAAGATTGGACAGAGATGTTTGGTCATGTGGCCTCCAGCAAGACATGGGGACACACGCTGAAGCTCAGAGATGGTAAATCCAGGAGCAATGTTAGGAAGCACTTCTTCTCCCAGCAGGTAGTGAACCTCTGGAGTGGCTTACCAGTGGAGACAGTGGACATGAAGACAGTACAGGTCTTCAGGGTAAGCCTGGATAAGTTTATGCTTGCCATGAAAATCCCCAGGTACCCTGGGTAATAGAGAGAGTAGGAATTCACTTTAAATTACCCAAGTACATGTTTGCACAGCGTACCTATTCATACTCAATTATACAATGGTAAGAACATTTCCTGGACTCTGACTGGTCAGTGTGTGCCTGAGACAGTGATGATATCTTAGTATAACATCACTGTATTGATTTGTTGGAGCTTTTCCTCCATCTCCCCTTCAGAAACAAAGATATATTGCCTCACTAAAAGTCTACTAAAAACATGTTTTGAATGTTTTTTTTATTTTGTATAACAACGAGCCATTGTATAATAGCAATAATGTGTCATGCTGGGATAATGTCACACCTCAGGGATAGGATGCACTCGGCTTGCGGCCTTGCGCCCAACCACCTGAGGTGTGATGTTATCCCAGCACAACACACACCCTGTTGGGCATTATTGCTTAATTATGAAGCAGGGAGTGGACAGGAGGGACCTAGAGTGCCTTCGGACCCTAAAGTACTATGTAACTACAGTGAAGCTCGCCAGGATTAAACCAAGTTCTGCAGCATGCTGCAGCAGAGTTACTGCAGTAAACAGTGCAGTTTCAGTGGGAGTTAGATTAGTCCCTGCAGGAAACTGTTACACTGCACTTCATCCTAGTGGGCTTCACTTATATGTCAGCATTGTTTGTAGAGTGCAGTTGACTAGACTTCTAGTACATGTTTTGACTGTTTATAGGTCAATTGACAGTGTTTCTTAAAGAGTATTTTTACATCACATTTTCCTGATTTTGCTCATGTGACCAAGGAGAGTGGAGATCTTTCTTCAAATCACAGCAAAGGTTAGAACTGCAGCAAGCTGTGAAGTCTCAGTTAATACCGAATATCAGTTCCCAAGGTAAAACCATCCAATCACATAGGAGAGCTTGAGGCTCTAGGGCAGTACCGGGGTACAGTGAAAGAGAAACCTGTACCTGAAAGCTGGAAGTGCTGGATCCATACAGGTAGAAACAGATGGCTTCAGTTTCCAGTAGCATTACTTTCCCATCAGCCTCTTTTACCTTCATATTTTCATTGCCTTGTTTTATGAGATACGAAGGCTGGATTTTCAAAGAATTGTCCAGGTCCCGCATTTGCGGAACCATTTTAGTGCAACTGTGTGTAACCCCTCATAAATGGGGGTTCCTTAGAGATTTCCCAGAGCTTGTCTGAATGCTCCCTGCCTAGCTGGTGTTCGGTGCAATGCCGCTAAAATGCGGGGGTTGTGAGTGCTTCTGGAGCCTCCAGTACTGTCTCTTTAAGAGCTGCCTGAGCTCAGGCTCCAGCGGGTTAGTATGGGGGGGCTGGTGTTTCACTGTTCAAATTCCACCTGAGCTGCAGTGGAATCGCCTCACAGGGGAGCTATATGCGCAGGGGGAGCCCCTTTTTAAGGGTGTAACTGTTTGGGCATAGTTAGCTAGACTAAGGGGGGGTTACAGTTTGTCTAACCTGCTTCTTTCGCAGCTGGGACTTGTGTGTGCTGAGCCCCTCCATTTTGGACCAGGACGTTCTGCAGGAACCAATAGGGGTAGGGGGTGCCCCAAATGGAGTAACTGGTGACAAACCAGAATGGGAGCTTTCTAGGGAGCCGAAGGACCAATGGAGATACAGCTGGTAATTGTGGGGAGTGAAGGCTAGACCATGGCGCCTTTTCTCGTGCCACTAAAAGCGGGACTAAGTGACTGGCACCTGTAACCAGCCAATGGGATTGGGTGGTACCTGAGCAAAGAGGATGGCCCCATGCAGTCAAGGGGCAGAGACGCTGTGGCTGTGAACGAGGAAGGAGCTCTGGGCTCCTGCACTGTTGTTTTCGCGTGAGAAGCACGTGAGAGGCCCGATCCGGCCATTTTTGGAATAGCCAGCGAGCAGCGGACTGAATCTGAGAGGCAGCGGTCAGAGGAGGCTGTGTAAAAGCACAGCTACCTACCAGGCTCACCCTGTAGAGGACTGGAGAATCTGCTGAATCACGCTCGGTCTGTTAGGAAAGTGAAGGTGCTGTGAGACTCACGCGTAACGGTGCATTCCGTTGGGCCATAGGAGCAGCTGCCTGGGATGGTACCCCTCTATCATTTTCCATATAAGTGTGTGGAGAAGTATTTGGAGTGCAGGCTCAGCCCTGTGGGTGGTGTGAGAGTGTTTTTTTTCTGGAGTTGTGAGTACTAAAGCAGGGTAGATCCCTGTCACAGGTTTCTAGTAAAGTCAAGATCTTCAGGTTGCTTTTTCTGACTTCACTGACTGAGTCCTCTGGGCTCCATCTAATCTTCATAGGAATTAAATGCTCGTTGTGTCAGGGCCCCAACCAGCTGCATCGAGGAACCAGCCTTTAGGACTTGGGTACCCACAGACAGCAACTTATAGGTTAGGCCTGTGCACAGAGCCCTAGATAGATTCTAATAAATTGTAGTGGTAAGCCAATCATCCTGATTCCCCCTGGTCCTTGTTATTTCCCCTTGAATAAATCAGATTGCATGTTTTGCAAAAGTACACTGGCTAGTTTGTGTATTAATAGTGACTTGCTGCACAGTGAATGTTGTGTAACTGTACCTTAGTTTTCAGGGGTTCCCCGGAGTGAGCTGAGTGGTTGGAGCCAAGGAGGAAGAGTCTACGTGAGAACACTGCAACTAAACTTTGTGGGTCACTAGTGGGAACAAGGGAGGGTTGCAGCAACCCAGAGGGCAGTGACCAAGTCAATCTTGACTGTACTAACCCTGACCTCTGGGTGGAGGCACCCGCCAACAGATCTGGGACCCTCACCCTGTTACAGTTAGGGCAGGCAGGGGTAGTAACCCTTAGGATAGCGCGCCAGGGGCGTTACAAATTGGAGGCAGCACTGGGATTAGCGTCCCCTAGTGGTCGAGTGGGCGAAGTGCATCACTATGGATAATTTAAAGGAAAAACTGGAAGGGGATGCCATGGCTAAGATTAAGCTGGACCCTATTAAAAAGATGGTACATAAATTGATGGGGTGGGGTGAAGCCGAAGAGCTGGACTTTCATAGAATTGTGTTACTGTTAGATGTACCTCTGGGGACCATGACCGTTGACATTATTTCTGCCGCGGAGCGTGTCAAATGTTTGGGCAAGGTAGAGGTGACGGGGCGCATGGCTGACCTGCTCGATCAGACTTTGCAGGTGTTACTCTTGTGTAGCATAGCCATCGACTCTGAGAGGGTACCCCCAGTGATTTACCCAGAAGGTGCCCAACCGGGGTGGAGAGTCATTCACGTTCAAAGTGGGTTGATCACCCCCGGGGGGTCTCCCCAGACTAATAGTTTCAAAGACAAGCTACTTAAATTGTTAGCTGTGGAAGGGAGGACTACCCATGAGTTAATGCAGGCTTTGGACCTTTCCAGTGAACCCACCCCTCAGGCTTCCCCTGTTACTTCTCCGGAGCCCCCCAAGAGTTCTATCTTGGCTCCACCTCCCCTAGTGGTTCCCTCTATACAGCTGGATTCTTACCGTAGGCTAAAACATTTCTCTGGCACAGTGCCCGTGCCTTCAGGGAGGATGATTTGAGGCGTGATGGACTACGCCACCCCTAGTCCAGGAGTGGCAATGATCTGAAGGGGAAACGAAAGAGACTGATGGAGAGCTCATGGGTCCAGCTGGAAGCTATTCGGTTTTATGGGCCACTAGCCTGAGGCTACCACAAGAGAGTATCTTTCTGCTCTAGAGGAGTGTTTGGGAGCACAGAAACTGGGGAAGACTTATTATGGAAATTCAAGTCTGCTAAGCAGTGGAGGAATGAGAAGCTTTCTGCTTTTGTCACTAGGGTGGAAAGGGCTTTAGGCCTACTGAAAAAGGGGGGATCACTGCCCCAGCCTTGAACCAAGTCAGGCTGGAACATGTTCTAAAATCTGCCAGATTTTCCAGTGTGATACTGTTAAAACTTAAGTTGCATGATCGGCGAGCTGCCCCGCCTGAATACTGTCAATTGATGAGGGAGATTAGAGAATTGGAGACTGATGAAGAGGGGTGGGAACCCTATTTGGGGGCTGTGAATTTGAGCCAAACCCCTGAGTCTAGTGAACCCGATGAGACCCACCCTTCAAGAAGGCCTGATGTATCCCCAGAGTTACAGGGAGGGGTGGGGGTGTGTGCCATTTCCTCTGATCACCAAGTAGAAAGTGAATTGAGGGCCGAGGTCAGGAATTTTGGAGAACTGGTGAGGGACTTGAAGTGATCCACTACCCACCCTGTTAGGTCTGGGGAACCTGAGTTATCTAGAAACCCATGCCCTGGCCCAGGGGAATCCCCTCATCCCCCAGAGGGCCCCCAGCAAATGAAGTATCCCCCTCCAAATAGAGACACCCGGGACCCCAAGTTCTGTTACCATTGTGGGGAGGATGGACACTTTCAGACTGAGTGCCAGTTGCCGGAGAATGTAAGGAAGGTCAACAGCAGACTGATCACTTGGCATCATAGGGCCCATGTTCGACCCCAGGAAGGGTTTTGTGACCCGGGCCAATGCCCAAGCAACTGTTACTGCTGTGCCCTGGAGTGGTCTGATGTGGTTGGGCCCTCGATGGAGGCCCCGTGCAGGTAATGGGATTCCCACCCAAGCTGTATTGGATAGTGGCTCTGGATGACCATTATGTTTCAGGACTGGTATAAGACACATCTTCCTGAGGTGCCACTACAACCCTTGGATGGTCTACATGTATGGGGGCTGAGTGACAAGGCTTATCCATATTTGGGGTATATCTGGATCTGGTTGTCATTTCCTACTTCTGTGGCTGGAGTGGACGAGCAGGTGGAAACTTTGGCCTTAGTCTGCTCCCCCACTGAACTGTATGATGGGGTACCCTTGTTGGTTGGGACCAATGCTCACACGTTTGGCCGATTAGCACAGTTGTGTTCTGAAAAGCAGGTGTCCAGGACTGGGCAAGCTCTTAGGATACCTGTTTTGATCCAAAAGGCCTACGAGACTCAGAGAAAAGCTAGTCAGGAGGAGCCTGAGGGCCCAGTGGGTGTTGTCTGGAGGAAGGATCCAGAGCCATTGCCATTAGCTCCAAATGCCCAGTGTGTCTTGCAAGGGGAGGTTCAGTTTAAAAAAGATGTCAAAAATAAACTATTGATGCTGGATGTGCCTGGGGAAGGGAAGTTGCCTGGAGGACTGCTGGTTAAACCCAGTATTTTGCCTGCTAGAGTCCATGCTTATGCCAGGAGGGTAATGGTGCAAGTTCAAAATGTGTCTGACAAAGAGATTCGAGTAAATAGGGGCTGCACCTTGGCTAGTGTGCATTGTGCGGATACTGCAGTGCTCCCTCATAGCAAGGGTTTGGGGAAGGATGACAGAGTCACGCCAGACTTGTTTGATTTCGTGACTCTCGCTGCCTGCTGAATGGAAAGTAAAAGTCAGTGAGAAGCTTGCCCAAAGAGACTAGGTTTTTCCTGAAGGAATGGGATGTGGGTTGTGTGCGGGGGGCCGAGCACCACATTCGACTGCATGATGAAAGGCCTTTTCGAGAAAGGTCACGGCACTTAGCCCCTGCTGATATAGACGATGTGAGACGGCATCTGCAGGAGATGCTTGCTGCTGGTGTGATACAAGAATCCAGGAGCCTGTATGCTTCCCCCATTGTCATAGAGAGGAAAAAGAATGGGAATGTTTGGATGTATGTGTGGACTACCATACCCTGAACCGGTGGACCATCCCTGACCAGTATACCATGCCACGCATACAGGATGCCTTGGATTGTCTGAACGGCAGTAAGTGGTTCTCTGTGTTAGATCTCTGCAGTGAGTACTATCAGATCCCAATGGCTCCTGAGAACCGAGAGAAGACTGCGTTCATTTGCCCCCTTAGTTTCTATGAGTTTATCCAGATGCCTCAAGGGATTTCAGGTGCCCCGGCTACTTTTCAATGCCTGATGGAATGTGCTGTGGGAGATATGAACTTGCTCAAGTGTTTGGTTTACTTGGATGATGTCATAGTGCTTGGCAGCTCGTTGGAAGAACATGAACGTCGCTTGTTCAAGGTCTTGGATCGATTGGAGGATTTCGGTCTAAAGGTATCTATAGACAAGTGCCAATTCTTTCAAACTTCTGTAAAGTATGTGGGCCACATAGTATCCACTGAAGGCATACAGACTGACCCCAGCAATGTAGAGGCTTTGACTACTTGGCCTCAGCCAAAGAATTTTAAAGAAATGCAACAGTTCCTGGGGTTTTGTGGATATTATAGGCGGTTTATCAAAGACTATTCTCTCGTGATCTACCCCCTCCTCAGTCTTACTCAGAGGTACGCTCCCACCCACAAAAAGTATAAAAAAGTTGTGCTCGCTGAGACGGAGAGAAAGTATTTTCTTCCAAATGATGTGTTTGGAAACCACTGGACTACTGAGTGTGAGGAAGCTTTCTATGACATTATATATCAACTTACCCATGCCCCAGTGCTGGCCTATGCTGACCCGGCCAAGCTGTACGTCCTCCACACTGATGCCAGCCTACAGGGATTGGGGGCTGTCTTATATCAGGAGCACCCAAATGGGCTAAGACCTGTAGCTATCGCCAGCAGAAGTCTGACTCCCTCAGAAAAAAACTGCCCAGTGCATAAATTAGAGTTCCTGGCCCTGAAGTGGGACATTGTTGATCAACTTCACGACTACTTGTACGGTGCCAAGATATTGGTAAAGACTGATAACAGAGCCTCCAAAGTAAAGTCCTGACATATGTGCAGACCTCAGCCAAGTTGGATGCCACTGGCCATAGGTGGCTCTCTGCCTTGGCCACCTACGACTATGCTGTTGAGTACAGAGCGGGCCTAAACCATATAGATGCAGATGTTCTCTCTCAGAGGCCTGTGCCCCGGACCGACTGGGTTAGGTTGTCAGAACCTGACATAAGATCCCTTTGCCAAAGATTTGACAAGGAAGAACCAGTGTCTCCTGATACTGTGGACTGCATGGTGGATTGCTTGGGGCCATCCAATAACTGCATACCTGCTACTTACTGTCATTTTTCTGCATTAGACACTAGTGCATTGCCCCAATTCGACAATGATAGTCTCCAACGGGCTTAATCCTGGGACCCCATGATAAAAACTGCTTTGGAGGCTCTGCAAGCCGGGAGAGACGTGTCCCAGCTGCGGTCCGCTGAATTGAGAGCTGCTCTGTTATACAAAGAAGGCCCAAAATTGAAATTGAACAATAGACTGTTATATAGGGAGACTGTGGACAAAGGGTGGTGAATAGACAACAACAATTGTTGCCCACCGCTTTTAGAGAACTGGTGTTGCGGTCCCTGTATGACCACATGGGGCATCTTGGCATAGACCGAACTCCTGACCTGGTACGGACTCGATTCTACTGGCCAAAAATGAATTCAGACGTAGAGCAGTATGGCAAGATCTGTGGTCGCTGTTTGCAAAGAAAAGCCCTACCTCAGAGAGCAGCCCCCATGGTCAATATCACTACCAGCGCCCCTATGGAGTTGGTCTGCATTGATTTCCTAAGTTTAGAACCTGATCTGAAAAACATCAGCAACATATTGGTGGTCACTGATTATTTTACCCAGTATGCACAGGCTTTTCCTACTAAAGATCAGAAAGCAACCACGGTGGCCAAGGTGCTTGTTGAGAACTTCTTTGTCCATTATGGGGCCCCTCAGAGAATCCATTCCGATCAGGGGAGGGACTTTGAGAGCCGCCTGGTTAAAGAAATGCTATCCTTGTGGGGAGTAGGAAAGTCAAGAACCACCCCATATCATCCCCAGGGGGATCCCCAACCTGAAAGGTTTAACTGTACATTGCTTGATGTGTTGGGCACACTTCAACCTAAAGACAAGTCTAGATGGAGCCAGCAGATTAGCACCTTGGTACATGCTTATAACTGCACCAAAAGTGATGCCACTGGATTTTCCCCATACAGACTGATGTTTGGGAGAGAGGCCAGACTGCCAGTGGATGTGTGTTTTGGGGTTTCCCCGGATGGGGTACAAGCAGCAAATCATTTACAATATGTACAGAAGCTGAAGGCCCAATTAAACCATGCCTACCAACTAGCCAAGACCATGGCTGCTAAACGAAACCTGGCCAATAAGGAAAGGTATGATAAGAAAGTGAAAGCGATGGAACTGAGAGAAGGGGATAAAGTGCTACTGAGGAATTTGAGACTGCATGGCAAGCATAAGATTGCTGACAGATGGCATCACCTCCCTCATATTGTTGTGGGAAAACTGGCAGATTTACTCGTATATAAAGTACGGCCTGAAAACAACTCAAAAGATGTAACAACTATACACAGAAATCATCTGCTGCCAATAGGGCAAATCTTGATAGAAACCGAACCTCCAAATGCCACCCCCCCCCTCAGGCCTATGACTAGAGCTGCTGCCAAGAAAAAAAACAGACCACTAAGTTCTTCAGCAAGCAAACTAAGAGAGAGTCTTCTCCAACCCCTTCTGATAAAGATGATTGTGAGTTTGTGTCTGAAGATGGTGAGAACAATATTGAATACTACCACTCTTATGAACTGAGCCAGCTATTTCGGGGCAATCTCCTAACTAACTCGGGAGACGAAGTTGGGCTTTCTGGACTGTCTGAGCCCCCAACTTTGTCTCTGGAGCCAATGCTTCCAGAGGATGAAGTGAGTGGCCCCCAAGCTGAGAGGGTGGGGTCCTTGAGCCTGGCTGAACTGTCTGGCCTGGCTGAACTATCTGACTTTTCCAAAGAAGGAAGTGATGTGGGGGAGCAAGCCAGCGATATGCCAGAATCTGAAGAATATTTTGAGTGCTCTGATGGTTCCTTGCCAGTACCCGAACTGTCCCCAGCTGAGTCAAGTAGTGTGGGTCCTGATATAGAGGGTCCTGTCCCCGAAAGTACTATGAACCCGAGGTCCCTTGCTCCTGTAGAGGTTCCCTCTACTAATCTAGATGAAGGGGCAATGGAGCCAGGACCTGTAGCAGCTTTTACTGAGACCCATAGACGCACTGGCCGAGAAGTACGGCCTGTGATAAGGTTGAGTTACGAGTCCCTGGGTCAGCCTGTGGACCTGCCGTTAAATGTAGTCCACAAAGGGGTGTATGTGTCCCTGAGCTCCTTGCCCAAACTAGCTTTGGGAAATAACTCCAGACTGTTAGTATTGCCCTCTGAGTATGGCACCCCTGCCCCAGTCAGCCTGTAAGCAACTGATAGAGAAGGACCCCCCTCTTTCCAGGTGTCATGGGCAGGAAATAATGACTTGATTTAAAAAAGCAAAAGGTTGTCTGTATGTGTAATATTGCCTAACCAATAGTAAACTGTAAATACAGTGCCAGCCTATGTCACAAAAGGTTTAATGTGCTGTCAATTTAAACTGTTTTGCCTTAAAGTGGTTTAAGGGTAACTACTTGGCGCAGACGCCAAGTTCTTTCCAGGCCAGGAAGGGTGTAACCCCCTCATAAATGGGGGCTCCTTAAAGCTTTCCTGGAGCTTGTCTGAATGCTTCCTGCCTAACTGGTGTTCAGCGCGATGCCACTAAAATGCGGGGGTTGTGAGCGCTTCTGGAGCCTCCAGTACTGTCTCTTTAAGAGCTGCCTGAGCTCAGGCTCCAGCGGGTTAGTATGGGGGGGGGCTGGTGTTTCCCTGTTCAAACCCCGCCTGAGCTGCGGTGGAATCACTCCCAAGGGGCAGTCGCTATACGCGCAGGGGGAGCCCCTTTTTAAGGGTGTAACTGTTTGGGCATAGTTAGTTAGACTAAAGGGGGGGGGTTACAGTTTGTCTAACCTGCTTCTTTTGCAGCTGGGACTTGTGTGTGCTGAGCCCCTCCATTCTGGACCAGGACGTTCTACAGGGACCAATAGGGGTAGGGGGTGCCCCAAATGGAGTAACTGGAAGCCAACCAGAATGGGAGCTCTCTAGCGAGCCGAAGGACCAATGGAGATACAGCTGGTAATTGTGGGAAGTGAAGGCTAGACCATGGCACCTTTTCTCGCACCACTAAAAGTGGGACTAAGTGACTGGCACCTGTAGCCAGTCAATGGGATCGGGTGGTGCCCGAGCAAAGAGGATGGCTCCATGCTATCAAGGAGCAGAGAAGCTGTGGCTGTGAACAAGGAAGGAGGCTCTGGGCTCCTGCGCCATTGAGTTTTCACACGGGAAGCATGTGAGAGGCCCGATTTGGCCATTTTTGGAATAGCCAGCAAGCAGTGGACTGAATCCGAGAAGCAGCGGTCAGAAGAGGCTGTGTAAAAGCACAGCTACCTACCAGGCTCACCCTGTAGAAGCTGCAGAATTGCGCTCGGTCTGTCAGGAAAGTGAAGCTGCCGTGAGACTCCCAAGTAACGGTGCGTTCAGTCGGGCCATAGGAGCAGCTGCCTGGTATGGTACCCCTCTGTTGTTTTCCATATAAGTGTGTGGAGAAGTATTTGGAGTGCAGGCTCAGCCCTGTGGATGTGTGAGAGTGGTTTTCTTCTGGAGCTGTGAGTACTAAAGCAGGGTAGCTCCCTGTCACAGGTTTCTAGTAAAGTCAAGATCTTCAGGTTGCTTCTTCTGACTGCACTGACTGAGTCCTCTGGGCTCCATCTAATCTTCATAGGAATTAAACACTCGTTGTGTCAGGACCCCAACCAGCTGCATCGAGGAACTAGCCTTTAGGGCTTGGGTATCCACAGACAGCAACTTATAGGTTAGGCCTCTGCACAGAGCCCTAGGTAGATACTCATAGATTGTAGTGGTAAGCCAATCATCCTGATTCCCCCTGGTCCTTGTTATTTCCCCTTGAATAAATCAGATTGCTTGTTTTGCAAAAGTACATTGGCTAGTTTGTGTATTAATAGTGACTTGCTGCACAGTGAATGTTGTGTAACTGTACCTTACTTTTCAGGGGGTCCCCGGAGTGAGCTGAGTGGTTGCAGCCAGGGGGGAGGGAAGAATCTATGTGAGAACACTGCAACTAAACTTTGTGGGCCACTAGTGGGAACAAGGGAGGGTTGCAGTAACCCAGAGGGCAGTGACCAAGCCAATCTTGACTGTACTAACCCCGACCTCTGGGTGGAGGCACCCGCCAAAGGATCTGGGCCCCTCACCCTGTTACAGTTAGGGTAGGCAGGGGTAGTAACACTTAGGATAGCACCCCGGGGGGGGGTTACATGTGCAACTTGCAACAAAAGTTAGACCCTAGAAAACATAGTCAGACTTTTTGCTGTAATTGCTGCGGTTTGCACAGTATGAAGTGGTTGTGTCCCAAAAAATGGGGCATGTATTATTGTTTTGATGCATGCAGCCATAAAGTAGTGCAACTGTCCCAGATATGTAAAAACATTTGAAAATAGCATTGAGACATGCTTTTTTTCTTTTCATCATGTTTATCAGCAACACAGGAGAAGGGCAACCAGGCAAGACATGTCTCCGCACCAATGACACTAAACTGTGTGACAGGGTAGGCAGTGAAGAGGGGTTAGGGGAGATGCAGAGGAACCTGCAGAGGAAGGTGGTCCAAGATCTAGCAGTTAAAATTCAACACTAATAACTGCAAGATGATGCAAATAGGGAACAAGAACTCTGGGATGGGAATACTGGACAAGAGGGGTTAAACTGGACACTATTTCTGAGGAAAGGGACCTGGGAGTTACCATAAACAACTTTCTGAAACAATCCAGCTATTGTAGTAAGGCCTACAGCAAGGTGGACAGATGTTGGAGTGCATTGAGAGACATTTTGACAGCAGGGGAAGGAGGTAGCACTATCTCTCTAAAGAACATTGGTGAGGCCACATCTGGACTACTTTGCATAGTTGTGGAATCTCAACCTAAAGAAAGGGAAAGACAGCCTGAAGACAATGCAGTGCAGGCAGTGATTCAGGGCCAACAGAGCAGATTCTATGAGCAACAGTTTATGGCACTGAACATGTACTTTCTGGAGATCAGAAGGGAGAGGGGAAACATGATGAAGACCTTCAAGTTGCTAAAAGTAAGGAATAAATATACTGGGAGGAACTGTTTAGCAGGAGCTAGGAGTCAAAAACAAAAGAATGTGAGTGAAAATTGACAAGGGGGAGATTCAGGAGGGACGTGAGAAAGTCTTACTTTACAGGGAGGGTGGTGGAGTCATGAAACAGCCTACTTGAGGACATGGTGGGTGCAAAAACCATCAATGGTTTTGAGCATGGCTGGGAGAGAGTTAAACGACTAGCAGTTACTCAGAGGTGTAGCAGTGAAGCAAAGGGTAAGGGGGCAAGTGAGGGCATAAACCCCATCTAGACATTAGGTTCCAAGGTAGTATTGGGTACTGTATAACACAGCAGACTGGATGGACCGATGGTGTTGTTCTACTGAAATTGACTATGTTTCTAGGAAAAAATTTTGCCCATTTCAGAAGATACTGGCATAGAACAAAACCGGGAACGTCTGTCTGTGTCATTACTTGTGATAATCCAGCCTAAAATATACAGTTCAATTTGTTTCCACAGCTCAGTTGAATGATACACATTGTAGCTCAGAATCCATTTCCTTTACCTGCATTCCATTGCAGAAGACAAAACAATAAATAGTAAAGGCCTTCAATATTACCACTGCTCTTCACATTCCCACAAGTTTGTGAAATGCAGAAAGAGATTTTAGTAAAATGTTGTGGCTTCTGCTCATCCCATTAAACATGCTAACATTTATCTCACCCTTCCACCCTCCTGCCAGTGTTTACTTACATAGTCTTTGGGCAGGGGTGTTATGGGGTTAGATCACCCTTTTGCATCCTCATTTCCACCAGTTTAGCCAGTTGCTTTCTTTTGATCCCATGCAAGATGCAAGAGTAGAGGGGTATAATCTCTTCAGCAGGGATGAGGAGGCTCGGGGCTGAAAGTGATTGCTTTCTGTGTCAAGGAAGCAATTGAACCAAGCAAGTGTAATCCCCACCAGGTTGTGGTTAATAATCTGTTCTCTGGGTCCCCTTGCAAGAGGGCAGTACACTGTGTTGCTTCTTGCTGGGAGATAGAAGAGGGTTTAGCACCAGAAGAGAGAGAGAGAGAGATAGAAAGACAGACTGACAGACAACATAGATGTATTAAAGTTCATTGCACCAGAGTATGTTTATGTGTATAGTTTGATGTATAAACTTTGTCAATACCCATGTATCTTGTCATGTGAATAAAGTTGTTTGAACTGAATTGATTGAGAGAGACAGAGGTGGGACACTAGAGGTTATTGGGGCCTGGCGTCACATTGCCATGTATGAGCTGGCTGTGACCACAATGTTGGAAAGTTCTACCTGACCATGGGTAGCCTGGGTCCCGGGTGGTGTTTCCAGTGGTTAAACTGGAAATGTTTAAGTGGGAGAAGCCTCCTTTATTGTTAATTAAGAAAGATGACAACACTTTGATATGGCCGCAGGCGGCCTATGCTGAGGGAGTTTAGCTTGAGGCAGTGAGGGAAATTCACAGTCTGAGAATAGTCCTTAATGGGTGTTAGTTGCTTGAATTACAGGTGTCAGTCACAGTCAGTGGCTACTTTTTTCATTTGACGGACATTGCCAGGCGACACCCATTTCTTGACCCTGCCAATCTGCGAACACTGATGCATCTAATTTTCTCCTCTAGGTTGAACTGCTGTAGTGTTACTTTCAAAGGTGATGCCCAGCCACTCACTGACCTGCTGTAGTGCTCTCTACAAGGACTTACCTGGTAGCCAAGCTTGCCACCTGCAGCTGGTTCAGAATGCAGCAGCGAGGCAAAGCCTGGCACAATGTCAGGGACAATCTTTACCTTTTATTGTAAAGGAAAAGGTAATATGAATGCCTAAATGTTTGTGCACTGTCTCTTTAAATTAACAGAATAGAATGACATCAGGTAACTGATCACCCCCCCCCCCAAAAAAAACAAAAGAGGCCTTGATACATAGGGGAGACTGGATCACTATCCAGCAGCAACAGGGGTTTAGTCTGTAATGTGTACCTGTCTTGCAGTTTGCATTTACACCTTGGTGTCATAGTAAATAAATGGACATATGTTTTGAACTCTGGCCTTGTATGAGCTATGTTCTTTATTGGACGTACTTTAATGTAGCGTTGCTATTGAAGGGAAAAATCAGCCATCAGTGAACTACTACAGTACCCTGTATAAGGACCTACTTGGTGTACAGGAGTGCCACCTGCAGCTGGTTCAGAAAGCAGCATTGAGGCTACGGATCCCCATACAGAGGTCGGAACACCCTGGGCTGGCTGCTGGTTAGGTGATGCATTGACTACAAGGAACATTTAGGAACTTAGAGAAGCCTGAATGAACTGGACGCCTAGTACCTCTTCGAGCTTCTGATCTCTACATCTCAAGGAGAACAATAAGTTCACAGGACAGTGGTTATTGAGAGTTCTGCCCTCTCATTTAAGATTTGCAGGGATCCAGGGCCTTCAAGGCAGCAGTTGCTGTCCTGTAGAATGCTCTTTGAAGGTATATTTGACTTTTCTCTTCTGTGGCACTACTCAAAGCCAGAGTTTAGAACTATATATTGTGTCAGACCTTCCCTGATGTATGCTAGGTTAGTTGTAGAGGCTATTTATTAATTTAATATGTAACATGGTAAATAATGTGTGCCGTGAATCCGACACAACAATAGGTGGAAACACACCCAGTGGTTCAAAATGAAGTGGTCATTAATTCCCTAGAAATGACTGCTTCATTTTGTAGTACAAACACTGTCCACACAAAAAAGCGCTACCCGAGCACACAAAGAAATTTTCCACTTACTCACTGAGCCGTGACGATAGTTATGCAGTTTCGAGCAGTAGACAAATGGCACCTTACCCGACAGTGAGACATGGGCTGAATGACAGAACAGATCAACAATCTAAATGTTGAACTCGTAGCAGCCACAATATGAACTGATCTTAGATGTGCGAAAACATATGGCGTTAAGGGGCATACAGTAACTCAAACAAAAATGCGTGTCTCTGTTTCCGTTTTAAATAATAATGTTGGCAGTCAGTTTCTATAGCACTTCCATGTTACAAGTGCATTAATCACTGAGACAGGAGGTCATTTCCCAGGAATTAATGCATGGTTGGGTGGTGGGAAGCACGAGGCCTCAACCATGCATTAATTCCTGGGAAATGACCTCCTGTCTCAGTGAGTAATGCTTACTTATTTTAGACATGCTATTTATAAACGTAGTACATGGCTGAAAAAATGCTGTCTGATGTATTTTTTATTACTTTATTTACGCTCTTTGCCATTCTGGTGCTTCCCTTCTTTGGGCCATTCCCCATGGATGCCCTCACTGCCAACAAGGCTCACTGCCCACTTCCTGGATCAACCTATACCCTAACCCAGGTCTTCACTACCAGGGAGAGACCTACATGTTCCATATGGGGTCTGAGGGCAGTGTCTCCAATACACCCCAGGTTTGGTTGCCGTGGGAGTGGTGTCCAGGAGGGCTATAATTTGGGGCACTGAGGGTTGCGCAGTTTTTCCCTGTTTGTGCTCCATCCCATCTCTCCTACTGAACATGCATGCTATGCACCCTAGGAGGAGAAGTTCAGCAGCATGCAGTCACCAAAGCCACCAAGGACAATCAGCCATGCTGCCTCTATAAGCAGCTGTTGCAGTGGTATATTGCTACCCATCCCCCTCACCAGGGAGGTCTGCAGTCCTCCCTGCCAGTCTTCACTCCATATGTCATGGGTTCAGAGCTGAAGCCTGGATCATCAGTGTGCCAGAACAATCCTCCATCAATTGGTGTCACGGAATCAAGAGCTCTGATGCTGTCTTTATTCACATGTTATGGTTTTGTACGTATGTTTTGTTCCCTGTCTCTTGCTTGTATTTTTGATGTGCTTATCTCACAGTATTCTGTACTCTGGAAGGGCATAAAATAAACTACAGTATACTCCTACCTGTGGCTGATGCTGAGGAGGCAAGAGCTACAAAGAAAGACAGCACAGAAAAGAGAAGGCTGAGAGGGGGCATGATCATGGTGTTCTGAATACTAAAAGGGATAGACAGGCTGGAGTATTCAGAGATCAAGTAAAACTAGAGTTAAAGTGACTTACCAGCTTCCCCCGATGTCATGTTTGCAGATCATCTTCCCTTCATTGAGTGATGCAAAGCTCAGCTGCCCTGAAGTTACGTATCAAATATATTCAGATGCTTAGTTTTTTAACATTGTTGTACAACAGTTGTCTGCATGTTTTTTTCTTTGAAGTTCACACATGAGCAGTGCATCCGCATGCATGAGTGACATCAGCACAGGGAGGGTGTTCCCACTGCACCTTTCTCACTGCTCGTTCATTCATCTTTCCTGGACCCAGCCTCAGTGAGTGCAGATACAAAACTGAACTGGCCAGAATTAAAGCACTGATGACTGAAACTGTTTGTCATATTGGCAGCTGAGGTGGATACTTGCTTTTGGGATTGCAGAAATGGTAATTTCTCCCGATTTAAAATTTTACTTATCTGACTAAGCTCTGTGTCCTAGGTCCACCAGTTCTAGGAACATCACAATCTACATTGCTTGAGTACAGTGTTACAGTTTTAATAAGTGCTACAAGTACATAATTATAACAACAAGTCTGTATAAAAAAGAAATTTTTTTAACTGAGTGGAGCTGTAATCTGTAGCGAATTGGGACACAAAAGGACAACTTTTGAACTGGGCAGATCTATAAATTGCAGTAAGCTTTTCAGTATTGGTACATAGAGGTCTGTGTTAAATAGATGACTTTTTTAACAATTCAGAATTGTAATGTGCAATAAGATTATAAGCACTGAGCTGCACAATCTAATCCCAGGAGAACAGTGCAATAAACTGTGTCTTGTTGGCAAGTGTTGCTTCCAGTGTGATTGCTTCAGTAAAGTGCCTTTGCTATTGCATTTCTGATTGTCACCATCATTATAGACATTTTATATTTTTTTCTGTGTTTTCTTGGGCTCATTTGGTGTTCTCATGCAAACACCATACATAGAAACATAGAATTGGATGGCAGATAAGGACCGCTTGGCCCACCTAGTCTGTCCATTTCCCTACCTAACTGATAAGCTGCAGATCCTAGTTAACCAACAGCCTACTTCCTCCTACCCCCCACCAGAATTGCCTTATGTCTGTCCCGTGCATTCTTGAATTCCCCCACTGTTTTTGACTCTACGACCTCCTCAGGAAGGCTGTTCCATGTATCCACAACCCTCTCTGTGAAGAAATACTTCCTCACATTACCTCTGAGCCGTCCCTCTATCTTCAAATTGTGCCCCCTTGTTTTGTACATCTCTTTTCTGAAAGATGCTATCCTCTTGGACTTTGTTGATTCCCTTGAGGTATTTGAATGTTTCTATCATGTCCCCCCTCCTTTCCTTGAGGCTATACATCTTTAGTTCCTTTAGTCTTTCTTCATATGTCTTCTGTTGCAGACCCTGCATCATTTTGGTTGCCCTCCTCTGGACAGTCTCCACCCTGTCTATGTCTTTGCGGAGATGGGGTCTCCAGAACTGTACACAGTACCCAGATGTGGTCTTACCAACAGTCTGTACAGAGGCCCAACAACTTCCTGTTTTCACTGGTGATGCCTCTCCTATGCATCCCAGTATCCCCCAGACCTCCTTACTGCCTTCTCACATTGTTGCCCACCTTTAGGTCATCTGATATGACTACCCCAGGTCCCTTTCCATTTTTATTGTTGTCAGTATCTCACCCCATTGTGTACTCTTCCTGGGTTTTGTTTCCCAGGTGCATTACTTTGCACTTCTTTGTGTTGAATCTAGCTGCCATACATTTGACCATTCCTCCAACCTTGCCAACTCCCTTTTCATCCTTTCTACCCCACCTTGTGTATCAACCCTGTTGCAGATCTTTGTGTCATCTACAAAGAGACATACTTTCCCTTCTAGTCCCTCTGCAATGTCACTTATAAAGACATTAAAAAGGACCAGCCCCAGTACTGAACCCTGCGGTACCCCACTAATAACCCTCCTTTCTTCACTGTGGACTCCATTTACTATTACCCGCTGTGTCCTGTTGTCCAACCAGTGTTTTACCCAGGCTACCACCCTAGGACCCACTCCCAGGCTGGCTAATTTGTTTATTAATCTTTTGTGTGGGACTGTGTCAAATGCCTTGCTAAAGTCTAGGTAGGCCATGTCCACAGCCCTTCCTGGTCTACTGCTTTGGTCACCCAGTCAAAGAAATCAATTAGATTTGTCTGACATGACCTTCCCGCCATGAATCCATGTTGCCTTGGGTCCTATGCCCCACTGGCCTCTAGATACTCAACAGTTCTTTCCTTCAGAAGTGATTCCATCATTTTCCCTACCACTGAGGTCAAATTGACTGGTCTGTAGTTTGCTGCCTCTGTCTTGCTCCCACTTTTGTGAAGGGGAATCGCATCAGCCCTCCTCCAGTCCTCAGGTCCACACCATCCTCCCATGATTTATTAAAAAGGGTAGTCAGTAGTGTTACTAGTTCTTCCCTTAGTTCTTTTAAAATTCTGGGGTGAATCCCATCAGGTCCCAATGCTTTATCCACCTTCAGGTTTAAGAGTTCTGTCAGAACCCTTTCTTCTGTGAAAGGACTAATATCAACCCCCCTATCCAGAGTGCTTCTATTGACTGGATTAGATATTTCCTCCTGCTTTTCCATTGTGAATACTGAGCAGAAGAATCCGTTCAGTATCCCTGCTTTTTCACTGTCGCTGTCTGCCCAACCATCTTCCTCTTTGTTCAACCTCAGTATCCCTGCATTAGTCTTTCTTTGCTCCCTAATGTACCTATAAAAGGTTTTATCCCCCTTCTTAACCGAGTTGGCTGTCTTTTCCTCGGTTTGGGCCTTTGCTATTCTGACTGCCTTACTCACTTCCTTCTGCTTTAACTGGTACAGTTCTCTGTCCTGCTCCTTCTGTGTTTCCTCATACTTCCTGCATGCTATCTTTTTTTCCCTTACCTTACCCGCCACTACTTTTGAGAACCATAGTGTTTTTTTCTTTCGTTTTGATTTGTTTATTTGCTTCACACAAAGACTTGTTGCCTTTGTGATTGCGGTTTTGATGTTTCCCCATTGTTGCTCCACCTCACCTTCTTGCCTGTTTGCTTTTCTGAGGCACTCCCCCATTTTGACAAAATCAGCCCTCCTGAAGTCCGGTACTTTCACTTTTGTGTGGCTTTACTCTACAGCGAAGTTTATCGTGAACCACACTGTTTGGTGGTCGCTTGTTCCCAGATGGCTGCCCACTTCAAGATCAGAGTCCTCTCCATCCCCATTTGAGAGTACCAGGTCTAAGACTGCTCTCTCCAGTGGGTTCCAAAACTAGCTGTCTCAGGCATGCCCCTGTAGGGCATCGAGAATGGCCCTGTTTGATGTGGCTGCAGCAAAGGTGCTGCAGTCAACATCTGGCATATTCAGGTCCCCCATCAGCAATATCTCCCCTTTCTCTGCCATCCCAAGGATGCTTATCATTTTCTTGTCCATTTCTTCCCCCTGAGACAGGGATCTGTATACAACCCCTGTGCGGATTGTGGAGCCATTTCCAGTCTCCAGGGTGACCCACAGTGCCTCCTCTCCTCCCTGTTTACCCTTTAGTTCTGTTGCTTTTATCCCTTCTCTTACATAGAGAGCTTCCTCCTCCTCCTCTTCTTCCCTCCCTGTCCCTCCTGTAGATTGTGTACCCTGGTATGTTGACATCCCAGTCATGGTTCACTGTGTACCATGTTTCTGTGACTGCCACAATATCCAGGCATCCCTCTTCCATCAATGCCACCATTTCAGGGAGCTTTTTACCTAGACTATGAGCATTGGCACTCATTATCCTCCATTTTTTTATGGCTTTATTTCTTTTTGCAATTAGTTATCCATTGCTGACAATGTCCAGTACCCATGTGTCATTGCGGTATGGACCAATTCCCCAAAGAAATTGGATACCTGCCCCTATGTGAGGGGGGTCCGAATTGTCTCACTGTGACTCCGCCTCTGTTATTGCACTGGTTACAAGATGAAAACCAGGATAATTTGCCTGAGAAATCTCTGTTTTGTCCTTTCTTGCAGACTTGGCCATGGAAAGGCTGCCAATCTGCCAGACCAAGGTTTGCCCCTAGATCTTGGCTGGGGCATGCGTACCTTAGCCGTTTTTCCAGACTCCTTCACTGCCTCTGTGAGAGCAGAACTGAAAAAGTTTCCATCCTATGGGGGCATTTACCAGATGTATTTTTGAGGAAGCATCTGCTTGCCATGCCCGCAACCAAAGGTTGCGTCTAGCTGAGGTCTTGTAGAACATAGTCCTGGCCGCACACCAAACTGCATCTTCCGAAATATCTGCTGAATAGGTGGAGGCGATGCCTATGAGCTGAAGTTGTTGCAGTGTAGCCTTATTCTTTTTTGGAATCCTCTGCCAGGTCCATGGCCCAGGAAAGAGCAGCCCTAGCTGAAAAAAGGTTAGTTGTCACCACCTTCAGGGAGGCCGCTGATTCTTGAAAAGCCTTGTTTAAGGCGGAATCCACCTTATGGTCCACTGGGTCTCATAGGGTGGCACCGCCATCCACAGGAATGATTGTCCTCTTCGTTAGGTTTGAAATCAAAGAGTCGATACTGGGCAAGCTCAGCCAAGTTTCTGTTTGCTTCTTGTCGAATTTTAACAGTCTGGTAACCAGTCGTGGAATGGGTTCAGTTTTTTCCAGGCCTTGCCACTCTTCTTTAAAGCAGGTCCTCAAATGCTGGTGGAGCAGGGAACATCGTTGATGGCTTAGATGTCGATGACAACTTGAAGGCTGGTTTGGTTGGCTGATCACCAAAGTATGCTTAGATGTGCATGAATAAAGGGACATGGTGCACTGAATTGTTTCTCCAGCTTGCCAGCTCCTCACTAAGTTTATAAATGAATGCAATAAAATCAGTTATATACTGTACATAGTTTACAGTGTATCTCAAAATTAAACACTTAGTTTTTTTAACATTTTAACATAAAGACAGTCTTTATTTATAATTAGGATTGTAGCATCATTGCATGTGCTCCAGAGCATCAGCAAAAGAAGAGACTGCAGTTGCCATCCTCTCCCGACACTGTGGCACCAATGTACGTCTTCTATGGTGTTATATTGCAAAGTGTGCTAGTCAGTTCGGCATACTTTGGGAATAATGTCTGAACCAAAATATGGGCTACACAGCAATGAATGCTGGGAGTCTACACAATGCACCATGACATCAGTAAGGCATGGGAGACAGTATAGTGCAGCATTTGTTGTATTTGCTGTACACTTTATGCATGTGCATCAGAGATCCACTGTAATGGAAAAATGGGAAAACAGAAACGGCTTGATACAGACCGAAGTGGTAATGAAGTATGGTGACATAAGTGAGGAAGGGTGGTTCAAATACAGTCTAACACTTGAGTATCTACCGCAAGGATATGTCCCTTTTTGTTGTGGACCAATCAAATGGTACTTAGGCTATCTAAACATAAATGCAGTCTCTTTCCCCATGAGAAGGGTATTGGCAGTGTCATTTTTAACCTTGAGGGGTGGGGGACGATCACCGTTGCTAAGTCTGCTCTGTGTATTTTTTTGCTCAATTCATAATGCACCTAGAGGCACACATGTAGCGGCAATAAGCCAATACCATGATGGTATTACAGATGCTTATGCAGACACTAATGACAGCTGCAGTCTGTATAGTTCCTGAGTGCTTACAGCTAACACAAAGCTGGTGCAATAATTTGTAGTTTTAAATTTATAGCATGCCGTAAACAGGGGAACCGGTGACTTCAACACATTACTCAATCACTGATACATCTAAGGGGGAAAAGTACAAACAGGTCCCTCACCCCCAAACACACACATACACAGAGAAGAAAGCTATAGTGTAGACCAGTTGGCACTCGGGCAAAGACAGACCCAAACAGTATAAATAATTTACAGATAATAAAAGTTCTATGCTGCAGCATTTTTCTAAGTATATGTGTGTAGCTGGGCGGCTTGGAGTGGTTGGGATACAAGGTGCCTGCTTGTAATTTCCACCCTGTGCTCCATCAGAGTGAGTGACTGATAAATCACTTGGCGGGAGGTCACTGCTAACTAGTACCAGGTGAGGAATTTGGACAAATTGGATTTGGACAAATTGTGAGGCATTTATCGTGCTCAACAAGCAATGCCACCAGATCGAGCCGTGCTCTCAGTGTCAAGCTGGACTGGCCAACAACTTGTTAGCATAGGAAAAGCAACCCCCCCCCCAACAAAAAAGAAATATAAAAACCCAGGGTATTATCACTAGCATTTGTGTGGGCAGATCGATGCCAGGAGTAACAGAACACACACCATACCTCGATTTTGCACGGTAAAATGACAGCAGTGATGGGAACTAAACCATAGCACTAAGTAGCAAAATATAATATTAACAGTCCGTGTTGCTAAGTCTGCTCTAGCTGCTGTACTGGAATGGATCAGGACTGCTGCTGTGACTGCCTGAGCTACTGCCCACATCATTCTTGCTGCTGTCATAGGGTTACCCCTATGGGGATCTACTAGGCAGTGGCTGTCAAATTGTGGCACTATGTCAGTGTCCGGGAAGATCACTGTTAGTGCAGGACAACATAATGCTTTCATCATCGGACCCTGAAAATGAACTGTTTGACGTTACCATTGTCGTGCTGCATGCTGCGACCAAGAGCTCTGTTATCAAGACAGAACTGCTGTGACGAAGAACTAATTTTAATTGCAGAGCACAGATCTCCCTGTGGTGACATGCAAAGGTAATGAGTGTCACAGGTCACCAAATACAGGCTCCAACACACAAAATGACACTTCCTGGTTTGTGAGGGTGAAAACCTGATTTAATTTGCTAAAATAGGCTATGCATCTATCAAAATACATTGCAAATCAGTTCTATATGCAGTCACCTTGCAGTATATGCGTTCATATATCAAAACTTGGTAAATCGCTTTAAGGATAGTAATCTATTCAGAATTGTCCTGCCAGAAGTGGCATGCTGCCTGGCATGGACATCAAGGGCATAATGCTTGGTAAGTGTGTACACTGTGCTCCAAGTTGCAGCTCTGCAAATTTCTCCAATAGGCACAGAGCATATTTCTACCAGGGACGTGGCAATTGCTCTGGTGGAGTGGACGTGTACGGTGCCCTACAGTTTAACCTGAGTCACAGCATAGCAATGGTGAAGGCAGTTCACGTTCCAGACAGAAATGCACTTTATTGTAACAGGCTGTCCCTTCCAATTAGGATTGAAGGAGAGAAAGAGCTGTTTGAAATGTCTGAAGTCCTCAGTTCTGTACAGATAAAACTTAAGGACCCTTTTAACATCCAGTGAGTGGAGAGTCCTTTCTCCCTCATTCTTGAAGCTGGAAAAGTATGTAGACAGGGCTATGGCCTGATTAAGATGGAACTCTAACACTACCTTAGGTAAAAACCTGGGGGGGGTGCATAGTACTACCTTCTTTGTAGAAAATAGTATATGGATGAACTGTGACCAAAGGATGGATTTTAGATACTCTATGTGCAGAGGTGATAGCAACCAGAAATGCTGCTTTTCAGATTAGAAATTTCAAGTCACACATCAAAAAATCACACATCCCAGTAATTCAAAGGGCTTGTGAGTGAGCGTGTCTAACACAAGGTTAATGCCCCAGGGAGCCACCAGCTTCCTATTGGGAGACCTTGTGTGAAAATGCCCTTAAGGAACCTCTTAAACAGTGGTTGTGCTATATAGAGGGTACCAGTAGACTTCTGGTATGCTGAAACAGCACACAAGTGGATCTTTATTGTAGAACACTGCAGGCCGGCATCCAAAAGGTCCTGCAAGTAGGGTTGTCAGAACAGGTTCGGCAAAGATTCGAACCCTCCTCGAACCCTGGTGTTCGAGTTCTAACTTAGAACTTGAACACTAAACGGTTCGCAAAAGGGTTCGAATCACCGCGAGACGACGTGGGGTCGAGTAAGCAACGTGAGCAGCGGGATCTGTGGGGGTATTTAAAGAGATGCGCCATGAGGAGGAGCGCCATTTGACTGAGGATCATCGCAGACAGGCAGCAGCAGCAGGCAGCACCAGCAAACTGTAGCAAAAGCGGTTAGCGCGTCCGCTACTCTTGTCCAGTCGTGGCCACTTCTTCTCCTGTGAGACCGAGAACAAGAAAAAAGCTAAAAATCGGGGAGAGACTGGGAGTGGACTAGGGGCCGGTTCAGGACAGAAGGAGGAATCGGGAGGGATTAATCAAGATTGGGGAAGGGACTGGGGAATAGGGAGGATTGATGAGACCAATATCAGGAGGACTGGAGGAGGACCTCGAGAGAGACTAAAAAAAATAAGAAGACTGAAGATTATAAGAACCTTTGTGAATGTGAAATGTGATTATTTGAAACTGCAGCACACTGCACACTCAGCAGCTGCCAGCAACAAGCATACAAGGGGCGCAAAAAAAGGCAAATAAATCTTTCTCAACCCTAGTGTGTGTGTGTCACAGAGAGAAGCCCAGTGTGTGCCCCTTGACTGTACTGTACTGTACCCTACCCAGTGTGTGTTACAAAGAGAAGCCCAGTGGCCAGTTGTGTGGTGGCATTAACCTTACATGACAGAAACGTAGAAATATAATTCTCATTCCCTGGTTTAGCGAAGGACTGGTCTCCTGTGGTCAGCCCATCACCCTGCTGCTGTGTGCCCTTTGACTGCACTGTACCCTACCCAGTGTGTGTGTTACAGAGAGAAGCCCAGTGGCCAGTTGTGTGGTGGCATTAACCTTACATGACAGACATGTAGAAATATAATTCTCATTCCCTGGTTTGCGTATGTGACTCTGTCTCCTGTGGTCAGCCCATCACCCTGCTGCTGTGTGCCTTTGACTGCACTGTACCCTACCCAGTGTGTGTGTTACAGAGAGAAGCCCAGTGGCCAGTTGTGTGGTGGCATTAACCTTACATGACAGAAACGTAGAAATATAATTCTCATTCCCTGGTTTATGATGTGACTCCGTCTCCTGTGGTCAGCCCATCACCCTGCTGCTGTGTGCCCCTTGACTGCACTGTACCCTACCCAGTGTGTGTTATGAGAGAAGCCAGTGGCCAGTTGGTGGTGGCATTAACCTTACTGACAGAAACGAGAAATATAATTCTCATTCCTGGTTTGTGATGTGACTCGTCTCCTGTGGTCAGCCCATCACCCTGCTGCTGTGTGCCCTTTGACTGCACTGTACCCTACCCAGTGTGTGTGTTACAGAGAGAAGCCCAGTGGCCAGTTGTGTGGTGGCATTAACCTTACATGACAGAAACGTAGAAATATAATTCTCATTCCCTGGGTTGCATATGTGACTCCGTCTCCTGTGGTCAGCCCATCACCCTGCTGCTATGTGCCCTTTGACTGCACTGTACCCTACCCAGTGTGTGTTACAGAGAGAAGCCCAGTGGCCAGTTGTGTGGTGGCATTAACCTTACATGACAGAAACGTAGAAATATAATTCTCATTCCTGGTTTGGCGATGTGACTCGTCTCCTGTGGTCAGCCCATCACCCTGCTGCTGTGTGCCCTTTGACTGCACTGAACCCTACCCAGTGTGTGTATTACAGAGAGAAGCCCAGTGGCCAGTTGTGTGGTGGCATTAACCTTACATGACAGAAACGTAGAAATATAATTCTCATTCCCTGGTTTGCGTATGTGACTCCGTCTCCTGTGGTCAGCCCATCACCCTGCTCCTGTGTGCCCTTTGACTGCACTGTACCCTACCCAGTGTGTGTGTTACAGAGAGAAGCCCAGTGGCCAGTTGTGTGGTGGCATTAACCTTACATGACAGAAATGTAGAAATATAATTCTCATTCCCTGGTTTGCGTATGTGACTCCGTCTCCTGTGGTCAGCCCATCACCCTGCTGCTTTGTGCCCCTTGACTGCACTGTACCCTACCCAGTGTGTGTGTTACAGAGAGAAGCCCAGTGGCCAGTTGTGTGGTGGCATTAACCTTACATGACAGAAACGTAGAAATATAATTCTCATTCCCTGGGTTGCGTATGTGACTCCGTCTCCTGTGGTCAGCCCATCACCCTGCTGCTGTGTGCCCTTTGATTGCTATGTGTATGCCTATGCCCAGCAGCCCAATCATTCTGTAAGCTTTGAACCTGGGATCCTTTAGTTGCAAACTGTCATATTCTTCAATTACTTTCAGTCCACGTATCACAGTGTCACACAACCAAAATAAAATTTTGGAGTTGTAGCCAGCGATTACAGATCACATTGCTTTGTTACACAGGAATTGTTTGGGTGTTGGTGTGTTCACTGCAGTATACTGGACTGGTAGTACTGGTACTTACTGTCTGTTATGGCTGACACCAACATAGATGAAGCATTTAGTGCTGGTGTTGGAGCAGGTGTTGGTGGTAGTGGTAATCCTGGTGCTAACAGAAATAACCAAAATGTTTCACGTGATAAAATTCAACAAACAGCAAAAGAGCAACAGTGAAGTGTGGTAAAGGGGACCTTTAAGAAACCTGTACAGCTGCTGGGGTCACACGGAGAGGCACCATAAGGTATGCCATTCATGCGTTAAGATCCCTGTGACTAGCAGCAATAATGCAAGTGACAGTGAGTCCCTCTCTGACTCAGACAGTAGCTCTTGTCTCAGTCCCACACTGTTGTGTTCTCGTGACAAATCATTACTTCCTCAACAAAGTGAAATGAGCAAGTCTGCTGACAATGAATCAGGTAGTGCACTGCAAATACATCCAGCACTGTTGGCAATGAAAAGGACATATCCATTGAATCCACCACTTCTGTGTTGGCCAGCAATGAAAATCCATCAGAGTCTTCTGTCCACTCTTCTAGCACCAAGGAGCATGTCCCAGGTTCTGTTAGGACAGGTGAAAAGACACAAACAGTCTTTAGCTATCTTCCTCACTCTGAACAAAATCTGTCACATCTGAGGTGTGGAATTATTTCTCAGTCAGTAAAACTGATCCATGCAGAGCAATTTGTTCCTGTGTAAACAGAGTGTAAGCCGTGGTAAAGTTGTGTCATGCCTTGGCACTACAGCTCTTAAACGCCATCTGAAAAAGCATTTGTTTTTGCTTGATCATCCAAAACCAAAACCCATGTCCTCCATCTTCCAGACCGCACGTGAGAAGGGTCAGGATCAGGAATCTGAAATGGATACTGAATTGTCTGAACTTGATGCGGCAGAACCACTGCCAACCCTAGGATCACTGTTACCACCAATGCCAGCACCATTAGTACAGTTACACATCCAGTGATGGCACTGAATGTATAAGTCCTAGTCCACCATCTCTAGGTCCATCTGCCCATCGAAGCACGGTGTATAATAAACCAGCAGGGACATGTTGCAAACAGCTAACACTGTCTCAGACATTTGAAAGGAAGAATACCTTTACTAGAAATCATCCAAAGACCCTTCATCTTAATCACCAATTGGTGAACTGTTAGCCGGAGCCTTCTCCCATACTCTTTGGTAGATCATGAGGATTTTAGGGAGCTCATGACATTAGCAGAGCCTCGTTACAATGTTCCTCATTGAAGGTACTTTTCCTATGTTGAAATACCAAACATTTATCAGGCTTTAAAAGTGACAGTGATGCTTGCACTTAAAACTGCAAGAGGTGGGGTTATTCATGTCACAACAGATATGTGGACCAGTACTCAAAACATAGATTACATGTCCCTTACCGCTCATTGGGTCACGTTTTGTGCTTCTTCAAAAACAAAGACACCCCAAAAGATGGCGCTGCGTATATAAAGAAGTTTAAGAAGTCATACTGCTGCAAACATCTTTGCAGGAACTAAATGACCTCCTTGACGAATGGGTTTATTCTCACGGTCTAAAATGTAGCTTCATAGTAAGTGACAATGGAGCCAACATCTTAAAAGCAATACAGGATGGAGGATTTCTGCATGCTTCTTGCTTTGCACATTGCTTACACTTAATTGTCACGGATTTCTCAGCAACGAAACACAAGTGGATGGTATGATGCTGTTTGCAAAAAATTGTGACTCACTTTTCACATTCAACCAAGGCTATCACGGACATTGTCTAACTGCAAAACACAAGCTGCCTCAGCAAAAGCTGATTCAAAATGTTTCACTCGTTGGAACTCGGCGCTTTATATGCTGCAGCGCTCTTGGAGCAAAAGCAAGCTGTACATGAGTACTGCTCCAGTTACATTATTGGAGATGGCATTATGCTGTCTGTGCTGCAGTGGAAATTAATGGAGACAGTGTGCTGTATCTTAGCTTCTTTTGAGACAGCTACAAGAGACATGTCTTCTGAAGGTGCATCTGTGAGTCAGGTTATCCCACTCATAATGCTCATTTCACATCATCTTAGTGTTCTAAATCTACAAATAGAAAAAGACAGATCTGAAGCGCAGACAACATGTCACCTATATCATGGGAATCTCAGAAAGAGAATGAGCGACTGCCCAAAACCAATGACAAATTAGTTGCAATGACGAAATCAAGACACTACATCCTTGCAACTCTCTTAGATCCCAGGTTCAAGGCTATACATCTTCCAAAAACAGATGATATAGAGCAGTACAAATGTATATTGCTAGATGAGCTGCAGCACTCACAGGAGTCAAACACAGACACACACAGTACCATCAGGTTGTCATCACCACAACATGCAGGTTCATCTTCACAAAGGGATACAGAACTGGAAAAGTCACCAAACATTAACAGTAGTTGTTCCACAACTGCCACTTCTTCAGCCCTTAGTAGCAAGCTAAATCTGTGGCAAAACCTTTCCCAAATTGCTGCCATACCAGCTGCTTCTGCTGATTCCTCTTCTGAGCGGTCTCTGTCCAACATGGTAGACAGTTACCTGCAAGAACTGCCTATTCCTATTGATGCATGCCCTTTGAATACTGGAGATCAAAAAGTCAATTTGGACAGAGCTGTATGATGAAGCCTGTAAATATCTTGGTTGTCCTGCAACAAGTGTCTCTTCAGAACACATGTTTAGTACAGCTGGCAATATTGTGACAGACACCAGAAATAGGTTGCTGCCAGAAAATGTACACACGTTAACTTTTATTAAAGTTAATAAGTCAAGATTTTCGTATCCCTACAAGAGTATACAAACTGATCCTGAAGTGATTGATGTTGTGGATGTTGATGGTGATGATGACAACTCAGATGGTGGTGGCTGGTAAAATACTGTGTGGGACGGAGTCTCTGCACCAAAAGGAAATTTTACAGACTGTGATGACTTTGGTTGTCGTCTCTCTCCTTTCTCGATCTACTACCTTGACTATATACTCCCAAAACTTTCACCATTTCATGGCAAACTGCTTTATAGCTAGGGTCTAAACTAAAATCAACAAGTTTTATATACAGGGCAATTTTAACATCAGTGGAACAGGCCCAAATTTGGCATAAAAGGACACTGTCACGTCAATCCTTTCCGTATCATATTATTTATAGTTAAAGTGCAAACATATATTTTGGATTTACCTTCTGTGACTTTGTGGTGCATCAGCATGGGCTGGGACAGGAGACGGTCTATTTTCAATTTTAAAGAGGACAAAACAATGAGTTCTAATTGGTAGCTGTTTATTTTTTTCAATTACAGAAATGTTAGCCATAAACGAAAATGGATGCTAGTACATGGGTGAGGTTGTGGGTTGGTTTTAACATGGGTGTAAGGGTGGCATGGGTGCTACTGCACAGATGAGGGTGGTGGAAGAAAAGTGGAATGGGTGATGGGGTGAAAGGTGGGTGTTGTTTTAGTTCTTTCATTTACAGATTCGTGATCAGCTGGGGATGGTGAGGAAAAAAATGATGACAGACCGAACCTACTGTACACATAATATAAAAGGACCTTTTGTCTGTTTAAACTGTTTTGTCCTGCATGGCGTTTCTGTACTGTGATGCTATCAGTTAAAACGCACAATACAGTATATTTTTGGAAGTGTTGGTGCTGTGTCTTTTTGTTCTTGGTGCTCAGCTTTTCACACAGGCACAACTTAGGATTGGAGCAGCCTTCTTGTGGTTTCTGCAAATATTTTTTTTATTCCAATGTCTTGACTGAATATGTTATGACATAATATGTTTTGTAACAGTTCCACATGTTGCTGCTGTAGTACTTGGCTTGACTTTGTTATAAAAGCTTTCTTTTAAACATAGCAACTTTGATTCACTCATTTAAAACAGAAAGCAGCAAATAGCTGAAATTAAGTAATATCAGTTATTTTTTCTCCTAATTCATGACGATGAGTATATATAGCTGAGTACATAAATGGCTAATGTGCCTCTTTCTTTCACTAAGGAACTATGATGCAGCTGCAGCAGGAAAACTTTTAACATATGGGTGGGTGGGTGGGTGGGCCTGTTACGTATTAAGTTGCTGACTTTAGCAAACAGAAGAAACTATAGATAAACCTAGTTGTATTCCTATCAATGTCACACAAGATAATTTCTCTCCCTTATTTTGAACAGTTTTTCCTTTACACGTATTTTATTACTATCTTCGTTACTGGCAGCACAATAAAAAAATAGGGTTCGAGTTCTAAAAAGTTCTAAAAAAGATTAGAACACTAGAACTTTTCCAAAAGTTCTAGACTAGAACTAGAACCCAGAACTTCAGAGGGTTCTGACAACCCTACCTGCAAGTACTCCAGAACCTGATTGGGTGGACACTGAAAGGGATCCATAGGGTTTTGGAGCACCAGATGGAAACTCTTTTCCACTTGGTTGTGTATGTCTTCCTAGTCGAAGGTTTATGTGCAGTCAAAAGTACTTCAGAGACCCTCTGAGACACCTTGTACCTGTTTACTTCTATTTCTTCAGGAGCCAGGCCTGAATGTGAAGGAAGTGCAGACTGGGATGGACCAGCTGAACCTGCATCATTAAGTCCATCCTGAGTGGTAGAAGCTTGGGTTTGCTGACTGAATGTCTATTCAACAGAGGAGACCATATCTACAGAGGCCAGCAGGGGCCATTTGTATCATTTAACCCCTGTGCACCTCCAACATGAGCAACACTCTCTGGATTAGCAGGATTGGATGAGAATGGATACAGAAACAGATTTTGCCATGGAGGTATGAGTGCATTCTGACAGAAAACACCATGACCTGGATTTCTGAAGCAGAATTGAGGCAGTCTGGTCGTGAATGGGGATGCAAAAAAGTCCACATCTGGGTGCCCCACTCACTGAATAGTGACCTCACAACTTCTGGAACTAGTGACCATTCATGAAGATTGGCCTCTGTTTAACTGAGCTTGTCTACCAGAGTTGTCTGGACTCGTGGGAGATAAACTGCTTGGAGCAGGATCCCCTGCTCCAGGTAGCATTCCCACACTCTTATCACCTCCCTGCAGAGAGGTAAAAGTGTGCTTCTCCCTGTTTGTTGATATAATAAATGAAAGACTTGTTGTCTGTCTGGAAGAGGACTGTTTTGCATCTGACTAAGTTCACTAAGGCTTTCAGATGTACAAAATTGCTTGCACCTCCAACACGTTGATGTGGAGATCAGTGTCTGACAGGTGCCAGGTACCTTGTGTCTGAAGACCCTGGCAGTGTGCTTCCCACCACAACAGGGAGGCATCTGTGGTAAGAACCACCTGTGGCTCCGGTGGGGAGAAGGGAGAGCCCTGGTTGAGGTCTTCCTTCATTAAACGCCATGTCAGGAATCTCACCAGGGGTTTGGTTACCTAAATGGGGTGACTCTGAAGGTGTGATGCTATATGACCATTGTGCACTGAGCATTGACTGGGTTGTCCTCATGTGTAGGTGTGCCACAGGCACTGTGAGCACTGAGGATGCTATTAGACCCAGCATGCACTGCATGGAGTGGGCTTGCATGGTTTTGAGTTCCATGATGTAACATGCTATTTGCAGGCATGCTTGTAGTCTGCTTTCTGAAAGAAGGTCCCATGCCCAGATCATGTCCAGAACAGTTCCTTTGAACAGTAACTCCTGGAAGGTCTCCAGCTGAGACTGAGGGATTCAGCAGGATTCTCATGGATGTTAGGAACTGAGAGGCAGTGTCCACTACCCGCTCAGTCTCCTGTTAGTCAGTCACCCAAATAGGGAAAGACTTTGAGTCCTCGCTTTTTGAGATGCACTGCGAGTACTGCAGAGCACTTTGTAAAGATTCACGGCTCTGAGGAAAGCCCAAAGGGTAGAACTCAGAACTGGTGATGTTGTTCCAGCACACAGAAATGAATAAACAAAAGTGTGTCCACCTTCCCCCCCCCCCATCTTACTAGTCTGGTGCCCAACCTGACTCACCAGGAAAAAAAATGTGCCCCTCTCCCTCTAACTACCTGATGGGTCCCATGCCCAACTTAACAAATCTATTAAGCCAAACTGAGAAAAGGAGGAGAAGCAGCAAAGTGGTAAGCAGAAGGCGGAATAGGCGGGATACTGAAACACTCTCTTCTCAAGACCATCCACTTAGGTCAGAGCGAGGGGCTTAAACACTGCATGGGAGGCTTGAGGCTGCTGCCACACTGCTGCAACTTCTAGCCTATTAAGGGATCTAAACCCCCCTCTACCCACAGCACACTAGCATAGAAAAATGGATGAGGGTTGCTTGAATACCACAAATTCCAATTTGAGTTAGGATGATAGGGTGTTAGGTTAATCGGTATTCGAATCCAACATCCCATCCTAGCCTTAGATAGCAACGGATGTTAGATTTAGATATTCTAATATCCAACTATGCAGCTATTCTAAGTAACATTCTGAGAAAAGCCCAAAGGGTAGAACTCGGAACTGGTGATGTTGCTCCAGCACACAGAAATGAATAAACAAAAGTCTGTCCACCTTCCCCCCCTTCTGTACAATTAATAATATAAAGAAAAAACCTACCCCCACCCAAACCACTGTGAAAGAAAGTGAAACTCGCACAACCCTCTTCTATCTCATGGCACTCAAATACCTCAGTACACTAGTACACAGTGTTGGATTCACCCTGATGGCTGATTCTGGGTGACTTCAGTGCTTGGATCAACAACAGACTCTCTCAATTTGGTCTTGACTGCCTCTGGGGTATGGAGTCCCTGGGCCTTGCACAAGTTATTACTTCTGTGATCCACCTACACGGCCATGTATTGGATCTGGTATTCTTTTTTTTTTTTTTTGAAATTTAAGTTTATTAGTTTCAAAGACAATACAATCAAACACAAAGCAGACAAGATACAAACCAGTAAGCATAACCACACCAAACCCTCCCCCATAAAACGAATGCATAGGATATCAGGGAACCTTGAAGATAAAAAACAAAAGCATGAAAGGTATATCCACCAGCCAGAATGTCAAAGAAACATATCCCTTCCCATCCCCCCCCTTCCCCTTCCCCAGGGTGCACCCGCAAATAACCTTCAACACAGAACCTCTAGAGTCTGGATATCATCTTCTCATTACATAATGATTGGTATCCTTACCAACAGCTAGATTTGTTGTAACGAGAAGATAACAAGTCCAACATCCACTATGATACAAAAGAACCATAGAGTTAGCATATACTGTACTATATGGTATGAGGGTCAAGGATCGGGTCAGCCAGGCCTTATCATTTAGGGTAAACAAAGGATTGAGTTTACCCCATCTTTTATGAAATAGGTCCAAACGATTCTTATAGCTGGCAATCAGGTTTTCAAATTGGAGATATAACATCAACTCCTTTAACCAGTCAGCATGTATAAGACCAACTGGTCCCTCAGTGTCTTAAAACCAGCTTCTTGACTGCCATAGATCAGGGCCATATAATATCTAGGCTCACGCTATCTACATGAGAGAAATCCCCCAACACACAAATTTCAGGGCAAAAGAACCTACTCAGACCCAGAAGGGGATCCAAGTTGTCCCGAATCAAGGACCACAGAGGGGCAACTTTAGAACATTCCCAAAAAATGTGAATTAAATTACCTTCACCTTGCAAACACCTGAAACAATCTGGGACGGAGATTAATTTACGCTGAAAAAGTTTAACAGGAGTATAATACAGGTTATTGACAATGTTGTACTGCACTAACGAAACCTATCTTAGTGTAATATTTGTATGTAAGTTAGGCCGAAACTCCTCCAAAGCGGGGCGTCCTCCGGAAGAATGTGTCGAACCGAGGGGCCCCAACCTCCTCCCATAAGTTAAAGGTCAAGAGATAGGAATAAATCTGCGAGATTGAATGGGGCTGAGAGGCCAGCGAATAATATTAGAGAGAAAAGGTGAACCACCGATTGCCTAAACGTAACACCGAACTTGCTACCACCAGGTGCCGGAGCTGAACACCTTAAAAATATCTCTGCTTGATATACCAAACCTAACTAAAATATCACCAGAATCAAGGAGCGAGTATGACCGAACAAGTGCTCAACCATGGAATCTTTAAGTTGTAGGAGCCAGCTTGGCCTATCCAAGAATCTCTAATTTAATATTGGGATTAAAAGTTATCGGCTGCCCTAAATCCATGTGGTTGGAAATCCGAAAAGACTTGAGACATTGAGCCCACACTCTAAGGGAGACTGCCACCGCATCATCTGGGATCAGTTGTGAAAGTGTTTTCGGGGTCTGGTAAAATAAAGCTGACCTATCAACTTTAAGTTCGGAGAGAATTGCCTTTTCCAGCTGAAGCCAGCTTGGGTAAGAGCATTCAGTGTTAGTAGAAAACCATCTTCCTAACTTGGACAGATGGGCCGCCCAGTAGTACAGCAGGAAGTTAGGGAGTCTCAAGCCACCCCTTTCTTTAGGAAGTGATAGGGTACCATAAGAACAACGTGCCCTTCCCCGCCAGATAAAAGTAGAAACCAGACTATGAAGCTGCTGAAAAAGGAAAGGGGATCCAAAGATTAGTAAGATTCAACGGATAGAAGATCCGGGAAGGACATTCATCTTAATAATATTGGTTCTGCCCACAAGGAAACAGGGAGCACTGTCCAACGTTGTAAGTCTTGGCTGATCGAATCTCTGACTTTGGTTAAGTTTAATTTTTGAGAAGAGAGAGATCGGTAGAGAAAAATCCCCAGATACTTGATTGAACTGGAGGTCCACCTCATCCCAAAGGAGTGAAAATCTCAGCTGAAAGTATAGTTATTTAAAGGAAAGATCTCACATTTAGAGATATTTAATTTATAACCAGAAAAGGAACTAAACTGCCTAATGATACCCAAAGCTTCCTCTAGGGATGCTACTGGTTCCACTAAATGCAGCAAGACATCATCTGCATACGCGATAAGACTAGTTCCCATTTTGGAGCCTGACACCTCTCACCTGAGGGGAAGACTTAAGGTTAATCAATAAGGGGTTCAAATATAAATTAAACAACAGGGAGACAGGGACAGCCTTGTCTAGTACCGGCAAAAAGACAGAAAGAGGGGACAAGACCCCATTACAATAAATTTTGCAGAGGGCACTTATAAAATACCTGTATCAAATTCAAAAGAAATCGGAAAACCCATTTCCTCCATTACCGTCCATAAAAGGACCAGTCAACCCGATCAAATGCTTTCTCCGCATCAAGAGAAACTAGGGCAACTGGGTCTGAGGTAGTCCGGGCATACTGCGAGATATGGGACAAGGTCCTCAGATGGTCAGCCGCCGACCTCCCAGAGACAAAACCGGCCTGCTCAAGGCTCAGAAGACCCGACCAAATCTTTTTGATCCTTTCAGCTAGTATTTTGGCCAGTATTTTAACATCATAGTTCTGGAGAGAAATAGGGCGGTAACTAGCCGGATCAGAGGGTTCCTTGTCTGCCTTGGGAATTAGAACTATGGTGGCCTCGAATAAAGCAGGATCAAGCTCAGATGAGACCAAAAAATAGTTATATAACTCAAGAAGGATAGGAGTGAGCTCCTTGACAAAGACTTTATAGAAGTTTGCTGGGAATCCATCTGGGCCCGGTGCCTTGTCTGAAACCAGAGAAGCAATAACATTCTTTATTTCCCTCGGCTGAGATAGGGGCCAATAGGCTCGCTTGCTGAGATTCCGATATGCACGGAACACCGATTCCTCTTACGTATTCCCTGATGTCCGCCATCGGATAGGATGTCGGGGAACGACAATAGAGGCTCGAATAGTATTCCTTAAAAACCTGAGCAATATCTCTGGGCGAGGAAATAGTGTTACCAGATGGGGAAACCAAAGAGGGAATAATCCTCGAACTCTCAAGTGCATGCAGGCACAAAGCTAGTAGTTTACCGGATTTTTCACCAAGATCCAGATATCTAGCCTGGGTTTTCACCAGACAGTACTCTGTTTTTTCCTTCAGAAGATCCGAATATTCATTCTTAGCCAAGAGAAGTTCCTTAAGATCTGAAACCGAGGAAGATAATGAATACCTATCTTCTAACTCCCTAATCCTACCAACCAACTCCAGCGACCTAGCTAACCGTGCCTTCTTCCTAAGGGAAGCCATTTTGATAAGGTCACCTCTGAGATAACACTTTAAGGCTCCCCATATCATATCCACCCTAGGGGTAGAGCTCATATTATCGGCCAGAAAGAGAGATATTCTAGAGCTAATTTCTGAGACACATTGGCGGTCCTTTAATAGTTGAGTATTTAACGCACATGGAGTCGCGAGTAGTCAGGATCTAGGGACAGTTGTATCCAAACCATAGCATGATCCGACACAATGATCGGTTCCAAGCCAGACAAAGGGATCTTCGGGAGGAAAGAGAGACTAACTAATATCATATCTAATCTTGACTTAGTACCATGTGACTGGGACTGGAAAGTGAAAGCACGGCAGGAAGGGTTAGCCAGAAGCCACGGATCACCCAAACCCAACAATGAAACCATTTCACAGAAGGCTTTCTGGGCCGAAGTAGGCGTACGCCTGTCTTGGGTTCCTTATCCAACTTCAGGGAAAAGGGTACGTTCCAATCCCCACCTAACACAAACTGAGTGGGCAAAAAGCTGGCCAGCTTATCCACCAGTGTCATAAAGAACTCAGGATTCCCTCCCACCGGTCCATAAACTGAACCAAGAACCACGTTTTCTCCATTTAAATTACCTTTAACTAAAACATATCTCCCTTCTGGGTCTGAGAGAGCTAATTCTTTAATAAATAAAACATGTCTTTTAAAAAGAATCGCCACCCCCTTGCTGAAACAGGAATTCCCAGCAAGATAAAATTGAGAGAACCCGGATCGAGAAAGCAGTCTAACTTCATCATGACATAAATGTGTTTCCTGCGGAAAAAGGATGTCAATGTGGAGTAATGAGCAGTGATTAAAGACCTGTAGGCGCTTGACCCAATCCCTAAGCCCTCTAACATTCCAGGATGCTATTTTAACTGTATTTCTAGCCATCTTATGAATGTATCAAAACAATTAGATATCCAGACAAAGTACATATTACCTACAGTAGCAAGGTGCACCTCATGTATAACAACCAGAAACCCTTTCATAACTCCCCTCCTCCCTCCTCCTGCAGAGAACCCCCACCCAGAAAATTGAAATAGACCAATTAGTGAGAAACCCTCCCCACCCCCATTACCCCAAAGACCGTATCGACCCAAGAAAAATCTCTAAAAACAATTGTCCAAAGTACCGAGTAGTTGAGTGGAGTAACCATCCATAACCCCCCACCCCCATCAAGACTCTAAGCTTTGCAAAACACCAGACAAATCCAGAAAAGACCCTATCCCACTAATGAGACCAGAGAAATCGATACCATAACCTGCCATATTCCATCCCCCCAAAAAACGCTCCCAAACCACAAACCCACTAGAAACTATATACAAGTAGGGTTGCACGAAGGTAGTCCCAGATGCAGTTTGTTACCCCGAGTCACGAACCTCCTAATCCCCACGCCAACCCCAACCCCCAGAGCCGAAACAGATACCCATGTGTCAGAAAAAAACAGGTACATCCTCAGTTCAAGTACAGCCTCTGCGGCAATGAAACTATTCTTACCCCAGACCAGCCCCAGGCAGAAGTAGCTACCCCAACACACAGCTCGCAATCCGCATCCAGTGAGCAGGCCCACTAAGTCCTCCCTCCCCCATAGCCCCCAGCCCACAACATATAAAACAAGCCAAGACCAGAACAGGAGAAATAGAAGAAGGCATGAGGGAAAGGAACAAAAACAAAGCATAAAAGGAGCTTACATCTCGAGTTGGGGATACCTCTTAAACCCTGTCATCCCAAAGCGCTAGCCAAGCCCGTTCACCTCCCATCCCTGCAATATACATAGAACACCTACCGAGTCGGCCAATTGTGGGCGGCTAAAACCCAATCCTCATATGCCATTCCAGACTGAAAATGGGAGAAAGCATGAGGACCCAAACCGTGGTTTGCCGTTTCCGAGGGACCGTTTAAACCGCAGGAACACCAGCGTCCATCCCAGGAAGTTCCACCGGAAACGCAACCCTCAAATAAAGGTTCCACCGTCGGGACGCCCTGTAATCATGGAGCTGGGAAACCGACCAGGACCCAAAACCTAGCTTTTCGCCTCCTACCCCGACGCCACCCCACGAAGAGGACCCCAAGGAAGAGCCGAGACAGCCAGACCGAGACGAAAAGGACAGCCCAAAGGACAAAGACAGAGGTAGGTGACAGGAGGGTAAACAACGCCAGACAAAGGGCGGGAGAAAAACAAACAGCCAGAAAGGGAAAAACACAACGAGACCACAAACAAGAAATTTAGCTCAAGCGAGCATTAGAGCACTAATCAAAGTCCACAGCAGTCTTCATCCAAGTCTCTTGAACAGATCAGGCAGTCGGATTGCGAGGTCCTTATGCGCGCTTCAGGGTGCCAAAACTCATAGCTGATCCACCGACAGTCACTTTTAGGGTAGCAGGGTACACCATCCTGAATGGGATCGCTGCCGCTATTAATTTTGCACTATCTGATGATCGCTGCCCTCTTCTCCCGGATTTCCTTGGAAGGTCCTGGGTTATCACGGATCTTGAAGCACCCACAGAATCTCCTTCAATTCCCGGGCCTTCAGGTAGGCGTGCTGCCTTTCTAAATAACTAAGGAATTTTATGATGATCGGACGTGGGGGATCCAGCTGCAGGTCGAGGGCGCAATGAGCGATGTGCCCTTTCAAGGTGGTAGGAGGTATTTATGGGAGACAGGCCCACTATTTTGACGAAGAATTTCTGTAGAAAGGCCATGAGGTCTGGGCCTTCTTCCAACTCAGGAAGGCCAATTATTAGTAAATTATTTCGGCGGTTTCGCCCCTCCAGATCCTCAGTCTTTAAGTGCAGCTTCTTAACTTGCTGCCTAAGCTCAGTTATTTCTGTTTCAGCCCTGGCTTTCCACTGCTCCGAGAAGTGACCTGACCTCCACATCCAAGACCTTTTAGACACAGGTGGAGGTCGCTACGCAAAGATTTAAGTTCTCCACTCAGCTCTACCAGGAGCTCCCTCAAAGGATTGATTTCCTGGAGGAATTTATCCTCTGACAGTGGCATAGGTTGTGGAGCTTTATCTCCTCCGCGGTCCGGCCTAGCAGGGGCCTGGTTCCTTTGCTTTTTTGCGGCCTTCTCAGGAGATGCAGGAGGGGTATGCTTTGTAAGGGCCTGCTTTCCATCCACATCCATCTCGACCCAACAGGGGTTCGGTTTCCCAGAATAAGATCCTCAATCGATGCCAGGCTATCAGCACACTTGGTTTTGGATTGAATTTCTGGAGAAAACCCACAGAAAGCACTATAAAATTCTCAATTCAGGCGGCCAGAGGGGGGAGCTCAGTATCCCAGCTGCTGCTTAGATGGATGCCATCACGTGACCCCCTGGACCTGGTATTCACTCTAAGGATCGAGGTAGGGGATCTTGAGGCTGAGCCGGTCAGCTGGTTGGATCTCTGCACCATCTGGTTCTTTTCAGTGCCTCCTCTTGTAGTCCACCCCCTGTGGAGTTGATCCAGTGGGCTTCAGGCAGAGGGACTCTTGGCAGTGCCAAATAGTTTGGGTGTGTTGACAGCATGTACTATGGGATCAAAGGAAGCTATGAAAGCCTGTAATAGGGTTGTTGGCGTGGTCTTCAATCAGGTGGTGCCAATTCATGTATGCCCACTGGTATTGCACTGTAGCTCACCATGGTTTGATGGCGAGTTACGGGAGCTGAAGGAAAGGGGGCAGAGGTTGGAGCATTGTTGGAGGAGGTCCAGTGCCCAGAAGGGCAAATTGGCATTGATTGCCCATCACGGTGAGTATCAAAGGGCAATCACCCGTAAGAAGGCAGATTTTCTGTCCAGAGAGATTACAGCTGGGAAGACTCGCTCTTCTCAGCTCTTTTGGACCACGGATAGGCTTCTTCACCCTGTCTGTTTGTAGTCAGTCAGAACCCTGTTACCCATGAAACGCGAGGAGTATGCTTACTTCTTCTCGGACAGGGTGTCCTCTGTTCGGGCTGGAATCTCTCCCAGTGGGCTGTCACAGCCCAGCAGAGTTGAATCTTTGCATCACAGGGGCATTCAGCAATCACAGGATGAGTTTAAGCCAGTGATGGTGAAGGAGGTAAATGGGGTGATCTTTGGGCTACGGCCGACATTTTGTGATCTGGACCCAGATCTGACAAGGCTACTAGTGAGCTGTGTGGGTCTGCTTGGTCCGGTGTTCACTGAGATTGTCTGGTGTTCCCTTTCGGAGGGGGTGTTCATGGATTCATTGGAAAATGTACTGGTGAAGTCCCTTCTGAAAAAAAAAACATTGGACCCAGATGTCTTAGCGAATTCTTGGCCTGCCTCTAACCTGCCCTTTCTGGGCAAGGTTATTGAGAAGGTGGTTGCCCCGCAGCTTGAGGCACACCTCACAGTCTTTAAAATGTATGAGCCTCTCCCGTCTGGTTCTAGGTGAAAGCACAGAGACCGCACTGGTTAGGCTGCACAATGACCTGCTCAAGGTGAGCGACAGAGGGACATGGTCAGTTCCTGCCATCCTTGGTCTTTCTCTTCAACTTTTGACGCCACGGGCCATGGCTGTTATCGGATTTACTCAGGGGGTATGTGGGGGCTCATGGCAGTCATCTTCTGGTTTGAGTCCTAGCTCAGTGGCGGGATACAGAGGGTGATGTTGGGAGGCTTCTCTTCATTCCCAGTGTCACTGCTCTGTGCCATACCCCAGGACTTGATCCTTTTGCCAGTGTTGTTCCTGGTGTATATGCTGCCACTGGGAGGATCATTAGACAGCACAGACTTTTATTTCACCACTATGCAGATGATACCCATCTCTATCTGTCTTTTACAGCCAGGATGCCAAGCGTGGTTGACATGCTGAATGGGTGTTTGGATGAGATCCAGGACTGGGTGTCATCAAGCTGGATGAGACTTGACCAGGACAAGACTGAAGTTGTCGAGCTGGGTCAGAAAGAGGGAGTGGTGGCAGCCGGGGCAGGGGACTGGGCTTCAGCTCATTTCCACTAATTTGATAGCTGCTTCTAAGGTGAAGAATCTCAGTGTCATTCTGGATGATGGACCAGCTCAGTGGTGCTGAGGGTTAAGGCACTAGATGCCTCACCTCGCGCCACACCAGTGACCCGGGTTCGGGAATGAGCCTGGGTCGTTGGAGGTCAGCAGGGGCGGGAAGGGATTGAGCATCCGATGGACAGCTCTCCCTTCCCAGGGAGGGTGTAGGGCTTCACTTTGCTCCTAAGTGACCTCTGGCGGCAGTCGGGGGTAGCCTAGAACCTGTGTCACTGCCGTATGGCAATGGGGGCAGAGCTCGGCAGACGCTGGCCATCATTGCACATTCAAGCTCCATGGGGGGGGGACAGAAAAAGTGGAATCCCTGGCTCTGGGGAGGTGAAGGTGGAAGCCCTGTAGCCATGCCAATAACGCCCAATGCCGTCCCGAACCGATACGGCTCTCCGTGGTCCTCTGCCTCTCTCATGGGCTGGGGGGAGAGGAGAGGGCCCAGCATACCCGATTTCCCAGTCAGGCAAGAGTTCAGGTGGATGGTGGAGGCACGAGACCCCGTGGCTCTACTGGAGAGATGCCCTGGGAGTCCAGAGTTAGGTGGGGTAAAAAGAGTTAGAAAAAAAAAATTCTGGATGATGGGCTGACATTTGAGGCCCAGGTGTCAGCAGCAGCCTGGAGCAGTTTCTACCAGCCAGATAAAAAATTCCTTAGCTCCTTAGGAGACCCTTGCAACACTACTGCACACATTTGTGACTTCCAGACTTGATTACTGTAATGCTTTGTACCTCAGCGTCAATGAGGGTATGCTACGGCACCTGCAGCTGGTGCAGAATGCAGCTGCTAGGTTGCTGACAGGCATTTCAAGGTCGTGTCATTTCTACCCAGAGCTGTGTAACCTGCACTGGCTGCTGGTTAAGTGACGTATCTCCTTTAAAGTCAGATTGCTGACTTATAAGGCCCTAAACAGGTTGGGCCCAGGTTATCTGGGTGAGCTCTTTGCATGCTTACATGTACTCACGCCCTCTCTGCTCCACTGCAGAGGGCCTTCTGGTTGTTCTCAGGGCTAGATTAAAAACCTTGAGGGACCAAGCCTTTGAGGTGGCAGGCCCAGTCCTTCAGAACTCACTCCCAAGGGCCCTGAGGGAGGTCGATGTGGTGGATGCATTTAAGAGGCCTTAAGACATTCCTAGTTCTTTAAATTTTGGGCCATAATTTGACTACCTGTTGTTTTTATTCCCTGCTGTATAATTTATTTTATTGTGTTTATTTTTTTATTTATTAATGGTATATAGCAGGCTGTTTTTAGTAGAAATTGTTTATTATTGGGGTTACTGTATTATAATAACTGGTGACCCCCTATGATGACTAGATTTCCATTCCTGATAAAACACCGTAATCTGCTGAATTCTGTAATAACTCGATGGTGGGTTATTATGGCATTTTCCTCCTTGCACTTTCACTTCACTGTATTTGTGCGAGTATGGCAGCTGTTCATAGACACACTTGCTCCCACAAATACAGCTTACAGTTTCCCCCTGCTGAAACCTTGCACCAGTTATTATTATAAAAAATAATGCCTTTGCAAAGTTTGTTTTATGAGGATTTTCACACACCTTAGGTGTATGAAAAATCCTCATAACACTCACCTGCATAGGCATTATTCTCAGTTACTTAATTTAAAATATATTTGTTTTGAAATAGCCTACTGCTTTTGTTGTAATGGCGCCCTGAGCCTCCAGGGAAGAGAGCTAGACATAAACTCTACTGCTACTGCTACTATATTCAAAATGGTACTCTTCCAAATTGTCCTTTTAAAAAAAATCCTGCCCCCCACAACCCGAGAACAATGCAGTCCCTCTTGACAAGGCTCTTCATTGAATCACCCCCCCCCCACATCCAGTACACCTACTAGTCTCATTTCCTTCCTCCGCTTCATGGCACCTAAATACCTTGGTACAGTAAAATCCTAAATCGGCACCTCCAGATCATCCTTCCTTATAATAAAAACATCCTGCCCCCACACCACCCACACTTAAGAATGAACCTCCCCACCCTGGAACAAGCCAGTCCCTCCTGACCCTGTTATTCACTGAATTACCCCCCACCCTTAACACACCAACTAGACCCACTTCCCTCATCTCCCATCGCCTCGCTGGTTATTAAGAAGAGTCGGGTCCTGCAGAGGAGCAGCTTGTGCTCGTCTTTGATCTAGTTGGAGTTGGAGCAGTAGGTATTTATGACTAAATGCCGGGCTCAGTACTGGGACTGGTCCTCTTCAGTGTCTTCATAAGTGACATTGCAGGCCGGCCAGGTGGTGCCGAAGGCTGAGGCCCTGGATGCCTTACCTCATGCTACACTGGTGACCTGGGTTTGGGAACAAGCCTGAGCTGTCAGGGGTCGGCAGGGGCGAGAGTGGATTGAGCATCCAGAGGACTGCTCTCCTCTCTTGAGGAGGGAGGGATCATCGTCCCGCCCATCGATAGCCCTCTGGTGAGGGCTGGGGGATGATGCAGGCTGAGAGACAGGCAGCCAGCAAGCGTGGCATGCATGTAGGGAGGGACACCAGAAAATGGAAAATGGTGGCTGGGGGCTTCATGAAGTCCCACTCCTGTTCCACTGGTCCATTGTTACGGCCTCCCCAGATTTGGGTTGTGCTCCGGGGGGGGGTAGCTCCCTTCCCAACCTCACCAAGGGGGTAACCTTGGGGGTTCTTGGGGATAGTTGGGGTGGTCGGCTGACAGACGGGTGGTGCAGGATGGAGTTCCTGCCCCCGGTGCACCAAGGAGGAGCGATAAGCACTTAAATAAAAAAAAAGTGACATTGTAGATTAACTTGAAGGGAAGGTATGCCTTTTTGGAGATGATACCAAAATCTGTAATAGGATAGACAATAAGGGAGGGTGGAAAGAATGTGTAGGGATCTTGGGAAACTCAACGAGTAATCAAGGGCATAGCAGTTAAGGTTCAAGGCCAAAAAGTATGAAATAATGCACCTAGAGCACAGGAACCCATAAACTGAGTATAGGATGGGTGGGGAGGTACTGTCAATCACGGAGCAGGAAAGGGACCTTGGGGTTATCATATCAAATTAACTTAAAGTGGCAAGGTATAGTGTGACAATGCAGTGGGTAAGGGCAGTGGAATGCTGGGATGCTTAGAGAGTGGTATTTCAGCAGCAGGAGGAGGGAGGTGGTGTTGCCACTGTATCGCTCGGTGGTGAGACCCAGACTGGAATATTGAGTCCAGTTCTGGAGGCTGCACCTCAGGAAGGAGATAGACAGGGTGGAGGCAGTCCATAGGAGGCCAGTTAAAATGCTGCAGTGGTTGCACCAAAAGCCCTATGAGGAGAGATTGCGGGATCTCAACATGTACACTCTGGAAGATGGGAGAGCAAGAGGGGACATGAGAGAGACCTACAGATACTTCACAGAGACAAACAGGGTGCAGGAGAGATGCCTCTTTCAAATGAGGAAGAGCACCAGAACAAGAAGACATGCAATGAAACTGGGGAAGGGGAGCTTAGGAGGGATGTGAGGAAGTACTACACTGAAAGAGTGGTGGATGCCTCCAACAGACTGCCAGCACAAGTCATGGAGGGAAAAACAGTAGGGGTCTTCAAGCATGCACTGGATAGACAGAGGAGAATATTAGGAAATGGGCAGGGAGGAGGGAGGGTTGTCAAAGACCAGTTAGGGTCTACTAACACAGACAGGGCAGGGACCATCTGGCAGGCTGAGTGTGCCAAGTGGTCCTTTTCTGTCGACAGATTCTATGATGTCTCCATAATAGTAACACCTGATTTACTGACAAGTGGCCAAACTGGTGTCACTATTAAGGAGACAGCATGATTCATTCATAAACACCTGCTCCTAAAAATCCTACTAGATTGAAGACGAGTGCAAGCTGCTCCACCGTGGGACCCGACTCTTCTTATTTATAAGGTAGTTGGGTGCCAAGGGGGAAGAGGGAAGTGCAGCTAGTGGGTGTGTTAGGTTAAGGGGGTGATTCAGTGAATAACTGGATCAGGAGGGACTCGGGTGTTCCAGGGTGGGGATAGGCTCATTCTTAAGCTTTGGTGGGGGCAGGATTTTTTTATTATAAGGAAGGACAGTTCAGAGGAGCCCAATTTAGGACATTTTCTGTACAGAGGAATTTGGGTGCCATGGAAGGGAGAAGGAAAGTGGGACTAGTGGGTGTGTTGCGGGATGAGTCAATGAAAAACTGTTTCAGGAGGGACTGTGTTGTTGTAGGGTGGGGGGAGGCTCATTCTTTAGCACGAGTCAGGGGGTTGGATTTTTTTGGTTTTTTTATAAGGAAGGATGGTTCAGGGGAGCCCAATTAAGTACGTTTTCTGTACAAGGGTATTTCCTTGCCATGAAGGGAGGAAGGAAAGTGAGGATAGTGGGTGTGTTGGGTGGGGGATGAGTCAATGAATAACTGTGTCGGGAGGGACTGGTATATGCCAGGGTGGGAGGAGGCTCATGCTTTAGCATGGGGCGGATATTTTATTATAAGGAAGACAATTGTGGATTTTAAGATATCAGATATTGAATAATCAAATATCCTAAAATCTGATTTGACATCGGGGGGGTTAGGATATAGAATTGTGAGGACCAATATCCTAAAATCCTGATATCCTCAAACTCACCCTTTATCCTAACTATCTGTTTTTAAAATGGATTATCTGAGCAACCCTAGAATGGACACGGGGGACCGATAGTGCACACTTCCTTCCAAGGCTGTAACCTCAAGTGCCAGTGATCCCAGCTATACTGCCCAACACTACCTCTCTTGCTTTTTCTTTCTTTCTCTTGGTGCGCAATCTGAGCTCTGAACTCTGTCTAAACTGAACACAGACCATATTTCCATGCACGCTCCAGTCTAGTCTGCTGCACAGCAGAACTGTCCTGTGCTCAACCTAGCCTGTCAGGAACAAAAACGATATCCGCCCCGCACTTCACCACCACCAGAACTCCCAGATGGGTCCAGTGCCCAATTTGGCTTATCAGGGAATTAAAAAAAAATTTAACTCCATTCCTCAACTACCTAATGTGGCCTGTGCCCAACACAATCTGCTAGAGAAAATCCATTCCTCCTCTTCCATCCAACTACCTAATGAGTCCAGGACTGAATCTGGACAATAAGTGATAAACAAAATCTGTCCACCTCCCCTCAACAACCTGATAAATCCGAAGCCTACCCCAGCCTGTCAGGAAGCAAAGAAATATGTCTCCCTTCCCCAAACTACCTATCAGTTGCAGTGCCCAACCCGGCCTAAAAGGGAATAGAAACAAATACAGCCAAATACAGCCATCTCCCCCCAACTACCTGATGAGACCAGTGTTCAACCCGGACAATTAGTAAATTAAACTAGAGAGGAAGCACTCTTGCCTAAAATCTCATTTTGGCGAAGGTATATTGACAGTACTGTATACTGGTGGTGTGGTAGGGGTTGAAGGAGGATTTGGGTCCCGTTCTGCAGATTTTCTGGAAATAGCAATAAAAAGATAAGATTTGCAATTGCAGTAAGTAATAAGTAAGAGGGAATCATTCACAAATCTGGACTGTCATGTACGGTATGGGCTGCACGCCATTGGCTCTTGCTCTGCCAATGGGCGTGCAGCCTACGGCAGTCAATCGTCATGTGCGCAGGGGCGGCAGGTGGGATGCTGCCGCCTGGCCGCTTGCCGGGGGCGGTGGTGGGGCTTCGTGGTGGGTGGGGTGGGGTGACACTAGCCACCAGGGAGATGTTTTGGGGGTTCAATTTACTTTCTGCCCGCGATCGGGCATTTCGGTCCACTGGACCACCAGGGATATGTACGGGAGGAGGTGGGGAGCCACATTGCTGCCGGCGATCGGGCTGCAGGGTGCGTCAGTCCCCGATGGCTGCTGCCTGGCAGGGCGCCAGGCGCAAGTCCTCGGGGATCGGCGCACCTACATGCTAATGGCATGCAAATGGGGCCATAATCAGATGCAAATGGCCCCCCTGCACCTTGCATGAATTATGGCCCCATTTGCATGTCACCTTTTGAATATCGTGATTTTGCGCATGGCGCAATGGTACTTGCGCCACCGCAAGTTGAATGCTCCACTCTGACAACTTGCGGTGGTGCAAGTTCCACTGCGCTATGCACAGTGGCTGTGGCTGGGGGGTGATATTCAAAGGAGTTGCTCAATAGCGCAACTCCTTTGAATATCGCCCCGGCCAAACCCCTGCGCAACTATTTTGCGCAGCGCAAGGGCTTGCGCCTCAGAATGGCGCAGTTTGAATATCCAGCCCCTTAAATCTAATCCTGTACCTCTAGCATACGCTCCTATCTGGGGCAATCCAAACATCTCTCTGGACAATCACCCAATCTTCTGCCAGAACTGGAAAAACAGAGGTATTTTTTTCTTAAATGATATACTTGAACCAAATGACCTCAGACTTAAGTCTTTTATTGATCTTTGTACCCTTTGGAAACTTCTAAAACAGGAGTTTTGGAAATATCTACAGCTTTGCACTGCTTGCAATTCCTATTTTCAATATTTAACCCAACAACTTTTATATGATCAATATATCTTGGAATGGCTTAAATCCTCATCCAATTTGAACAGTACAATTTACAAACATATCAGAGATATAATTCCAGGTCAATCTTATACAGCTAAAAACAAATGGAGCCAGCTCCTAAATTACAGCACAACTGATCTACAATGGTATAGGTGCTGGATTTCCTGCCATAAGACCTTTAAAGATAAGTGTAGTTCGCTTATACAAACAAAAATACTTCATCTATGGTATAGGACCCCCTATGGTACTACAACATATGGGTCTAATGAATAACAACAATTGCTGGTGCTGTAACTCCCCCAGTGGAGACCTACTTCACATTTTATGGCAGTGCCCTCTTATGAAGAATCTCTGGCGTACTACTTACAACTTTGCAGAAAAAGTAATCGGTCAGCCCTTTACGTTAGATCCTAAACACACCATATTGGGCATGTTCAACCCCAACAATAATACAATTTCTAGGACTCAGAATAGATGGCTGAATCTATTATTTCTTCAAGTTAAACGCCTTATACTTATACATTGGAAATCTGTTATAATCCCCAAATTTTCTGATATTCTTAAGAACATATCTCAATATGCCTCCCCTGGGCCGTTTATCTCACATCTCCTCTGACTGACTGAAGGTATATCATAGATGTTGGCAGGACTATTTTAACTACTTTGAATCTCCACATACTTCTAACAGTTAATATATGGACTATTATGAAGATTATCTCTTATCAGTTGCTTTTCCTCCTGTTTTTGTTTTACTGGCATTAATTACATGCCTTGTTATTTCAACAACCTTTCCAAATACATATGACATATATTTATGTAGAACAAGATTTAATAATATAATTGCTACATAATTACTCTACGTTATTCCTCTCTCTTCTAGTTGATATTATCCTCCATGTTATTCTTAGTGAACTCAGATTAGACACTCATTTATAACATTGTAATCTTATACTAGATCTTAGATATTATAACTTTTATTTTATTTTAATGAGGTTGTTTAACAGGCAGTGTGTTATCATACTATGTCATTAAGTTTATTTACATAATCTTTCATATATGGAAATATGTGTTGGCCTCACTAGATTCACTTTTTTCTTAGTGCGAAGAAAAAGACCAGTGAAACGTTACCTGATGAGTCCAGGGCCTAACCAGGCTAGTTAGGTAATGCCAAAAAATTTGTCCTCCTACCCCCAACAACTTGACAAATCTAGTGCCTGACTCATTAGGAAATAAAAAAAAAAATCTGTCCTTCTCCTCCAGACTACTTTACAGTTCCAGTACCCAAACCAGTCTATCAAGGAATTAAAAATGTGTCCCCTTTGCTGCTGCTGCTACCAGTAAGTTTGGGCCTCTCCATCACATCTGGCCAGCAGCACACTAGTGTGACAGACTGGAGCAGGGCTGGATTAAGGCATAGGCAACATACTGTAGAATGGACAATGTTCACTGCTCTTTATATTTTGCTATGTTCACGGGCTGGACCTGTGGCACGAAATATAAAGAACAGTGAGCTATTATTGAGGTATGATACCTGATTGCTGATGTGGCTTTGGCGTGCTGGCAAACATGTAAAGTTCTGTACTGTGCCACCCCCCCTCCCCCATCTTTGTTTTTCTTTTTGGGTAGAATCGGGAATCAGCAAAAGATTAACATTAAAAAAAGAAAAGATTAAGCAGACGTTTTCACTTTTAACTTTATTTTTAACATACAGTACTTTGCTGCTTGCTGGTGTGGTTCTGGCATGCTTGCATGTCCTGCGAGCTTGCTCACTCCCTAAGTACAGCTCACTCCGGTAGCACATTAGGTGGGTGTCTGAATCATGGCACTGTCCGAAATGGCGACGCGATATGGGCGTAAAGCCTGAAAGGTGAGGGGGCAGGGAGGGTGACTGTATGCGTGTGGTGGTGACCCTAGCAAGCAGGATGTTGCTACATGTACACGCACGCCGGGGAGAGCGAAGCACGGCGAGCGTGGCCTGGAAGGGGGCAGAAGGGATGTAGGGGGTGGCACTGTGGTTGGCTGTCAAGCTGCACTGTGGCGTTGGTGGCTGGCCTCCGCTTGCAGTGCTGGGGTTCTGGGTTCGGGTCTAGCTCCGGGCGCTACTGTGTTTTTATTGCGCCAGGCCCAAAATCATATTTTTTTCTTCACACCACCTGATATGCACCCCTGGAGTTGAGAATCCTAAGTAGGGGGTGCGGGGGAAGACCCCATGTGGGGGGTGTTGGGGTGCAGCCCCCCCCATAGAAAGCAAGTATTTTTAGTCCCCAGCACCATTTTTCCTTGCGCCGAGGTTGTCAGGTGGCGAAATTGTTTTCTCCACTCTGACGTCGCTCTTCTGTGGGTCGCCCTTCCGCGGCCGCCCACATCACATAAAACCCTCACTCCTCACAACCCTCCCATATACACATAGACACAAAGCTGTGGGCTACCTCGGGGGTTGGTGGGGATCCCTTCTCTTTCCCTGTTGTATTTGGAACTGATCAAAATGGCACAAAGAGGCTGCCTTTTGGTTGCTAAGCAAGTTGCTATACAGCAGGTTATGACCACGTGGTGCGGTCACATAAGGATGCCACAACAGGCTACAACACTGCTACAAGTTAATTTTGTTTGTTAAACAGAGTAACAACACATGAGTATTAAAAATTAAATGAAAAAATAGAAAACAGAGTAAGTAAGAAATGGAAGATGATATTGAGGGTTGCCACTTCAATTCTTTGCTGGTCGGTCTGTTGGCACAGCAAAGTGGGAGTAATACAGGACATGAAGAACGGCCACCAGTTCAGTGAAGCACTCCTGATGAAGAGGTCCTAGGAGACCTCGTAGTGCTGGGCTGTTTGTCCTAGGTATATGGATTCGACCCTAATGCTTTGTACCTTTTACAATTGTACTGCGATGTTTTGAATCAGTAAAATTGGTTATAAACTTTCATCTGACCTGGAGTGCTGAATTTTTAATTTTGACTCTATGCCAATTTTTCCAGCACCCGGCTTCATTGTGATCTCCCCCCTGCATTGGATTGTGAAGCAGAAGTTCTGAGACTGACACATTATTTATCATGTGCTGCTGGGGGGGTTACATCTGATCAGCAGATCTGCTGATTACACGTGATTACAGCAAGCCTGTGAGTATTACAATATTACCACTGAATACAATGAATGTGCAGTAACATTTCTATATACTATTAGTACCACTAATTTTATATCCACCACATGAAAAAAAGTTTAACGCAATCGTAACAAGGACTTAGAAGTGTCCTGAAAACCCCTTGCCCTAACGGGCTCTTGGTGCCACGAATCAAACATGTTTAATCCATTTAAAGATATTAGAACAGTCGCTTTAGCTATTGCAGTCTCCTGCGATCCAAATAACATTCTGAAATGTAATCAGGTACATTTCTGGACTTTAAAAAAAATCAGAGACATTGCCATGAGCTCTTGGGCTACAGTTCCACAGCAAAATTGTAATTACAATAATGTTTATTATCATATTGGTACTGAAGACCTTCATATGTTGTTATTAATGAGGGATACTGTTATCTTGTTTAAAGAGGGACGTTTATTCCACATTAAGTGTACAAAATTGGATATTCCTTGTTCAGAATACTTGTATTTTTGCAATTTTATCATAAAATGATTAAAACATAATTTAAAGGACTTAGAAGTGCGAAATAAACTGTATGTGCTTATTGTCTATTCTACAGTAGACCTGGGCCTAGGACCCCTGTCTGCCAGGGGGTCCCATGGAATCCCCAAAATATATTTACAACATACCCTTTTCTTTATGCCTTAGCTGGATTTTTAGGGCTGCAGTGGGTGGAGCCCTACAGACCTCTTGATACGAGAAAGGACTCCCGCATTCCTTGTGAACGAACAACATGTTGGAGTGAAAACACAGTTGCCGCCACATCTGTGGAACACTCTGGCTACACTACACTATTTTTAACTTAGGAAAACAATTGGACTGTCCTGATCAAGACACTGGGATTGGGCACCCTCAGTGTCATTGTTATGTTCCTGGGGCTGTGTAGGGTGGTGGGTGCTGAGAGGGAGGGTTGGTGGGGCATATTCCTAATTTTAAAGAAAAATGGCAGACATGCTGGAACATGGAACACTCAGCCATTCCAAGATGGCCACCATACTCTACTGAGCATGTGCTAACATTAGCGCATGCGCATTGTAGTGTGGTGGCCATCTTGGTCATAGTGGAGTGTGCTGCGCTCCACTGTGACCGTCGTTTTTTTACATATCCCCCACCCAACTCTCCCTCTCAGCACCCCTCCAAAGTATAACACTAACACTGGGGGTGCCCACTCCCCCAGTGTCACACCCATCATTTTTTTTATTATGTATATGCCCCACCCAACCCTCCGTTTCAGCACCCCCACCCCATGCCCCCCACACCCAGAAGCATAACAGTGACACTGGGGGTGCCCAATCCCCAGTGTCATGACTTGTGATCCTAACCAAACAGTGACACTGGGGTGCCCAATCCTCCAGTGCCCATTGGACCTTTTTTTTTAATATGTATATGTATATATTTTTTCTCCCCCACCCAACCCTCCCTCTCAGCACCTACCACCCCACACCCCCAAAAATATAAAAATTACACTGGGGATGCCCAGTACCTGCAAAGGGAATCCTGCATCATGCTTATTTTTCCACCTCTAAAAAAAAAAAAAAGGCCATCAATGTCTTTTGCGGCCATTTCTTACCCCCATCAGACCCTCCCACTCAGCATCCACCACCCCGCATTCCCCCTAGCCCTTACTTACTCATCGGGGTTCCAACACCCTAATCCTCTCTGGCCTGCAGACATGTCTTCACTCTTCAATGACGAACCATGAACTGAGGAAATCAGGTATGCGCTCAATGGGGTTTTGAACTTAGTAGCATAACTTGGCCATTTTTCAATATTTTTGGCCCAAATTTTCAACAGACCTTTTTTAGGACGCCACCTCATGATTTGAATAATGCAACTGATGTTAGGTAAATCCATCCAGAAAGGTAATTTCACGGTTGCTGAGTGAAATCACTTTTCAGGCAGGAGTTGAGAATCTTCTCCACCATTGTTCATGAGGTGGGGTCATAAAATGGCTATGTTGAAAATTTTGTGTAAAAATATTAAAAAACAAAGTTATGAGCCTACATTGAATTTTGTGAATGCAGGCTTGTAACTTTGGTAATTTTCAATAGTTTTACCCCTAATTTACAAAATAGCCATATCTTTACAGCACCTCATGTATGTGACAGCTGTCATTTTTCAAATTCGGGCCAAAATGTTTTTTTTTTTTTTACATCCCAAAAGATGATTTTGCAGTCCCTGCATAAAAATCACCTTTTAGGCATGAGCTGAAAATTTTCTCTGTGATTGTTCATGAAGTGGGGTCATAAGAAGGCTATGTTCTTAATTTGGTGTAAAAATATTTAAAAACAAAAAGTGATCAGGCTATGTTGCATTTTGGAAATGCAGGCTCATAACTGGTAATGTACAATATTTTTACCCCAAATTTTCAACCTAGCCATTTCTTTACAGCACCTCATGAATGTGACAGCTGTCATTTTTTAACTCCTGCCCAAAATGTGTTTCTGCAACCCGAAAGTTGATTTTGCAGTCCCACGCAAAATCACTTTTTGGGCAGGAGTTGAAAATTTCTTCTGCCTTTCTTAATAAGGCAGGGTCATGACAAAGCTATGTTGAAAATTTGGTGTGAAAATATTACAAAAACAACAAATTTATGAACTTAGGTTACATTTTTCTAACACAGGCTCATAACTTTGGTAATTTTCAAAATGTTTACCCCAGATTCCTCGCCTGCAGCCCTATCAGCTTGGGCCAGAGTTTGATTGTAAAGGATTCAGCTGCTGAGCAATCTGAGCATGGCAGGCTGAACTGTGATGTGACTCTCCCTCTTTGATTAGGTGTTAAGTATGGCTGATAGCTTCAGGAGGCCCTGGCTAGGCCGACCTTTAAGGTGTAAACAGGCCTATTTCCTTTGCTTTGCCTCCCATCCCCTGGTATCCCGCATGGGGAGAAGGGCTAGAAAAAACCCTGCTCTCCAAGTGACATTCCTAATAGGGAGAGTGACAGCCGTGAATCTAAAATGGTGCCCCCCTTCCCGGTGGTAGTTTGTCCATTACTTGCCTTGTTTTGTGCATTAGAGAAGGCCCATATCCTTCTCATTGGAAGGATTGGAGAGTCAGCAGAGCATGCCTATTGGAGAACCTCTTACAAGTTCCAGGTGCCTCTCATTAGCATAGGGATGCTATGTAACTTGCTCTCACCCTGGGTCACATAGTATGCAGGTAAATGTTGTGGTTCAGAAACCCAAGTCTTCTGAGTGTACATGTTTTCCATGTTCCTGGCTTGGGGCTGTAGCCACTAGGTTATACTGCATAATGTACTACTTAATTTTGAAACTCCTTATCTGGAAGTACATTATAATTGTTGAATGTAATTCTCCTCTCAGGGAAAATAGTAGGGGGTTCCTGGTTGAGTTTGGGTTGGGATGATGAGAGTCATGAAAATGATCAAAGTTATAAATAAAACAAAATAAAGGGGGCTGAATTTTCTAATTCTCTCAGCAAGCAATAACACACAATGAAGTTTGGATTATCTCCTGATAAGAGCACACCTAGGTGCGTTATGAGGAACAAGGCGCTTACGCAGAGTGCCTTATACACCTAGGCGTGCTTTTATCAGGAGATAACCCACACCTCGGAGTGTGTTATTGCGCTTATAAAATGGGTCCTACTAGTAAACTAAAAAAAAGAAAAAGAAAGAAAGCAAAAATCCACTATTTTTTGAAAAGTAGTTTGATTACTGTGATAATACTGAAAATAGTTCCTTTTAAAAGTATATGATAGCAATTAGAGGGCGCTCTTTCACCTACCAAACACACAGTATTTGAAGTTGAACACCCTGCTGTAAGGTGGTTTTGTTACTGAGAGGAACGTAGGATCTATTTAACACAGAGGGGAGAGTGTGGTTTCGTTGTAAGGGATGTAAGAGCAAGCCAGTGGTTTGTGCTGACTGATGTGGACAATTTCAGCAGGCGTGAGTGTCTGCCCCCCCCCCCATCGACACAGAGAAAATGAAGCAAAGTATGTTTAGTTTACTTTTTTATTTTTTTACTTTGCGAGTGTTTCTTGCTGTATGATAGACTACACAGTTAATTTGAATGAGACCAAGTGGGAGTGAGCATGTCTCAGATCGGCTGCTGCAGACAGCGCTTTTCTTTACTAGCGCTTTGCCAAACTAATCGCCCCCCATTTGAATGAAAGAAGGCTCTTAATTATTTTAATGTTTGATAGTATGGTAAATACAGTGCAAATTGAAAGAATTAATGGCGGCACTGATTTTGAAGTGGTTTAAATGTTGCATAGTGGCAGCACGCGGGACGCTCGCTGGATTGGAAGCAAGTTCTTTGAAGAGACATAACAGAGGTGATGTTTGTGAAGCGGAGGTCGGTGTTATTTATCATAAATGCTGTATTTAACATGCTGAGTAGGCAGATACAGTCATTTTCGGCAACGAGTTCGGTGTTGTGACAGGGCGGGCAAGCAAGCGGGTGGGAGATGGAACAGGAGTAGAGCACAACAGCAGAATATGTTTTTTGTAAAGTGGCATGCATGGATCTGTGGCTGCAGTGCATCCTGCTTGGCATAAGAAGTACCAGCTGCCATGTATATCAGCTGATAAGGACACGGCTACTGGTATCTGTTAGCTTATCAGGTCGCAAGTTTGCTCTTGCCCATTTTATAAACAGTAATATATTACAGTTCACAAACAGTATGGCAACCCACAAAACCACATTTTAATGACACAAAGTAGTGAAGAGGCTACAGTGCTATAGATAGGCTTACAATGCTGTCAGGGGCAGTACTGGTGTTTAGATCATATTTGTTTATTTTTCAGGCAAAAGTACATGTTAAGGGATATATATATATATATATATATATATATATATATATATATATCTATATATCTATATTACTGGTCCTATTTTGTACAGTTGCCTGCAAAGTACACAAATAGTATCTGAAGGCCACCACTAACCCAGGTCATTATAAGCCTATCTTTAGCAATGTAGCCTCTTTCCTATGTGGTTTTGTGGATGGGGCTATATCAGGAAGTAAAGCCCTGCTTACACAGCTGACTTTAAAGTGCATCAGCCCATGCGCGTGGTTTGATGCGCTTCAAAGTCCGCGGTGTGGACACTTTAGGAAGCGACCTAAGCCTGTTTCGCATTGAGTTTCTGATGTGGCTCAGGAGAGGGGACATGCATCGGAGCAAGCAACTGTCAGTGCATTAAACATGTAGTGTAGACAATCTGCAGTGCTCACTCCAATTGAGTGTCTCCTCTCCCAGCATCCTCCAGTGGCTCCTTGAGCTCCTCATGCATGGCTTAGCACACCGGAATTTAGCAAACAACATCTTTCACAAGAGCATAGAAATATAAAATGAGGGTTGCAAGTACAACAAATTAGGGTCACAAAGTGTGATCGCTATGCTGGGCAAGTGCTAATACATGTGCATGCCCTCTCTCCCCCCTCCTGGGACATGCATATGCATTTGCGCATGTCCAGTGTAGCGATCACACTTTGTGACCCTAATTTGTTACATTTCTAGCCCTCATTTTACATTGTAATGCACCTTCACAAGTTCAGCTTTAGTTCTGCTTGTTAAAAATGCTGTTTGCTGAACTCGGGTGTGCTAAGCAGGGCACAAGCCTTAACTAGTCAGCACATCTGGAGGGTGGAACAACCATCTCGTCAGTATGTCTGGAGAGTGAAAAAGCAGTACGCCCCTGCTGGAACAACCTACAGTGTGGGCTGTGTAAACACACTATTGAGCCGCTGCAGCCATCGCAGCAGAAGCTGAGTGCCACAAATTCCGGAGTACTGTGGCATTGTAAACACAGTAAAAGATTGTAATTGCAGTAGGTTAAGTAGCATAAGAAAGGTAGCAGTCCTGTATGCTGAGAGTGCCTTGCACATACAGTGATCCCTCAGTTATTCACCAAATATTGTTTGTGCAAAATGTTAGCTATTTTGTTTCCCCTTATTATCCCACATAATTAATTAATTAGCTGTCCAATTTCGCTTATACAGGAATGGTGGGGGGGGGGATTATCGAGGGTGCACTGTATATTATTAGACTGAAATCAAAGAGCATTTGATACTTCTGGGAAGGGAGAGGAGAGAATGGTGTTGAACTGTTGCTAATATGATTTGAGAGAGGGGAACAGGAGGGTCGGAATTTTGATTTTTACACTGTTGCCTTCAGCTTTTTACATACAAACTGCATCCTTACTTGGGATACAGTTTATATGTAAATGTATTCCCAAAGTGCTTTAGAGTCTGTGAGAGGGTCCCTTTGTGGTGAAGGGGGCATGGTTGCAGCGAGGGCAGACTGCCTTAAACTGGCCCTGAACCCGGGGTTGGGGAGGGGTACTGACAGCATGCACTTTCAAGGCTGTAATCCACTGCCTGACTCTCCCTCTCTCACAGTCTTTCCTTTTCTTGGTACTCAGTTTCTGCTCTGCGCTGTCCCTAACACACACATGCAGGGTTCTTATTGCCATGCAAGCTCTAACTCAGCATGCTGAGCAGTACAGCACCTCCTCCTGGGTGACCTTCATTGACTGACAGCACCCATCAGAATCAAAGTCTTTCAGAAAAATGGAAGGTGTGGGCGTCATCCATTTACCATCCTTATCTCCCAATGAATAAAAAAAAAATCTCCTCCCCCTTAACTACCTGGCAGATTCAGTGCCCAGCCCAGCTTGTCAGAGAAAAACAAATATGTGCCTTTCCCACATACTATGACAGGTCTGATGCTTTACAAACTATAGGTGTTAGATTTTGGTAGTGCTGGGACTGTAGAGTATGATATAATTTGGTTTTGTATAGTGACTTTCATATACGCACTGTATCCCAAAGTGTATTATTACAAGGCTCAGGAGTTCCATACTGGTGGGGCAGGGAATGTGGAACAGAACAGAATTCCTGGTGCCCAGCCTGGCCCGACAGAATAAATAAAAAGTCTGGCCCCCTTTCACAACTCCTTTATGGGTCCAATGAACAGCTCAGCCCATCAGGGAATAAAAAAAATATCAGCCCCCTCACCTAACTACCTGATGGGTCCAGTGTTCAACCTAACCCACAAAGGAATAAATCAAATGTGCCTCGTTCCCTCTATAACCTGAAAAATCCAGTGTTCAGTCTGACCCATCAGGGAATAAAAAAAATTTTCTCACCCCCTCCAGCTACTTGACTGGCCCGATACCTACCCCTGTCCATTAGGGACTAAAAAAAATATGTAATTCTCTCCCAAACTACCTGATGTGTAGGGCTATTCTATAGCTCTATTCAAACAGGGATGGTTCCAAAAGACTAGAGGTAGCCAACACAGTTCTGCTTCACAAGGGTGGGGACAAAGAGCAGCCAGGTAACTACAGATCTGCCCATCTTATCGCTGTTGTGGGTAACCTGATGGAGACACTGGTCCAAAAAGACCTAGTGTACTACTTGGAGAAAAAACGAGCTGCAGGATATTAAGCATCACTGGTTCATGGTAGGGAGTTCTTGTCAGACCAGCCTTACAGTATTCTTTTACCAGGTAAATAGGACAGTGGATTAGGGCCATGCAGTGGATTTACTCCACTTTGAATTCAGCAAGGCATTCAACTTGGTGGCACACAAAAGGTTGCTGAAGAAACTAGAGGATGTGAGTGCAGCAAAAAATATAGTTAGATGGGTGGGAAGTTGCTTGGAAGGGAGACAGCAGATGGTAGTGGTAAATGGTGTCCATTCTGAGGAGGGGAGGTCACCATTGGGTGACCCAGGGATCAGTCCTGTGTCCAGTCCCTTTCAATATGTTCATCAGCAACATAGGAGCAGTAATTCAATGCACATGTATTTCTTTGCAGATGACACTAAGCACTGTGGTGGGGTACATAGCGAAGAGGGGGTAAGGAAGATGCAGAGGAACCTGTAAAGGTTGGAGAGGTGGTCCAAGATTTGGCACCTGAAATTCAATGGCAAAAAGTGCAAGGTGATGCATATAAGGAACAATGGCTAATGGAGTCACTTTTAAAGGAAAGGATTATGAAGTATCTTGAATCTACCGTGTTACAAGACCTGAGGCAGCACAGATTCATGGGTGGGGGGGGAGGATATGTCAGATGAACCTGAAAGAGTTCCTTGAATGGGTGACCATGGAACCAGATCAGGGTGGGGGTGGCGCAGTGGACATGGCCTACTTAGACTTCAGCAATGCCTTCAACACCATCCATACCGCATAGGAGGATCATAAGGAAATGGGACAGTTTGAGGAGTGGGTACTAATGTGGTAAACTGGATAGGAAACTGGTTGATGGATTGGTAACAGTGGGTGGTGGTAAAAGAAACTCACTACAGGAAGAGGATAGTGACCAGTGTGGTACCTGAGGGCTCAGTACTGGGACCAGTCCTCTTTATTGACTTGATTAGTGACATTGCAGAAGAGCTGGAAGTGAAGGTATGCCTATTTGCAGATGACACCAAACTCTGCAATAGGGTAGACATGCCAGAGTGGGTGTAGAGAATGTGCAGAGACCTGAGACAACTGAAGGAGCGGTCAAGGGTATGGCAGCTGGGCTTCAATGCGAAAGAGTGTGCAAAATTATGCACCTAAGGCATACCAACCCAAAGGCAGAGCATACAACATGAGAAGAGGTATTGATGGTCACCAAATAGGAAAGAAACTTTGGAGTAATCATATCTGATGACCTCAAGGTGTCCAGGCTGTGCAACAAGTTACTAGGTTGGACCAGTGGGATGCTGGGGTGCATAGGGAGGGGTATTACCAGCAGAAGGAAGGAAGTAGTGTTACCACAGCATAGATCTTTGGTGAGGCCCACCAGGAAAACTGTGTCCAGTTCTGAGACCACATCTCAGGAAGGACATAGAAAGGGTGGATGCTGTTGAGAGAAGGACAACTAAAATGATGCAGGGGCTGCATCAAAAACCCTATGAGAAAACACTGAAGTGAGATCTCAATATGTACACCCTGGAAGAGAAGAGGGAGAGAGTGACATGATAAAGACCTATAAATACCTCACAAGGCTGAATAAGGTACATGAGAGGAGTATTTTTCAGAGTAGAAGGTACATTAGAACAAGGGGGCATGCAATGAAGCTGGAAAGGAGAACATTTAAGAGGGATGTGAGGAAGTACTTCTATACTGAAATAGTGGTTGATGCCTGAAACAGTCTTACAGTGGAGACAGTGGGGGCAAAAACAGTGATGGGTTTCCAGCATGCATGGGATAGGCACAAGGGTATCTTGGTTGGGAAGTGGGGGGGATAGCCAGAGATCAGGTAGGGTCTGCAGTGACAATATAGGCAGGGACATACAGGCAGACAAGGTGTTCTTATCTGCTAGCAAATTCTATGTTTCCAGTATGCACCCCAGCCTGTCAGGGAATTAAAAAAAAAGTATGCACCCCCTCCCCGCCCAACATCTTGATGGTTCAAGTGCCAAATGCGGCCCATCAAAGAATAAGAAAAATCTGTCCTGCTCACCCAAACTGCCTGGTAGGTCCAGTGCCCAACCTGGCCCATCAGGGATTTAAAAAAAAAACTGCTCCTTCCCCCAACAACCTGAAAGGTCTTGTGCCCAACCTGAAATCTCAGGGACTTAAAAAAAATTAAAAAAGTAACCCTCTCCCCTAACAACCTGACAGGCCCAGTGTTCAACCTGGTGAGTCAGGGAATAAAATAAAATCCAACCCTCCCCCAATAAGCTGACAGGTCCGGTATCCAACCCCACCAGTCAGGATATGAAAAAAAATTATTGTTCATCTTCCCCTCAACTGTCTTACTAGTCCAGTGCCTAACATGGCTCATCAGGCAATAAATAAACAATTGCCCCCCTCCCTCTAATTTTCTTATGGGTTCCGTGGCAAACTTAACCCATGTATTAAGCCAAACTGAGGTAAGGAGGAGCAGCAGCAAAATGGTATGTAGAAAGTGGAATAGGCGGGGTACCAAAAAACAAATTACTCACCTATAACAGTGGTTCTAGGAGTGGTATATGGTGTACATCCACACTTTTGGTAGAATTCCTTTCCCCTTTAAGACTTGTCAGAAGGTCTTCAAGCTGGGTCCTCCCACCCACCTGGGTGGTATCCTCCTCGGCACTGCCCGGTGACATCAGCTCTGACCCGTTGGAAGCCAGAACAGTGTGTCACTTGTCGGGGGAGGTGAGGTGGGTTGTGTGGATGTACACCATGAAAAAATTACTCACCATAGTAATGTTGTTTCTTCTTATGGAGTCTTGCTGCATTCTGACTGTATGCAATTAGCCCCAGCACTTGAACTGCTCCAGAGAGTAAAGGGTTAACTCTATGCAAAGGCATAAAATGTTGAGCTCGAGCTCGGTTTTCAAACCTCTGTCTGTGGTACTCTGAAGTGTAACCCTCAGATTCTTGCAAGCCCTAAACTAACTATCCCAAAGTGAGAAATTGTTTCAAAATTTTTGTGCCAAGTGGCAAAAACAGGGCTTTAGGGTCAAAGACTCAAGTCGAAAAAACTCCAAAAGAACACAACAGATAGTGATTCACCAAACTGAAAGAAAAAAAAAACCAAGAGATGGAGGCATGTTCAGAGCACCTCTGGGGTGCCGTACTGAGCCTGCCCCACCACATCCCAAAACTACTAGGTTCCAGGAGGGGAGGCAGGGAGAGAGGTCAGAATACAGCAAGACTCCATTAGAAGAAACAACATTACTATGGTGAGTAATGTTTTCTTCAAACAACATGAAGTCTTGCTGTATTCTGACTATATGCAGACTACCAAGCAGTACCCCCTTGGAGAAGGGAGTTACAGAACCTATTTTGGGAACAGGCTCTTCAGCACAGCTGTGTCAAACCTAGCATCACTTCGTGACTGAATGTCCAAAGAGTAATGCTTGGTCAAGGTGTGAACAGATTTCCAGGTAGCTCCCTTACATATATCCACTAAATGTATCTCCTAGCTGCTGCGACCGAAGCAGCTGTACCTCTGGTAGAATGAGCCCTCAGGCCTGAAGGAGGCTCCTTCCCAAGTTTAGAGTAGCAGAACTGAATACAAGAAACAATCCACCTGGCAATAGACCTCTTGGTAGCAGGTTTGCCCTTTCCCACCTCACAATAAGTGAGAAACAACTGAGAACAGTCCTTCCTATGGGCCTTAGTATGCTCAATATAGTAACTAAGAGCCCTTTTCACATCCAAACTATGTAACCTCCTCTCTCCAGAGGAAGAATGATCAGTGAAAAAGACAGGCAGAGACATAGACTGGTTCAGATGAAAGTCTGACACTACCTTGGGAAAGAACTTTCTATTGGTGTGGAGGACCACCTTATCCCTATGAAAGGAAATGAAATCAGGTTCCACTGATAAGGCCTGTAGTTCAGCGATCCTCCTAGCAGAGGTAATGGCCACCAGGAATACAGTTTTGCAAGTCAAGTATTTTAGATCAGCTGAAGATGAAGGTTCAAAAGGAGGCTGCATAAGCTGTGCAATACAGATGTTCAGATCCCAGGAAGGAGTAGGATCCCGAAAAGAAGGATTGATATGAACTATGTCTTTGAAGAATTTCTTGAAAGCAGGATGAGAAGCTATGGAAGAGCCTTTTCCAGCCGAAAGAAAGGCAGTCACAGCTGCCAAATGCACTTTAAGAGTAGTAGGCCGGAGGCCTAAACTGTTAAGATGTACCAAATAGTCCAAAACAGTGGCAATGTTAGCCAGCTCTGGCTTAATATGTCTACTGGAACACCAAAAGCCAAACCTTTTCCATTTGGAGTTGTAAGTCTTCCTAGTAGCAGGCTTCCTGCTAACTTTTAAAATATCCAAAACTGATTGGGAAAGATGCAAACTTGCATATTCTAACTCTTCAAGGGCCAGGCTTTGAGCCTGAGAGTTTGAAGGTTGGGGTATAGACTCCTCCCTTGAGAGAAGGTGAGAAGATTGTATTGCCTGGGAAGACACAAGGGCAGTGTTACTGACAGTGACAACAGCAGAGGATACCAAGGCTGTCTGGTCCAGTCTGGAGCCACCAGAATCACCTTGCAAGGCTGTGACCTGATTTTTATCAGGACCCTGAATATCAGAGGAAAAGGAGGAAATGCATACATTAACCTGCTTGTCCAATTTAGTAGAAGAGCATCCTGGGGAACAGGACCCAGAAGGGGTGGTCTGTAATAATAAAGAGGGAGCTGATGATTGTCTGGGGCTGCAAAGAGATCTATCTCTGGGGTGCCCCATCTCCTGAAAATGACTTGAAGAATTACAGGATTCAGGGTCTATTCGTGGTGACCCTGGGAAATCCTGCTGAGAGCATCTGCTAGGATGTTGTCCTTCCCTGGGAGATGCACTACCACCAGAGAAGCCTGAAGGGAATAGGCTAGAGACCAAATTTTCAAGGCGTTTGTGCACAGGGCTGAGGACCGAGTGCCTCCCTGCTTGTTGATATACCGCATGGTTGTGGTATTGCCTGTTCAGATCTGCACCACTTTCCCTTGGACAACTGTTGAGAATGTCTGGAGAGCCAGGAAGACAGCTTTTAACTCGAGAAGATTTATGTGCAGAAGGGACTCCTGGTGTGACCAAGTTCCCTGAGCTATGAGATGACCTAGGTGGGCCCCCCACCCCAATAGGGAGGCATCTGTGGTGAGAATCACAGAAGGGACCTGACTGATGAAGGGAACCCCCTGTCAAAGATTGTCTTCCTTCAACCACCACTGAAGGGCCTGGACCAAGGTTTTGGAGACTGGAACCAGTTTGGAGAGAGGGCCGTTTTTCTGAGACCAAAAAGATCTGAGATGAAACTGAATATCTCTCATCTGAAATCTTGCTCCCTGAACTACTGCTGTGGAAGCTGCCATGTGACCCAGCAGCTGTAGAAAGTGTCTGGCTGGCCGAGACACTAGAGGACGAAAAGAGGAGGCCAAAGTGACCAGTGACTGAACCCTTGAGAGAGGAAGAAATACTCTTGCCTGAACTGTATCTATTTCCACCCCTATGAAAGTGAGAAGCTGGTCTGGCTCTAGAACAGACTTCTCTAAATTTAGAATGAAGCCCAGGGATTCTAGAAGTCTTTGGATGACCTCTAAAGCTGACTTGACTTGGGCTGAGGACTGGCCCACTAGAAGCCAGTCATCCAGGTATAGGAACAGAAGGATGCCCTGCCTTCTGAGGAATGCCACCATCACTGCAAGACACTGGGTGAACACCCTTGGGGCAGATGTTAGGCCGAAGGGCATGGCCCTGAATCGGCAATGCCTGAGGGCAACTCAACCTGAGGTACTTTCTGTGGAATGTCTGATAGGTATGTGGAAGTAGGCATCCTTGAGATCCAGGGAGGCTAGCCAGTCTCCTGGTCTCAGAGAGGGAATAATTACTCCCAGAGTCACCATTTTGAACTTTGGTTTTGTCAAATGTTTGTTCAGGTACCTTAAATCCAATATGGGTCGCCACTCCCCTGTCTTTTTGGGGGTAAGAAAGTATCTTGAATACAGTCCTTTTCTCCTGTGACAAACAGGTACCTTTTCTACTGCTTGCAGAAGCAGAAGAGAGGAGATTTCTGCCTCTAAGGCCTTTGTCTCCAAGGGAGAGGGAGGACTGACAGACTTCGCTCTCATTTTTGGGGACCTTTTGAAACTGAGAGCAAGTCCCTGGCTCACTACTTCCAGGACCCATTTGTCTGAAGTAATAGACTCCCAGGCTTGGGAGTAGTGAGCGAGCCTGCCCCTTGCTGGGATTGGGGAGGTGACCCTGACTGACACCTCAGGGTGTCTGCTTGGCAGGGAGCTTGGACCGAGTAGCTGATGGGGTCCTAGTTACCCCATGTCTACCTCTTCCCCTAAAGGACCCCCTCTGCTGAAAGGAAGAGGAGGGGGCCCAAGCTTGGTAAAAAGGCCTGTAAAAAGGCTTGCCCCTGCCCCTGAACTGCTGCCTCTGAAGAGTGGTCTGCTCTTCTTCGGCTGCAGCACTCCTATAGGTGGTCCTGTATTCATCCATCTTCTTCATGGAATTTTCTGTTTGGTCCCCAAAGAAAGAGTTACCAGTTACAGGAAAATCCATGGCCTTAGCCTGGGTATCCTGAGAGATTGGTACACCTAAGCCAAGCAAATTTCCTCATGGAGCAATGACTCTGGAATGAACATCATTGGAATCAACAGCAGCGTGGAATTGCACCTTAGATGCTTCTATACCATTTGCAGCCACCTGCTCCAGCTCCTTGGCTAGCTGGGGAGGGGCATCCTTAGCCAGTGCCAGAACTGTATCCCACATAGATTTCTGGTACCTGGCTGTGTATGCCATGCAAGTGTATTGTCTGAGTCCCAAAGAGGATGCCAAGTACTGTTTTTTTTGCCATGGCATCCACTTTCCTGGAATCCTTATTTGGGGGGTGGGGGTGGGATGCCAGAGAAATATTAGCCTTGTCACAGGCTGCAGCTTGTACTACCCCAACGTGGCTGCTATGATTTGAAAGGAATTCCATCCCTGGACCTGACAAAGCATACCTCCTGTCCATTCTTTTTTCCACAGGAGGAATGGATATAGGAAACTGTAAGATTTTTTGTGTCTGCTTCCCCAAGGATTTATGAAAGGGGATAGACACCCTCTTTGACTCTGGGACATCCATCATTTCCAGGTAGTCATGTTCTTCCTGATCCTGTTCAGCCTCTTCCAGAGGAAGCTGAAGAGTCTCAGCCACTTTCTTGTAAAACAAGAAATGGGAAGGGGACTCAGAAAGCCTGGTGGGAGAAGCCTGACAAGACCTGTCTGGGGAGATGTCAGCCTCTACTGGCTCATCTAGGCCCTCATCTTCTTCATAGTCTCCATCCTCCTCCCAATCGCCCTCATAGCATGCTTCAGGATCTATATCTGAAGCCAATACTTCCGACCAAATTGACCGGGACTGAACCAAAACCGGTTCGGTCGGAACCATGCAAAGCAATCGAACTATTGAAATCGCTTTCGCTATCTCATCAGCGGTCGGACCATGGGAAGTGAGATCCGAACCGGCCATTTCCTCTTTCTTTTACTCAGAACCGATTCCACAGAATCAGCCTTCCGTTAACCCAAAGAGGTATCGCCCAGGTCAGTGGGCACCTCTTCAGGTTCGGCCGCAACCAAACCGGGCTGGTCATCCAGGTCAGCGGACATCTCGGCCTCCCTCTCCCTTAGCCTACTCAAATGTTTATCAAGAGTGGCTTTGGGAAAGTTCTTACATATTTGGCAGTCTTCCTTGAGGTGGTCAAACCCCAGACAATACACAAAGACGAGGTGAGGGTCGGCCTTAGCAAAGGCCTCCTTATACTCGGTACAGTGCTGAAACCCAGTGGGTCTGGTTTTCTTTTTGGGTTTCTCAGACATGCCTTAAACCTGAAAAAATCACCTTACACAGCGGTTAAGCCAGGCGATTACAAACTCAACGGTTCCAACCGTGTCACGGGTCGGTTAAAAATATCCTAAAATATCGAATTTTTTTGGGAACCGATGAGTATTGGAAAAACCACACACGCAGTAATAATAATTGATATAAAAAATAAGCTTCGGTTCTGAACCGGACCGACCGGCAAAGAACCAAAAAAAAGCAATTTCTTAACAACAACACAGAAAATAACCACTACCTATACCTACCACTTACTGTACCAAGACAGAGGTAAGAATACCGAAATGCAGGTTTGAAAAAAACCGACCGATTCGAACTAGACCGAACGGAAGCGCAGGAGGAATCTCCGGAGCGACTTCACAGTAAGGCGGAGTAAAGAATCTGATGGTTACACTTCAGAGTACCACAGACAGAGGTTTGAAAACCGAGCTCGAGCTCAACGTTCTATGCCCTTGCATAAAGTTAACCCTTTACTCTCCGGAGCAGTTCAAGTGCCGGGGCTAACTGCATATAGTCAGAATACAGCAAGACTTCATGTTGTTTGAAATACCACTTCTAGAACTACAGTTATAGGTGAGTAACTTGTTTTCTAGGGGCGTGGACATGGTGCACTATCCACACTTCTGACAGACTCCTAGCAGTTCTCCAGGAGGAGGAGGCATGGCAAATTCTCTACTTCGTCGGATTAGGGAGTGCCTGTCCACTGAGACTTTTAAGTCCCCACTGAAAACATATTTATTCAATTTAGCTTTTGGGGACAATGACTTGTGGATAGTTATTGTGTGGCCTATTTTTACTTTGTGTGTTTGTTAATATATATGTGTTTATGATGTACAAGTGTTTTGGCATTGGAAAAGCGCTTTTAAAAAATATAAAGTTGACTTGACACCCCCTATTTAGGCACCAGAGATTAGAGAACCAATGCCCCAAAACCAGTATCCTGGCATGACTTAAGGGATACCTAAACAACATTTTAACAACAGACTATTCAAAAATCTGACTTCATAGGGGACTAAAGGAAAGGCTGCTGTATTCATTAATGTTAAAACTACATTTATATAATTTACCTAAATGCGGTTCCAAAGCATTTGAAAAATGTAAAATCAGCCTTCCAATTTCAAAAAAATTGCCTTACCTGCTTCCTAAAATGGCCGCCACATGTGTTAAGTGATGACAGTATTGCAGCCAGAGCCAGAGAGCTATATGGCTCTCTATAGTGCTAACCACTTCTTTTTTCCCTTAGTTTAGAATTGTTTCACCAAAATGGTCATAACCATGTGCATTATTTTGATCATCACATGTTAGGCTATGGTTCTGTTCATTTTGTTTACTTTAACATGCTGAAATTGTGTTTGAATCCAACCGACTTTCTCTTTGGCAAACCACAGTGCAGTGCAAATCTTAAATAACCTTGTGGTCTAGTGGTCATGGCGGATCCAAGATGCTACAGTGGGGGTGCTGGAGTGGTGTGCATACTTGATATGCACTATTTAACATTTGTATTAAACCTTTTATTGTTTGCTGTTGTATTTTCTTTAGTATGCTTTTGGCAGAACCTACAAATGTAATCCATAGTTTTGAATGTAAACATTTGCACAATCAATAAATTGGACTTCTTCAACAAAGTGAAATGCAGAAGCACCAAACAAGTAAGTTACAATGAGGGGGGGGGGAGGGTGCAGCTGCACCCTTCACCACCCCCTAGATCCACCACTTGTTTGTAACAAAGGTCTTGTGTAGTCCAGTCCCAGAGTTCATACTTTCTCAGAAATCAAAAATAAGCTTGTCTTGTCTTCTTTTTCTATGGGAAATAATAATAATAATAATAAAAATCTGTATTTATATAGTGCTTTTCATACACATTGTATCCCAAGGTGCTTTACAAGCAATGCTAGTCTGGTAGTGAAATGACTGAATGTGTAGTGGCAGCCAGTTCACACATTAATACCCACACACAGCCTTGGACAATTGCATGAACTGGTTTTATGGGAAGGGGAATGTTGGCCAGGACAATAGGGTAAGGTGGTGATCATGGTGCTGGCAGCCCCACATCTTATATCTCACAGTGATCTGCTCATATTTCTCCCGGTCTGCCTTCCCCCTTCCCTGAATATAGCAGGACCTTCAGGAGTGGCCTTCTCAGTCCCCCTCTGGTATTCATTCTTCACTCCTTCTCCCCACACCAAAAACTGGTAAGCTCATCACCCTTTTGCCTAGAAACACTGGGCCTGAATCTCCCTTGGGTGTGCCCGACGCAAGGGAGTTGTGGCTCAGGTGTTTGACGCAAGTTGCCATTTGTGACACAACTTGCGTTAAACGGGATTCTGAAACACAGCTTGCATCAGTGCCTGACACAGCTGCATCGAAGCCCACTTGTGCTAGGGTTACATCCAACAACCCAGGGAGCCAGCTCACAAGTGGGCTTGCCCCATGGTGGAGCTGCCACATTATCTGAAATGGGATTCCAGAAGCCCCACCATGGACGCGGGAGGGGTCACCAGCTAGACCAGCCAGGAATTGGTCTAACTGGCTTATGCTAATGGGCTGTGCTGGGACTGGTGCCTGTTGGGGAGCACCAGGATCGGGACATTAGTGTTGGGGGCATGAGGAGGGCTGGCAACCTGCCCAAAGCATGTGGCATGCAGCATACTGGCAGCAGCAGGGAGTGGCATCCCACCCAATGGGCCCTCCTGTGCCCGGACAGTACGGTGCTGAGGATGCCATCCCTCATCCCCCTGGGTACCCCTGTCATTGGTGATGTGTGCCCCTCCATCAACCAGCTCCAACCCTAGGGTCCCATTTCATGCCCTCTGTGCTCCCGCCCTGCTCTGCCAATCCTGTTTAACCTTCCCTGGTGATCTAGTGGCCCCCCCACCTGACAGACAGTGGTCACCCACCACAGCCCCCTTCCCTCGTCTCCCGTCCCTGACTGGCATCTGCAGCTGGCAATACCCTCTACACACCACCATGGACTGCCACAGAATGCCATTGCACATACTGTGTAACTGTACTGTATAGTTACGCATCAGTGCGATGGCATTCTGCAGCTGGCCATTGTGTTGGTGTGTGGAGGGTATTGCCAGTTGCAGATGCCAGTCAGGGATGGGGGATGGGGGGGAGTGTAGGTGACCACTGTCTGTCAGGGTGGGGTGGATGGGGGGTACACTAGACCACCAGGTGCTGCACCAGTTTGTGTGTGCTGTTCAGTTTGGGGATGGGGGCTGGGGCAGGCAGAATGTGATAAGGTGGTCATGGATGTTTCAGAGGGGGCTGATCAGTGGTGAATGGGGATGCTGGGGGGTGACTGTACAATGTCATGGATGGGGGCAGTAGCTGGGCATTGCAGGGGGGGTTGCCACTGACCCGCCAGACAGGCGCTACATATCAGTAGCACAGCGGCATAGAACGCTGCTCTAGGACAGCAGCCTGCCCTAGTTGTGCCCAATTTCAGGCTTGGTGATCCAGGTGGCACCTGGGCTGCCCCCTGCACACTAGTCCAGGACTGCTTCCTGGACCTGTGCCAACATCTCCAGTTGCACCATGCTTTCTGGCGCAGGGCCACTTTTTGTGGCTTTTGTAAAAAGTTTGCCGCAAGTGGCACATTGCGGCAAAACTTCTGGAATACCACTTTTTGCCCTTGCCGCAGCTGTGTTGGGCGCAGACCCCTGCTTTGCTGTAAGTTGCGCCCGACGCAGGTGGCTTCTGGAATCGGGCCCATTTTGTGGAAACAACTGGCAGCATTAGAAGTTGATTCGGGTATATTAAGGATGATTAAGTTGCTTTATACAGACACTTGGACACAAATAAGATTTTTCATGGAGGGTTCACTCTTCACAAATGAGGGTTTTAAGCAAGGACATATGCTTGCCCCTCTGTTGTTTAATGTATTTATAAATGACTATCTAGTATCCTTGTCCACTTTAGACACTGATACAACAAAAATAGGCAATATTAATGTACCCACTTTGGCATACATGGATGATGTTGTTTTATTATAACTCACAAAAATGGTCTTCAATCACAGTTGGATTTGTTTAATGAGTTTTGCGCATCTTCACGGTTACAAGTAAATCTCATGAAAACTAAGATACCATATTTCACTGAACTGTAGCCACAGCTTCTATTAGAAGTTTGCTTTCTGAGTCACCACTATAATTCAGGGCAGCTAGTATGGGGGCTTCTGTTAGGAGTACCTCAGTTGGCTGCATTAATGTACCTTGATCTAATTAGTTGTCGGTATCTTATGGCAGTAAAAGTTAAAGAAAGAAAACTTTTTTTTTAAAACCAGACAATTTCCAGAGTGGTTTCTAGGGCAGTTGCTAGAGGTTTCAGGGTTGCCACATTACCACATTGCCTGGATACCATGTGACACACAATGAGCACTCACAGCTCCATGAGCTACCTTTCGTCTCTGCCATGTGTGTACAGCTGCCTTACTGAGTCAGGAAACCATAAAAAATAAATATTTACGCACCAATACACTCAGGCAGTTTGCTGTATTGAACCAGTATTGAAAATGCAACTGACATGTTGTTGTCTTTATCTCGAACTGTAAACCCTACTTCAAACCGGGGGTAGTTTGTATTAATTTCTCTTGTTTAGAGCTGTGGCTACAATTCGAGGGCCGCTTCAAAATGGTGAAATATAGTATTGCAGTTCAGCACTAGCAAGAAATCATCATTTGTTTGGAAGTATCATGATACAGCTATTGAAACTGTTGAGAAATATACCTATCTTGCTCTTGAATTCAAGCATTATCTGACATGGTGAAGTCACTTTCACATACAGGCAAACAATTAGAAAATGTCCTAGTGAGGTTATTCAGATTTAGTATGTGGCATGGTGTTAATGCAATAGATGCAACAATTTACACTACACAGCAAATGCAAACCTTTTTTTTTTTCTTCTTTCCAAAAATCCTATGTGGAGCAGAGATTTGAGGTTTATCAGGCCTTGATTTATCTAACCAAAAACTGTGGGGTTTCTGGAGAAGGTTCTTAGGTTTTCTTGGGAAGGGGAAGGTAGGGGGATAACCAAAAGCACAGTTAGGGCTGAACTAGGCCAGCCAGCAGTTAAAGTTCATGCCAGATCAAGGTTATTAGCACACTGGTTAAAATTACAGATGATGGAAGAGAATAAGCTTCCTAAGACCATTTATAGGGAGATGCTTGGCTGCAGACTGGTTGTCTAACTTGGAATTATTACCGACTTAGATGGAGCTGCAAAACTTGTTACCCCTTACAGAAAAGGCATTGTCATTAACAAAAGTTATAGAAAGTTGGTATTTTTGAAATTAGAAGAGGCATGGAAAAAGAAAGATCTAAGTAGTGTGGCCATCTCAAAATTTTAGTCCATGGCTGGTATTGTGGAAACAGAGCCATTATCTTGAACCTTACCTTTTGGATACAGCTGACCTCCAGTTAAGATTGAGTGCCACAAAAGTCAGGTTTTAGACATATGAGTCCAACCTTAAAGCACAATATTGAGGGTATATCACGCATATATATATATATATATATATATATATATATAAATATGAAGCCACTTTATGTGGCTGTAGATTGCACTGCCCTGAAGACACAATACATGTCATTCTATTTTCTCCTAGATATGAAAAGTTGAAGAGAAAGTGGTTAGCCTCCTAATTTTCTAGACCTCTTGATCCCCCACCAAAAAAACAACTTTATGATATGTTGTTCAGTTTGGATATGGACTTCTTTATGAAATGAGCATTTTTTTTAAGAGTGGTTATCTCTTGTATGAAAAAAAATATGTGACATAATATACATGTGTATCTCTTTTTAAATATGTTAATTTATTCTAATGATGACTATTATTTAAGTGTGTAATAAAATAGCATTTCAAACTGAGAAAATAAATTATTACCTACCTACCTGTTGTAAAGAATATAGGGTAGGCTTTACAAAAAGGAACGAAGAGTATGCATGCATTTAGAGTTTCAGTTAACGTGATTTTGGAAGTATTTTTTTAAGTCCAAAGTACTGTAAGCAAAAACGTCCAAAGTTGACCTGGTGAAATAATGTAACGGCCATTTTCTTGATTAAGGGTTCAATCCACAAAGGTGGCCAGGATACACTTGACCATAGAGTATTCTGGCTGTGCAGCGAAGCACCTTGATGCCACCCGTGATGGACTGCATCTTCAACCCCTTCCCCCCTCCACCCCAACTGTGCAGAACCCTATGCAGTGGCAGAAGCTACATGCAGATGCCTGGGTTTTTGCTGTAGTGGATCACCTACACCACGTGGAGCGGAGGACCATGGGATACGGCAGTCCATGTCCGTCCTCCACTGTCTGCTAGATCCCTGGTTGGGGCAACACATACCCACATCAATGTGACCAGCCAGCATCAGCTAAACCCACAGGCCTCCCAGCCTACATGGAGGGCTGGGGCAGGTCAAGAGAGGGATTATCGGGCCCTACAGAGAGTCCTGTGGCCAGGCAGAGGGGATGTGTAGGAGCTACAATAGCCCCCAGGCTGCGTAGCCCCTGTTACCTCTGTGAGCCCTCCATGGCACAGAGTAGAACTCCAGAACTGGGCAAATGCATGCCCCACCCCCTTTCCTGACTGACCTGGCTAGGCACATAGCAGTGTGCATGGCAAGAGATTGGATATGGAGGGGGTGCATAGCCAGGGCTGGGTATGCGGGGAGGTCTTGTACATGTAGAGTGTGGGACCTCTGCACACTTCTGGCCAGTATTAGTATGCTCTGTGAGCACAGATCATTTGTGGCTTGAGCCCTAAAATTATATAGACCTACTGTTAGACACAATTTCTGACTAGCAGATCCTAATATACAGAGCTGGGTCAGAGCAAGCAACTAACTACTCTGTGTATAAACAAATAACAGACCTACTCTGTTTCAGTGTGATGCCCCTATTTGTATGTACTGACTTCACTTACCAGGGCTGTAAGCTTTTTTTTCTAGGGGTAACCTGCAGCACCCAACTGAAAAAAATATAGATGCCTGTCTATAATTTCTAGGTGCCAAATCAATTAAAAAATAGTTTTTATAGAAAGTTTTTAGGAGCCTCTGACAAGTAACACAAACATTTTTCTCACCAGACTGAACTTTATTAATGTTTTTTTTTTTTAACATGGTTACTAGGTAAAGTCCTACTACATACCTGCCAGTAGGATTGCTTTGGCTCCTCCTTCCATCATGTGCAGTTTGCTACCAACAGCAAGGTGGAGATTTTCATATCCTGGAATTGTCTTGTGTCTTCGTTTAAATGGATCCCATACTTTTAGTCTAAACAGAAAGCAAAAGGAAATTTCACTTATTGCTGTGAAACTACAGTATCTGTGAGGTGTGTGTGTGTGTGTGTATATATATATATAGTATCTATATATATATATACATTGCAAAAAACTTCATTAATGCATCAGTTAGGGTTAAACTAACAAAAGTAGGGAAATTTAGCATTAGAGTTTCCAACCCCAACAGCACATTCCCCACCCTGGACAGACTCACAGGTGGGGGGGGGGTCTGTCTTAGGGATGGCAACCCTAACACTCACCCCATTCCATTAGAAAATAAGGTGACATGGAACAGCATAGGAGAATGGGGGTGAGCATTGGGGTTGAGGGCCCCAAGACAGAGCCCCCACCTGTGGGTCTGTGCAGGGTGGGGAATGTGCTGCTAGGGTTGGAAACCCTAATGCCACATTTCCCTAGTTTTGTCAGTTTAACGCTAACTGATGCATTAACAACGTTTTTTGCAATTTAGTTCCTTCATTTTTGAGATAATATAATCATATCCTTATTTACCAGTGGCCCTGCTCTCTCATCCCTTCATAGATGTGCAAACGTATCTAGCTGTGGAAGCACAGGGCCCTCCGGCCCCTGCGCTTCCAGTTATAGGACAACAGTCAGCAAATTGTCACCATAGCCAAGTTCTTACCCCACCTCACGTACATGGTGCAGAAAATATTCGAATCCCTGCCAAAACGTAAGTCCGCAGAAGCGCAATGCCATTCCGTGCCACAGGTGCAAAAACACATTTTGGCCAGGATTTGAAAAATGACAGCTGTGACATGCATAAGGTGGGGTAAAAAGAAGGTTATGTTGAAATTTTGGTGTCAAAATATGTAAAATTTCCAAAGTTACGAACATGTGTAGCAAAATAGCAACAAATAGTAATGACTGTGCCATTTTTAATCATTTTGACCCCAACTTTTCAACATAGGCTTCTGATGACCTCACCACATGTACCCAGTACAGAAAATGTTCAAATCCCCACAAAAGCTTAATTCTGTGCAACTTCAATGCTCTTGTGTGCCACAGGTGTGAAAACACATTTTGGCCAGGATTTGAACAAGCATTTGTCAATGCTGAATGTTTGCTTGCTGGCATTGGCATTGGTAGTGTAGAAGTTAGAGAGCTGCATAAAAGGAATGGCAGTGAAGTATTGAATTGAAGCCAACCCCACCACCACCCTGCAGAGACTGACAGGCATTGGGATGTGCCTTTGGGTCGTCAGACATAACGGCCACGCCACTTCACCACATCCTACCCTGCAGACACTGACAAGTGTCACGGTGTGCCTTGGGGTCTTTGGCTCTGATGCTCACCCTATTCCATCAGGAAATATGGTGAGATGGGTCCTGTATAGGAGAATTGGGTGAACTTTGGGTCTGAAGAGTCCAAGGCACACCTCAGTGCCTCACTGGCTGCAGGGTGTGGAATGGTATGAGCATTACAGGCGAGAATCCCAAGTCACACCCCTGATGCCTGTCAATCTCTACAGGGTGGGGCGTCATGTTCGGAAACCCTAACACCTCAGGCGTTCATTGGCATTTTCACTTCAAATTTTCAACATGGGTTTTTTGTGACCCCCACCCCAACAGTGGCAATATCAGTTCATTAGCCGAAAGCTGATTTTGCACAGCAACTACGCCATTTAGCACCACAGGTGCGAAAACACATTTTGAACAGGATGTGAAAAATGACAGCTGTACTGTTCATGGGGAGGTGCAAAAATTGGCAATGCTGAAAATCTGCAGTGAAAATATTAAAAAAAAACTGGTGAAGTCACAAGTGTGCGTAGAAAATGCTCAACACACACCCGTAATGCAATTAGTTTGGGGATTTTTTACAGCAGATTGTCAGCACAGGAATTTTGGAACCTCCATCCATGAACAGTGTCACTGTGATTTTCTTAATCTGTCCCGAACAGTGATTTCCCACAGCGACCACGCATTTCTGCGCTGGAAGTGCAAAAACACATTTCGGCCATGGTGTGAAAAATGACAGCTGTACTGTTCATAAGGAAGTGTGGAAAAATGCCAGTGGTGAAAATCTGGACTGAAAATATTAGAAATCCATGAATTTATGAGGGTGTGTGGAAACTGCGCAATGGTCGCTCGTAACACAATCATTTTATGGACTATTTTCACCAAATTTTTAACATAGCCATTTTAACACCTCTGCTCATGAACAGTGTTACTGTGATTTTCTTAATCTGTCCTGAACATTGATTTCGCACACTGACTACGCCATTGTGCGCTACATGTGCGGAAACACATTTTGGGGAGATGTGAGAAATGACAGCTATACTGCTCATAAGAAGGTGTGGTAAAATGGCAATGTTAATCTGGAATGAACATATTGAAAATTCATTGAACTTGGCGTGCTTAGGACAGCGCACGCATGGTGGTAAAACAGTCATTTTTGGAATTTTTTTCACTGAGTTTTTCAACATAGGGTTTTGGTGGCCCACCATGAACTTAGACACTGTCATTTTAAATCAGTCCCGAAAGGTGGTTCCAACAGTGACCATGAAATCACCTTTCAGGTCCGAATAACAAAATGACAGTGACAGAATTCATGAGGTGGGTCCCAAAGCCCCATGTTGAAAATTTGGTGAAAAATTCTCCAAAATGCCTGAGATATGCATCAAAGTTGAAAACCCTATTTATTCCATTATACAGCTTACCGGCATTTCTTCAGTTCGTGAGTCGGCTTTGAAGAGCGCAGGCGTGTTCCCGGTTCACCGAAGATCGTCACGCCAGACTCGGAGAGTATTAAGTATGGGGTGAGGTAGGGTGTATGGATACAGGTTGCGCAGAGTGTACTGAGGAGTGGGAGAGGGTTAGGATAGTCAGCAAGGGAAGGTTTTTCTTGCAGGTTTTTTTCCCTTAGATGCAGGACTTGTGCCATGCTGGGGTGGGCTCCCAGCGTGGCAGCTGGAAAACTGTTTGGGGGTCAGTGGAGCCCGGCGAAGTTAGGCACCCCGTCGGCCATATGGACTGTTGCCACGTGGGTGGGCTCCCAGCGTGGCACCGATGTCTTGAGGGGACAGTGGAGCTGACGGGGGATTGAGCACCCCTGGCCGGGCTATACAGACTGTTGCCATGCTGGGGTGGGCTCCCAGCGTGGCACCTGGAACTCTGTTGGGGGGAGCGCAGCAGAGCTGACAGGGGATTGGGCACCCCCGTCGGCCATACAGTGTATGCGTGGGGGGGCATGAGCACTCAATATGCATGTGTGTGTGTGTGTGTGTGGGAGGAGCGCATGAGTACGCAATATCTTATCACTGCTCACTGAAGCGCAGCTCTCCCTTTGAACTGTACAGCACTGCATTTTCAACTGCTGTCATAGACAGCTGCAGCATTCATTGGCAAACACACTGACCGAATTAGAAGACAGGGTGCCACACCTCCTAAAGCTCGGATGATGGCACTATGTTTCTTGCACATGTGTGCAAGCAAACATAAAAATGACAGCTATTACATATATGAGTTGGGGTAATAAGAAGGCTATGTTGAAAATATGGGGTTAAAATGTTGAAAATGTCTAAAGTTATGAGGCTGCGTAGTGAACTTGCAACGAATACTCATGATGCAGCCATTTTTTTTGAAATTTCGACCCCAAATTTTTAACATAGCCTTCTTATGACCCCACCTCATGAACAATATGTCTGTCATTACACAAATCCTACCGGAAAGTTAATTTTGCCAACTGACCACAAAAGCACCTTTCTGATGGGAGTTGCCTAACGACAGTCATACTGTTCATGAGGTGGGGTCCTCAAAAGGCCATGTAAATATTTGGGGTCAAAATGTCAAAAACGTCTTGAGTTATGTACCAAAGCTGGAACCCCCATTGAAATACATTGAAGTGCATGTACCTCAGTTTCTCATACTGCAGTCGTGATTCCAGCTGCAAGATGTGTCTTTAATCGGGACAGAGGATCTCAAACCTGGGACCTCCGCAGGTGAGTGATGGTCTGTGGGAGTGTGGGGAGGTGGATGCACAGTGGGTGGTCAGGTGGGGGTGTGGGAGTGATTGTCAATGGACTTTTTTTTCCACAAGTCAAAAAAAAAAAAGACAATGAGAGACAATTTTCTTAATTTCAGGTTCAAACACACCAGGGAGGGTGGGGGGATGCCACTAACCACCAATAAAAAAACAGCACAAAATTAGGAGCATGGAGAGGGGTACCACTAGACACCAGGGATAAAGTCATCAGAACAGATAAAAAAATGGTAAAAAAAAATAAAAAAAGACAAATATATAAATATTAAAAAACATACATATGGGGGATCCGGTCAGTAGCATCGTGACCAGAATACATCGCAACCTACAATGTAGGCTTGCAAAATCATTGCTTCCTCAAATCACGCAGACAGTATGAGGATTGAACCTTTGGTGGCCTGTGGGTCCCCTAGCCCACCTGCTGCATCCTATGTCCCAGCAAGAGAAGACCCATTAGTGATCACCTGTGCAACCTTTCCCCTGTCATCCCCGATCACTGATCTGCCTGCCTGCACCACTGCCACAGAAGGCAGTACAGTGCAACATATCCCTGGTGTCTAGTGGAGCCCCCATTCCCCCCCAGGTAGTCTCCATCACCCTGCTCACACCTCCACCCTGACCCATAGTGGCCAACCAGCAGCCCTACACTTCACACGTCTGGCCACCCGACTGAGCTGCAATGAATGAGTGCATACCCTGAGGGAATGCGCTCATTCATTGCATTTTGGTCAGGCGGCCAGCCATGGTGGAGAGTGGAGGGCTGTACTGGTCACCCATTAGGGGTCAGGGTGGGAGTGGGTAGGTGGGGGACTACCTGGGGGGTCCACTAAACACCAGGGATATGTCACACTGTACTGCCTACAGTGGAAGTGGTTCAGGTGGACAGATCAGCGATCGGGGACAGTGGGTGGGGGCGGGTTGCACGGGGATCACTAATAGGTCTTCTGTTGCTGGGACTGGGATGCAGCAGGTGGACTAGGGGACCAAAAGGCTACCAGGAGTTCATTCCTCATACTGCCTGCCAGCTGCCTGCGTGATTTGGGGAAGCAATGATTTTGCCTGCCTACATCATAGGCTGTGATGTATTCCTGGCTTTGTTTTTGACCACAGTGTTTTTGGTCACGATGTTACTGACCGGATCCCATATGGCGATTGAGGGTGGGGAGTGCCACAAGCCACCGATCACTGTCCACTATCCCTGGTGTCTAGTGGCACCCCTTTCCCATATCTTTCCCTGGTGTCCAGTGGCACCCCTACCCTCCAATTGCATGTATTTATTAATTTATTAATTCATTTATTATTTATGGACTGGCATGCAGGTATGAAATCTCATTTGTGTGTTTTAGCAAGATATGGCACAAATCAGCAATGAGACAGATCTGTGAAACATACCCTCACCTGGCACATGCATCTACTGTGATCGCGATCACAAATGCCAGCAAGCCACTTACTGAGAGCCATGAAAATCCTGCTTAAATGCAAACAATACCTGCAAGGTTTTTTTCAAAAAGCATGATGACCTCTAAATATAGATCAATTAAGTACTGTGGCTCAAAACAATCTGTATTTTAAACAATAAAAATGAAGATGAGCCAGGGAATGTATGCCTTCTGCCAGCAGCAGTGTCTGCCACACCATGGCCATTGGAACTGATAAGCCATGCGGTGTACAGTGTAGCCTAATCTTGTGTCTGGGTTAGTAAAAACAGACCCACTCACCAAATGAACAATTCTTTAAATTTTATTAAATTCATATAGTAGCTAAGAACACAATCGTTTCACTATAAGCACTGGCCAAAACACTGTCAACATTTCAAGGAACAATCTTCTTCCTCAGGAACAAAGCATGTGAACTTATAGTGCACGGATATTGGCCCCCAGACCTTAAACTGTAGCCAAAAACATAGACTTTCTGCTTTATTTAGTTAATTACTTGCTTTTCCTGTGCACTCTTATATTTTATATACCACTCTAGCAATGTTACCCATATAAAGGAAGCACAGCATCCTCTGCTCTGTGCGCAGGTTCACAGTCCTAACCCAGACATATGATATGCAGGCTTGTTAGGACCAAATTACTCCTGGTTTTCTTTCTTGTCCACACGGGCCCACCTGGGAACTTCCATTGCATGTAATGTAATTGTCAGGTTGCAAAATATGAATGTTTTCTAATTTGTGTATAAAGCTAACAGTATTTAGTCTTCCATTTTTAAGCAATAAGGATGCACAAGTAAGCATTAATCACCGACAGAGGAGGGCTCTACCGGTGGATTGATGCCCGGCTGGGGGGGGGGGTTTCGGCCGAGTGCTTCCAACCACCCAGCTGGCATTAATCCCCGGTAGAGCCCGACGCTGGAGGTGATTAATGCACTTGTAACATGGCAAGTGCAAGGGAAGTATTCCTACGACTACAGTGTTACTGAAAACCACAGACAAATTTACACGATGAGTCATTGTAGTGGAGAAGTCACGTTGCAGGCTCGTACATTTCAGTCACTGAAGATGTATCACTGTGTGCGTGCACATTGAACCCGTCACATACATTTATCTAGTGTAGAGCAATTCTGAAGAAATGCAAACACACAATTCCTGTGTCACACAGACACAACGTAATTTTTTTTCTCTCATTCTCACTGACAATTTTCCTGTATTTGCCTTCCTTGTATCACTGCCGACATACATCACTGTGGTGCACTCTGGGACACATGTATTTCTCTTTTTTGGGCCAATGCTGATACAATGTGCAAATACTCCTGTATTCCATCTGTGAAACTGCTTCTATGCTGCCCGCTACACTCCCATAACTGTACTTGCTCATATTGAGTTCTATCACCCTGAGCTGCAAGCCACCTGTTGCTGCTGCATGGATTTCTCTCACTCGTCCTGACAGTCGACCCGCTTCTTTCTCAGGTGCCCCAAGCTACTACAGCAGTGGCTGCATCCCCACACTTCTTCTGTGACTCTTGCACGAGACGCCATCTACAGGTATGAATGCATACCATCAGACACTGTCTCTCTGTCTGTGTCAGCCTTTTTAAGTGTGCTCCTGATTACTTGGATCTCTATCCTGTTCATTCCTGCTGCAGTGCTGCACCGTGTGGCTACTTCTGGTAGAGAGCCAGTGGACTCTACTGGTGGGTTAATCACCGCTTGGTTTCGATCACCTGATGCATTTCGACCAGTGTCTGCTCTGCATTTCACTATCATTTTCTATGCCATGTTACAAATAGTTACAAAGTATGCAAAACTAAATATATAAATAAAGAAGCAGATTCCAGTAACCACAGCTTCTTCCGTGACATCACGGTCGCCCATTACCACCAGTCCCCCCCCCCTTGTGGATACTTGTTACAGCTTTTAATAAAACTATCAGAACCAAATGTAAATGGCAAAACTAAGTGTACTGGCAAATGAGGGAATACTGAAATCATATTAGCCTGCACTAGTAAAAAAACAGTCCTGGAAGCTTGCTCAGAGAGTGAAAATATTGCACAACTGATGACATGATAGAGGACCATGACAATCATAATTGTAATGATTTAAAATTGTTTGCTAATACTACTTTTACTCTGCCACTGTTACACTGCTGTCTGTATCTTAATGTATTTAAAAAATGACCATTGAATGTAATTAATTCCATGTCACTCCTGAAAATGAGACTTTCAGTCTCGGTGAGTCTACCAAGTTAACAAAATCCAAATAAATAAATAAAGAAGACAAAAAACATGTTTATTTTAATGGAAAGGGAGTTTTAATAAAGCATAAAAAATTAAAAATTGTGTTTAGAATTCATTTGTATTATTTAGTGTGGATGGCTAAATGATTCTGTTGCATCCGTCAGGTGCATGCCCTACTCACCAACAAAAAAAAACTTTGTTCAGTGGAAATGAAGAGTTTGGGAAAGTGGCAACTGTTAGACAATTAAATATAGAATAAAAGATGAGGTGCAGTGTGTAACAAGAATGTTACACACACCCAAGTTGTTGGATAGTGCACAAACACCCTCGGGGATTATGCAACCATCCAACAATGAGGGTGTGTGTAAAATTCCGAGTTTACACACCGCACCCCGTACTTTGTTCTGTTTAATTGAGGAGTGGCATTTTTTCACCACATTGGATTTTAAACTGGGAGCCTGGTGGAGAGCATAGAAAAAAAGAGGCTTACCTTTGTGGTGTGATGTAACAGTTTATTAACTTCTTCATTTAAAACAACTGCTGAAGAACATTTGAAATTGAAACTATTAAAAACTAACGCTAACTTGCTTAATTTAAATAAACTGTAAAGTTTTAAAGTTTGTGTCCTTGTAGAAGTAGTTTCCTGATGGCCATTGTTGCAACATGACTGGTTGAACTGTTGACATTTGACCTGCAGAGGGAGAGGGAGGAGAAGAGAGATGGCACGGATTTGTCGAACGATGCAATTCTTGTGAGTTGTACAGAGGTTTCTGGGGTGAGTGGTTTTGGGACGGGAGTTGGTAGGAAACCAGTGTCTTGTGCTTGGGAAACAGTGTCTCATGCTGGCAGAGAGAAAATACCGTTTTGTGGCAATGAGGCAGTGCTTTTGGCTTGCACTTTCTCTTGTACAAAGTGTCGTGTACTTTGCCGTAATAAACACTCATGTATTACGGCATTTAATACATGGATTTTTGTATGGGAAAAAATGCAACCCATTAATTAATATAGAATAAAGGATGAGGAAGTGTGTGATATGAGACTTAAATGCACACCCAAGGTGTGGGATGCTACATAAATGAGGGTGTACATTAAATTCGAGTTTGACACTTCCCCATCTTTTATTTTTTATAATAACTGGGGAGCACTTTTTTCCATCATGGGTCCTGTGATCCTCTGTCACACACACACACACACGCACTTTACAGTTTGGAGTTGCACTTGTGCTTACCTAGCGCTGTATGGAGTCAGCTGTGGCCTAGTTCCCAGCCATGGCCCCATTCCTCCTTGCACTATCGTCGAACAGCAGGATCAACCAGATAGAGCTTTTTTTATTTAAAAACTAGGAGGAACCACATGGTGTATTAAAAAAACCCTTATCCTCTTGGTATGCTTAATATCTGGTTACCACTGAAATGGTACAAGAAGGTCCACTCAATAATTTCAGACTTCATCTGGCAAGGGAAAACCCCTCGTAGAGCTTACCACAAATTGGCAGCCTCCAGAGAGAAATTTGGTTTAAGACTGCCACATCTGCGTTTATATTACTGGGCAAATAGTGCCATTAAGTATCTTAAATGGCTATTGACCCCCACAGAGGAGCTTGCCTTGCCCTATGTTCCCTCATGGGTCAAATTAGAAATTGAGTTGATCAAGGCAGCTGGTATTGATCCGATTTCCCTTTATTCTACAAAGAAAACTTTCCCCCCTAAATTGGTGTCTACACCAATAAAAGTTTCCTTAAGAATTCATACTCAGCTATGTTCATTTTTACGATATTCTCCTAGTAAGGATAGGTACCAACCGATATGTCAAAACCCTAATTTGAAAATTGGTGGGAAAATGATCTCAGATTCCTGGTTACCTCAATTGAAGGGTTTATGGATTAAGGATCTTTTACAGGATGGAAAATGTTACCCGGTTGAAGTTCTTCTTAATAAGTACCAAATTGGACCCAATCAGATCTTCAGGGTTTACCAGATAAGACATTTACTAGTGCAAATACATGATAAGATTAGAGATGAAAGGACTTCTGGAGCATTTTTTGAGTCCCTTTCTCAGGTAGTGTGGGAACCACATGTGGTATCCAAACTATACTGTCTCTTATTTAATCAAGCATATGCGGAGCTTGCTGGTAAGCCCCATTATTGGTCAAACCAATTGGGGAGCAAGAAAGAAAGTGGGATGTAATCTGGCAACATACCTACCGGCACATTACCCAGGATAGACTAAGGGTAATGCAGTTTCAATTTGTTTAAATATCTTGTTCTGAACCCCATCTAAATTATATAAAATTGGTTGTCTATCTAACCCTTTATATAATAGATGCCACCAAGAGAAGGGGACACTATGTCATATATTTTGGGATTGCCCTCCAATAAAAGAATTATGGGAGACAATTAAATCTAAAGTGGTCCCTCTGCTCAGGATTGAACAGCACTTCACTCCAGAAGTGTGTTTATTGGGGTACCACGCCAATGTTAATGTAAAAGCTAGGGGGTATTACTTGGCCATGATCTCATCCTCCCTTAAAAAAATGGTACTGAGACATTGGATGGATGATCATTCCAGTAACTTATACAGAACGGCTGCAGAAGTTGCTGTTCAACCTGAACAAGGAAAAATTTGGGGCGAGCCGGAGGAATTGTCTCCCCAGGTATGTCTCAACATGAGAAAAACTGCACACTTTATATTTGCTTCAAACAGGTATACAGTCATCTGGGTAGTTTGGCATAAGAAGGCTGTAAGTTGGGGATTGGAGTAGGGTGTTGTTTATGGCTAATGAAGACCCTGACAATCACTATTACTATTGTAAGTGAGTAGGGAGAGGGGGTCACGGGGGGAAGGAGGGGAGGGTGAGTAATTGAGTGATTTTTCTCATGGCATGACAGTTATAATATCTACTGTATATTTGGAATGCTTCTTGCTCTGTAATGAGAAAAACAAATAAACCTGAATTAAAAAACAAACAAACAAAAAAAAACCCACAGATCCTAAGGAGAGTTAAATATTCTGGCGGCTCCTTGGTAAGTGTTGGTCAGAGCCGCCGCCATGTTCGTGGAACTGTTTAGCCCACCCACAGAGCAAACAAAAGACAATGAGGGAGCGCTACACTTGAAAGACATAGCGTAACATAGAAACATAGAAGCTGACAGCAGATAAGGACTGCAAGGCCCATCCAGTCTGCCCATTTGTTTCTACCTTATGAATGTGCCATAGGCCTTTACTCTGTCAATGGCCTATTTATTCATACTCATCTGTATTGCTCCCTTATACCTATCCCATGCCTGTTTGAAGCCCTGCACTGTATTCATATCCACCATGTCCTGAGGTAGGCCATTCCATGCATCCACCACCCTTTCTGTGAAAAAGAACTTCCTCACATTACCCCTTAATCGCCTTCCCTCTAATCTCATGCTGGGTCCTCTTGTCCAGCTATTTTTCTTATATTGAAACATGTTAGACTCTTTTATCTTGTTAATGCCCTTAAGGTGTCTGAATATCTTGATCATATCGCCTCTCTCCCTCCTTTGCTCTTGGGTATACATGTTGAGCTCCATTAATCTGTCCTCATATGTTTTCTGATGCAGTCCCTGCAACATTTTGGTTGCCCTTCTCTGGACTGCCTCCATTTTGTTAATGTCCATGTGAAGGTGTGGCCTCCAGTACTGCATGCAGTACTCCTGATGGGGCCTAACCAGTGTCTTGTAAACAGGGATTATTACCTCCCTCTTACGACTTGTGATTCCCCTACTAATACACCCCAACATCCCCTAGCCTTACCTACTGCTTTAGTGGTCTGCTTGGATGATTTCAGGTCATCTGTGATGATGATGCCCAAGTATCTTTCTTCCCTTGTGACTGCTAGCAACTCCCCTCTCAACCTATAGGTGGCTTCAGGGTTTCTCTTCCCTATGTGCATGATCTTGCATTTCTTTATGTTAAACCCAGTTGCCACTCTTCCGACCATTTTGCTAGTTTATCAAGCTCTCTTCTCATTCTGTCCACCCCATCTGGATCATCTACTCTGTTGCAGATCTTGGCGTCATCTGCAAACAGACAAACTTTACCCTCCAGTCCATCTGCAATGTCACTGATGAAGATATTGAAGAGTGCTGGCCCCAGGATTGATCCCTGAGGTACCCCACTTGTGACTTGCATCTCTTCTGACTGTATATCGTTTACCACTACTCTCTGTTTTCTGCCCATCAACCAGTTTGACACCCAGCTGACCAACTTCTGACCCACCCCAAGCCTACCCAGCTTATTAATCAGTCTTCTATGTGGAACAGTATCAAAAGCTTTGCTGAAGTTAAGGTAGGTGACATCAACTGCACCCCCATGGTCCACCACTCTGGTTACCCAGTCAAAGAAATCTATGAGATTAGTTTTACAGGATCTTCCTGTTGTAAACCCATGCTGTCTTTGATCCTGTGCTCCTATGGATTCCAGATGTTGCACTATCCTTTCCTTAAGGAGTGCCTCCATAATCTTGCCCACTACTGAAGTAAGACTGACTGGTCTGTAGTTCCCTGCCTCCTCCCTGCTACTGCTCTGGAGGAGCGGGATCACATGAGCCCTTCTCCAGTCTTCTGGGACCTCTCCTGTGCTCAGAGACTCACTAAACAGTTCTGCTAATGGCTCTGCTAGTTCCACCCTTAGCTCCTTTAGCACCCTGGGATGTATGCCATCCGGTCCCATTGCCTTGTCCATCCTGAGCTTAGCGAGCTCTTGTAGGACCTTTTCTTTTATGAAGGGACTTGTGCACACCTCCCTCCCCCCCTGTGTCCATGGTTCTGAGCTGTGGGCCCTGCACTACCTTCTCCTCACTAAATACTGAGCAGAAGTATCTATTTAGGATGGATTATTTTCCTTGGTCCTCCTCCACACACTCCCCCTTATCCCCTTTGGTCTTAGCAATACCCCCTCTGGACTTTCTCCTTTCACTAATGTATCTATAGAAAGTCTTGTCCCCTTCTTTTACTGTTTGTGCTAGTATTTCCTTGGTTTGGGCCTCTTCCTGCCTTACTGCCTTCCCTGCTTCCCTTAGGGAAGTTTGGTATGCCCTTCCTATCGTCGTCCCACTACGTTCCTTTATATTTCCTGAAGGCTAGTCTTTTGGCTCTGACCTTTTCTGCTACTGTTTTTGAGAACCAAAGTGGTTTCCTCCTTCTTTGCTCTTGCTTTTCTCCCTTACACAATGGGATGTTGCTTCAAGTATTGCATCCTTAATGCTTGCCCACTTTGCCTGTACCCCCTCACTTGTATTTCTTCTTGCCCGGGCTAGCTTAACTCTGTTGGCCATCTTATCAGTGTCAACTCCTCTGAAGTTCCATATTTTTGCATTGGAATGGGATGATTTAGTTGTAGTAGTCAAACTGAACCATACCATGTGATGGTCACTGGCCCCAAGGTGACCTTCTACCTGGAGTTCTGTGATCCTTTCCCCGTTAGTCATTACTAGATTTTGGATAGCCCTGTCTCTTGTGGGTTGTTGTACCAGTTGTTTGAGGCCCTCCCCCAGCAGGAAATCCACTATGTATCTAGTTCTGCTGGATGTACCTGCTGGTATTAACCAATCTGTATCTGGCATGTTGAAGTCTCCCATTATCAGAACCTCCCCTTTAACTGTCATGTTTTGTATATCTTCTAACAGTAATGTGTCTATGTCCTCTCCCTGGTCTGGAGGCCTGTGGACAACCCCAGTTCATATGGCTGTCCCATTTCCTGTTTCCAGGGTGACCCACAGTTCTTCTGGCTCCTTATGTGTATTCTGAATTTCTGTAGCTTTGATATTTTCATTGACATAAAGGGCTATTCCCCCCCACTTTGCACCTCGGTCTCTTCTGTGTAGTTACTGGTGAACCATGTCTCGCTAATGGCTACTACGTCCAGTTTAGCCTCTGTCATTGTCGCCTGCAGGTCTGGGATCTTGTTTCCCATAATGCGGACATTTGTGTACATGATTGTCCATTGGCCAGATTTTGGTGCGTTAGTTGTTGGGCGAGGTCCGGCATTTCCCCTGCACATTGTATAAGGAGCCAGACCTTTTTCCTTACCAGGAGATGCAAATAAACTACAAACATGCTGACCTCCTGTTTGATTACTAGCTGAGGGGGGAGGGGTGTTCTTCCCATTCGATGTATCAGGTACTGCACCCCTCTCCCCATTGCCTAGTTTAAATATTCTGCAAAGACGTCAAACTTCTGCCCCAGTGCACTGACTCCTTCCTTAGTCAGATGCAGTCCATCAAATTTAAAGAACTTTCACTCTCAAAATTGTTGCCAGTTACCACAAATTTGCATCCTTTTTCCTGGCACCAGCCCTTGAGCCACATATTTAGCTCCCCTATCTCCCCTTCTCCGACCTTCCGTCCATCTGCCCCCCCCCCTTTCCCAGACCAGCAGGCTCTCAGAGAAGGAGATGCTGGATGAAATGGATTACAGTTTGTCTGCCAGCCTGGTCAGGTGTTCCTTGGTCTGCACAACTGACCGGCTGGAGAGATTGTTAGTCCCTATGTGTGCCAGGACATCAATGTTTTCTCCTGCTTCCTGCATGATTTTAGCAATGCGGTCAGTGTCTCTCCACACTGATGTACCTGGGAGACATCTGACCATTACCCCGGGACTCCCTCTGGAGGTAGGTATCAACTCCCCAAATCATGGAGTCTCCTATGATCAGAAATGTTTTTGATTTCCTTTTTGCTTTTTTTTTGTTTTGGTCCCTGTTTTGGGTGAGTTTTATTGTGCTAGCTCCTGTGCTGCAGTGTCCTGCTCTGCAGTGTCCTCTGCCCCTTTGTTTGATTTGGAGATAGAGGCAGATACCTGTTTGTAGATTTTATATGGTTTGTGGCGGTGATACGTTGGAGAGCACTGAGTGATGGGGCACCCAACTTGCCCCTCCTAACCACCTGCCAACCTCCTGGACCAACTACCCTCTGCGGTCAAGGTGCTTCAATTGGATGTCAGGAAAATGGCAGAAGTTTCTTATAATATATTTCCTCCTCCGAAAATGGCAGGAGTTTCTTATAATATATTTCCTCCGATGCGATTTGAGGAGAGCAATGTCTGCCCATGCTGCCTGGAGCTGAGCCCTTAGCTCTCCAATGATCCAGCATGTAGGACAGCATCCTAAATCATATATAACTGCCCTTTGGAAAAGTGTCCCGCAGTGCCTGCAGTTAATAATATCCATTCCACTTGAGTTGCCAAGTTTATAACCTGGTCTGAATAATTAGAAGGAGGAAAATGAAAGCTAAAGTTTGATATAATTATTTTTTTTTGTATAACTTGTTATAACAAGTTAAATTACTTGTGCCCCTGGAAGCTGGGGGTCAGGGTTAAGGGGCAACAGACTTCTAGGAAAATATAACATGAACTTACAAGCTCAAATGGGCAGACTGGGTGGGCGGTAGGCTCTTATCTGCCGACACTGTCTATGTATCTATGTAAGTGAGGTCACTGTGTGGATACCTCTCTGATCGTCTCCTTCCTGCTTTGCTACTGGAAATGTCATGACTGTGCTACTCTATAAAAGGAGTGTAGCATGGGGTGGTTGGGGATGGGGGTTGGTGGTGGGCCCTTCCCCTGCCAAAAAAGAAGAACCTCGTATAAAAAAAAAACAAGAACGTAAGAACAGAAACAGCCAACAACAAATGCAATAGCCCTGAAAGCTTAGCCTAATGATAGATAAATTGTAAACCCTGTAAGCACCACCTGTAACAATTTCGCATAAGATATACCCTGCAAAAAACTCTTTGCTATGGAGAAAAATAAAGCTGTAACAGAAGATATACCTTGCAAAACATAGTTTGAATCAGAGAAGATTACTGCAGTAATCTGTAAGCACAACACAGTAACAACACTGTAGGCACATCCTATAATAATGCAGCAGAAGGTATACCCTGCAACAGCAATTTGAATCAGAGAAGATTACATCAGTAAAATTTAAGCAAAAAACTGTATCAACTCTTGTGAGCACAAAAGAAAATAACAACACACAGTAAATCCAAGCAAAAAGAAGCCTTAATCTTTTTCCTTGCTCTGATAATGTGGTTCCTTGCTCTTTCCTTACAAGCAAACCTAGAAGAAAAGAGTTCGGGTGAAACTAGGTGCCTTTGCCTGCAAACCTCGTCTTCCATGTCAGTGTGTGAAACAGCAACTGGCTGAGCCCTAAGAAAAAAGTTCTCACCAATTATTACAGTCCTGTAAGTGCTATACTGCCATCCGGTGGATGAATACAGTGAACACAGCATATGTACATTTCTATAACATCAGATTTCATTACGGAATGTAAATGTTTTCTTCCCAATGCAGAATACATAAAAAGCACATACAGTATTTAAGCCAAATAATCAGTGAAAGGCACTTGAATGTGACAGGCAAGTCTGTTGCTAGTGTCTTTGTAGTCTTTTGTTTTTGGCAGAACTAACCTCCTGATCTTGTTTCCCATTTACCCAACTAAAATTGGGGTCTTAGTTTTTATTTTACAATAGTTTGAAAATAATAATAAAAAAAAGCCTTCTGATATTGCAACCCTCAAATCAACTATTGAAAAAATACATTTTAAATTAAACACTATAACAGAGCGAGTTGAAAGAAACATAGAATTTGACGGCAGATAAGGACCGCTTAGCCCACCTAGTCTGCCCATTTCCCTAATGGTTACGCTGCAGATCCTAGTTAACCAACAGCCTACTTCCTCCTACCTCCCATTAGAATTGCCTTACGTCTGTCCCATGCATTCTTGAATTCCCCCACTGTTTTTGACTTTATGACCTCCTCAGGAAGGCCATTCGTCCATGCATCTACAACCCTTTCTGTGAAGAAATACTTCCTCACATTACCTCTGAGCCGTCCCCCCTCTATCTTCAAATTGTGCCCTCTTGTTCTTGCATATCTCTTTTTCTGAAAGATGCTACCCTCTTGGACTTTGTTTATTCCCTTGAGGTACTTGAAAGTTTCTATCATGTCCCCCTTCTCCCTCCTTTCTTCGAGGCTCTTTAATCTTTCTTCATATGTCTTCTGGTGCAGACCATGCACCATTTTGGTTGCCCTCCTCTAAACAGCTTCCACCCTGTCTATGTATTTTCGGAGATGGGGTCTTCAGAACTGTAAACAGTACTCCAGATGTGGTCTTAACAACTGTCTGTATAGAGGGCCAACAACTTCCTGTTTTTCTACTGGTGATGCCTCTCCCTATGCATCCCAGTATCCCCCCAGCCCTCCTTACTGCCTTCTCACATTGCTGCCCCACCTTTAGGTCATCTGCTATGACTACCCCCAGGTCCCTTTCCATTTTTGTTGTTGTCAGTATCTCACCCCCCATTGTGTACTCTTCCCTTGGGTTTTTGTTTCCCAGGTGCATTACTTTGCACTTCTTTGCATTAAATCTAGGCTGCCATACATTTGACCATTCCTCCAACCTTGCCAAGTCCCTTTTCATCCTTTCCACCCCACCTTGCATATCAACCCTGTTGCAGATCTTTGTGTCATCTGCTAAGGGACATAGTTTCCCTTCCAGTCCCTTTGCAATGTCACTTATAAAGACATTAAAAAGGACCGGCCCCAGTGCTGAACCCTGCGGTACCCAACTAGTAGCTCCCCTTTCTTCACTGTGGACTCCATTTACTATGATGAGGCTGGAAATCATATAGCAACTTATCTGACTCTTCCTTGGAAGAGCCACTAATGTCACAAGCTGTTAAAATCAATTATTTATTGCAAAACAATAGAAAGTCTGGTGAATGGGGGGAGAAATAATATATGAGTGGTGTGGGTTCTGGAAGGTTCTTAACAGCAAAATATGATCTATTTTCTGCAAACCTTTATTCCAACCCTCTTGGGCTATCAGTGGCCATGGACCCTGTAGGCAAAAAGAGTGAACTGTTCTCACTTCCAGAACCCAAACCTGGTGCCAAACCCTGACCAATTGTTTTTTATTTTATTTATTTCAAAAGCTTCACCAAGAAAGACGTACTGAGCTGATAGAAGCTTGTTTCCAAAAGATTGTTGCCTACTTTCCTCAGAATTTGTTTAAGAAAGAAATGTTTGCTCAATTTTTTCTTTTGTTTGTGGCAGTATTAACCTCTTGATCTTGTTTCCCATTTGGCTGAAATTGTGGGCTTAGTTTTTATTTTACGTCAGTTTGAAAATTAAAAACAAAATCAATTTGACAAATAAATGCTGGCTCAATGTCATCGAAATAGCACCCAGTGGGTGGCAGTAACAATAGTGGGGAAGGAGCAGCTTTTAACAGCAATAGGATTGTGTTTAGTCAGAGTTAAAGTAGCAAGCAGAGTTTTATTTTCTCAGAAGAAGCCAGAAGGGGAAGGAAGGAAACATATTCAATTCAGTGCTTTAGAGTAACTGGTAATTGCTATTGTTCTTTTAAACTTAGATTGTGGGCTTTTAGTGACACTATACTTTCTTTGTTGTCTTTACTTATAATTGTTTTTGGGCTGTTTAAAATTTAAAACATAGTGGTGGTGTAATTCTGTGCTGTCTTTAATTGCTGCAAATTTTCGCCCCCTCCTCCCCTTCCCCAACTCTTAATTATATGCCCTGTTAAATCTGATTGACAGGAGCTAAACACAGGGTATAGTAAGGGGTGTGAAGTAGGAGGGGCATAAGGGGGAAGAAGCCCACCCTCAGCACGACAGGTGTTTTGCCTCATTTATTTATTTATTGGTTTCTTTTTCTTTAAAAAAAAAATTATCTGAGGATCAGTGGCAGGATTTTTAGTACAGTAAATTAATAAAAAGGGAACTAGGAGAGCTTCAGTAGCAGACAAGTAGTGGAACTGCAGTATAATGTGGGGAGTGGTGCAATGCAGTGGCTGTGGGGCAGCCATATTCAGGCAGACCTTCTGGACACTGAGGTACTGCCCTATCTGCATGCATCTCTCTGGACTGTGGGATGAGGTAGCCAGACTCAGAGCGGAAACTGTAAACTGGGTCAGGAGTACCATCACCCCTATCCAGGGACCACCCAGTCCAATGCAACTGCCTCAAAGGATGCGGAGAACGAAGAGCACTTGGATGACAGTGGCTCAGGAGGGTTAGAGCAGTCAGGCAGAGGCACATCCCAGATCCTATTCCACTAAGAACTCATATGCCACACTGGCAAATGAGGACAACCAAATAGAGGTACCCAGAGAAGTGGAAGGAAAGGATGTGAGGTTAGCCAAGGAGGTGACCTCAGCGGGGAAAGCAGTGGACCCCAGAGGAGGAGGAGGAAGTGAATCCTGGTGGGGGACTCCATCATAAGAGGGATCCAGCTAGGAACACAGGAGGGGGAGGACAGGGAGGTGAGGTGCCTACCAGGTGCCACGGCATGGAGGGATGGAAGGAAGATCCTGGGGATCACTGGGAAGGCAAGACAGGAGGGTGAGTTGGATGTCATTATCCACCTAGGTACTAATGACCTGGCAAATGGGGAGCCAAAGGAAGCTCAAGAAGAGTTTAGGAAACTGGGGAGGGGTCTCAAGCAAGTAGCTACTTCTGTCACTTTCTCAGAAGTACTACCTGTGAGAGGCAAGGGAGAGCATAGGAGTGCATGCACCAGGAACTTTAACTCATGGTTGAAGAACTGGTGCTGTGAGGAAGGGTTTGATTCATTGGTGACTGGGACCCACCTGGAGGGATGGAGGTTTGTTCAAGCCTGACGGCCTGCATCCATCCTGGAGGGGAATCCAAGCACTCAATGATAAGTTTAAATGCTACATTGACAAGCATTTAAACCTAGCAAAGGGGGGTGGCAGGCCAGCAAGGAGGGTACCTACTTGCTCACCCCCCACAGCTAGCAGTGGAACCAGTGAACCAGAGGAGTGGCTATCTCTGCAAAGCAGTGTGCAAAAGATGGAGATTAGTGCCCAAGAGGTGGATAAGCAGAAAAGGGGCAAAATTCAGCAGAAGGGCAGACAGCAAGGAGAATCAGGGATAAATGACAACCAAGGAAGGGGCTGGAGTAGAACAGTGAAACAGTTTAGGGAGATCAAATCATGGAAAGCCATGTGTGCAAATGCCAGGAGCCTTAGCAACAAGATGGAAGATCTGGAGGCTGTCATGGTACAGTCAGACCTGGACATTGTGGCCATCACTGAAACCTGGTGTAATGATAACCACGACTGGGAGCTGGCCATACCTGGCTACAACATATTCAGAATAGACAGAGCAGGAAGGAAGGGAGAAGGAGTGGCACTGTATGTGAAAAATGACATAAGGGCCACAGAGATCCAGGAGGAACAAAATGGGGGAGAGATACTGTGGGTTAAGCTGGAAAGGAAAATGGGGACAGCCATCCGCACAGGTGTGGTCTATAGACCACCTGCAGCCCAGGAGGAAGAAACAGATAGGAGTTGATGCTAGCCATCCAAAGGATGGCAGACAAGGGTGAGGTAGTACTGGTTGGAGACTTCAATATTCCAGACGTGGACTGGAGCATCCCAGCAGTAGCATCAACTAGGAGCAGATTTATCCTGGACTCCCTTCAGGGTGCCTTCCTCAAGCAACTGGTCATGGAACCAACTCGGCAGAAGGCAATACTGGACCTTGTGCTCACAAACAGGGACAGTGTGATGGGGGTAACAGTGGGGGAGCACCTGGAAACAGTGACCACCAGTCATTGTGGTTTGAAATCACAGAAAGAGCAGAACCAAACCACACAAAAACACGTATCCTGGATTTTAGGGGGGCAGACTTTGGGAAAATGGGCAGATACTTGAAAGAGGCATTAAGGGGAATGGGACAGGAATCAGGGGTTGAGGAACAGTGGGCAGTATTTAAAATGGGGATTACAAGAACAACAGAATTATACATTAAACAGGTTAGCAAGAGGAAAAGGAAGAGGAGACCATTATGGTTTTCCAAAGAGGTAGCAAAGAAAGTGAAAGCCAAAAAGATTGCATTCAGGCAATACAAAAAGACACAGGCAGAAGGGGATAGGGAGAAGTACCAGGAGAAGCAAAGGGAGGCAGGGAGGTCAGTAAGGGAAGCCAAAGCTCAGACAGAAGAACACATTGCAGAATCAGTGGGTAAAGGGGACAAAACCTTTTACAGGTACATAAGTGAAAAAAGAAAGACAAAGGGAGGGATAGTGAGACTGAAGGGGGAGGATGGGTGCCACGTGGAGGATGACAACAGTAAAGCTGACATATTGAACAGGTATTTCTGCTCAGTCTTTACTGAGGAAGAGGAGGGTAATGGGTCTGAAGGGAGTACAAGGGATGAGAATGGTGCAGAAATGGACACAAGTCCCTTTACACGAGTAAGGGTCCTGAAGGAACTGGAAGTAATAAGAGTTGATAAAGCAATGGGGCCAGATGGGGTGCACCCCAGGGTCCTTAAAGAACTAAGAGAGGTGGTGGCTGAACCTCTGGCTATCCTGTTTAGCCGATCACTGGAAACAGGGGAGGTAGCCAAAGACTGGAGGACAGCAGATGTAGTCCCCTTATACAAAAGTGGGAACAAAGAGGAAGCAGGGAACTACAGACCAGTCAGCCTCACCTCGGTAGTGGGGAAGATCATGGAAGCACTACTGAAGGAGAGATTGGTGGAACATCTGGTTGTCAATGGACTACAGGACCCAAGGCAGCATGGTTTCACCAGGGGGAGGTCGTGTCAGACCAACCTCGTTGAATTTTTTGACTGGGTGACTAGGGAGGTGGATCAGGGGAGGGCAGTGGACATGGCCTATCTGGACTTCAGCAAGGCCTTTGACACTGTGCCACATAGAAGACTATTACACAAACTGGGGAATATGGGTGTGGGCAGGCAGTAGTGTGGTGGGTAGGTAACTGGCTGGGTGGCAGGACACAGAGGGTGGTGGTAAATGGCTGTCGCTCCACAGAGGGAAGAGTGACCAGTGGGGTACCACAGGGATCAGTGCTGGGACCGGTCCTATTCAACATCTTCATCAGTGACATTGCGCAGGACCTAGAAGGCAGAATTTCACTGTTCGCTGATGACACAAATCTCTGTAATAGAGTAGACACACCAGAGGGTGTAGACAGAATGAGAAGCGACCTGCAGAAACTTGAAGAATGGTCAGGGGTTTGGCAGTTGAAATTCAATGCAAAGAAGTGCAAGATAATGCATATCGGGCACAAAACCCTGGCACAATATATCAGTTGGGGTGAGGATAGAGCATGCACCAAGCAGGAAAGGGATCTTGGGGTTGTCATCTCTGATGACCTCAAGGTAGGAAACAGTGTGACAAGGCAGCAGGTAAAGCAAATAGGATGCTGGGATGTATAGGCAGGGCATCACCAGCAGGAAAAGGAGGTCCATAATTCCATATAAGACACTAGTGAGGTCCCCACCTGAGTAAGTGTATAGTTCTGGAGACCATGCCTGACGTAGGACATAGACAGGGTAGAGAAGGTTCAGAGGAGGGCAACAAAGATGGTGCATGGATTGCATCACAAGTCCTATGAAGACAGGTTGAAGGAACTGAACATGTACTCCTGGAGGAGAGGAGGGAGAGAGGGATATGATAGAGACATACAAGTATCTTACAGGAGGAACAGGGTGCAGAAAACACTATTTTTAAGTGAAAAAGGTGTTCCAGGACTAGAGGGCATGGGATGAAGTTGGAGGAGGACGTATCAGAGGAAACATGAGAAAGAATTTCTTCACAGAACGGTGGTGGACAAGTGGAACACCCTGCCAGAGGAAGTGGTGGGGCTGAAACAATCACGGATTTAAGAATGCATGGGATAGACATAAAGGAATTCTGGAGGTCAGGGGTAAGGGGCAACAGACTTCTAGGAAAACAAACTGAACTTACAAGCTCAAATGGGCAGACTGGGTGGGCCATAGGCCCTTATCTGCCGACACTGTCTATGTATCTATGTTTACATCTACTAAACATATGCTCACAAATATCTGCTCTGATATTGTAACCCTCAAATCAATCATTGAAAAAATACATTTAAAATTAGACACCATAATAGACCAAGTCGATGATATGAGTGGTGTGGGCTCTAGAAGGTACTTAGGAGCAAAATATGATCCCTTTTCTACAAAATGTTATTCCAACTCTCTTGGGCTATCAGTGGCCATTGCCCCAGAGGCAGAAAAAGTAAACTGTTCTCACTTCCAAAACCCAAGCCTGGTGCCAGACCCTGCCTGATTGTTCATTTATTTTATTTATTTCAAATGTTTTGCCAGGAAAGACATACAGAACTGAGCAAATAGCAGCTCATTTCAAGAAGATTTTTGCCTGCTTTCCTCGCAATTCAGTTAAGGAAGACATTTTCCACTCAATCATTTCTTTCGTTTTTGGCAGTACTAACCTCCTGATCTTGTTTCCCATTTATCTGACTGAAATTAGGGGCTTTGTTTTTAATTTACAGCAGTTTTAAAATGAAAAAAGGGAAAAAAAACAAGCCATTTGCGAAAGAAATGCTGGTTTACTGTCAGCGAAATAACAGCCAGTGAGTGGAACTAAAAATAGCAGAGAAGGAGCAACTGTTAACAGCAATAAAGCAGTGATTACATCTATTAAACATATGCTCACAAATATCAGCTCTGATATTGCAACCCTCAAATCAGCTACTGAAAAATACATTTTAAATTAAACACCATAACAGACCTAGTCAGAGAGGCAAGAAATCATATAGTAGCATATCTGACTGTTGCCTGTTAATTAAATAAAGAAGAGATGGTGGGGGGGGGGGGCAATGAGCAGAGGGTGGATCTGCCACTAGACACCAGGGAATGTATAGGAACAGTGATCGAGGAGTGAGGAGTGCCACTAGACACCAGGAAAAATGAGGGTTCAGAACTCAAACTGCAGCTGGCAGCAGGAGTTCAGCTGTGGCTGCAGAACTAAAGAAAATCTGCTGTTCTCATACAGCGAACGCATAAGGAGGCTCCTCTTGCTAAGCTGGGCACCCGGGATTTCATGTGTCCAGAAAAAGTATTTCTGGCCCTAACTGTCAAAAACAATCACCACAATCTAGCTAAACAGGACTTGTTTAGCTAGATTCTGATTGTTTTTAAAATGACAACATTTTTATGTATTTTACATATTTTTTAGTTGGTGGAAGGAAAAAAACAAGATGGCAGCTTGTGAACAAGAATTTTTTTCCTCAAGAAAAAGGATTTTGGTCTTGCGAAGGAGGAATGGTCTCATGAGAGTGAATCCTTTTTCGCGAGAGCAAATTCCTTTGTTGAATTTTCTCCCTCCATCTTGGAAAGTGCTCCTCCCATTGAAAACAATGGGAAATGAAAAATTGCTAGAATGTAGAAATGTAGAAACATAGAAATTGTTGGCAGATAAGGACTGCTAGGCCCATCCAGTCTGCCCATAGGCCCTATACATGTATGCATCCACTCACCCTAAGTGGTCAATGACTTTTCATCACTCTCTTCCTGCCCAAGGTTTCCCTGTACTTGTCCCAGGCATGTTTAAACCCCTCCACTGTGCTTGCCCCTGCCACCTCTTGTGGCAGACAATTTCAAGCGTTTACCACCCTCTCCATGTAGAAAAACTTCCTCACGTTACCTCTTAATCTCCCCCTCCAATTTCATATTGTGCCCCCTTGTTCTGGTATCTTTTCTACATTGGAAAAGATCTCCCAACCTTGTTTATGCCCTTGAGATACCTAAAAGTTTCTATCATGTCACCCTTTTCTCTCCTCTACTCCAGTGAGTACATATTGAGGTCTCTTAGTCTCTCCTCATGTGTTTTGTGGTGCAAACCATGCGCCATCTTTGTCACCCTTCTCTGTACAGCCTCCACCATGTTTATGTCCTTACGCATGTGTGGTCTCCAGTGCTGCACACAGTACTCCAGGTGAGGCCTTACTGGTTTTTTTTACAATGACACCACCACTTCCTGCCTCCTACTACCTTTGGTTTAATTTGGGTTGTTTATATTTTTTTGTTGTTGTTGGTTTAGTTGTGTGGGTGTGGAGTTTTAATATGTGTAGAGGGCCTGTCACCAGGTTGTACGCTCTTCGTCCTCCACTCTTTGTGCCCTCCGCCCCTTCTTCCCCTTGCCATTACAGTTGTCAACTTACCAGCACTGTAGAGCACTGGGGATTGTGCGGAGGGGGAGGAGGGGTTTTGGGTGTGGCGAACATTGGAGGACGAATGAGCGGGTACATCATATTGGGGTCGTAGGGACTAGAAGACGCCCTGAGGAGAAATGGATTCTGGAGCGAGGTCATTCTTGCCTGGTTTCCATACCCAAGGGCACCACTACTATTGATGGTACTGGGCAAGTGGTCTGTACCACTCCTGAGACCCATCCAACCCGGGCGGTGTTGTGCAATGCCAGATCCATAAGGAATAAGACTGCAGTTATTGCAGATCTTGTGGAGTCTGTGGATCTGGCTTGCGTTACCGAGACCTGGCTGGATGAAAATGCTGGTCCAGTTTTGGAGGCAGCAGTTCCAGCTGGGTACTCGGTGTTACACCACCCGAGGTTGGACCAAGGGGGGGGGGTGTTGCGGTCTGTTTCAAGACTGAACTGGGCCTCACAAGTGTACCAGTTGAGGGGGCTGAGTTCTTTGAATGCACTGTAGTGACAGGTGTGGGTTGTAGAATTGTTCTCATTTACCATCCACCAGGTGATGAGAAACATTTTCTATAGGAAGTAGCTGATTTCATCATTGACATGGCATTTGAGTCACCCAGGTTGATGGTCCTGGGTGACTTCAATGCCTGGGTCAATGGCGAACTCTCGCAGTTTAGACAACACTTCCTCCAGTTCATGACATCTTTGGGCCTCACACAAGTGGTTACTTCTGCCACTCATAAGAGTGGTCACTCTTTGGACTTGGTTTTCCTCCTGAGGATTGAGGTCTCTGATGTGGAGGTGGATCCCGTTAGTTGGTCTGATCATTACACTGTGGGTTTCAGTTTTTGCACACAGCACCCCCGTAGGCCTACCCCTATGGAGATGGCTAGGTACCGCCCTTTGTGAGATGTTAACTCTACGGGCCTGGCAGCGGTACTTGACCTGTCGGAGTTTTCTGGAGTGAGCGATGATCCTGATGCCTTGGTGGTGGCTTATAATAGGGTCATCTCCTCGGCTCTTGATCAAATTGCTCTTGTCCATGTTCTTCCTCTCCCCCTTCTACTGCGGTCTCCATGGTTTGATGGGACCTTGAGGGAGATATGGCGACAAGGATGAAGGTTAGAGTGCTGTTGGTGGAGAACTGCCCTTGATGCCGACCATCTTAGACTGATGGAACATTATCAATTCTGTCATTCTGCAATCTCTCATAAGAAGGCAGAGTTCCTGTCCGGGGAGATTGCAGCTGCTCAGAACCGACCTGCTCAGCTTTTTTGAACTGTGGACAGACTGTGCAACCAGCCTGTCTTCAGGTTCGGAAAGCTTTTTCACAAAGAGAGTGTGATGAGCTTGCTCGCTTCTTTGCAGATAAGATGGCTGACATCAGGGCAGAGCTCCAGCCGGCTTCCTCTATGGGTGAAGCTATTGATCTGCATTTGGTTGCATCCTCCAGTCATTCCTGGAGTTCCTTTGACCGGCCTGAGTTCATTGATGTCATGAGGATTGTCCATAGTATGCACCCTACTTGCTGTAGTTTGGATCTGGGCCCAACTTTCCTGATAAAGGGTTGTCTTGGTATCATTGGCTCTGTCCTAGCACAGATAGTCTGGTGCTCCTTGGATATGGGTGAGTTTCCTAGCTCTGAAGGAGGCGGTGGTGACACCCCTCCTGAAGAAAGCTTCCTTGGACCCAGGCTGCTTTGCTAACTACAGGCTGATCTCTAATCTTCCCTTTGTTGGGAAGATTACTGAGAAAGTTGTGGCTGCACAATTGGAAAACCATTTAACCATCCATGACATCTATGAACTGCTCCAGTCTGGTTTCCGTAAGAGGCATAGTACCGAGACAGTGCTGGTTCGGGTGCTCAATGATCTCCTGATGGCTAGAGATCAGAAGAATCATTCCATTCTCGTTCTTCTTGATCTCTCATCAGCCTTTGACACTGTGGACCATGGGGTACTTCTCGGGCACCTGGAGTTCATCTGTGGCCTGTCGGGTACAGTCCTCAGATGGTTTAGATCTTTCCTCACTGACAGAACTCAGAGAGTGGTGTCGGGGATAAATTCTTCCCGCCCAGTCTCTCTCTGTCATGTGGGGTTCCCTAGGGCTCGGTGTTGTCTCCCATGTTGTTCGCAGTGTATATGCTGCCCCTCTGAGACATTGTAAGAAGGTATGGGCTGAGGTTTTACTGCTATGCAGATGATACCCAGCTCTACCTATCTTTTGCACCCGACCAGGATAGAGCTCTCTCGATCTTTAATAGCTGCCTCGCTGAAATCCAGTGCTGGGGGAATTCAAGCTGGCTGAAGTTGAACTCGGAAAAGATGGAGGTAATGGTGGTGGACCCGGGTCACATGGTAGAGGGGGTGGGAGTTGGTCTTCCCTCAGGTTTATTTCTGGGAGGTGTCCAGCTTCCTTCCTCTGAACGGGTGCGGAACCTGGGGGTGAGTTTTGACAGTGAGCTGACACTTCGTTCACAAGTGTCAGCGGTTGTCAAACTTTCCTTTTACCATCTTAGGAACATTGCCAGGATTAAGCACCTTGTTCCGCCTGTGGATTTGCCAACATTGGTCCATGCCTTTGTGTTCTCACACCTTGATTATTGCAACTCCCTGTATCTAGGGCTTCCTGGGGTTGATATCCGCCGCTTGCAGCTGGTGCACAATGCTGCAGTCCGGTTATCAGGTACGTCTTGTGCCTGTCATATTTCGCCTGTGCTGCGTGATCTGCACTGGTTGCCAATTCAGTGGTGGATCACCTTTAAAGTTGGTCTTTTGACCTGTAAAGCCCTACATGGACAGGGTCAGGACTACTTGAAAGAGCTTTTAGTTCCCTACTGCCCTAAGCGATCTCTCAGCTCGGCGGACAAGGGGTTGCTAGAGATTCCGAGGGTTTCTTTGAAATCTTCGGGTGGTCGAGTCTTTATATATGCTGCTCTGACCCTCTGGAATTCTCTACCCCATCCGCTTTGCCAGTGTGCATCCATGGAGGAATTTAAAAAGGCCCTGAAGACCTATTTATGGTCAAAGATTTATTTTAATTAATATTGTGATTTTAGGAGCTCAGATCATTATGTACTGGTTTCTATTTATTATGTTGTTAGATATTGTAACACGCCTTGATTTTAGAAAGGTGCACTATAAATAAAGTTTTATTATTATTTTATTATTATTATTGCTAGTAATACCTCTGCCTGTGCACCTCAGCATGCCACTGGTCCTCCCTGCAGCCTTTGCACACTGCTTTGATACCTTCAGGTCATCAGATATGATAACCCCTAGGTACTTCTCCTCTTTGGTGATGATCAGCACCTCCTCCCCAGCCTGTAGGTCTCCACAGGGTTCCCGTTACCCAGGTGCATTATCTGCACTTTTTTGCATTGAACCTCAGTTGCCACACCTCCGACCATCTTTCAAGCTTCTCCAGGTCCCTCTTTATTATCTGCACCCCTTCTGGAGTATCCACAATGTTACAGATCTTGGTGTCATCTGCAAACAGGCAGACCTTTCCTTCCAGCCCCTCTGCAATGTCACTAATGAAGACATTGAACAGGACTGGTCCCAATACTGATCCTTGTGGCACTCCGCTGGTCACCCCTCTCTCCCTGGATTGGATCCCATTTACCACCACCCTCTGCCTTCTGTCAGTCAGTCAGTTTCTAACCCACTATATCCCCTTATGCCCAATGTCCAGACTACTCATCTTGTTAACCAGCCTTCTGTGTGGGACAGTACTAAAGGCTTTACTGAAATCTAGGTAGGTGATGTTTACAGCCTCTCCCTGATTCACTTCCCTAGTCACCCAATCAAAAAATCTATCAGATTTGTTTGACAAGACCTTCCTAATGTGAATCCGTGCTGCCTCAGATCCTGGGCACCAATGGATTCCAGGTGTGCCACTATCCTTTCTTTCAGCAGTGTCTCCATGATCTTCCCCACCACTGAGGTTAGGCTGACTGGACTGTAGTTCCCCGCTTCCACCCTACTGCCACTTTTGTGCAGTGGGACTACATGCACCCTCCACCAGTCCTCTGGAACCATACCTGTGTTGAGTAACTCTGTGAACAGGGTGGCCAAAAGTGCTGCTAGTTCCCTCCACAGCTCCCTTAATATCCTCGGGTGTATGTCATCTGGCCCCTCGGCTTTATCCACCTTCAGCTTTCTGAGTTCCTCCTGAACTCTCTGTACTGTGAATGGACTGGTGTCCACTTCTCCCCCCCAATTGCCTCTGCTCCCCAACTGTGGTCCTTGACCCTCTCCCTCCTCAGTGAACACTGAAGATAAGTATTTGTTCAGTATTTCTGCCTTGTCTAGATCCCCCTCCTTACACTCTCCCTTCTCCCCTTTGAGCCTCACAATCCTCCACCCATTTTTTTTTCTATCGCTGATGTATCTATAGAATGTCTTGTCCCCTTTTTTCACAGGCCATGCTAAACCCTCCTCTGTCTGTGCCTTGGCTTTCCTAACAGCCTCCCCTGCCTCGCTGAGACATTCAAGGTACACCTCCCTATCCTCCTCCCTTTGGGTCCCCTTATACTTCCTGAAACTTGCTCTTTTAGCCCTTACTTTGTCTCCCACCTCTTTAGAAAACCATAGTGATTTCTTTCTTCTTTTCCCTGTGGCCACTATCCTAATGCATTGGTTAGTTACCTTCAGAATGGCTCCTTTTAGTCTCCCCCACTGTTCCTCCACCCCCTTCATTACCTCTACCTTCTCCAAATCCGCTTTTAAACATCTACCCATTTCGTTGAAATCCACCCTCCTGAAATCTAATACTTTTGCCCATGTGTGGCTTAAATGAATCCCTGTCTCCATGTCAAACCACAACATGTGGTGGTTGGTGGATCTCAGCTGCCCTTCCACCTGGATTCTTTCGCCTATGTTCCCAGTGGTCCATACCAGGTCTAGAATCGATTTGTCCCTTGTTGACTCATGCACCAGCTGTCTAACTCCAGCTCCCTGCAGGGATTCCAGGATGGCCATGCTTCTGGCTGAAGCAGTTGCCTGGGTGGTCCAATCCACATCCAGCATATTGAAATCCCCCATCAACAGGATTTTGCTTTTAGCTGCCATGTCATGAATTTCCTCCACTAGTACCATGTCGACTTCCTTCCTCTGTGCTGGAGGTCTGTAGATCACCCCGTACGTATTGCTGTGCCATTTCCTGGTTCAAGGGTGACCCACATTGCCTCGGCCTCCCCCTGCCTTCTCTGTACTTCTGTAGCCTTTATGCCTTCTCTGACATACAGGACCACCCCCTTTTTACCTGCCCTGTCCCTTCTAAACAGTGTATAGCCTGGTACATTGATGTCCCAGTTGTGAGTAGCAGAATACCATGTCTCTCTTATTGCTGCTATGTCAAGATCTGTATTTGTCATCAAGGCTTCCAGGTCTGGAACCTTATTTCCCAGACTGCTGGCATTTGTGAACATGATCTTCCATGTTTTACTCACTGCCTTCCCTCTGTCCTTGTTTCCTCTACTTTGCCTCTTCCCCCCACCCTGGTATTCATGCTCTTGTGCTCTTGCCCCCCCCTTATCCTCCCTTATAAAAGTTTCCCCTGCCTGCCCCTCACTGCTCACTTGTGTTGTTCCTGTTGTCAGTTTGTACTTTTGCATGTTCTCGAGGGAGGGGTGTTCCTAAGCCACGTATCTCTCCTGGCTCTCCCCTCTTGGCCAGTTTAAATGCTCTCTGCCGAAGCATTCCAACTTCTCACTAAGGACTGAGGTTCCCTTTCCAGACAGATGCAAGCCATCCTCCTGATACAAGCTTGCATCTGCCCAGGTTTTGCCCCAGTCCCCTATGAAACCAAATCCTTCCCTTCCACACCAATCTTTCAACCAGGAGTTGAAGGTTTGGATGTGGAGTGCCATTATAACTTTGCAACTGATCAATATTTTTTCACAAAACTTTGCATGCTTGTTCTGTTTCCCAAGCTAGTTCTACCATAAAAACATCACATCAAAATTCAACACCGTCTGGACAAAGGGCGATGAGGAAAAAACTGCAAAAACAGATGACATTATGACTTTTTGCACTGTCTGGATTTCAGAAACCACACAATCAACCAGAACTAAACTTGCCACATCAAGAGATCTACCTCATGGGACATCACATACCACATTTTGAGCAAATCCATTGATCGGCTGCAAAGTTATAAAAGTGCAAAATTTGAGGTTTAACATTAAACATGCTACTCAACCCTAACTATAGGGGCATTACTGTGCCCCTAAGATATATATATATATATATATATATATATATATATATATATATATATATACACACACATATACATACATATATATCTTAACCTATATAACGTGTTGCTACATCTCTAGAGACTGAGTCCTCCAGCCCTGGATCCTGTGTAATCGCTGGACCACTCTGACATTAACTATGTTGCGCCTACCCTGTTTGGCTCCCACTAGGCCTAGAATTTAATCACTACCACTCTTATTTCCCTTTAGCACTTCTGTTCTCACCTGCCTTCCTCCTCCTACTACCGATATCCCTCCCAACCCTCAACACCTAATTTTCTTTGTTCATCCTCCCACTTCCCACACACAGGCCCAATAACCAGTACTCCCCCCCCCCCCCGCCTTCACCCCATAGCAAGAATCTTACAGCCTGGGGGGCTGGTCTCTCTCCATTCACATGTAGCCCACTGAGCTTTCCCCCTCACCCCCCCAGTTCCTTTCCTACTACCTTTTGTAATAAGGCCTATGTTATTGTAACCAACTGCAGCTATCTGTTCATAGCCTTGTAATAATGCCTTTGTTATTGTAACTGACTCTGGCTATTTGTACATAACCTTTGACTGTGACTTTATTAGTTAATAAGCATTCCTGTACAACTGATGTTGATATTGCCCCCTCCTTTGTCTGTATTACATTTTTATTGTTTACCCTGACATGGAACCTATGAAATAAGCTTGTCCTCAATGGTGTTATCCTAGACTTTAAATAATAATTATATGTGTAGATATATATATATATATATATATATATATATCATTTTTTTCTGCTTTGGGTAACTGGGTAAGTGCACTCGACAGAACTGCCTATTTTCAGGCATGACCCAAGAAAGTACAAATCAAGGAACAGGTAAAAACAAATACATATACAGTGTTGTACAATAGGAGATTCCAGAACAATTATACAGAGGTGCAACTTACATAGTACATAGAGGAGGTACATATCACACAGTATAATAGGAACAAAACAAACAAAAAGGCACAATTTACTGTTAATAATGTACAAAACATGACAGTGCTGTTGGTAAGTCAGCAAGGAGACAATTCCCAGGCAGAGACAGGGAACAAAGTGCGTAGCTGCAGCTGAGAAAGAGTGGGGATGGGAGGAATCAAGAGGCCACCAGGAAATTTAAGTGCAGGACAGTGGTGGATTTGCATGACTCGTGAGGCTAGGGACATTTGCAAATGTCAAGGGAGGTGAGGTTATTGGAGTGGCCTTTCTTGAAAGTGGGGTGGGATTTGGAGTGCCTAAGATCACGTGGAAGAGAGTTCCAAAATTTGGGGGCATAGAAGGAGAAGGCAAGTTCACCCATCCTGGTAGAGCATTTTGGGACAGATAACAGAGATAAAGACATAGAATGGAGGGAACGAGGGCAGTCCATGGGTGAGCATAGTAGTGAATGTGAAGGGGATAGAAGAACGAATAATGTTGTCAGTCAGACAACTTAATGAATAAGCCCAACGCGAGGAAGGAGACAATCAGTGGAGGTCAGAGTAGAGAGCAGAGTGGTGCTTAAGATGAGGAGCAGATAGCACAAATCTACATACATTGTTGTAGGCAATGTCCCACATTTGCAAGATGCTTGCCTGCACCATAGCGAAGACAGGCAGAGTGTAGCAGAGTCCAGGGAGGAGAAGGCCTTCGCCGACAGAGATCTTGGAGGCAGGGGTCAGAAACTGATGGACTTAGTAAGCCAGTCCAGTTTTAGCACTGATTGATTTTCAGACAGCTTTGACAAGCAGAGTGAGATTAACAGATGGATCCAGCATGACCCCTAAGTATTTGAAGGACTGAGTTACTTCCACAAGACAGCCATCAAGACAAGAAACCTGGTGAGATGGCGTTGAAGTGACAGATTTCCTTTGTGACCCAAAAAGCATAGCCTGGGTCTTGGCAGCATTTAGCGCCAGGCGGTGGGACGTAAACCAAGTTTGAGTACGATGAAGATCAGAGGAGAGGTGGGAGTTAATTTCATGAAGAGAGCTGGAGAAGACATAGAGAATCAAATCATCGGCATAGAGTAAGGAGAGACTGTGGGAGAGCACAGATGGTAGGTTATTGACGAGCAAAGAATAGAGCAGAAGCCCAAGTATGGAACCTTGTGGGATGCCAGAACGAAACAGGGCTGGGGCAGAGAGAACTTTATGACAGGACACAAACTGGGGGTGGCTCCACAGATAGCTGGCAAACCAGGCAAGTGTGGACTGGGAAACACCAGTAGAGCATAGTTGATGCAGGAGCAGGTTGTGGTTAACCGAGTCAAACACCTTGACATGTCAATAAAAACAGCTCCAGTAAGCTGGCCTTGGTCCATAGCAGATTTGATGTCACTGGTGTGTATATATATATATATATATATATATATATATATAGAGAGAGAGAGAGAGAGAGAGAGATAGATAGATATGTATATATATAGATATATTTGGTGAAATAACTTTTTTGTAAATATATTTTTATTGAACAACACAGCGTAGAATAGACATTGGTGAAATAACTTTTTGGATGTTACAAAACTGTACATTTCTCATCTTATACCGTCATGGCAAACTGATTCAGTAAGGTTTTCTTTTTTTATATATAGGTTTTTATTCCCTCCCTGCCATTGCCCCTGCTCAGATGATTTATGCTGTAATCCAGATGGCAGGGGATTTTACTTCTCTTGGTTTCTTCCTCAAACCACCCATACCCCTTGGCATGATCCTTGCCTTACAGCCTCAGTGATGCAGCATGACCCTGCAGAAGGAGCAAACTCCCTGGATGCCCACAGGGGTGGCTGCCTGCTATAACCCACCACCAACCTTCCCAAGCTGAGACGTGCTGCAGCCTGGCAGCTGCCTGCAGCCTGGTCTGCCTCCCGACCTGGTGACTGGAGTCCAGTCTCAAGTTCTGGACTCCTGCATGGCAGTACAACGTGCTGCCACTCAGCCAACAGGGCAACCCTCTGTAATGCTTTTCTAAAAGTAGTATCAGCCTCTAATCCAGGAAGAACAACAGTATTGAATTTTTTTATATTTTCCTATACATATCCGAACTGAAGATTTATTGCTGGCATCCCAGGACCTGTGTGAAATCTAAAACTCCGCCATCTTATTTCCTGACCTCTCCGTTGGGGTACTATTTGTGATTATTCAAATCATCACCTGATTACTATTGTGTGTAATCTACAACATAGTGTGTTCTAATGATTTAGATTAGATTTAGATTTTTTATTGTTCGGCTGTTGCCATTACAATATACTAAAAAAAAATGTAAAGCTTCAATACAAAGATACACTATAAAATTAGAGCACACATGAGTAAAACACAAAATCATTGCCGCATATCACATGCTTAAATACCTTAGGGCAAATATCCCCCTAGTTTAAGGCTATCAAAATATTGACTTGAAAGATTATTAAAAAGAAAATGTTATTAGTTGTCTGTACTTTCCTGTTAATAGGGGTCTTAAAATATGCGGTAACATTCTACAATCAGTGGATCCACTCCAGCCTTTTTAAGTTAATATACATTCTTGATCTTGGAGCCATGCAGAGTGATATAGAAAAAAATTTCATTAATTTAAGATACCTTATGACATACTTCTCATAATTGTTACTAACTAAAGTAGCATAAAAGATTGTCTAATAATTATTTTCCTAGTTAGCCATTTAACTGATTATACAGTGATTCTCCACAGGACTATAAAAATTAACTGGATGGTAAGCCATCATCTTAATTTGCAAATACATACTGCTGTTAAAATCTTGACATCTGAAATAAACTAAAACTTTAAAATATAGCTATAACAGCAATGAACACATAGTATGAGAACTTTTCACACATTAACTTTTTACAACAAGTTTCTTTCTGTACTCCAGTGTATACGGAGAGATATTTTGTTCATATATGCACACCCTTTCATAGTGTCTACTCAAGGTGTATGAGATGATTCTAAGCTTAAAACCTCCCTGTCAGGAGTTTCACAGTTTCAAAGTCAGTAGACAAGTCTTTTAAACAGGTCATCTGTCCAGTGAATAGCAGCTGTTTTTTAAATACTTTCATTATCTCCAGGAGTTCAGAAACTGTAATGCCTGCCTGAGTTATAAACTTAAATTCAGCTCTATGCAAGGAGTCCTATGAATTAATAAAGTATTTTGGGCTCAGGTGGATAGCTTGATTAATCAAAGAAAACTAAGCTCTGTAAAAGAAGCCCCACCTAACGGAGCCGAAAACTCACAAGCAGGGCAAAATATCAGACTTACTATATGCATTCTGTTTTGGCTCCACAGGTAACTAGAGTCCTTGTGGAGTTTGTTTCAAAATTTATGACCCACTGGTCCAGCGACTCATACAACTGGCCACTATGACAAACATTTGTTCGCACAGAAATCCCTTGTCACAGTGAAGCTTCAGGGGAGCTTCAGACATCTTCACCAAAAAATAGGCTCAAATTATGAGTTAATTGATTTTCCTCCCCCAAAGACCAGTTACACCTTTCTGCCAATTGTCTGACACCAGGTTCAAGTTAATGCCTCAGTTCTTCAGTTAGTAGCTTTTTTAAAATCATATTGTGCTTTTCAGCACTTTTAGTGCAACTGTTGGTCTGAGCAGACCACTTTCTTCTCCTCGATTGAACGGCCTGATTCAAATTTCAAGTCTCAGCGTCACCTCTGAAAGTGGACAGCATAACCTCTTTTCAACAAGTGTTCCCCGGTCTGAGGGTTTCTCGAGAGTCCCATGCCTTCGACACCTGCTGGTCTGCTCAAAAATCTCTGCATTTGGTTAGGATGCTCAAAGAGCAGCAATAACGATATATTAGCAGACAGACTGAACAACAACAAAATATAAATGTTGAAGTATGCTAGTGGTATTAGAACATAAAAGAGTTCTGAAGAGCGGAGCAGCAGCGTGGCCATCTTGCTGCTCTGCCCTCTCCCCCATGGCCGATTGTGTTCTAACGAACCATGGAAAATAGTGCAGCATGTAGTCCAGATGTGATGACTGAATTTAAGATTGGGCATTATGGATTCTCAAGTCACCCTTTATTTGCCTGGTTTCTTTACCAACAGAGGAAATAAGCGTACAGCATGTTGCTGAATAAGAATCCTCTCTCAGTACGTAGCTTTCCTGAGAGGATCAGGACAAACTGTATATATAGTTTATTTCCTGAAGGGGGCAGCAACGGGTACAGTAACCTGTCTTTGGTATACATTGATGTTCTTCATAACATGGGGAAGAGAATGGGTTGCACCTGATTAGAGAAAGTACATCAAGTGACCATGGACTAATTCTCAATCCATGGGTAGTCCTGACTTATTCCATGGTGTAGTACCTATGTTAGCCACCATAGGGGTTTCCAATGTCAGAATGTGTCTTTTTCAAACTATTAATCTTGTGTAGAATGCAGAATAGATGTAATAGTGTTTGAATAGTTGCTTCACTAACGCATTCATGGATCGGCAGCACTGTACCCCCAGAGACATAAACATTGTTTTGTTTCACCTGTAGCATAAGTGCCGATGTTTCTGAGAAAATATCACAGTGACTATTCTGTGTCACTGTTAGTTTGCTCCCACCTGCCCAGCTGGTGGAACTCTGGCATCCCTAAAATGTCACACACTCCTGCAGCAAATGAAAGTAATGTATTCATGGGCTGTGACCATGGGCTCCAAACGTTGCAAACAAAATGAAGCAGAAACAGTGCTCCTCTTACTGTACCAGCCACCATGAATTAATATAAGAAGAAAAACAAAATTCTGCAAACTGTACTGTGTTACAGTAGCATTACACATACTGCGTAGTCCTGTAATATTGGCATGCGTGGTCATGCCCCCTTTTGCAATGTATTCATGGGCTCTGACCACGCAGTCCTAACATTTGAGCATCACTACTTGCAACAAGAAAAGAGCAACCTCGATTAATTAATCAATCAGTATGGATTAATGCAGCAGAGAAGCAGCACTGAGGTAACCTTCAATGTATTATTTATTTAAGTTTGGGAACATGTAAGATATATTTGGGCATCTGCTCATATTCCTGTGCTGTTCATTTGGCTGTAGCAGTGAAAGGATGGTGTCAGATCGCTGGAGTTCCTGTTTCAAGCTTATAACATGGGGAAGCGCACATACCAACAAAGGAGTCAAGCCCTTTCTCTTCCCCATGTTACAAGTGAATTAACCCACTCCAGAGCGTGGGTCTACTTGCAAATTAATCCACTCCTGGGTGGCTGGAACCACTCGGTCTGTGACCTTCTGGTCCAACCCCCCCCAGGCGTGGGATTAATCCTCAAATATACCCATGCTCTGTCATGGGTTATTCCTTACTTCTTCTTCTTTTTTTTTTTTTCATGTTTATTCCTCCTCCCAGCCCCACAGCTCTGGTCTCCTCGGGAGCACCAAGGAGTCATGCCTCTGTGGTCTGCCCTACCTGGACAGTCCTCTGTCACCCATGTAGCCTCAGTTTTCCCCCCTGGGCGGGGATGAGGTGGGCCCCTAACACCCCAAGCAGTCAGTAGCATCGGTTGGGAGGGTGCCAGGTGGGCGGCCACAGATCGAGGGCAAGCTCCGGTGCTCCATCTCCACCAGAGCTGAAGGGTATTTTCCCTGTTTATTGGGGAGTGGCTGGTGCCCTGACATCAAGGCATGGAACTGATGTCTGCCACTCCCCTGCCCCTTCTCTACGTCGTCAGCACTTGCTGCATCTCCGGCCTTCACCACAGGGCAGCCGAGCACCGACTTGGGACACCTGTCTCTCCTGGGAGAGGAGAGCTGTCCTCTGGATGCTCAATCCTCTCCCTTCCCTGCTGACCCCCAGCAACCCAGGCTCATTCCTGAACCTGGGTTGCCAGCGTGGCATGAGGTGTGGCATCCAATGCCTCAACCCTCAGCGCCACCGGGCCAGTAATCCTTACTTCTTCAGTGTGCATTAAGAAAACCCTCTGCTAGACCTCAGACTGTACACCAGCAATAATCTACTGTATCTGTGAATGGGAGCATAAGTACAGTGGGGAGATTAATGAATCTGATTTGGTACAGCATGGCAGAGCAATGGAACACAACTCAGACTGGGCTAGTAGTTTATAATGTGCTCTTCCTATGCTCAAAGCATAGAGTAATTTATTTTTTAAAAGTTTTACCAGGAAAGGCATACTGAGCAGACAACTGCTCGATTACAGATGCATCTTGGGGGTGGGGGGGAGTCATGAGAGACAGTACAAATAATATACAGCAACAAGTAAAGGAACGGCACATTTTAAACACAGATACAACAGATATTATGATACAATGCAATAGCGAATTACTTACACTACAATTTCAGATGTTAACAGTGAGTCTAATATTAACACAGCCAGTAGTTTCAATCCGACAGCATGAACTGTCATTCTGGCCAGACAGGTTAGTAAATGCAATACAGTGGGATAATAGTGACAGGGCATCAATACATACAGTTAAGAGTAGTAATAAAATACATATAAATAACTAGAATAGCATAAAATATTAGCTGTCTTCAGCAAAAACTAAAGATCTACCATTGGAATGCTGGGAGACTTGAGATCAGCACAGAAAGAGAGAGTGAGCATCTTTAAAAAAGATTCTTATTTCTGGCGCACCATATTCCTCGCAGAGATTATGTATATGTTTTACTGGGCTATTCTAAACCTTGTAGTAGAAACAGTTAATAACAATAGGTCACAAAGGGATGAGAAGGCCTTGTCAACACAAATATTAACAATAATAAGTAGCAGGGTAAGTGGGGAGAAACAATAGATTAGTAGGCAGAGTTTGGGGATCTTTGAAACATGACTTTAACATTGTAACAGGTGGTGTGGGGGAAAGTACCTCAGGAGAGTAACCTTGGGGTAAGTAGATTCAGAAAACCCTATGAATCAGGTATGTAGGTATGTAATTGAGGGGGGGGACTGACAGAAGCTTGGTGCTTTCTTACAAGAGCACTATAAAAGCAATTCCACTCTAACGTGTCCAACACATTTGTGTCCCAGTGACTGGAACAGCAAGTGAGTAGATCAGGTGAACTAGTGTCTTAGGCATCAGCCGAATGAAGCAAGTGACTCTGCCGGTCAACTAAAGTAAGGCACCTGTTCATTACTGTACAACTGTCACTGCTGGGAAAGGCGGAAGGTAAAAGGTAGACCAAAACTGGGAATAGGAGGAGCACCCTACCTAGGGTATGATTATAAAGGGATTTAAACAAAGTATGGGAGAACACAAATAGAAACAAATAAAAAAAGGGAAACTAGAAACACCCTATCAGGGGTAAAGGTACACATGTATTTCCAGATAACACAGGGAGAAAGAAGCTGAGAATGCTGGGAGTGGTGCATTGCAGTGGCTGTGGGGTGAAAATTTTCAGAGACCTTCTAGAGACTGGTGCTGCCCCATCTATTCTTCACATTCCTCTCTCTCGGTTGAGAAAGGAGGTGCTAGACTCCAGGATGTGTTGGATAGGATTCTAGGATTCAAAGAATCTCTTCCCCCACCTAGCAGACACCAAGTCTTTTTTTTGTTGCAATTTTTGGCCAGGAAAGACACACTCAGCTGAGGTTTGTTTCCAGGTACATCCTGCGAGCACAGGGAAGTTAAGTGACTTGCTCAAGGTCACACAGCATGTAAGTGGTGGCTGTGGGTTTCAAATCCAGTTCTCCAGGTTTGCAGCTCAGTGCTCTTAACCACTACACTGTACTGCCACCATTACCACAGGGATGCCAGGGAGGAGGAGGAATGGCTGGACTATGGTGGGCTCTGGAAGGGTGGGGTTGGTGGGACAGACACATTTCTCAACCAGTACCACTATGCAATTCCTATGCTGCTCTGGTAGGGCAGCACTGCTGGGAGGAGGCAACTGCAGTAGTGACCAGGGATGATGTGTGGACCCTCCATAGTGGAGACCCCAAGCAGGGTGGTAAAGGACCTCAGAGGAGAAAGCAACTTCTGGTGGGGGACTCAGTTGTGAGGGGTATAGTTTTGGGAATAGGAAAGAATAGGAAGAGGCAGGTTAGGTGCCTGTGTGGTGCTTCTGTCCAGAGGGATGGGAAGTGGATCCTGAGGATTGCTAGGGCAGCAGGATGTGAGGGGCAGCAGGATGTGAGGGAGAGCTGAATGTCATTGTCCAGCTGAGGACTAATGACCTAGCTAGAGACAGGGCTGGGATAGTGGAGGGGGAGTTTAGAGGGCTTGGAGGAGTCCTAGGTAGCTCACTTGGTGACTTTTGCTCAGGTGCTGCCTGTCTACAACAGTGGGAAGGAAAGAGATCCCTGCACCAGGAGCTTCAACTCATGGCTGAAGGAATGGTGCAGAGAGGATGGGTTTGGTTACACTGGGGATTAGGGACCCACCTGGGAGGATAAGGGCCTATACAGGGGCGATGGGCTGTATCCATCCAGGAGGAGAACCATAGTCCTCAGCGGACAGTTTAAATGTTACTTCAGTGAACATTTAAACTAGCTGGGGTAGGGGTGGAAGGAATCGGGGAGGCAAAAACCGCCCCTCCCACAGGCTGAAGTAGAGAGCAGGGAGACCCTGAGGAGAAAAGAATCCCTCAGTGTGCAAATTAATAAAAGAAACAGGGTGGTAGAGGCAAAGGGGAAGGGAACAAGAGCATTAATAAGAGATGGGGGAAGGAGGGAGAGCAAAAAGGAAGAAAGAGTGGGCTACAAGCGGAGTGGAAACAAAATCTAGAAGGCCATTTATGCACGTGCTAGAAGTTTAGGAAATAAGACTCTGGACCTAGAGGCCATCATAGCAGAGGCCAGCCTATATACTGTGTCCATTACTGAGTCATGGTGCACTGGAAACCATGACTGGGACATAGCCATACCAGGTTATACTCTGTTCAGGAAGGACAGGGTGAGAAGGAAAGGAGGGGGTGTGGTGCTTTCTGTGAGGGAAAGCATAAAAGCGATGGGGGAAGAAGTACTTTAGGTCATCGTGAAGATGGGGAATGAGCCACTATTCGTCCTGGAGTGAGCTACAGACCTCCAGTAGAGGAGGAGGAATGTGCTAAGGCACTGGTGGAAACCTTTGGCAAGATGGCAGAAAAGGGGGAGGTGCTGCTGGTGGGGGAATTCAACGTGCTGGATGTAGATTAGAGCCTTCCAGCAGTGGCTTCAGCTAGAAGCAGGGAGTTTCTGGACTCTCTGCAAGGGGCGTTCCTCAGGTAACCAGTCAGTGAACCCACTCGTGATGGCACAATACTGGACCTGGTACTCACTAACAGGAACAGTGCTGCAGATGTCAAGGTGGGAGGCCACCTGAGGACCAGTGATCACCATATGTTGTGGTTCAGTAGAAGAACAGTTGTGGAATTGAACCATACAAGGGCAAGGGTCCTGGACTTCAGATTTTGTAAAGATGGATGAATTCCCCTGGGGTGACCTGGTGAGGGGGGTGGCCTGGTTAGGGTGGAGAAACGGCAAAGCTAAAAGGGAGCACAGCAAAGGTGAAATAAAAACCTCTGCATCAAACAAGTGCACAAAAGCAAGAGGAAAAAGAGACTGCTATGGCTTGCGAAAGAGGTGGTGGAAAAGGTAAAGGCTATAAGGGTAGCATTCAGAAGGTATAGGGAGACACTGGGGGAGGAGGATAGGGAAGTGTATCAGGGAAAACAGAGGGAAGCAGGGAAAGTAGTGAGGAGCACAAAGGTGCAAACTGAATAGAGAATAGCCCAGGAGGTAACAAAATGTTCAAGACATTTTTTAGGTATGTAAGTAAAAAGAGGAAGACTGGGGTGGGATTGAAAGGTTACAAAGGGAATTGGGGGGGAACTGTGCAGAGGGGGAGCAGAAAAAGGCAGACATCCTCGATTACCGGTAATACTTTTGTTCAGTGTTCACAGAGGAAGAAGGGGAGGGGCCACAAAAAAGTAACAGAAGCTTTGGAGGGAGGGAGATGGACACTAGTCCTTTTTTTTTTAAGACGACAGAGTCCTGAAGTGACTCACTAATCTGAAGGTAGACAAAGCAATGGGACCAAGTGGGGTGTATTCAAGGGTATAGAGAGAGCTCAGAGAGGTACTGGCTGCACCTCTGACAGTCCTGTTTAACAGCTCACTAGAAACAGGAGTGGTTCCAGAGAACTGGAAGAGGGTAGATATAGTCCAACTGTACAAAAGTGGTAGTATTTTTTATTTTTATTTTTTTCTTAGTAGGGAGGAGACTGCAAATTACAGGCCAGTCAGCCTGACATCAGTGGTTGGAAAGTTAAAGGAATCACTGCTGAAAGAAAGGATTGTGGAATATCTTTAATCCAGTGTGTTACAAGATCTGAAACAGCATGGTTTCTCATGGGGAGGTCACGTTAAATTAATCTAATAGGTTTTGTTTGACTGGTTGACAAAGGATTTGCATCAAGGTGGAGTGGTGGATGTGGCCTACCTAGATTTCAGTAAGGCTTTCAACACCGTTCCACATAGGAGACTAGTAACCAAGCAGGGACACTTAGTAGTGGGTCCAAAGGTGGTAAACGTGATAAGAAATTGGTTAGGGGATAGGTCACAGAGGGTGGTGGTAAATGGAGTTCACTCTGAGGAAGGGAGAGTGACCAGCGTGGTGCCTCAGGGATCAGTGCGGGGACAGGTCCTCCTTAATATCTTTATAAGTGACATTGCGTAGGAGCTGGAAGGGAAGACCTGCCTCCTTTGCTGATGACACTAAAATCTGAAATAGGGTGGGCACTCTAGTGTGTGTGTGTGTGTGTGTGTGTGTGTGTGTGCGCATGCATGTGTGTGTGTGTGTGTGTGTGTGTGTGTGTGTGTCTAAAGGATGAGCAGAGACCTGAGAAAACTAAGAGGTGGTAAAGGATATAGCAGCTGGGTTTCAATGCATAAAAGTGCAGAATAATGCACTTAGGGCACAGAAACTCAGTGGTGGAGTGGTATTGACTACAAAGCAGGAAAGGGACCTGGGGGTAATCATATCAGATGACCTAAAGGTGGCCAGGCAGTGTGGCAAGGCAGTCGGGAGGGTTAGAGGGATTCTGGGATGCATAGGGAGGGGTCAGGTATCACCAGCAGAAAGAGGGAGGTAGCGTTGCCTCTGTATAGATCGCTGGTAAGACCTTACCTAGAGTACTGTGTCCAGTTCTGCAGACCACATATCTGGAAGGACATAGACAGCATGGAGGCGGTCCAGAGTAGGGCAACTAAAGTGGTGCAGGGTCTGCATCAAAAGCCCTACAAGGAGAGGCTGAAGGACCTCAATATGTACGCTCTGGAAGTAGGGAGGGTGAGGGGGGATATGTGGAGACCCTTAAATATCTCACGGGGGTAAATAAGGTACAGGAGGGAAGTATTTTTCAGAAGAAAAGATGAACAAGAACAAGTGAACATGCTATGAAGCTGGATGGGGGTAGATTCAGGAGAGATGTGAGGAAGAACTTCTTCATAGAAAGAATGATGGATTCCTGGAACAGCCTTGCAGCATAGGTGGTGGGGGTGAAAACTGTGGTGAGGTTCAAGAATGCATGGGATAGGCACAAGGGAATCTTAGAGGAAAGGAAGGGGCAAGGGAGAAAAAGCTGTAGCTCAAGTATGGTCTGCAGCAATAATGTAGGTAGGGAAAAATGGGCAGACTGGTGGGCTAAAAGGTACATGTTTGCTGTCAAATTCTATGTTTATAATATTTCATCAATGTTTGAAGATCTGAAGGATAGTAGCCAGATGGATGTCTGTTGGAAAAACAGGGGCTGCAACAGCAAAGGCATGCCTTCTTGCAGATTTCAGATGTGATGATGCGACCCACAGTAGCACATGGATCATTGAATGGGTGTCTCTCCCAGGGTTATAGGGGATCAGGAGCTTGAAGAAGCCCAATCCATTGAGGGTTGTAAATGTCAACAAAAGGACCATGCAGTTTATCCCATCTAAGAAACAGCAAGTGCAGAGTGCATACACTGACGTATTCTGGCCTCCAAATGGAAGTTAGAAGAATTGCTGCCATGTTCTGCAGAAGCTGCAGACATTATGCCTGACCTCAAGGCAGACCCTTGTAAGGTACATTCCAGCAGTCCAGATGAGATGAGATGAGATGAAAGCCTGTATCAGTGTGTTCATGTCAGCAGGTGCAAGAAAGAGTCATAATCTGGCAATGTTGTTCGGATGACAAAAGCAGTCCCTGATTACTGCCAACACATGAGATTCAAGTGTTAACTTCTCATCAAGGAATATTCCCAGTTTGCAAACCACATTACCCATCTCAAGCTAATGCCTGTCAAGGATGGGCAGCCTGAGGCTTCATGTAATGTTTACACCTGCTGATCTGAATCTACCAGCAGTAGTTCAATCTTATCTGGACCCAGTGCCTGCCAGTTGGAGACCTTCCAGATGTTGTTATCCAGCAAGCATGGCTCTGATAGTAGTAGGGAAATGCTCACATCAGACACAAAGAACAGGTACAGATGTGTAGTATTGGCATATCAGGGAAACCCAACATTGTATCTCTGTATGGTTTCTCCAGCAGTAGCATGTACACAGTGAACAACTCTGGGAATGGGACTAACCTTTGGCATACTTCACATTCAGGAGTTAACTTATTGACCATTACTGGAGCAATGCAGGAATGGCAACAGAATCTTCTGTGTGTCTTGAGTCTATCTAACATCACCTGGTGGTCCACAACGTCAATTGCAGATGATAGATTGAGGAGAGTAAAATACTGCCACCTCACCATGATCTGTCACCAGGGGGAGATCATTGCAAACCTCAACTAGTACAGCTGCAGTATAATGATTCTATCAGAACCCAGACTGGGATGGCTCATAGATGCTGTTTTAATGGTGCTTACCAAGCTACTCTGCAACCACTTTCTTGATATCCTGAGTCAGAGACAAAGTGCTGGAGGCTACGAAATCCCTTGAAGTTTAATGAACTCACAAAACCATGGACAGAAAGATATCTGGGTGAAGAATACGGTTTTCTGCAGCTGTGGTGGTGGTTTTAAGCCCTGTTGTTCAGCAGTGGGTAAAGTGACCACTGTGGTTCCTCGTGAAACCTAAAAGATTAATTACAGTAATTGTGGTCTAGGGACCCTTTTGAATTGCAATTTACCGTATGAACTTGATGCATTCTCTTTCAAATAGAGAGAGTCAAGGATCTGAAGATCTGTACTCAGAGTCATTATGGCCCACCTATATGAGGTGCCCTGTCTCCATAACTCCTGAAGGAAGATATGGCGATCTGTTTCTGCAGTTATTGCAAGGGGCTCCCAGTGATCTAAACATCAATACCCCCAGACACCAGAGCACCGTTGGTCATACATTATCAAGGACACATTGCCAGTTGGTTAGTGAATCGAGAGGCGAGGGGTTAGGTTTGCATAAATAAAGGTCTAGTACTCTGAAATTGAGTTTCCATTTCCTACTGTACATGCCCATTATAGAAAACAAACAAAACAAAAAACTGTGAAAGTTTGCAAAATTACTGCATTTCACCTTCACTCAAGTTTGTGAAATGCAGAAAAAATGTTGTTCCTCTATCACTCCCATTAAACATGCTAAAATTTTTCTCACTCTTCCACCTCCTGCCAGTGTTTACACAGGTAATTGTTGGGCAGCGACTGATCCTGGTGGGTTAGAAGGTGAAAACCCCTTTTTATTTATTTTATGTATTTTTTTGTTTTTGTTTACTGGGTAGGGTATACTAGGCAAACAAAATATAGAATAATGCATGGAGAAGTATGTGCAATGAGGATTTTATGCACACCCAAGGTATGTAATGTCTCATAAACCCTTAGGGTGAAGCCCGAGAAGTTTATTAAGGCATCGCACACCGAGGGTGTGCATAAAATCCAAGTTACCATATCTCGCCATGTTTTATTTATTTTTTGTAATAAATGGTCCCTTTATTCATTTTGACTTAATTATTTAGTAAAGAAAACATGAATAGAATGTTAGTCTGAAGGGATTTTATTAGTAATCAAATTATACACGAGTTCTTTAACTTTTTTACCATTGAAACACATAAAACTTTCCAAAGTTTGAAGTTAAAGCATTTGAACAGTGGCATCGCCCAGCATGGTTTGGGAGGGACTATAGCCCCCCAATGTAAGTAAAAAGTCCTTCCACAATAATTAGGGTTGCCACCTGTCCTGGTTTTGCTGGGATCGTCCTGTTTCTGAGGTAATCGTTAAGTCTTCTTGGGGTGACATTAAAAGTCCCGCTTTTTGGCATTTATGTAACATTGGTGCTGTGTGCAGCTGATGCCTGACACTGTACAGCTAGCACTAGAATTGATCACTTACTGTAGTTCTCTGATGCCGCAACACAGCTAATTAGCTGCTGTGCTGCTCTATACACACTACAGCCACAGCATCACACCATCGCAATACTGAGAGCGGTGAGCCCGTGTACTTTGAGGCAAAGGCAACAGCATCATCATTTATTATTTTTATAAAATGAACTAACTTTGCATGGGGTCGGGGGGTGAGAGACCAGAGTAAAGATGGCAGATGCCAAAACAGCTGCGAATTGGAACATGAATGGATCCTGAGGGAGACACTTAGCACCGACACACAGCCTGCATAGGACCCACCCTGAGGTAACGACTGATGGGTGCTGAGTGCGCCCTTATGGTGGAATCTCTGACAGTGAGCCGGTGAGCTGTACCTGCTCCCCCAGCCCTCCATACATGCCCTTTATTGAGTGAGTGAGTCAGCGAGATTGGAGATAAGTGAAGGTGGGATGCAAGTTTGTCAAATGTTTGGGTAATTGAATTCAGAGGCGACCATGGGACAGGCATTCTGTCAACTAACCAGAACTAAGTCAGCAATAGTATTAACTAGTAAGATTAATGCCCATCTCACTACACTTAGTCCTTCTGCAAAATTTAAGGAGCAGCAGTCCATGCAGCAGGAGTGTGACTGAAGCAGCGGCAGGTATCAAAGCAATCAGAAATGACTGACTTCTCAAAGGTGCGAGGTAGCTCTGGTGTCTGCACCCTGGAGAAATGTTTCTTGGTCGGTGAATTAACTTAAAATTGATACCTGGTTATTAAAATCCTATGAATTACTTCCTCTGTGCTGGTTAAAAAGAGAAGGGTAATTAATGTAAGCTTTACATGATAGTTGTAACAAAAAAAAACAAAAAAAAAAAACAGTAACAGGCCATCATGAAACTCCTCTAGTATGTAAAATATTCTGCTTCTGCCATTATTTCTGTCTGGTACTGGTTTTCTTGGCTGTTAATTAATAGGGGATAAGAATAGAAACATAGAAACATAGAATTTGATGGCAGATAAGAACCGCTTGGCCCACCTAGTCTGCCCATTTTTCTACCTGATGGATAAGCTGCAGATCCTAGTTAACCAATAGCCTACTTCCTCCTACCCCCCACTAGGACTGCCTTTTGTCTGTCCCATGCATTCATGAATTCCCCCACTGTTCTTGACTCCATGACTTCCTATGGCTATTCCATGCATCCACAACCCTCTCTGTGAAAAAATACTTCCTCACATTACCTCTAAGCCGTCACCCCTCTATCTTCAAATTGTGCCCTCTTGTTCTTGCACATCTCTTTTTCTGAAAGATCTACCCACTTGGACTTTGTTGATTCCCTTGAGGTACTTGAAAGTTTCTATCATGTCCCCTCTCTCCCTTCTTTCCTCAAGGGTATACATATTAAGCTCCTTCAGTCTCTCTTCGTATGTCTTCTTGTGCAGACCCTGCACCATTTTGGTTGCCCTCCTCTGGACAGCCGCCACTCTGTCTATGTCTTTGCGGTGATGGGGTCTCCAGAACTGCACACAGTACTCCAGATGGGGTCTCACCAACTGTCTGTACAGAGGGATAACAACTTCTTGTTTTCTACTGTTGTTGCCTCTCCCTATGCATCCCAGTATCCCCCCAACCTTCCTTACTTGCCTTCTCACATTGCTTGCCCAAAATGAATGAATGAATGAATGGATTCCATAGAGGAGGTGTCTGAGTTTAAAAAGACTGGAAACTGAAGTCCATTATTTCTGCATGTGTATTAAAGGTGTACAGCACAGTGAAATGTGGTTTGGGAGGATGAGCTTGTAACTGAGCTAGGGATTGACATGCACAGCTGCATTGGTGCTTATAACTTAAGTGCTGATTTGTTACTGGGGTAGGGCATATAGTGGGGACCCAGTCGTCATAGCCCTGGCTATGGAGAAGGATTCTTCATTGATGCTAAATAACTGCGGGCACTGCCTTTGATCCAAATTGTGTCTTTCATTAAAATGCAGGCAGTTAGTATGTTTATTTGACCAGACACACTGGTATAGGTAGCTCACCTGCTTGCATGGTTTTCCATACACATTCCCTCTGAATTTATTTTCCACCTCGCATTGCTAGGACATACTGTCTCAAAACACTGGAAACTAGTGCCTTTTTTATTTTATACAAAGTGTAATGTTCCGCAAATTAGCGTATGAGTATTCTGAATTTCTACTTTAAAGTTTGACTTTGCTGTACCTTCTCTGTGTGGGCAGAACCTTTTCCATGTTTTATGGATGTGGAAAAGAGCAGTTCTGAGGGGTGAAATGTGGTAGGTCCTTGTTATCCATGGACCAGCACCCCTGATTGTACCCCCACCTCGTGGACAGCAACATATGTAAGTATATGTACTAGCTTTAGGGCACAGGCACTTATTGTGTAAGCATAAGTGTCAGGATTTGAGTTCTACTGTGTTTTTGCAATGCATATTACTGCTTTACTATATTCTCACAATATATTGTACCACTGGGAGATGTTTTCCATTATATATCATTGTATACTTATAAGTTAGGAAACAGTGCCATCTTTAGTGCTTATGCATAACTGTAACTGCAAGTGACCTTGTAAGCATCACATAACCTCATTGTTCACATATCTTCTGCTAGCTAAGCAACTTTTCATGTTAGTTAGGATAGTTACTCTGGCCACCTGTTTTTGGCCAATTATATGCATTTTATGTATCTTCTTTAGCTGTTGCTATAGTAATTATCAGGGTATATGACCCTTTGCAACACATATTTTCTCTGCGATGAGACTAGACTGCACCCTATGTAGGTAAGGAAGCTGGATGCATTCTCCCAGTGCTTACACTATTCATTGTAAGCCTGCATTATTCTTATTTGCTGATAATAAATTATATTTATCTGGACACCACTTGTCTGTTGTCTCTTCCTTTGCACAGTTTCAACAAGAACCTCAGAAAGGTAATTTTATTACCCAGTTACATTTGGCGACCGTGTACAGGTTGGAATGTACAAAGTGAGGATTCCATTCCATTAACTTTGAATGTCGAGTAATGTAGTGCATTTTTCACCTACTTGGACATACTCATGCTTACAGTGGTTGTTCTGTGATGGACACACTCCGTCTTAGTCTTGGACATGGCACCTCCACACCAGACCCTGATACACTCCCTTTGTGAGTGGCAGTGTAGCACCTTGGCACCACAGTTTGCCCATGGGGAACCGGAAAGCCATTTGGTGATGGCGCCAAAAGGATTTTATCCAGTTTTTCAACTGCTTCTTTGTTTGTTTGCTTATCCCTTGTTTGTCATGCCTGAACTTTGTACTAAACTGACACTTGACATGTCAAACTAACTCTCCTCCCATGTAAAATGGACAGATTTTGCACTGGACATGAAGTCTGCTGAAAACCCATTGCTGCCAATCTCAGAGCACTACATAGAGTCCAAACACAAAGCCAAGAAATAAAACCTTAAAGGTCGCTTGGTTACGGCTCTACATACCGCTGTTGAGAGTCTCAAGGTGAAGTGTGCCTCCCTTGAACTGCGAAATGCATCTCTAAAAAAAGAGATGGACTTGCAGGCATCGGAGTTACAGAAAAGGGAACAGAAACTAGCGGAGGAGACCCAGTCACTCCGCGATGCCAATAACAGATTGTTGCATTGTACTGCTCAAGACTCTGAGCATGAAATTTGCATGTTGAGAGATTATTGTGAGAGATTGAAATGTGATAAAAAAACAGTTAACTTGTTTTAACGATATTTTGAGTGATACGAATGAAGGGTTGAGAGAAGAGAATGCTGAGTTGAAAGAGAAGAATGTGAGAGTGAATCATGAGCTAGACAAAGAGCTTAGGGAAAACGTTGAATTGGGTGGTGCTTACAGAGTATTGCAGCATGAGGTTGAGAAGGGTATTGAGCAGGGCACTGCACGAGTTTGTCACAAGAAGTGTAGAACAAAGATGGCAAAATTGCACCATCAGCAAGAGGTTCTCACTGGCCATGTTAAGGCTATGAATGGGTTCCAGTATACGCCCATTGACACTGCGTCATCCGGGCGATGATGACTCTGACTTTGATGATGAGGCATGCCACATCACGCCCAAGTTCTACCCTCATAGGGCTGTCATTTTCTCCAGCAATCCCCAAGATGGTGCCCACATATGTACATGCTGTATGTTGCCAAGTCTACACAAACATGGTGGAAGCAACGTATTACTCCAAGATGGCAACCCCCATGACACGGGTGGATGGCCTGTCTTCCATGGTGCACCTCCGCTTGCCCCCCTCTCCAGGGAGGACAATACAGAGGTGTGTAGCCTAATTCAAGAGGCCACTACCAACATTATGGCACTGGATGGCTGCTGGAGAGACATCCAGGATCAAATGTTTGAGGACACTGTCACCCAGGACCATGCATTCAAAGCAATCGCTGATGCAGTGGCGGAATATACCCTTCCCAGTGCTATGGAACGTAATGAGTGGAACATGATTCCTCATACTTCCAATCCCCTGCAAGTCACTCACTCTGTCCAGCAAATTGCCCAGAGCATTGGACAGGTGAGCCCGACTGACAATCTCAGTTGCTATTTGAAGAAGGTGCATTCCCTCTGCGAGAAGCTTTCTCTCCAACTCGAGTACCAGGTTCAAGTCTTGCGACAGATGAGCAAACCTACCCTCTGGGCCAAACTCCCAGATATTGTCCGCAACTGCGAGACGCATGCCTACAATGACATTATGGTGGCACTCCTTGCTGCCAATGCCCCAGGTGTCGTTGGAGCCCGCTGAGCCTACAAGGTTAAGCAGAATGTGAAGGAAAGCCCTGTAGCTTACCATCAATGGTTGTGGCTCACCTATGAGGCCGGCAAAGGCCTGGCTGGTGAAGTTGCACAGCAAGACCAGATTGAGTACAAGGATTTGTACATCCGGAACATGACTATGGCCCTTCGAGAAAAGGCTGAATTCAACGTTTACCCAGAGACTGACACCTTTGCGGAAATTCTTACCAAGATGGAGCATGCCTTCCAGGTATACCTCCATAACCTCGCTTCCGCTAAGAATAACAAAGTTGACGCTATCCAAACCCCAGCAGCCCAGGTAGCTGCAGTACAGCCTACCTTGGATACACTTCCCACTATACTGTGGAAGGTAATAACTAGAAGTCTGACACCCCTTCTGATGACAAGCAGTCACACGGGGGGGTCAGAACTGGAAGAACAATAGAAACAAGGACATGAGCAATTGGAAAAACCCAAATGCCAACCTGATAGCAGGTACTGTAACGGCCTCAGCTATCAGAGCCTCAAAGATGCGAACGAGACCCTCCGCAAAATGCTGGAGGAAGCCTGTGCTGAAAAAGAGGATAAGTCTACGTGCACTGTAGCAGCCCTCGCCCCAGCCATGGGACAGCCATGCAGCCAGGGAAATCCATTCCTGCCCTTGACTACCGAGCAACCGAGCAGCTGAGGAAAGAATCTTTTCATGGCATCGACTACTGGCCAGGCCAATGTGATGATCAAGGAGGAATCAACTGAGCAGGCCGCTGTCATGCCTGTGACATCACGTTCACATCGGTATCCCATGCAAGACATGCAGGAGTCCCAGAAAGGTTCTGCAGGTCTTAGAATTCAGGAACAGGAGGATGAAGATGACTCTGAATGTGCAGATTGACAATTACAGGTCCCAGTCCAGATTGTGAGTGACCTGCTTGTCAACACAAATGGATGGCCTTGTGTAAAGGACACCATCAGGGGCCGCCAAATGAACATACTTCTGGATACAGGAGCTGCCATGTCTGTTCTCCATGATGAGAACCCAGCCATGTCTGACTGGTCTACCAGCTGGAAGACCAGTGCACAGGGTGTAGACTGTACTCAGCTACACACCTACCAATCTGTGTCTTTGCCTGTGGTGGTAGGCCACCTCAGGACTGATTTTGCCTTTGACCTCATGGTATTACATCATTACCCCAACATACTGGGAATTGACTTTCTTGTTCTGCAAAGATGTGTAGTGGACCTAGCCAACAGGCTACTTCTCCAGATCAAAGGACAATGTCATGCTGTCACCATTTCAGATTCACGCGTGGTGGCAGCCATATCTCACAACAATAAAAAGTATGACCTGTTTTCTGAACTCGTACCTTTGCTGCAAAAACACATTGATGTGTTTGCTACCAACAATCATGATTGTGGTAGGATGCTTACCACCATTGAGATCCCAGGACCTAACCCTGTGAGACAGAAGCAGTATCCATTCCCTGTTGAAGCCTTGCCATCACTGAGGGAGACCATTCAATCACTACTACAGCAAGGAGTGATTAGAACTTGGGTCTCTGCTGTCAATTCGCCTATTTGGCCTGTGAAAAAGCCAAATGGAGCTTGGAGACTCACAATTGATTACAAGAAAATGAATCAAGCTACCCCCAGTTGTGCCCCAACAGTAGCATCAGCACCTGATGCACTCAAGCTGCTGACACCTGACAAAGGTGGTTCTCAGCTCTTGACATCGCTAATGAGTTTTGGTCACTCCCATTAGCACAGGTGAGTCAATACAAATTTGCCTTCACCTTTGATGGGTGCCAGTACACCTGGACCTGTCTTCCCCAGGGCTTCCATAACAGCCCTTCTCTTCCATCTCCACATGATGGATGCCTTGCAGGGGTTCTTCACACCGCAGTGCCTCTTGCAGTACATGGATGAGTTGTTTCTGGCAACCACCACAAAAGATCATTTGGCCCTCCTAGACAAACTTTTGTTTCTCCTCAAGAGAGCAGGGCTCAAGTGCAGTCTCTTTAAGGCACAGTTGTGTGAAAAACAGGTTATCTTCCTTTGCCTATGCATTGCAGACCAAGGCAGAAGCCCAGCTGTCAAAAAGATCCAGGGCTTGCAGGATCTGCCACTTCCTACTAGCATGGCAACACTCAGACACTTTTTAGGAATGGTAAACAACAGGTACTCTAGGGATTTTATCCCTGATTTTGCCTTGAAGGCTTCTCCCTTGTATGAACTTCTGAAAAAGGATGTCCCATGGACATGGGGCCCCACCTACACTGAAGTTGTGACACAGCTTAAACAGGCCTTAGCCTCAGCCCCAGCACTGATCAATTACAACCCAAACCTTCCATTCCATTTGGAAACTGCCACTTCTGATGTGGCCATGTCTGCACTGCAGGCACAAAAGTACAATGGGTACCACAGGCCCATTGCCTATGCATCTTAAATGCTATCCCCAGTAGAGAGAAAATACAGTCTCAGCGAAAGAACACTCTTGGCAACCTATTGGGCTGTCAAGCACTTTCTGTACATCATTGGGTATGCTCCTATTGTCTTGCATACCTGCCACACCCCAACTAATTTTTTACTTTCAGATAAAGTAAAAGATGATTCAGTCTCTAACACCAGACATACCCACTGGTATTTGCTTTTGCAGGACAGGGACATCAAAGTGCTGCCTGCCAAAATGCCCTCAATCTTGGCCCATGGCCTACTTTACACAGGTACACCCCATGACTGTGCTGTCCAACCCCCTGACTTACCTGAACTTGGACCATTCTTACAGGCTCCACTAGATGTTCTGGAAGATATCGATATGTATCATATCTTTACAGACGGCTCCACCTCCTACATAGATGGAAAGCAGGTGGCAGGATTTGGAGTGCTCATACAAAATCAAGAAGGCGATTTCAGGTGAATTTCCAGAAAATGCAGTTATCTCCTCACAGTATGCTAAATTGACAGCTGTGGCCTGTACTTTGGAAGTCACGTCCCATGGTTACAAGAATGCCATTATTTTTGCAGACTCTAATTGGGTCTGCTCATCCTGTACTGAGTTTTTACCATTCTGGGAGAAAAATAACTTTACATCATCTGATGGCACACCTGTCAACTACAGGGATCAGTTTGTGTACATACACACCCTGACACAGCAGTTTACTCACAAACTGTACATCCACAAGGTAAAGGCTCACTGTAAATCTGACCCTTTCCATGAATTCAATGATTAAGCGGACTCGCTTGCCAAAGCAGGCATTCAAGGGGGAGACATGAACAATGACTCACTCAATAGCTGTAGCAGCTATAGTAGCCGCTAACACCAGGCAGAAACCAGTACCAGAACCTCCACTGGACCTTTCTGCTGCACAGAAATCTGATCCAGAACTGAAAGATGTGTTCAAATTCCTGGATAAAGGAACTGAACAATCCCTACCTATGGGTAGTCCATACAAGAGACACTCTGACAACATACACTTGTCAAGTAATCAGAAACTCATCTGGTATAGGAAAGAAGATACAGGTGACCAATTGTGGTTGCACCACAATCTCTGTGAACTGATTTCATCCATATGGTTCATGATACCACCACTGGTGGACACCAGGGGGCAGAAAATACCCTCCAGAGACTTAAAACTGTCCTGTGGTGGCCTGGCATGGCCAAAGATGTAGAGCACTATGTGGACAACTGTATAGTGTGTGCCCAAAACAAACCAATTTTGGTGAAAAGAAACACCAAATTTTTGCCCCAAAGGCAAACTGGACCATGGAATGTGAAACAAATCAATTTAATTGGCCCCCTTACCAATTCCAGCAAAAACAACAAGTATGCACTTGTTGTCACATATCTGTTCTCCAAGTGGGTAGAAGCGTTTCCCACTAAGAGTAACATGGCAAAGACAACTGCCAAGATCCTGGTGGATCAGTTGTTCTCCTGGTGGGGCCTACTCTTAAAGGCAGACTCAGACCAGGGAACCAGTTTTACAGCTGAGCTGATGAAGCAGACACTCCAACTGCTTGGAGTAGATCAGAGATTTCACATACCTTACCAACACCAATCCTCAGGCCAGGTAGAAAGAGCCAATAGAAGAATCAAACAGATGTTATACAAATTAATCAATGACAATCCCAAGGATTGGGGTCCCTTCTTGCTACTACTACTGATGGCAATCAGGGGCACTCCTGCAGCCCTACTCAGTGCACACCTTACAAGGTTATGACTGGTAGAGCCATGAGGTTACCTGAGCACCTGTTAATCAATCTCCACACCCCTACTGCAGATTGAATATCTGCAGACAAGTAAATTGAAAAGCTTCATGATGACATCATGAAGACAGACCTGTTCGCTGCCAAACAGATGGGTAAAGCTCAACAACAAGCTAAATCTCACTTTGATGAGCATGTCAAAGAAGTCGACTGGCAAGTTGGAGACCAAGTTATGCTTCTTCAATACAGACAACCCACTCATTCATTTGCCAGTAGATGGGAAGGCCCATACCCCATTGTCAACAAACTCAGCCCTGCTGTCTATCAGGTCCGCGTTCAACAGCAAAAGACCACCGATAAGTGATTCCATGCTAATCAGCTCAAATTGTACAAAGGTGACTAAACTTACTTTTTCTGACCCACCTAGGGCAGAATAGTACCCCATACTTAACAAATCTTTTCTGTTTTCTTACAGGTACACTGGAAAGATGGCTATCTTGCACCTCCTCCTCCTCCTGTTGGTGGGACTACTAACATTGACTGTGACTGCTCCAAAATGTAAACCCTTACAGACACACAGACAACGTGTAGACCACTTGCTTAGCAATCTTGATCACCCAACCCCAGTGGGAGTTCATATTACGGTACCCAATAAAATGATTACTGTTAAAGAAGGCTCAGACACCTATATTGATGCTATGGTAATTGCCCCAACAAATCAACACTTTCTATTGCATGGGAAACTGATACAATGGGCTACATGCTCCCTGCAGCTCACCTATCCAAAGGTACATTCCATGGATGGCTCAACACTGACATTTCTAAGAATGGTACTCTCTCTATTCGACAGACTTCTTCTGGATATACCGGTCGGTATAATCTTACTGCTGTTATTGATCCAGATTGGTGTGACTGCCTCTCCTCTGAGGAGTCACATTCTTTCTGTCTTCACAACTATGTAGCTACTGAAGCTTTTTTCCTTTTTGTAGTCCCACCGAGTGAAGAAGAGATGACTGACTGCCCTCCCAGGAGGAAGGTCCTCTTAGTGGTTTGACCGCCACTTCTCTACCAGGAGTCCTCATTAACAATGTACAATTTATGCATGTACCAGTTATTTTAAATCTCACACACTGGAACATAGCTGAGATTGATCTCTGTCACACAACCAATACTTTTAGATTTTATAGTATGATGCTTACAGATATTGTATCTGCTTACCAAACATGTACCAATGATCCTACTGGTGGGCCACACGCCACTGATCATGTAGGAGTCTTTAGACCTGCACCTAATGCTAGAGCTAGACCACGCACTAGGCATTATACTGCAGATGTAATCGGTGCAGCAGGCACTGTTTCTGGCCTCTTTTGGTCAGGCATGTCTATCTAGAATAGAGCAGACATAGCTGCTATTAAAGCACAAACACAAATTTCAGCGAGCTGTTAAAAATTATATTCTACCACCCATATTACATGGTGTAGATGGTTTAAGCAAAGAGGAATGCTTCACCGTATATAACATGCAGGAAATTTCCAAAGGGTTCAATGATACTAAAAACAAGATTAATGAACTGATTTTTCAAAACAATAAGGAGGCAGACTAGCAATATATTAGTCGTGAATTTTTATGTTCTGCCTATGGCTCATGTGTAATTTCCACTGTTAACAGTCTCTTCAGGGATTTGGAAACAGGCAGAATTCCAGATATCATCCTCGACAGGATACTGGGCCGATGGTATTGTACACATTGCAGGTCAAATGGTTGCATTACTGTTGTTTAGCAAACAGTGTTAACATTTCTATGTCTACAGCTAGAAACATTGGATATGTCTCCAGATACCCCAACCAAGCACCTTGCTATTTTACTAAAACTCGCTCAATCCATGAAAGTGTGCTTGTCACCTTCACTGTTTCTTTACCATGCTTTGACCCCAAAATAGCTGTCTTTGACAAACTTGCTACAATGAACTCTATAGGACACCTTGATGATGACATCTACCAAGAGAGGTCAGACTTACCCTCCATGCTTGTCTGCCATCCTGTTCTCCAAGCCTGGGTGGCAACCCACATGAACTGTTGTGCCAAGAAAGGATTCTACTTCCTGTGCCACTGACATTTTTGATATCATGAAACCAGTGTGTGGCTACACTCCAAAACACCTTGACTAGGCCTCAATCTTGGGTGATGATCTGCTGTCCAGTCTTACTGATGTTGACGAGGATGACAAATCCAAGTCTCCACAAGCTGCATCTTCAGTGCCAGATGCCAAAATAGCTCAATACCGAAGCTAACTGGAAGAGGTACATCGCTTCACTGCATGACTCACCAACCAGTCGTTCACCTGCCCTATACATCTACAGCGATGGAAGTTACCAAGTATGACAGTAACGTATAATTCTGATGGACAATATTGCATGGTAACCAATCATAAATCCTTTGCCTATGGTTTAAAAACGTGTGATGTTTCTCGACCTAACTTCTGTTTTACTCCACAGCAGAAAACAGTTATCGGTCACACAGTTATTATGCCTGTTCCTCTCCCTGAACCAGGCATTATTAATACTGATCCCCAGTACCTGCTTGCCTTGTCTCAATATTTGCCCATGTTTAATGTGCACATTGATCCTTTGACTCTTTCCTTGAAATCGCGTTTAGCTAGAAAGGATTCACATTTAATCTATATTAGCAATAATATTTCTAAAGCTGACACTCTCAATGATCTTATTCATGATGGTGATTTAAGCACCACTCTAGGTAATATTTGGTTAGAACTCACTTTTAAAGTTTTTGTTATCATGCAAGCATTTTTCATTGTGTTTCTAATCTTTAACCGCTGCTGTCTGTGATGTACTCTAAGACAACACCAAGAACAACTAAAATTCCTTTACAAGGCTTGTGCGTCGGGCCTGTAAATGACTTTTTATCTCCATCCCACTACTTACCTGGGATTATTGCCCCTTCTGAGGCAACAATGGGGGGAATGTTATCCATGGACCAGCACCCCTGACTGTACCCCCACCTCTCGGGCAGCAACATATGTAGGTATATGTACCAACTTTAGAGCACAGGCACTTATCGTATAAGCATAAGAGTCAGGATCTCAGTTCTAATGTACTTCTGCAATGCATATTACTGCTTTATTATATTCTCACAATATATTGTACCACTGGGAGATGTTTTCCATTATATATCATTGTATACTTATAAGTTAGGAAACAGTGCCATCTTTAGTGCTTATGCATAACTGTAACTGCAAGTGACCTTGTAAGCCTCACACGACCTCATTGTTCACATATCTTCTGCTAGCTAAGCAACTTTTCATGTTAGTTAGGATAGTTACTCTGGCCACCTGTTTTTGGCCAATTATATGCACTTCATGTATCTTCTTTAACTGTTGCTATGGTAATTATCAGGGTATAAGACCCTTTGCAACACGTATTTTCTCTGCAATGAGACTAGACTACACCCTACATAGGTAAGGAAGCTGGATGCATTCTCCCAGTGATTACACTGTTGGTTGTAAGCCTGCATTATTCTTATTGGCCAATAATAAATTATATTTATTATCTGGACACCACTTGTCTGTTGTCTCTTCCTTTGTGCAGTTCCAACAAGAACCTGAGAAAGGTAATTGTATTACCCAGTTACATCCCTCTTAACCTGGGGCAGTTCAGAGGTGTTTGCGTGTGGAGCTTTTCAGAAAAAAGTATTTTAATGTCAGCTTCTGGGTCAGGGTAACTCCTGTTCACCTGTAAAATGCCTATGAAATGTAGGAAAAGTGATCATTTTCAGGTACAAATCTCAAAATTTTCTGGGGGATCATGCCCCCAGGCCCCCTAGCTTGGTTAAAATTTTAACTATGGGGCATTAGCCCCCTCAACTGTATAACTCTGGTGAAGCCCCTGCATTTGAAGGGTTCTTTGCAGCTTCCCCTGCTACCCCCCCCAAGCAGTCCCGTCAAGCCTAAATCAGCAACTAAGAAAAGTTTATGTAACTAATTAAAAGTAGTGCATTAAGTAACAGGCTGAAAAATGTTGTGAACAAGAACAGCAAATTCTGATCCGTGCCATTGTCAGTGTTTAGATATTTATGTTTCTAGTCTGCTGCTACTTTTTTTTGTGACACTTTTTCGGTTTATGAAGTGTTCGCAAGTGGCATTGCTGCTTGGCGGTTTCTGTCAAGGCTGCATGAAGCAATACGGAGCTCAAGCTGAGAGCATGAGTTGACAGTGTGAGCTGTGAGCATGAGGTGTCAGCGTGAGCCAAGTCCAAAAGGACTTAGTAGGAGTTCTAAAACATTGATTTTAGGATTTGGGGGAAATGTGGTTAATCAAATTGCATTATACATGGGCAATTATACACGGATGTGTATAACACAGTTCGCCAGTCACTGTCCACAGCTGATAAACATCACTAGCCATTTATTATTATAGAATAATGTATGTGCACTTGTGTATTATGAGTTTTTTTCGCCCACCTGAGGTGTGTGATGCTACTTAAATCCTGAGAGCAAAGCTTGAGGTGTTTAACTAGCCATCACATACCGAGAGTGTGTGATGCACAGATGGTGAGTGAAAAAAAAAAGAGTAATATCACATCTGCACATAATTTTTTATAATTGCTGACTGCAGCATTTATCAGCCTGGCTGCATCCCCTGATGCACTACTATTAAGAACAAAGGCACAGAGGAAAACAGATATAAGGAACAGAGGTTTACTTAATACAACACTTACACACATACACTGGGACTGCTGTCAAGTCTGAGAGAAAGTCTGTGTTGTTTGTATCTGTAGTGAAGTAAATCTTTACCTTTGTTTTTTTGGGATTTTCTATACCTTGGTGGTGGTTGTTTCTGTTTAATTCTGTTTTTTCCTTTTGGTTTCCCAGCTGTGTACAGTAGCTGTTTTCAGAGGGCAGTGAAAGAAACAGTGACAGAATTCCTCAGTTGACAACTAAACCACTAAACCGTGAATTTGAGGCACTGAGCTGCAGTGTCGTGATGTCTTGAGCACAAGGGGGGGCAGGAGATATGTGCAGTGGTAGAAAACTGTGACATGTAATGATTTCAGAACTAAAATGAACCATTTTTAAGCAAAAACAGCAATTTATGTTATGGCAGGCTTTTTCTGTACAAAGAAAACAAAACATTGACATTTAGTGATAACAATCAGTTACCTGGTTATTACGGGGCTCCATAATAATCAGGTAACCGGTTGATATTAATCAAACAGGATATTACGGGTTTCAAAGTAATTGGCACCCAGTTGATAAGCACTGCTACAAGTAATTATGTGCCTATTTACAAGTATGAAGTGGGAGAGTTCAGAGGGGATAAACAGTGAAATACACAGGACAATAGGAGCCAACGGACCTGGCGAGGAATACGATATCAGTACAATCTACAGATGAAAACACAAGACACAGAGCATATTACAGTTATACATAGCAAACGCATAAGTTTGTCACTGGAGCATGATACAAATAGATACTTTATTTCTATAGCGCCCATTTCTAGAGACTCAGAGCGCTTCACAATTGAAACACAATACAACAATTTTAAAATATTCATAAAGCACAAAATTGAAACAAGCAACAATGCCCATACAACATAATATATATAAAACTATCTATCCAATCAATTAAAATCTGATTCATACTATCTACAAATTAAAAGCCTGGCTAAATAAATATGTTTTTAGTCCTTTTTTGGAGGTATCCACCAAGGGTGCATCCTGCAGCTGTTTAGGTAATAAGTTCCATAGGTAGGTGCAGCCACCGAAAATGCTCTATCACCAGAGTGACGCAACCTAACCCTAGAAACATTAAGAAGACAACCCTTGGTGGAATGGAGAGCCCGAGATGGACGGTGAAGCACAAAGAGATCTTACAGGTAGACTGGTCCCCCTCCATGTAGGGCTTTATAGGTCAGTAATCTGACCTTGAAGGCAATCCTCCACCTAACCGGCAGCCAGTGCTGTTTGCAGAGGACAGGCATAATATGATCATGCCTACTAGCACCCGTCAATAATCTTTCCACCATGTTCTGCACCAGCTGCAGTTGGCAGAGGTTACCTCCAGATAGTCCTAGGTACAGGGCATTGCAGTAATCCAGTCTAGACATTACAAAAGCATATACTAATAAGGCTAGGTCCTCAGGGGGTAACAAGTTCTGAATCCGGGCAATGTTCCTCAGATGATAGAATCCACTCTTAACAACGGCCGACACCTGAGTGTCAAATGTCATGCCACTGTCAAGGATCACACCCAGATTCTTCACCCATTTGGATAGGGTCAGTGGCACCTCCTCCAGTACAAGACATGGGGGTTTTCATAGACTCCCATCCCCCCATGATGTCCCGGATCCACCACCAGCACCTCCGTCTTGTCTGGATTGAGTCCCAACCAGTTATGGGACATCCAAGTCCGGATCTCAGACAGGCAGTTGTTAAATAACCAAAGACCGCCACCTGCTTACTTGGTGCACAGGACAAGTATAGCTGAGTATCATCTGTACAGCAGTGAAAACCTAGCCCATACCACCTGATAAAGTCTTCCAATGGCAGCATGTACGCTGTGAACAATAAGAGCAACAAGACCGACCCCTGCAGAACACCACAGGTTAGAGGCTTCGGGCTAGATGATGCCAACCCCATCACCACCCTCTGCACTCTACCTGTCAGGTATGACCTGAACCATTTGATGACCTTACCGGACAGGCCATACCAGAACTGCAGTCAGTCAAGCAGCACCTCATGGTCCACAGTGTCAAATTCCACTGAGAGATCCAGGAGGACCAAGATGGAACGAACTCTCCTGTCTTTCACTATTGGAAGATCATTAAGCACCTTCACCAGGGCAGTCTCCGTATTATGCCCAGCCCTAAACCCAGACTGGAAAATCTCATAGGTGGAGGACGAAGCAAGCTGCTCCTCAAGCTGAATTGCCATCACTTTTTCTATAACCTTCCTTAAAAATGGGAGGTTAGAGACTGGCCTGTAGTTGATGAGACAGTCAACTACAGTCCTCTCCAGGTTATTTACCTATAGCAAATAACCCAGAGAGGAGAGCTTAGTTGGTTGAGCACATAAAATTAACATACTTAATGTAAATATCCCAGATGAGAGAGTTCATCTGGCTGCCTGTAGAAGTGAGGTGAATACACAGTTCACATATACAACCACAACATGAGGCAAATTAGAGAGGCAGATCCTAGTACACAGTGCAAGAGGAATGTTTGGAATCTATCAGGAGCAACAGCAGGTGGACAAACCCTTTCCAGAGTGCTCCTTTAAGGACGCCATATGAGGGAAGTCTGGGATGCATAGTGGGAGAGAATTCCAAATCTTTGAAGTGAAGATGGAGAAAGCCTGTTTACCTATCTCGGGAAAACATTTGCAAATGTGGAAAAGGGAAGTATCAGAAGATCTGAGCAAATGGGATTGGTGAGGCAAGAACGTGAGGGCTATGGGTGGGGCAGGGGAGAAGGATCTTAATAGCTTATCAATAAAGCAGCCTAGGGAATAATACTGGAATGCAGAGGGAGAGAGACAATTCAAAGAAGCATAAAGGGATTAGTTGTGGGTTAGTCAAAGGGATGACAATAAGAAGCTCCAGATGTTATTATAGGTCACCTCCCACTTGTGAAGAGCAGTACTGGGGACATGAGAAAAGACAAGTTGGTCATATTGGAGTCGAGGGAGGAGGACTCCCTGGGAGATGGTGAGCCTAGCTTTTGGGATGAGGAGTGCCTGCCATGGTATGCAAGCTGCAGTCTGGAGTTAACTGCTTTACAGGTTATTTTTTTTATTTTATTTATTTATTGAGTTTTTAGATTACACCTGTGAGCAGTTGCTCATTTATGGGTTCCACGTCAGTTAAAAGGACAAAGGTACATCAAAACAGTAGTACATGTTTTAGACAGGGTAACAGTAAGATACAGTAATACAGTAGTACATTCTTAGAGTTCCTATAGTGAAAACACCAAATTTAGGATCATAGGCAGCAAGTAATTTGCCTGAGTCAAAGTTAGGGCACCCTACTGGGTTGCATGAGAGGAGATGATAGTAGGAGGATAGTGGTAAGGGTGCTAGAGGGTGGTAGGGAGTGGGGGAGTGTACAGAATGGGTGGAGTAGAGGTGGTAAAGGTTGTGAGATAGGGTGGTGACCTGAAGTGCTAAGGATAGATCACGTCAGACGAGTAGGTTAGACATGAGATAATAAAGCTAGGGTGCCCTTGAGGCACAGGATGAGTGATAGTGGAGGCAGTCAGAGCTGCTGGTTGAGATAAGGTCTGTCATAGTTTGTATTTGAAAACATCAATAGTTGCAGCATCAGAAATGTCAGGTGGTAAGACATTGGTCCAGTGAGGAGCATGGTGACAGAATGCGCGCTGTGCCAAGGCAATGCGGAGTCTAGAAATTTTGTAGATCTGGATGGTAGAGTTCCTTGTGAAATGGGAGCTTGAGTGCATGGTTAGAAGTTTCTGGACCCCTGCCGGTAGTAGACTGAGAGAGCATTTCTTGGCAAGAAGGCAAGATTGGTATCTTATTCTGTCTTTTAATTGGAGCCACCCGGCCTGTGAGTAGAGGTCACAGTTGTGTGTGAGTCTTGCAGCACCAGTGAGAATATGACATGCCGTATTAAGCATGATGGAAATGCATTGTAGGGCGGTGTCAGTTGCTGATCCATAGATAGCTAGTCCATAGTCAACAAGGGAGACTATTGAGCTTTTGATGGCCAGATTCAATGTCTCATAGGTTAAGCAGTGCTTGTGGCAGTAAATAAGCCCCATTCTTGTATTGATAACCTTTGCAGTGTCATCAGTTGGACATAAGACAGAGTGGAGTCTATTGTGATACCCAGGTATCTGAAAAACTGGACGTGCTCCAGGGTGTCACCACTTTCATTTCTGATTGCAAAGGGTAATGCTATGAACTTACTCTGGGTGCTGGAGTACAGCATTGTCTTTGTTTTTTTACAGTTCATGATTAGTCTATGCACCTTAAGCCATTTCTCTGTGGATGAAAATCCCCTTTGGAGTTCTGCTGTTATTTGTTCCAGATGGGGGTTTCTGGTGAAAATAACTGCATTGTCTGCATAAAGGAGCATTTGTTACATGATGTGATGGTGCCATATACATTTAGCACTGTCGCCTTGAATCTGGGCTGTGCGGATTGCAGGAACGGTCTGCCGGACAGGCCTGGCGAGTGATATTAGGGTGAGTAGGAAGATGCCCCCTACAGTCCCAAGTGTCAAGTGGGACATGGTTGCAATGGCTGTGGAGTCAGAAGGGGGTAGTTCAGGGCAGAGTATTCTGGACAATAGTAGGAGTCAAGCAGCTGGGCAGGGGCTGGCGGCGGCAGCCAACCAGCAGGGGACTGGGGTCAGAAATACAATAGGGGGATTAGGCAAATGAGAATGTGAGGTCAGTTAGAGAGAGTAGGGAGTAGGGAGGAGGTTGTGAAAAGGACTGGGTGTAAATCAGCACCGCTTTTCAAGAGGCAAAGGCCTGATCAGTTGAGAAGGGTCAGACTGAGCACTGGTTCAGGCAGGGTGAGCGATAGAGGCTAGAAACAGTCGAAGGTTAGAGCAGAGGGAAAAGCGCTGAGTGGCAGCCGCTGGCAGGCAGTTAGGACTGAGAAGTATTTTTTCAAAACTCTAGCAAACACTATAGCCTATGAATCTTTAGCAAATCTAAACAATACAGGTAGTGAAATGGTACAATTTCAAGCTAACAGGCTAGAAATTCATACATATATTAGTAGTAATAAGCGTCATATCACCAAAGGAATATGGGCAGTGAAGAGCGATTAAGGGGGGGGTGCATACCTCTCGATCTCTCAGCATTAAAAATCATAGCACTGGCCTTCAATAATCATAGCAAAGGGCCAGAATGTGTAGCACTTTCTTATTTTAATCAGTAATATGTCTACAGATAGTGGGCCCCATATTGTTAGTGATAAGGAATGTTTCTATCAACTTAATTCAGTAATTTAATAGTTTGTGTGTCCAGAAATAGCTCTAACATTATGAGGAACATCAGTAAACCTGTGAGAAGCAAGGGTAAATTTGAGTGTGAAAATCATAGCGCTATGCGAAATTCATAGCAGTTGAGAGGTATGGGGGGCGTATAGTTAACAATGAAAGATCCTCTTACTTCAGTCATGCTGCAAAAAAAAAAAAATGTTCCCTATAGTGGCAGATTTTTATAATCTGCTAATGGGAAACTGGACACAAAAAAAAAAGAAAAAAAAAGTAGAAAACAGGCTTTTTTAAAGGCAGAAAGGGGAAGACTTGTAGCATCAGAACAAAAAGGACAAAAGAAGTGGGCGGGGGCTGTTAGGGGTTGGGGGAGAGACAAAGAGATGTGCAGGGGCAGGGAACAGGAAAAGGATTTACACAGTCAAGGCTCAAATTCACTTCTAAAATCAATTCAGTACTTAAATGACTGTAAGGATTAAACAGATTATTAAAGTCTACCACACAAATTCAACTAGAGACAGAGGGAATACAGTAGCTAGAGATGTGATCAGCAGGAAATAGTGTGGGCCACTTGGAGATCAGCTTTCACTGCCACCAAATTCAAAGTCAGGGCTAATACCTTGCAGATTCAGCTAACCTGTAGCACACAGAGGATTAGGGAGATACAAAGAGAAACCTCAAGGACAGGACCTAGGGTGACACCGAGACATCTGAAATCCTCCTCGGTGGAGAGGAGGGAGCCATCCGGGCATTGAATAGAAAGGGGTTCAGCACAGGATTTGAGTCTAGCCTGGGACCCAGATTTCAAATCAAATCAAATCTTTATATTTATCCAGGCGATCATCATTGAGCAAGCTCATTTACAAGATGGACCTGCTGTTAACATAGCTGGGGTCTTTGAGGAGTTGAGAACAAGCTTATTTTTTATATAGCATTATTTTTATTTAAGTTTAATTTCATAACAAGACACATCAAATTATACAGGTGTGCATAACTTCACGTACAAAGTTCTATCCTGTTGTTCTCATATACTTGTAAAGTGCAATAAACTTAAACATTACATACAGACAACTTTGTCAGTGTCACATTTCATTTTGCTGAATATGTTTCAAGTTAAATATGCTGTATCAGTTAATTAGTTGGCCAATTAAGACTGTGATCGGAGGTGGGTTACATTTTGTTATTCTAGACTTATTGTAGCTGGGTACATTCAGAAAAGTTTCCCATACCTTGTGGAACACATCAAGTCTGCCTGTGGTGTAGTAGGCAATGTGTTCATTCACAACCTGGAGACCCAGTTTACTCACCCATTCTTCTACTGTAGGAGGTTTGTCTCCATTTTGACAAAATTAGTACCCACCCATAATGCTTTTAGCCAGGATTTCTGTTTCCTAGTGGCTTGCATCATATGTTTACACATTCCCATTATACATGTCAGTTCTTTACTGGTCTGGGAATCTGTATTCCCAGTGCTTCCTCACAGATGTTTAAGAGCCCCTTCTACATAATTCTGTGGCTTTTCCCAGTTCCACAATATGTGACCTACTGTATGTCTGCCTCATGGACATCACAAAGTTTGACGTTATCCGAGGATAGTAGTTTCATATTTTTGAGCTGGGCCGGGGTTCTGTAAAATCTATGTAAAATCTTATGCTGGATGGGTTTACCCTGCACATCTTTTATTAATCTGTATCCACTCTCCAAGAATCTCAGCCATTCCTTTTCAGACATATGGATCCCCAGTTCCGCCTCCCATGCCTGTTTTGCATGTGCTGGGTAGGGCATACACTGCTCCCTCAGTACTGGATAAGTGCGAGCTGACCCACCTTTAGTTGCACTAATGGCTAGCAATACGAGTGGCCATCTCACTCACTCTGGGTACCTATATCCTGGTTCTAGTGTAGATTTGAGTGCACACTAGAGTTGCAGGTACCTCCAGAACTGAAATCTGGGTATTGTGTATATATCCCTGATGTTCGGGAAATATAGTAGGACTTTTGTGTCAGAGTCAGTCAGGTCACCTATTTGTTGAGTACCTTTTTTTGTCATTTTTTTTTTCTTTGGTAACCAGGTAAGGCCCACTAGGCACAAGTGCCTGTTTTAACAGGTGACCTGGTAGCATTGGGGTGGTTGAGTAAGTTGCTGAGAGTCACACAGTACGCAAGTGGAGGTTATGGGAATCAAACCCAGATCTGTTGGATATACCAAGCTCATTCACAACTCGTTATGCTAGCCTGCAGGCTATAATACTAGCCTGCAGCCTTCCAGCCTACATCTTGCAAAATTGCACCCACACCCTAATCCTATTATTCTGCCACAAAGGTTCAAGTACCAGGGGAAACTCAACCATTTTGTGAGTTTCCTAGTTGTGTGTCATGCATACATGCAACCTTCTTCATTTTTGTTTTTCAAAAACAACTTTGTACAATATTTGCATAACTGATGTATTTACAATTGTACTTAAGTGTTATGTACAAATTGTGTTTGTATCTATGTTTTCTCTGTTTGTCTGTATAACTTGTATTATATTTTTATACCTGGGTCAAGCCTAAAAAAGGATGCTTGGCCCAGTGCTCTTTCCTGGTTAATAAAATAAATAAAATACCAAATAAAAAATACCAAGTGCCTTCTATACAGGAGTGTGAATGAAGTATTGTGAGTAGGGTGTTGTATATGCACCCTGCTGGTATATCCATGCCCAAAGTGGATCCCTCTGTCTGGCACCAGGCAGGGTTTTCTATGGATGTAACCATCAGGAACCAGAATATGGAATGTTGCAAATGATACAACAGGTGGCATCCCTGCATCCCTGCATCCAGGGTAGACCAATGCCCCTACACTCCAACAAGCTTTTTTTTTTAATGAGCCAGTCCTGGACCTGGGAAAATCCTGTGGTAATGAAGTTTTGATTTCAGAAGTGGAAGGAGAGTGGAGATATAACACAATGTCATCAGCTTACGTAATTGAGGAGCTGTGGGACAGGGTGGAGGGAGGATCATTGATAAAGATAGAGAAGAACAGGGGGCCAAGTATACAGCCTTGTGGGACACCACGTTGGATGGGTAATAGGGAAGACACAGTAATACTGAAGTTTACATACTGCTTTCTATCTATAAAATAGCTCAAAAACCAGGAGGCAGCATGCTGGGAGAGGCCAGTTGAAATCAACAATTGTAGTGGAGAAAGGTATGGTTGACTGAACTGAAGGCTTTTGAGAGGCCAAAAAGATTATCCCCATTTCTACAAATTTAGCTGGTTCTTCTGCCTTGACCACACTAAAAACGTGTAGACCCCACCCATTATGATGTATCTAAACACACCCTGATTAGGTCATTTTTTTTTTTTTTTGCTACGTCCAGTCTGCAACTTGGTGGCATCTCGGTACACAGCTATGGTCACTGGGAATCCAATTTGGTTTAACAAACAATACACTCAGTCTTCAAGGGTGCATCCCCACCATCCAGTTCCCCCATAAAAGTCAGGGAAAGGTTTGTTTCCTGTTATGCCTTAACCCTCTCCCCCCTCCAAATAAAACAGGAATGTGGCACCCCATCCTAGATCTTTGCATCTGAGAATTCAGACATTTGGGATGTTTTCTCTAAGGGACATATCCCTGCTCTTCAGGTGTTATAGTAAAAGTAGTCCCATACATGGGACCATTAAATTATAATGATAAAGTTTAAGATACAAATAAGAAAATAACAAAAGTCCTTAAGCAATACTTCATGGCAATTTTTTATTCCAGAATCAATAAATACAAAGGCAGTTAAGGAGCAACTCAGAAGATTGACCCCCCCCCCCCGCCAAAAGAAAAAAACCTGCAGGACCAGATAACCTGCACCCTTGGGTCCTCCAGGAGTAGATTTCTGTACTGGTGGCTTCTCCTATGGACATCTTTAATCAGGCCTTGTTAGGTGGGGGAAGGGGATTCCTAATGATTAGACTATAGCAGTTGTCATACCACTCCATGAAGGGAGAGATAAAGGACAAATGGAGAACTACTGATTAGAGGGGATCTATTCACCACTGAAAAAGGAGGTACTTCTTCACACAGAGGGTGGTGAATGTTTGGAACAAGTTGCCGGACTCAGTCATCATGGGCAATACTCTGGTCCTCTTCAAACAGAACCTTGCTAAATTATTGAGGGCTTTAACAATACAAGTTTATAACCTCCGTAAAGTGGGTGATAGGCTTAAAGGGCATTTTGCCTTCTCCCATCTTAATTTCTTATGTCTTTATATGTTATTATGCAGCTGCTAGCACCATTTCCAAGTACAGTTTACGCTGGTGCACAAATGTCAGTGTTGAGACCTTGGAATGACATCACTGCACACATACTTTGCTGCAATGCATGATGCAGGATCTCTGCTTGAGTGGAGCACTTGTACTGCTACTGGCTGATCTAATCAAAATACTGTTTTTTCTGTCCAGGTAAAACCTAAGGACCCTCTTAACATCCAGAGAATGAAAAGTGTGCTTTCCTTCATTTTGGAAGTCGGCAAAGTAGGTAGGCAGCACTAGTGGCTGACTCAGATGGAACTCTGACACAACTATTGGTAGGAACTTAGGGTGCATGTGGAGAACTACCATGTCCTGGTAGAAAATAGTAAATGAAGGACCTGTGACCAAGGCATGGATTTCAGACACTCTGTGAGCAGAAGTGTTGGCCACTAGAAATGTGCTTGTCAAGTTAAAAACTTTAGCTCACATGTCTCAAGGGTCTCAAAAGACTTGCAGGTGAGCATATCCAGTACAAGATTTATATCCCAGGCAACCACTGGCTTTCTGATGAGAGGCCCTGTCTGTAAGATGCCCTTAAGGAACCTATTGAACAATGGCAGCTGTGCCAGGTAGGGAGCAGTGTCGGGCTTGAGGTATGCAGAAATGGCACACAAGTGGACCTTAATTGTGGAATACTGAAGACCAGTATCAGAAGGGTCCAGATAGTGCTCCAGAATCTTGTCAGGTAGGCACCCAATGGGCCTAGACACAAACTGTACCCTGCTTGGTTTTTTCTCATATATGGCTATACTGAGTAACAAGACTATGGTCCACTCTACCTGTATAGGTCATAAAATGTAACAAGGAGATGTATCTGCCCTTCAACAGTGAATGTATGATGAATCCTATTATTATATGTTGACAAAACTCAATAAAAAGTTAAACATCGATCAAAGGGGTTCATGCGGATTTTTGAGAACCAGATGGAAACACATTTCTATTTGGCTGTGTAAGTCTTCCTAGTGGAAGGATTATGGGCAGCCAAATGTATTTCAAAGACCCTTATAGATACCTTGCACCTGTTCCCTTCTATCTCTTCAGAAGTCATGCCTGAAGGTGAAGAGAGCACAGGTTGGTATGGACCCTGAGTCAGTAAGTACGTCCTGAGTGGCAGAATCCTCAGTTTGTTGACAGATAGTTTCTCTGACAGAGGAAACCATATCTGTCAAAGTCAGCGGGGGGCGATCAGTATCATCTTGTCCCAACACGCCTCCAGTTTGAGCAATACCATCTGTACTAGGGGGATTGCAGGGAATGCACACAGAAATAGATTTTGCTACTGCAGTCTGAATGCATCCTGACAGAAAATCACATGTCCTGGATTTCTGGAGCAGAACTGAGGCAATTTGATGTTGAGTAGGGACACAAAAGGTCCACATCTGGGTGCCCCACTTGTAGAAGCCCAATCTCTTGATGTCTGGAGCTAGTGACCACTCATGAAGACCAGCCTCTGTTTGGCTGAGCTTATCTGCCAGAGTGTTCTGAACTCCTAACAGATAAATGGCTTGCAGCAGAATCCCCTGCTCAAGTCAACATTCCCCCACTCTCATCGCCTCCCTACAGAGACTAGCAGTAGCAGTAGTAGAAACTTTTATTCATTTAGAATGAACTGGAAACTCAGTTGAGACAAGCTCATTTTCAATGCAGTCTTTAGTACCAAAGCTAGTTAAAATATATATACAATTATTCATATAGACATACAGTACCATACAGAATAAATAGTAAATAGAGATATAATTCACAATATTGGACAATCCAAACATTTCACATTGACACAATAAGAACAAAAAAACCCTACATATTCTTTCAGAATGAAGTCATGTTTGTATACTTGACTACCCCATTCTTAAACCAGTTTTTAATCTCTCCTGCATGTTTCTTACCATCATGAATCCTAAGAGTGAGTGGCAAGGTATTCCTTATGAGAGGTCCTTTATAAAACAAAATCTGGTCAGAGCGAACACGGCTGCAGTAGCACTATAGAGGACCAAGACAAAGAGTGTGAATGTAACTGAGTGACAGAGTTTGTCCATTTTCCTTTCCTCTGAGAGGGCTCCTTCAGAAACAACAAATTCTGCCATTGATATGGGAATTGCACCTGGCCATTCCAGTCTCTGACAGATCTCCTATCCCCTTCCATCACTCAATTACATCCACACCCTTATAGTGCTAATGCAGTTGTGTTGGCTCTAACCAGAATTTGTTCAGTGTGGGATCTCCTTTAATCCAGTTTTACAGTCAAGGGTGAGTGAAGTACAGGGAAATCAAGTGATTGGCAGTGGCTGTGTTGGGGTTCGAACACCATATCTTCTAGGTTCAATACCAGCACTTTGTGAAAGGTAGTTTTAGCCCATTTTAGTATTTTACCCTAACAAGCAACCTTTCTACAGTCTGTGATTCCTTAATGTCTTGTTTACACCAGGTCTGAGTGGAAAAGTTGTGCTATTGTTCCAACAGAACCCCACTGTACTGAAATATATGGAAAAACAACACAGTTTGTTGCTGGTTTCTTTTATACATTTGGAACCATCTTTGCATTTCCATGCAAGTTTGGTTATCAGGAAATAGAAACTGTATCCAATAAACTATTGACAAAATGCTAGCATTCATCTTTCAGTACACTGACAAGCGGGACTGTCACCGGGGAGGTTAGGGGCATCTTGTAGCACTGGCTAAGCTACCTGTTGAAACAGCCCATTTGAGAAGTGTCTCATTTTCAGTTTGGGATCTGCTTTGACCCAGTTCTACAGCTGGGGATGAGTGGAGCACTTGGGAAGTCAAGTGACTGTCAGTTTTGAGGTGGGATTCGAACACCCTACCTCCTAGACACAATACTAGCACCTTATCAAAGGACGTTTTATCACATTTGAGTATTCATTTTATTCTCAAAACAGCCTTTCTAGTGCCAGGTCTGGCGTGTGAGCCGCAGGAGTATGGAATCAAATTTATTTCAGGGGGTTGTGTATCCAAGCTCTTTCTAATGTGGCCCCTCACTGTGCTGAATTAATCTGAAATATCTGATTGTATTAACAGTAAACAGCCCAACCAAGAAGCATCTCATTTTAAGTGCAGTATCTGCAGAATAGCCTGCAGCTTCCAGTAATGAGTTATGAATGAGCATGGTACATTCAGCAGATCTGGGTTTGATACCCACAACCTTCACTTGCATAGTGTGTGACCCTGAGCAAGTCATTTAACCTCCCTGTGCTTCCTGGTTACTCCTGTAAATGGGCCTTGTGCCCAGTGGGTCTTACCCGGTTAGCAAAGAATAAAAAATAATTGTAACATTTCAGCAGTCCCTAGACTCTGAAAAGCAGGCCTGAGTTCAGGCAGCTTTGCTAGTGCAGTCATCAGGTGGGTTTAAATGTGATTTTTGCATAAATGCAGCATTTGATCATATGAACAGGTCCCCATATCATTTCCCCCCTCTGCATGGAGTGAATGAGATGGTATGGGGGAGGTGCTGCCATGCAGGGTACAGTATGTCACCAAGGGGGCACCTGGCAGCACCAGCTGAGCTGCCTGTCAATGAAGCCCAACTGAGAAGCATCTCATTTTCAGTGCGGGATCTGCTTCAAAGTAGTTTTACAGCTGGGGGTAGGCGAAACACAGGGAAGTCAAGTGGCTGCCATTGGCTGGGGTGGGATTGAACACCATATCCCCTCGGTACAGTACTAGCATCTTACCAAAGGCAGTTTTACCACATTTAAATATTTATTTTCCTCTAACAAAAAAAAAACTTTCTACAGCTTGTGATTCCTGTATGTCTTGCCTACACCATGTTTGAGTAGAAAGCTTATGATATTATTCCAATAGAGCCCTAGTGCACTGAAATGTAAAAGAAAGCACAATTTTCTTGGATATATTTGCAACCACCAGTGCATTTTCATACAGGTTTGGTTATAGGAAAGTTCTTTGTTCTAGCAGTTATCTTTCAGTACACTGCATTCACAATGGGGAGGGGAGGTGGCTACAGCTCTGGCTAAGCTGCTTGTCAAGACAGCCCAGTACAGAAGGGTCTCAGTTTCAGTGCCGGATCTGCAGTAACCTTGTTTTACAGGTGGGGTTGGGGAAATGAGTGAAGCACAGGGAAATCCGTTGACTGTCAGGGGCTGTGGTGGGATTTGAACACCACAGCTTTTGGCTCTGGACAATGCTAGCTTCCTGGTACCTGATTACAGAAACAACCTGTTCCTGATCTTATTGGTTCTACCCTAGTGGCAGTAAACTTTTTAAAGATTTCCAAAATCATTCCAGAAGGTAAACTTGATTTTGCTCTTGATCTAGAGGGATGATGACAATACCCAAATTTTATAAGCAACGCTTTGTAAATCTGAAAGATGTTATGTCAAGCCAATTCATTCTAAATCCAGAATAGGTTATTCCCCTCCAATCCATTCTTGTTTGTTTGTTTGAATTTTGATGACCGGGTGGACCCACTGAGACGGTAATGTCCCTTTTTCTGGGGCGACCCGGGGACTAGAGACATTACATGAATAGAAAGGTCATACACTGTACATGAGGCATAAATACAAAAACAAGGAACCTTAGTGTGCAAGCACTGATTCAAGGGTTACCCCAAAGGGCATTGGCTGGAAAGCCAAGTTTTAAAGAAATACAAAATCACACATGCCCCCATAATGCAAAGCATCATGGGCTATATATGCAAATCACCACAAAATATTATGCTGGTTCAACTTTAAGCAGAATTGCATGGTGCTGAAAGGCCTCTCACATAGTCTGCAAATGGTGCCAACAGAAGACACAGACACGTGTTTCGTCCTACCAGGACTCATCAGTGTGCCTTGTCTGTATGACACTCCAGTGGAATGAACCAGCTACCCTAAGTTGATGTATCTGGGTTGGGTTGAGGTGACCCCAATAAAAACAAAAAACAAGCTCAAAGACAAGGAACCTTAGTGCGCAAGCAGTGAGGCAAGGGTTACTCCAAAGGGCACTGGCCAGGAAGACAAGTTTCAAAGAAATACAAAATCACACATGCCCTCATAATGCAAAGCATCATGGGCTGTATAGGCAAATCACCACAAAATATTTTTCTGGTTCAACTTTAAGCAGAATTGCATGGTGCTGAAAATACAAATAATTACAATATATGTATAATCAGGCCGGAGACAGATACAAAAGTACAGAGGTATAATAGAAGGTCAATGTTCTTGGTGGTAGGTCATTGAATCCTTTAGATCCATCAAAGTCCAGCACTGGTAAGCCTTCTCAGGGTTGTGGGCCAAGGTACAGGAGCATGGCCAGCTTAGTCATATATCAATTACAGAAATTAGCATTCACATAATACAATATATTACATATGTACAAATTGAAGAGCAGAGGATGGGTGAAGACACGAGAGCAGAAGGTATAGAGAGGATCGAGCAACCGGAGAGTGACTGGTAAGGGAAGGAAGGGGAGGCGAACACAAGAAATGAACAGGATGGAATTATGTGCAGTTGCCAATACAAATAGGTGGGGGAAAGAAGAGTTCCTTAAAGTGGCTCTTGCACTGTGTAAGGGACATACACGAAAGTAAGCTGTGTGGGAGTGCATTCCATTTTTGGGGTGCAGTGGATGTGAAGAAATGCTTGCCTATGGCTAGGCAGACTTTGGGTAAACTTAGTAGCAGGAGGTGGGAGTTTCTGAAGGTCCTGGGGAAGGGTTTCAATGTGAGCAGGTCAGAGAGGATGGGTGGAGAAGGAAGGTGAATGAGTCTGAAGATTGTACATACTACAGGGAAGTCCATTTTGGACTCGAGGACGGCAGCCTTGGGACTTGGGTACATCACAGTGGTGGGTCTGAGCTGGTGCCATGTCAACAAAGTAAGCAATCTTGTGATATTCCTGTTTAAGTTTGGCCAGAGTAGAGATTTTGATAGAATTCTTTATAGGCACATTATAAACTAGGCCCAGTAGAACACTAGCCGAGGCAATAGTCTTCCTAGCATGAGGAGTAAGGTAGGGGCAGTACGGTAAAGGAGACCGAGGTTCTGATTGGTAGTCTAAATAACATTGTTTGCATGTGTGTTGAAGGTTAGATGCTTGCCGAGTGTCATGCCCAGGTATATGAAAGAACTCACCCCCTCTAGAGGCACACCAGAGGATGTATTGACAACCAGAGGAGTCTGGAGGGTTAAATCGAGGCGGTATGATGGAACAACATGGTCTTAGTTTTCTTAGTGCTCAGTACCAACAGATTTTCCTTGAACCAGGTTTCCAGTTGCTGGAAGTCTTTTTCCAGGTTAGATTTGATAGAGGAGACATCTCTGCTGGATCGATAGAGTATGGCATCATCAGCATAGAGCTGGATCGATGCCCCCACCCCACAGAACAGTGGCACTTCATTGATGAAGATAGAGAATAGTAATGGCCCAAGAATAGATCCTTGGGGAACCCCATTCATGATGGGAGATAAGGAGGAGTGGGCCCCAGCCCATTTGAGGCACTAAAATTGGTTTGATAAGTAGTTAGAAATCCAGGAGAGAGAGAGTTGGAATCAAGGCCAAGATAGTGGACCTTGGAGATGAGGAGTGTATGGTTAACAAGGTCGAAGGCCTTTGTGAGGTCTATGAAGACGGCCCCGTTGCGCAACCTTTGTCCATGGCCTGAAAGATGTCTGAGGTGACCCTCAGGAGAGCAGATTTGGTCCCATGTGTTTTCCAGAAACCATGTTGGTGAATGATAAGGGTGTCGGTCTGTTCAAGGAAAGAGTATAGCTGATTCTGTAAGATTCTTTCCTGGATTTTTGTAAAGGGGCACAGGATGGATATAGGTCGATAGTTCTCAATGAGGTTAGTCTTTTTAGGTGCAATTTATTTTAGGTAGAACTTATTTTAAGACATCACAACCAAGAAACAATGTCTCATGAAATATCTGACCTAAATAATATAAAGTGATCAGAACTCGCAGCCTGTAGATCTAAATTGTCTGTATTACTGCAGTAAAGTGATTCCAGTCTCTTGTAGCTCTCCTATCCTCCTCCATCACTCAGTTACATCCACACTCTTTGTGTCAGTCTTTTATAGCGCTGATGCAGTTGGGTTGGCTCTGACCAGAATTTGTTCAGTGTAGGATCTGCTTTGATCCAGTTTTACAGCTGAGGGTGAGTGAAGTACAGGAAAATCAAGTGATTGTCAATGGCTGTGTTGGGACTCAAGCACCATATCTCCTAGGTTCAATACTAGTACTTTATAAAATGTAGTTGTAGCCCATTTTAGTATTTTACCCTAACAAGCAACCTTTCTACTATCTGATTCCTGAATGTCTTGTTTAGACTAGGTTTGAGTAGAAAAGTTGTGCTAGTGTTCCAATAGAACCCCACTGTATTGAAATATATATAGAAAAACAACGCAGTTTGTTGATGGCTTCTTTGATGCATTTGGAACTATCACTGCATTTCCATGCAAGTTTGGTTATCAGGAAATAGAAACTGGCCAATAAACTATTGACAAAATGCTAGTGTTCGTCTTTCAGTATACTGACATGTGAGTCTATCGCCACATGGGGGGTGCATCTTGCAACAGTGGCTAAGCTGCCTGTCAAAACAGCCCATATGAGAAGTGTATCATTTTCAATGTGGGATCTGCTTCGACCCAATTCTACAGCTGGGGATGAGTAGAGCACTTCAGAAATCAAGTGACTGTCAGTGGCTGGGGTAGGATTCGAACACCCTACGTCCTAGATACAATACTAGCACCTTATCAAAGGAAGTTTTATCACATTTGAGTTTTCATTTTACTCTCAAAACAGCCTTTCTAGTGCCTGGTCCAGTGTGTGAGTTGCAGGAGTATGGAAGCACATTTATTTTAGGGCTTTTGTATCCAAGGTGTAATGCCCCAAAGTTGGGGCATCCCAGAAAAGTTTAGGGGGTTTTCAAATGCCCCAGGGGTCCCTTTTTGTTGTGCCTTAGTAAAGCGTTAGGCAGGGCGTTTTGTAAAAATAAAATAAATGTTTTCTCCTCCCTGCTGCCTGCCTGCTCCATTCCACCCCCCCTCCCAGAGCAGGCAGCAGGAGAATGGGCACCCATGCGCCAGGTTCGCTGCCTCTGGCCAGCACGTGGTGCCTTGCCAAGTTCCTGGCGTTTGTCTGTCATGAGCTCGAGATTCGAGAATCTGAACCCCAGTGCATTTTGAAACGGTCCGTTGTCCGTTTTTAGTTGTTGTCGTGCTGGGCTGTGGAGTGTGAGGACCTGGGAGTGCAACGGAGACAGGGCTTGCCTGATCCTGGTTGAAGCTATCCCGTTGACTCTGCTTAGTGCTTCCTCCAGCCAGCGAAGATCCCTACTGCTGTTCCCGGTGCTCATCCTGTGTGTGCGGTCGAGTCCGGCAGTCTGCCCCGAAAGAAAAAGAAGATTTTGTCTCCCTGCTGTGGTTTGGGATCTGTTTAGCCACATTCGTTTTTTTATTTTAATTTTAAAAGAATTCCGGTCCCCCGTCGGCAGCATAGAAGAGCCGCATTGCTTTACAGAAACCGACGGCTGTCAGAAGCCTCCTGCCGTCCCTCCCAGTGCCTACCTTCTAGCTGCTCTTTTGCCCTCCCTCTGCCAGCAACACCGCCCGTCTCCCGTTTGCTTCCTCCATCTCCCGGTGGTGCGGTGAGTCAGACAGCAGCACAAATAGGTGTGCTGTCTATCCAACAATAAAAGAATATTTTTTTTTATGTGTAGTTAGAGCTGTAGACGCTTGCAAGAAATGGCTGAGTGCCACGGGGCAGGGAGGAAGGACCCAGAATAAATATTCATGAAGGGGCAGGTTAGCGACGCCCATGGGGAGGGGCCATTACAGTAAGGCCAGTGTAAAAGCCTATGTTTATTTATGAGGGGCAGGACTTAGGAGGCGACTCGCCCCATGAGTGACAGAAGGCTCAAAGAGCCTGAGAGATTTAAAGGGGCCAGTTGATTAAAAGGGCAATCCAGGCCCACAATTCCAGCTTGGTCACTTTGCCCACAGTTAAAAGAGGCAAGTCAGGCCCAATTAAAGGAATAAGCCTTCTCAGGCCCATTGTTAAAGGGCTATTTGGCCCAATAGAAAGAGGGTGCCAGGCCCATGGTATAGAGGGCAATTCAGGCCCATTTCTGTTAGGGCACCAGGCCCACTGTATTTAGGGCACCAGGCCCAGTTTTAAAAGGGCTAGTAGGCCCACAGCTAAGTGTAGGGCATCAGGCCCAAAGTAAAGCAGGGTTCAAGGGAGGCTCTGGCCTTGTGTAATAAGGCAAGCCAGCCTAGTGGTAGTAAGGGAGGCTCCCGGTCTAGTGTATTAGGCTCAGCCAGCCTAGTAGTAATAAGGGCAGTCCCAGCCTAGTGTATTAGGGCAAGTCAGCCTAGTAGTAGTAAGGACGGCCCCTGCCTAGTGTATTGGGGCAAGCCAGCCTAGTAGTAGTAAGGGCAGCCCCGGCCTAATGGATTAGGACAAGCCAGCTTAGTAGTAGTAAGGGCAGCCCCAGCCTAGTGTATTAGGGCAATCCAGCCTAGCGACAGTAAGTGAGGCGTATAGGCCCCATAGTAATTAAGGCATTTAGGCCTTTGGTGTTCCAGGCAATTAACCTAGGGCAAGTGGTACCCTCAGTATAGTGGTTAGGGCATCCTTAGCAAAATGTTCAGGGTAGCCAGATCCTATTCGGGAAGACCCTACATTTAGGAAAAGGGATCCATCCTAGGGTGCTCAATTCACAAATACTGTAAAGCTCTGTAACAACTGTATTATTCATACAACTGTTATTGCTGAAGTACTTGAAAGACTGTGAACTTGCTAAGAAGCACCAAGACTGTATTGTATATGGATTGTGGTTATTTGCCCCTGGTTATCCGAACTATTGCTCTAAGCATCTGAACTGTTGCCCTAAGCATCTGAACTATTGCCCTAAGCATCTGAACTATTGCTCTAAGCATCTGAACTGTTGCCCTAAGCATTTGAACTATTGCTCCAAGCACCTGAACAATTGCCACACCTGTAATAATTACCCCTAAATTTATAATTTGCCATTCCCCGGCAAATTATCGGATCATTCCGCAGTCCCCTTGGCATTGCAGAAAAGTGCATCTTTCAGCTACATTGTTACCAGCGTATGGGGACAGTCTCAATCTTGTACCACACTGCAGTCCCATAGTGTGGCCTATAATACTTTGTACTCAGAATCAGTCTCTACCCAGAAGAGGACATCTTCTCTGCATTCTTCACCCAACTCGGATCGTCCATCAGATCATCTCCTCCATCTGTGTTGTCTGCCGAAGTCGAGTCCTTCGCCAGTCATACAAATCGTACCCGCCGTTTCTTGTTTTCACAGCTCGAAGGTACGTCCGCCAAAGTGCATCATGACAGCCGTGGCTATGTCGTTTTGTATGGTTCCTGTTCCAGATGTCCCGAAGTTGGTCGCACTCCACAGAAGAGTGTGCTCATCCTGAAGAACCTGGTCTGTGCCCCTGGTCGTTTCGCCGAAAGTCGAGTCTGTCGAAGCCCAGTGCGGGATGCGTCCGCCATTTCTTTATTTTTGTTCTAGTTTCTGGTAACAAGATTGCAGAATCAACCATCATCTCTACAGATTCTTCTGGTTCCTAGTCCTATCGGAGATCCTTCAGAGTTTAGCTGGCCCTTGACGTGTTGCAGCATCATTCAGGTCGTGGTAGTCCTCCATTGGATTCGTCGCCATGCAGGTCCTGATTTCTCTTCATCTTTGGCAACCCTGGAAGTGGGTTTTGGCCGAGGAACCCTTTGTTTTCAGTTGGGAATCTGACAGCCCATCAGTGGGTTATTTCAGGAACCAGTTGCTCTGGTTCTTTTATTCCAGCAGCCTTGGAGAGAGAGTGGGCTTTTGTGGAAACATCATATGGTCTGTTTAACAAACCTCTCACCACCCAGTGGCCTTTACAAGGTCCCTGCTGGGAATCGTGTTAGCATCTGCTATTTAATTTGCTTCCCCTTCATAGCTACCATCGTAGACTGATGGTGTACACGAAGACATCAGACCTCTGGACTCCTGTAACATCCGGACTTTGGTAGAAGTGTGTAGTTATAGCTAAACCAAATACTGTTATGGGTAGTGTATGTCATCTGATCTTCGCCTAAGCTTATTGATAGGAATAAGAATTGTAGAATAATTATAGAATTAGAGTGGCAGAAGGCCTCTGCATTTATTCTATTCTTGTTGAAATAATTTTAGCAGGCATAGATAAAGTATCTGTCTTATTTACCGCCCTATTGTTTTGGGTGACTTCTCTTCCTCAAGTGACTGTGTCTCCCTACCCCCTGGTACAAAATAAATGCCCTATGGGCACTGAATCTCTAGGATGACGCCTGCCTCCCCTTGTCTGTAACGGTTATCTTATCCACTATTACTCGGACCTTGGTGTCTCACTCATCTCTTTTCACCATCTTTAGAGCAGAGTACCACAGAGCACCGCTATAGACCATCACAAAGGTCTTTCTCATGTGGCCCTTCACTGTGCTGAAATAATCTGAAATATCTGATTGTCTTAACAGTAAACATCCCAACCAAGAAGCACCTAATTTTATGTGCAGTATCTGCAGAATAGCCTGGAGCTTCCAGCAACAAGTTATGAACGACCTTGGTACATTCAGCAGATCTGGGTTTGATACCCACAAACCTACACTTGCATGGTGTGACACTGAGCAAGTTACTTAACCTCCCCTGTGCTTCCTGGTCACTCCTGTAAATGGTCCTTATGCCCAGTAGGTCTTAACCGGTTAGCAAAGATTAAAAAAGAATTGTAAGATCTCAGTGGTCTGTAGACTACGGAAAGTAGGCCTAGATTCTGGCAACTGTGCTAGTGCAGTCATCAGGTGGGTTTAAATGTGATTTAAGCATAAATGCAGCATTTGATCATATGAACAGGTCCCCATATCATTCCCCCCCCCTGCATGGAGTGAATGAGATGGTATGGGGGAGGTGCTGCCATGCAGGGTACAGTATGTCACCAAGGGGACACCTGGCAGCACCAGCTGAGCTACCTGTCAATGAAACCCAACTGAGAAGCATCTCATTTTCAGTGCGGGATCTTCTTCAAAGTAATTTTACAGCTGGGGGTAAGTGAATCACAAGGAAGTCAAGTGGCTGTCATTACCGGGGAATGGGATCAAACACTATATCCCCTTGGTACAGTACTAGCATCTTACCAAAGGCAGTTTTAGCACATATAAGTATTTATTTTGATCTAACAAACAAAAAAACTTTCTACAGTTTGTGATTCCTGTATGTCTTGCTTACCAAGTTTGAGTAGAAAAGTTGGGGTATTGTTCCAACAGAGCCCTAGTGTACTGCAATATTAAAGAAAGAACAATTTTCTTGGATACATTTGCAACCACCACTGCATTTTCATGCAGGTTTGGTTATAGGAAAGTTCTTTATTCTAGTATTTATCTTTCAGTACACTGCATTCATGTGGGGGGGAGGCTACAACTCTGGCTAAGCTGCCTCTCAAGACAGCCCAGTAGAGAAGGGTCTCAATTTCAGTGCTGGATCTGCTGTACCCCTGTTTTACAGGTGGGGGTGGGTTAATGAGTGAAGCACAGGAAAGTCAAGGGACTGTCAGAGGCTGTGGTGAAATTTGAACACCACAGCTTTTGACTCTGTGCACTACCACTGGTGAACAGTGCTAGCTTCCAGGTACCTGATTACAAAAACAACTTGTTTCTGATCTCACTGGTTCTGTCCTAGCGACAGTAAAATGTGTAAAGATTCTCAACATCATTCCAGAAGGTAAATTTTATTTTACTCTTGATCTAGAGGGATGATGACAATACCCAAAATTTATAAGCAACGCTTTGTATATCCGGAAGATGTTATGTCAATCCAATCCATTCTAAATCCAGAATAGGTTATGCCCCCCCAATCCATTATTTTTAGGTACAATTTACTTTATCAAGACATCACAATCAAGAAACATTGTCTCATGAAATATCTGAGCTAAACAAGCATTTGTCAATGGCGAACATTGATTTGCATGTTAAACAAATGTTTCCATTTTGCAATTCTGACCCCCCAGTGACTCCGTCCAGCAAGTCCAGCTTTACAGCCTCATGACTATCCCATTACCAGTCCCATACACTCCTTCCCAGCCACCGAGCTGCAGATTAACTCTAAGGTGCAGCTTCCCACTTCCGAAACAAGCTCACTCTGGTTGGAATTCAGTATTTTTTGGATTTGGTGGGAGGCATGCTTAGAAAAAGACAGTAAACAAGAATTCCGCAAAAACGAATAAGCACCCATGATATTTACTTTAAAGTAGTGATTTATTTTCAGTGTGACTGACACAGCATCTCCATTTAACCAATGTTTTATAACCCCACATCCCCATTACTTAGTCCTGGCACACTGGTTTTGTACTGGTTGCTATGCAGTTCATAGCTGAATAAAATGCAGTTTACAGAAAGTCTTCCACTGAAGTACAATGGTTTAACTTCTTACAGAGACTTGTGAGTTGGATCATACCATACAGTAGCATGGAGGGCAATAGAATATTGACTGTTCATTTATTGAAAACTTGTATAGTTCGGCAGATAGCAGAATGATAACAATTTGAGTTCTAAGGCTTCTTATAGAACTCAGTGTTGATAAGCACTGATCCCGGATCAACTTACCCACCGCACTGGGTCTAACTATGGAGTCATTATATATATATATATATATATATATATATGTGTGTGTGTGTGTATAAAAACAAAGACAAGGTGCTGCGTCAGCGTGTGGTCTAAAAGCAAAACAAAATGGTTATATTAAATGCACGCTGAAAATAGAAAATAGAGTTAAAAATCTACGTTTCGACCTTAGGTCTTCTTCAGGAAATATCTAAAAGAGAAAAAAAACAAGTTAGTGTAGAGGAGAGGTAAAATGAGAGAGATATATATGTGGAGAAAGAAGAAGGGGGAGTCAAAGGGAGAAGAAGTGATAAATGGTAAGATTAAGAGAGAATCTGTGAAACAAAAAGGTGATGATGGGAAAGATAAAACATAATGGGAGAGAAAGAGCTGGGGAAGATCCCAGGTAGAGACTGATTAACAGGGCCTTGTAAGAAGGCTGAAAGGTGACACATGTGTGAGAAGGAGACAGAAATGGAGACATATGGTGAAAATGAAAAATAAATGAGTGCAAAAACAAATTGACTTTAGGAAAAAAAAGGGGAGGCTGAAAGATGTTAGTGGAAAATAAGTCTATCATTTTAAACCAGAGGGCTGCTGGGAGCCAAAGGCGGATGATCAGCTTAGCTTCCATGTTTTTCTATGGTTAGGATCCCGGAAGCCCTGCTGAAGGACACAAACAGAAAGGTCATTGACATTGTGGTCCCTGGAGATAAAGTGGGATACAATGGGTTTAGCAGTTTCACCATTCCTGACCGCTCTGTAATGTTCCTGAAGCGGTCAATAAGGCGCCTACCAGTTTCTCCGATGTAAATAGCTGAACACCTCCTGCAAAGAATACAGTACACTACATTAGTGGAGGTGCATGAGAACTCTTTGGTGATGTGAAAAACACCTGTAGGCCCCGAATCTCAGTTACACTGGAAATAAATTTGCAGGTGTAGCGAGCCCTGTTGCAAGGTTTGGTACCTGGGGGAGGAACTGTTAGGAGTGGGTAGGCTGCTTTTACCACCACACTACACTCCTTTTATAGGGTACCACAGTTGTGACATTTCCTGTGGCAGAGCAGGAAGGGGGCGGATCAGTGGGGCCTCCACAAAGTGATCTCATTTACAGGGGCACTAGTAATTTAACTTGTTATAACAAGTTAAACAAAACACAATTAAACCATTACTTGCATTTTTTCCTTTTTTTCCTTCTAATTACTCTGACTAGGTTACAAACCCAGCAACTTATTTGGAATGGATTTCATTAACTGCAGGTACTGTGGAACAATTTTCAGAAGGACAGTCTTACAGGATTTAGGACACTGTCCTACATGCTGAGCCTTTGGAGATCTTGGTCTCAGCTCCGGGCAGCATGGGCAGAGATTGCACGCCTCAAATTTCATATTGAAGAGGAAATACATTATAAGAACCACCGCCATTTCCCCAGCATCCAACAGAAAAACCTCGACCGCAGAGGGTAGTTGGTCAGGAGGTTGGCAGGTGGTTAGGAGGAGCAAATCAGGTGCCCCATCACTCTCTGCTCTCAACACATTACCTCCAAAAACCATATAAACGCTACAAACAGGTATCTGCCTCTATCTCTGAAATCAAATAAAGAGGCAGAAGACACTGCAGAGCAGGACACTGCGGCACAGGAGCTAACACAACAATACTCACCCAAATCAGGAACCAAAACTAAACAAGCACAAAGAAATCCAAAAACTTCTGATCATAGGAGACTCCATGATTCGGGAGTTGATACCCATCTCCAGCCAGGGGTGATGGTCAGATGTCTCAGAGTACATCAGCATGGAGAGACACTGACCGCATTACTAAAATTGTTCACAAAGCAGGAGAAAACATTGATGTCCTAGTACACATAGGGACTAATGATCTCGCCAGCCGGTCAGTTGTGAGACCAAGGAACACCTGACTAAGCTGGGTGACAAACTATCATCTATTTAGTCGGCATCTCCTTCTCTGAGATCCTGCCAGTCTGGGAGAAGGGAACAGATGGACGGAAGGTCAGAGAAGGAGAGATAGGGGAGCTAAACACGTGGCTCAAGGACTGGTGCCAGGAAAAGGACACAGATTTGTAGGGAACTGGCAACAGTTCTGGGAGCTGAAAGTTCTTTAAATTTGATGGACTGCATCTGACTAAAGAGAGTCAGTGCATTGGGGCAGAAGTTTGACGTCTTTGCAGAATATTTAAACTAGCAAATGGGGAGAGGTGCAGCACCCCATCGTCCGAATGGGAAGAACACCCTCCCCCTCAGCTAGTGGTCAAACAGAGAATTCAGCTGTTTGCCATTCATTTGCATCACCAGGTAAGAAAAAGGTTTGTCTCCCCATACGATGCACAGGGGTAATGCCAAACTTCACCCAACAACTAACACACCAAAAATCTGGCCAATGGAAAATCATGTACACAAATGCTCACAGCCTGGGAAATAAGATCCCAGACCTGCAGGCAATAATGTCAGAGGCTAAACTGGACATAGTAGCAATTAGTGAGACGTGGTTTACCAGTAACCACACTTGGGAGACTTCAGTACCTGGCTATGTATTGTTCAGAAGAGACCGAGGTGCAAAAGGGGAGGAGTGGCCCTGTATGTTAAATGAAAATATCAAAGCTACAGAAATTCAGAATACACATAAGGAGCCAGAAGAACTGTGGGTCACCCTGGAAACAGAAATGGGACAGCCATAAGAACTGGGGTTGTCTACAGGCCCCAGACCAGAGGAGACATAGACACATTACTGTTAGAAGATATACAAAACATGACAGCTAAAGGGAGGTTCTGATAATGGGAGACTTCAACATGCCAGATATAGATTGGTCAATACCAGCAGGAACATCTGCCAGAACTAGACTCATAGTGGATTCCTGCAGGGGAGGGCCTCAAACAACTGGTACAGCAACCCACAAGAGACAGGGCTATCCTAGATCTAGTACTGACTAACAAGAAGGGATCACAGATCTCCAGGTAGAAGGTCACCTGGGGTCCAGTGACCATCACATGGTATGGTTCAATTTGGCTACTACATCTAAATCATCCCATTCAAGGCAAAATATGGGACTTCAGAGGAGCTGACTTTGATAAGATGGCCAAAGAGTTAAGCTAGCCCTGGCAAAAAGAAACACAGGTGAGGAGGTACAGGCAAGTGGGCAAGCATTAAGGATACAATACTTGAAGCAACATCCCATTGTGTTAGACAGAAAAGGAAGTGCAAAGAAGAAGAAACCACTTTGGTTCTCAAATACAGTAGCAGAAAAGGTCAGAGCCAAAAGGCTGGCCTTCAGAAAATATAAGGAACACAACGGGATGAAGATAGGGAGGCATGCAAACTGCCTAAGGGAAAGCAGGTAAGGCAGTAAGGCAGGCAAAGTCCCAAACTGAGGAAACACTAGCACGAACAGTAAAAGAAGGTGACAAGACTTTCTATAGATACATTAGATGAAAAGAGAAGTCAGAGGGTATGCTAAGCTCAATGGAGAAAGGGAGCATGTGAGGAGGAGGACCCTGTAAAGGCATCTATCCTAAATAGATACTTTGCTCAGTATTTACTGAAGAGAAGGTAGGGCAGGGCCCACAGCTCAGCATCATGGACACAGGGGAGAGGTGAGCACTACTCCTTTCACAAAGAAAGGGTCCTACAAGGCTTGCTAAGCTCAAGGTGGATAAGGCAATGGGACCTGATGGCATACATCCCAGGGTACTAAGGAGCTAAGGAGGAACTAGCAGAGCCATTGCAGAATTGTTTAGTGAGTCTCTGAGCACAGAGAGGTCCCAGAAGACTGGAGAAGGGCTCATGTGATCCCGCTCCACAAGAGTGGTAGCAGGGAGGAGGCGAGGAACTACAGACCAGTCAGTCTTACCTCAGTAGTGGGCAAGATTATGGAGGCACTCCTTAAGGAAAGGATAGTGCAACACCTGGAATCCATAGGGGCACAGGATCCAAGACAGCATGGGTTTACAAAAGGAAGGTCCTGTCAAACTAATCTCATAGATTTCTTTGACTGGGTAACCAGAGTGGTGGACCAAGGGGGAGCAGTTGATGTTACCTACCTTGACTTCAGCAAAGCTTTTGACACTGTTCCACATAGAAGATTGAAAAATAAGCTAGGTAGGCTCGGGGTGGGTCAGAAGTTGGTCAACTGGGTGGCAAACTGGTTGACTGGCAGAAAACAGAGAGTGGTGGTAAATGGTATACAGTCAGAAGAGATGCAAGTCACAAGTGGGGTACCTCAGGGATCAGTCCTGGGGCCAGTCCTATTCAACATCTTCATTAGTGACCTCGCAGATGGACTAGAGGGTAAGGCTTGTCTGTTTGCAGATGACACCAAGATCTGCAACAGAGTAGATGATCCAGATGGGGTGGGCAGAATGAGAAGAGATCTGGATAAACTAGCAAAATGGTCAGAAGAGTGGCAACTGGGATTTAATGCAAAGAAGTGCAAAATCATGCACATAGGAGAGAGAAACCCTGAAGCCACTTATAGGCTGGGAGGGAGTTGCTAGCAGTCACAAAGGAAGAAGAGACTTGGGCATCATCATCACTGATGACCTAAAATCATCAAGCAGACCTCTAAAGCAGTAGAGTAAGGCTAGGGGTGTTAGGGTGTATTAGTAGGGGTATCACAAGTCATAAGAGGGTAATAATCCCTTTGTACAAGACATTGTTTAGGCCCCATCTGGAGTACTGCGTGCAGTATTGGAGCCACACCTTCACAAGGACATTAACCAAACTGAGGTAGTCTGGAGAAGGGCAACCAAAATGGTGCAGGGACTGTATCAGAAAACATATGAGGACAGATTAATGGAGCTCAATATGTATACCTTAGAGCAAAAGAGGGAGAAAGGTGATATGATCGAAACATTCAAACACCTTAAGGGCATTAACAAGGTGAAAGTGTTTAACATGTTTCAATATTAGAAAAATTGCAGGACAAGAGGACACAGCATGAGATTAGAGGAGGCGATTAAGGGGAATGTGAGGAAATTCTTTTTCACAGAAAGGGTGGTAGATGCATGGAATAGCTTACCACAAGAAGTGGGCTATGAATACAGTGCAGGGCTTCAAACAGGCATGGGATAGGCATAAGGAGCAATACAAATGACTATGAATAGATAGGTCACTGACAGAGCAAAGGCCAATGGCACATTTATAAGGTAGAAAAGAAATGGGCAGACTGGATGGGCCTACGCGGTTCTTATCTCTTGCAAGGTTTGTACCAGAGAGAACTGTTGCTAGTAGGTAGTGTGCTTTTTACCAGGAGATTCGTGGGTTAGGTGGCTGGCGGTAGGAGGCAAAAGTGGTTTTGTAAAGGAAGCACCAATGTTAGGAGGTCAGTTTGCAAAATGGGAAAGTTACTGGTGATGATCCTGTGAAGAGAGGTGTGCTCTGATGGAAAGGAAGAACTAGTGGAATTCGCCGTTGTTCTTGTGTGACAGTAACACTCCTGCGGGGATCCAGGTTACGGGGCATGTTACTGACTCGGGAGAGTGCTCTGTCCACTGTGCTTTTAGGGTATCCCCTGTTGATAAAAAAACTATGCATTATTTGGGTCTGCTCAGCAAAATCATCCTCTTCACTGTCACACAAGAACAACGGTGAATTCCACTAGTTCTTCCTTTCCATCAGAGCACACCTTCTCTTCACAGGATCATCACCAGTAACTTTCCCATTTTGCAAACTGACCCTAACATTGGTGCTTCCTTTACAGAACCACCTATTGCCTCCTACCGTCGGCCACCTAACCTGCGCAATCTCCTGGTAAAAAGCAGCCTACCACTCCTAACAGTTCCTCCCCAGGTACCAAACCTTGCAACAGGACTCGCTGCTACACCTGCAAATTTATTTCAATGTGACTGAAATTCAGGGGCCTACAGGTGTTTTCACATCACCAAGGAGTTCTCATGCACCTCCCTAATGTGGTGTATTGTATGCTTTGCAGGAGGTGTTCAGCTATTTACATCGGAGAACTGGTAGGCGTCTTGCTGACCGTTTCAGGGAACATTACAGAGCGGTCAGGAATGGTGAAACTGCTAAACCCATTGTATCCACTTTATCTCCAGGGACCACAATGTCAATGACCTTTCTGTTTGTGTCCTTCAGCAGGGCTTCCGGGATCCTAACCATAGAAAAACATGGAAGCCAAGCTGATCATCTGCTTAGCTCCCAGCAGCCCTCTGGTTTAAATGATAGACTTATTTTCCACTAACATCTTTCAGCCTCCCCTTTTTTTCCCTAAAGTCAATTTGTTTTTGCACTCATTTATTTTTCATTTTCACCATATGTCTCCATTTCTGTCTCCTTCTCACACATGTGTCACCTTTCAGCCTTCTTACAAGGCCCTGTTAATCAGTCTCTACCTGGGATCTTCCCCAGCTCTTTCTCTCCCATTATGTTTTATCTTTCCCATCATCACCTTTTTGTTTCACAGATTCTCTCTTAATCTTACCATTTATCACTTCTTCTCCCTTTGACTCCCCCTTCTTCTTTCTCCACATATATATCTCTCTCATTTTACCTCTCCTCTACACTAACTTGTTTTTTTTCTCTTTTAGATGTAACCCCTAGATGGCGCTATCCAAGGGGCTACTACCCCTGCCTGATTTGCCACTAACAGGTTGAGGGGCCTGGATCCAATGGCGGGTGCCTCCACCCAGAGGTCAGGGTTTGCAATAGTTAAACTAACTTGGTCACAGCCCTCTGGGACACTGCAACCCCCTTTCTTCCCACTAGTGGCCCACACAATATATCAGAATTACCTTCACAGTATACACTTACCCCAGGTCTGGTTCCGGCACTGGGACCTCCTGTGAAATGAGATACAGTGCAACAATCACAGTACAGTACTTTAACATAGACAAATACCTCAGGCAGTATAACTTTGCTGAAACAAGCAGCTCTGATTTATTTAGGGGATATAACAAGGACAGGGAAATCAGGTTAATTAGCTTATCACTCTAATAATCTACCTATGGCTCTGTGCACAGGCCTATCCTATCAGTTACTGTCCTAGGTACCCAAGCCTAGTGGCTAGTCAAACCGTGGCAGCTGGTAGGGCCCTTTCACACAGAGAAAAGGAAAATTAAACAGTCAGCAATACAGCAATTCCATTTGGATTTAATGTGGCAATTCAACGGGAAGCGACCCTGAATTAGTACTCACGACCTCCAAATAAGATAGGGTCCTTCAATGTCAGCAGGGCTCACTTGAGGTACACAAACCTCTTCACACATTTATATAAAAGAAAGCACTATACCAGGCAGGCTGCATCTGTATCCCGATCGCAATTACTGCACAATACCGGGAGAACACACAGCAGATTCAGTTCCTGACAGACAGAGTGCAATTCAACAATTCTCCAGTCTTCTACAGGGTGAGCCTGGTTTCTACTCTTCAGAGATCCTTGATTCTTTTCACAGGATGGATTCAGTCCTAACAAGCTGCAGACCGGAACTCTGGGCCTTACACGTTTTTGACTAAAACTGCACACTGAAAAGCACAGGGCTCCTTCCTTCTTCACTGCCAAAGCTCAACTCCAACTCCAACCGACAAAACGGGCATTTCCTTTGAGTTCCTCCCAGTTCTTGACTGGATTGGCTGTCACTCACAATAGACTGCTGCTGTTGGTCCAAAGGCACTGAAGTCTAAACTACATCTCCCAGAGTCACTGCCCATACAATCCTCTTGTGGCTGGCTCAGATTATGAGTCCAAGTTCTGATTCGTCCAAGGCACCATTTTAGAGCTAGCTTACCCCACACTGATTGGTCAGTTCAGCAGTTCAAAACTAGAATGGGGAACTAGCAGACACAGTTCTGACTGCAAAGAAAGCAGGTTAGACAAACTGTAATTTCATTATTACTCTAAATAATTTCTGGCAAACAGTTACATCTTTCAGATAGGTTCCCTTTGCACTCCTAGTGACTGCAAAAATGAAGTGAATTGGCAGCAGCTCGAGTGGTACTCAAACAGAGAAACACACAGTCCCCCATATAAACTAATTATGTCTGCAAGCAGACAGCTCTTAAAGAGACAGTACCAGAGGTTCTAAAAACACTCACTGATAAATGGCTTAAATGCCAAACACCATTCAGGCTTGGAGCATTCAAGCAAGCTCCTGGAAGTCTTTTGGGAACCCCCATTTGCAGGGGGGTTACACCCTTCCTGGCCTGGGAAAGCTTGACGTCCGCGTCAAGCAAGTACCCCCATAAGTTTCAACTGCAACCATATACATTTGCATTAGGCTCGCACATGTAATCATCAGTCAATATATCATTTTACCAAGAACACATTTCTGAAACATTGCAGTACGTACTCTTTACACAGTATTACATACATTGTACCATAACTCAAGTTATTATCTCTTGTACATGAAACCTGAAGAGAGGGCCCTTCCCTATCAGTTACCTTGGGGCTGGATGGGGCAAGGGCACCATCTAGAAGGGCAACACAAGTAACTTGGAGTTAGCACTGATGCTCAGTTTGGGCAATGAGCTCGGGACACATACACTCCTTTATGGACAACATTGAGAGGCAAGTCCACAGGCCTCCCAAGTGAATCATAACTGAGGTGCACCACAGGCTTTACAGCTCGACCAGTCTTTCTAGGGAACTGTTATAGTCTCTGCACTCTGAGCCTCATTTTCAGCATTGTCCTCACTTGTCAGGGAGTCTCCATGGGGTAGAGAGGCTAGAACTTGGGGCACTTTCAGCTCCAGGAGTTACAGTTTCTGAGTCCACAACATTTGGCTCGCATGGAGCTTTCGGACACTGGCAGTGGACTGTCAGGGCACTCAAAATACTCTTCTTGTTAGTTGTATCACCAGTCTGCCCCAATCTATCATTTTCCTCCCTGAAAGCTCAAACAGTTCAACCATGCACAATGATTCCATTTCATCTGATCTGATGCTTTGCACTTCACTTTCTGGGAGCATTGGCTCCAGGGATGAAGCTGGGGCTTAGACAGTCCAGAAGGCCCAGCTTCATCTCCAGTATTGACTAGGGATTGCCCGAAACAATTGACTCAGTTCGTAAGAAGGATAGTATTCAAAGTCACTCTCACTTTCTTCCGATATGGACTGACAGTCATGCTCAACTGGGACTTGTGGAGGAACACTTTAACTTTGCTTCTGTAGGTGCAGACTTTCTTGATCTTTTCTTAGCAGCAGCTCTAGTCACTGGTCCAGAGGGGCATCTTCTGGGGCTCAGACTCAATCAGGATTTGTCCAATGGGCAGTAAATGATTTCTATGCATTGTTTTACATCTTTGAATTATTCTCAGGCCTTACTTTGTACACTGGCAGATCATCTAGTTTGCCCACTACAATGTGAGGAGATGGTGCCATCTGTCAGCAATCTTGTGCTTGCCATGCAGTCCCAGATTTCTTAGCAATACCCGATCTCCCTCCTGGAGTTCCTGTGCTTTCACCTTTTATCATACCTTTCTTTGTTGGCCAGATTTCTTTTGGCAGCCATGGTTTGAGCCAGTTGGTACGCATGAGTTAGCTGGGCCTTTAACTTTGCACATACTGTAAATAGTTGTCAGCTTGAACCCCATCAGAGAGACCCCAAAACACACATCTACTGGTAGTCGAGCTTCTCTTCCAAACATCAGGCGGTGAGGGAGAATCCAGTGGCATCACTTTGGTGCAGTTATAAGCATGTACCAGGGTGCTAATTTGTTGGCTCCATCTAGGCTTGTCTTTGGGTGCAGGGTGCCTAGCATATCTAGCAAAAGTCACGGTTGAAACGTTCAGGCTGTGGGTCCCCTGGTGGTAAGAGAGTGGTTCTGGACTTTGCACTCCCACAGAGAAAGCATCTCTTTGATCAGGCGACTCTCAAAGTCTCTCCCTTGATCAGAATGGATTCTTTGTGGAGCCCATAGTGAACAAAAGTTTTCTACAAGTACTTTGGCCACAGTGGATGCTTTCTGGTCTTTGGTGGGGAAAGCTTGGGCATATCTCGTGAAATGGTCAGTGACCACCAGCACATTACTGATATTTCTTTGATCTGACTCCAAACTCAGAAAATCAATACAGACCAGCTCCATGGGTGCACTGGTGGTGATGTTAACAAGGGGCAGCCCTCTAGGGCAAAGCTTTCCTCTGTACAGCGACTACAAGTTGAATGTGTTGCTCCACATCAGCCCCATCTTAGGCCAATAGAATCTGGATCTCACCAAGTCAAGTGTTCTGTCTATACCAAGGTGCCCCATGTGGTTGTGCAAGGACCTCAGTACTGAGTCTCGAAAGGCAGTGGGCAGCACTAGTTGTTGTTTGTCTACTTGTCCCCTCTGTCTACTGTTTCTCTGTATAACAGTTTATTGATCAGTTTCAACTTAGGACCTTCTTTGTATAACAGTGCAGTTCTCAAATCAGTGGAGCGTAATTTGGACACATCTTTTCCTGCATAGAGGGCTTCTAAAGCTGCTTTGATCATGGGATCGAGATTGAGCCCCCGAATACTGTCATTGTCCAGCTGAGGCAGTGCACCAATGTCTATTGCAGAAAAGTGGCAATAAGCAACAGGTATGCAATTCTCAGAGCTCCCAAGCAATCCACCATGCAGTCCACTGCGTCCGTGGACATTGTTCCTCCCTGTCAAACTTCCCAGAGTGCCGAATGTCAGGTTCTCTAATCGGACCCAATCATTCTGGGGAACAGGCCTCCGGAGAGAGCATCAGCATCTATGTGGTTCAGACCTGCTCGGTATTCGAGCATAGTCATATGTAGATAATGCAGAAAGCCACCTATGGCCAGTGGCATCCAACTTAGCTGAGGTCTGCACATAGGTCAAAGGATTATTGTCAGTTTTACTAGTATTTTAGCCCCATACAAGTACTCATGGAATTGGTCAACAATAGCCCACTTCAAAGCTAGGAACTCTAACTTATGTACAGGATAGTTCTTTTCGGATGGGGTCAGGCTTCTACTGGCAAAGGCCATGGTCTCAGGCCATTCTGTGCTCTTGGTACAACACAGCCCCCAACCCTTGCAAGCTAGCATCAGTGTGCAGGACGTAAGGTTTTCTTGGATCAGCATAGGCCAGCACTGGAGCATGGGTAAGTTGATATATGATCTCATGAAAAGCAGTCTCACAATCAGAGTCCAGCGGGCCCCAAATACTTCTTGGATGAAAATACACTCTTTCAGTCTTGAGGGCGCTGACTTTTGGTATTTTTGTGGGTTGGGGATACCCTTGAGTAAGGTTAAGTAAAGGCGGATCACTCTTGAATAGTCCTTGATGAAGCGCCGATAATAACCACAGAATCCCAGGAATCTTTGCAGTTCTTTAGATTTTTGGGCTGGCCAGGTGGTCAAGGCCTCAACTTTACTTGGGTGGTCTCTATTCCCTCGGTGGATACTATGTGTCCCACATACTTTACTGATGTTTGAAAGAATTGACACTTATCAATGGACAGTTTAAGGCCAAAGTCCTCCAGTCGGTCCAATACCTAAATAATCTGCTCTCATGTTCCTCCAGTGAGCTGCCAAACACAATAACATCATCTAGGTATACCAGGCACTCTAGTAAGTTCATGTCCCCACTGCACGCTCCATCAATCGTTGAAAAGTGGCTGGGGCACCTGAAATCCTTGAGGCATCCTCATGAATTCATAGAAATAGCGGACAGATAAAGGCAGTCTTCTCACGGTCCTCTGGGCCATCGGGATCTGTAGTACCCTGCGGAGATCCCAGCACAGAGAACCACTGCTCCCGTTTAGGCAGTCCAGCGTCCTGAATGCGGGGCATTGTGTACTGATCAGGATAGTCCGCCGGTTTAAGGTGCGATAATCACACATCCTTACTGTTCCATTCTTTTTCCTCACTACCACAATGGGAAGCATAAGGGCTTCTGGATTCTTGTATTACACCAGCAGCTAACATCTCTTGCAGATGCCGTCTCACATCATCTATGTCAGCAGGTGCCAGGCGTCGAGACCTCTCACGAAATGGTCTTTTCGTCATGCAGCGGATATTGTGCTCAGCTCCTTGCACGCATCCACTCCCATTCCTTTAAAGAAAACACCTGGTCTCTCTGGGCAAGCTTCTCACTGATCCTCACTTTCCATTCAGCTGGCAGCGGAGTCGCGAAATCAAACAAGTCAGGCGTTACTCTGTCATTCTTCCTTGAACTCTTGCTGCTGGGTAGCACTGCAGTGTCTGCACAATGCACATTAGCCAGGATGCAACCTCTGTTTACTCGAATGTCTCTTTCAGACACATTATGAACTTGGACCATTACCTTCTGGCATAAGCATGGGCTCTAGCGGGCAAAATACTAAGCTGACCAGCAGTCCCTCTGGCAATTTTCCATCGCCTGGTGCATCAACATTAATATTTTATTCTTAACATCCTTTCTGATCACGGACCTCTCCTGTAAGGTACACTGGGCATTTGGCGCCAAGATCAGAGACTCAGGATCCTTCTTCCATACAATTCCGACTGGTTCCTCTGGTTCTGTTTTTCAGCATCTCTCTGTGCCTCATAGGCCTTCTTAATTAAAGCCGAACTCTTAAAGCTCTACTAGTCTTTGACCCTGTTTTCATAACACAACTGTGCCAGCCTTCCGAACATATGAGCATTTGTTCCAATCAACAAAGGGACACCATCATACAGTCCAGTGGGGACACACTAAGGCTAGGGTCTCTACTTGTTCGGCCACTCCAGCCACGGAGGTGGGGAAAGACAGCCAAATTCGGATATACCCGGAATAGGGGTAGGCCTTCTCACTTAACCCCCATACATGCAGTCCTTCTAATGGTTGTAAGGGTACGTCTGACAAATGCTTCTGATACCAATCCTGGAACATAATTGTCACTTGAGAGCCACTGTCTAATACAGCTCTTGTAGACACTCCATTCACCTTTACAGTGGTCTCCATGGAGGGACCCACTATTCTGGACCAGTCTGGAGGCGGTGAGTGAGGGCCTGGGCAACTGACCTTGCCACAAGGGCGTGAATTAGCATTTTGGTGCCCTCACTGGGATCATGTCGTGCACCTCTAACCACTGATTTCTTCTCCGAAGCTCTCCTTGTAGCCTATATGCAACTTTGTCAGTGTCTTTTGGGACTGGCATTCCCTTTCATGTGCCCATCTTTCCCACAATTTAGCAAAACATACTTTCTGGAGTTTGAGCTGGCGAGGCGCCACACTGGGAGCCAGGGCGGGGTATTACTAACTGGAAACCTGGGTGCCATCTCTGTCTCGGCGTGATAAGCATTTGGAGACATCTCGTCAGTTTCTCCACTTCCATGGTCAAGGAATTGAGTTTGGAGCTGTTATCAGCAGGAGATACATGGGTGGGTACCCCACCCCCATACAGATGCAGTCGGATATAGGTCAGGGCCCGTGCTTGCAGGCGTGGCCTTCATAAAGGGACTGTTTTTGAATTCCCGGATCTCTCTCAACAGTTAGCCCCATTGTGGCATATCTTTTCCTTGTCAGAGCACTCATTGACTGTCAACCTCTGCCCTGAACTTCACTTGATGGGTCACCCTCAGTCACTGGGTCGTAGCCACAGCTGTTGGTGCAGGTACCTCCGAGGTCGCCTTTTCTCAACTCCTCGAATTTCTCTCATTAACTCATCATAGGAGGGTGGGGATTCCAGTCGATTTGCCAGGCGTAACTGAAGCAACAGCAGTTCTGAGAAGGGGCAGACTTAAGGATTCTGTCCAGTCTGGTTGGTCCAGTTCAATCGCTGGCAAACTACCCTTCTGAGGCATTCTTGCAACAATTTTTCCAGCCGAGAGACATACACAGACAACAACTCCCCTTGGTACTGTTGTGCATTTCTTACTCTCCACCATAGGTCCTCATCAGAATCTGGGCTCCCATACACATTCTCAAGGCCTCAAGATAGGCCAGTGCAGTCGCTTCAGGGTTACTGGCCCGTTTAGCACGGATGGTAGCCAGGGCAGGACCTCGGAGGCTCTCACTAACCCTCTTTCACTTTTCGGCTTCCGAGCATTGCCATTCTAGCACTTGGGGGGCAACATAGTCTATCCAGGTCTCCCAGTCATCCTCCCCTTGGGGGGGTGGGGAGGGTGCCAGAGAAGATCCTCAACCTTCGGTAAGAGTCGTGACTAATGGCAGGTGCAGAAATAGGAGTCTGCATTGGTTCAGCCACCATTACGGGCACTGGAGCAGGAGAGGGTGTTGGGGGAGGAACACCCCCAGGTGGCAAGAATAGTTTCTTCAAGTCCTCCACAGTTTTCCCCTCTCCCAGCAACCATTCAGCAAATTTCTCCTCAAAAGTTTCAGATAGTGGTGGGGGCTGATTCCCCCCCGGGTCTTTACTGTCCTTAGTTATCACTCTCCAAGCAGTGAGGGCTCCTCTGGGGTAATGGTCTGTGGCACTTTGGAGCTATCTATGGGATCCTTAAACTCTACTAGGGCCAGGAAAGTGTGGGTGAGCAGATTAGCATGCCGACCCACCACCACAGGGTTTTGTAAACCTTCCACCTTGGAAAGTACTCCTGCACAGTGTCCGTATTGATACCCAGTGGGATGTCCAGGATAAGCATAGCATTTTGGGGTCGATCTCCTCCCATTGTACACCACTCCACCAGCGGTGCACAGCCACTTCTGTCGGGTACCCATTTTTTCTTAACAGTGGTTCGTAAATATGGCCACTAGAGGACACACAATCCCAGCGGTGAGCCTCCAAGATGTAACCCCTAGATGGCGCTATCCCAGGGGCTACTACCCCTGCCTGATTTGCCACTAACAGGTTGAGGGCCTGGATCAATGGCGGGTGCCTCCACCCAGAGGTCAGGGTTTGCAATAGTTAAACTAACTTGGTCACAGCCCTCTGGGACACTGCAACCCCCTTTCTTCCCACTAGTGGCCCACACAATATATCAAATTACCTTCACAGTATACACTTACCCCCAGGTCTGGTTCCGGCACTGGGACCTCCTGTGAAATGAGATACAGTGCAACAATCACAGTACAGTACTTTAACATAGACAAATACCTCAGGCAGTATAACTTTGCTGAAACAAGCAGCTCTGATTTATTTAGGGGATATAACAAGGACAGGGGAAATCAGGTTAATTAGCTTATCACTCTAATAATCTACCTATGGCTCTGTGCACAGGCCTATCCCTATCAGTTACTGTCCCTGGGTACCCAAGCCCTAGTGGCTAGTCCAAACCGTGGCAGCTGGTAGGGGCCCTTTCACACAGAGAAAAGGAGAATTAAACAGTCAGCAATACAGCAATTCCATTTGGATTTAATGTGGCAATTCAACAGGGAGCGACCCTGAATTAGTACTCACGACCTCCAAATAAGATAGGGTCCTTCAATGTCAGCAGGGCTCACTTGAGGTACACAAACCTCTTCACACATTTATATAAAAGAAAGCACTATACCAGGCAGGCTGCATCTGTATCCGATCGCCATTACTGCACAATACCGAGAACACAGCAGATTCAGTTCCTGACAGACCGAGTGCAATTTTCTAGCAATTCTTCCAGTCTTCTACAGGGTGAGCCTGGTTTCTACTCTTCAGAGATCCTTTGATTCTTTTCACAGGACGGATTCAGTCCTAACAAGCTGCAGACGAACTCTGGGCCTTACACGTTTTTGACTAAAACTGCACACTGAAAAGCACAGGGCTCCTTCCTTCTTCACTGCCAAAGCTCAACTCCAACTCCAACCGACAAAACCGGCATTTCCTTTGAGTTCCTCCAGTTCTTGACTGGATTGGCTGTCACTCACAATAGACTGCTGCTGTTGGTCCAAAAGGCACTGAAGTCTAAACTACATCTCCCAGAGTCACTGCCCATACAATCCTCTTGTGGCTGGCTCAGATTATGAGTCCAAGTTCTGATTGCGTCCAAGGCACCATTTTAGAGCTAGCTTACCCCACACTGATTGGTCCAGTTCAGCAGTTCAAAACTAGAATGGGGAACTAGCAGACACAGTTCTGACTGCAAAGAAAGCAGGTTAGACAAACTGTAATTTCATTATTACTCTAAATAATTTCTGGCAAACAGTTACATCTTTCAGATAGGTTCCCTTTGCACTCTAGTGACTGCAAAAATGAAGTGAATTGGCAGCAGCTCGAGTGGTACTCAGAGAAGCACACAGTCCCCCATACAACTAATTATGTCTGCAAGCAGACAGCTCTTAAAGAGACAGTACCAGAGGCTCTAAAAACACTCACTGATAAATGGCTTAAATGCCAAACACCATTCAGGCTTGGAGCATTCAAGCAAGCTCCTGGAAGTCTTTTGGGAACCCCCATTTGCAGGGGGGTTACATAGATATTTCCTGAAGAAGACCTAAGGTCGAAACGTAGATTTTTAACTCTATTTTCTATTTTCAGCGTGCATTTAATATAACCATTTTGTTTTGCTATATGTGTGTATGTATTTTTTTTTTTATGACAGAGTTTTCATTAAAACACTTTCAGCTCATACAAATTGAGGCTACTTGTCAACAGGAGAGGAAAAACCTGAGTGCTGACAATCAGGGCCACAGCTAAGAATTTTGGGGCCCAGGACAAGTCACTTGAGATGGGTCCCTTCTCCCAAATCAGCTAAGGCTGGGGATCTGGGGGCCAGCCCCCAGAAGTTCTGGGGATTTAGATGCTCTGTGGTGAGTTTTGGGGATTTTATTTGAGATGAAAACAAACTTTTGTTACATCTCCCCTACCCCCAACACCTCCAGGGAATTAGGGAAAACATTATATTTCACCCCTGTATTTAGGGGTGTGGTATCAGTGCATTAAGGACTGCTTGGCTATGCAATATCACAAAAAAGGAATGGCTACTATGCCATGTGGCTTCACAAACGTATGATAGTTCACAGCACAGTCACAAATTTGCACCTCCACACTAAACATTGAGGGTCCCACTGATCCCTTGCTACTGTCCCCAGAGTTTATTTCAAATAGTCTGATTCAGGGAAGAAAGGAAACTGAAAGCAGCTCAGGAGCAGGAAAGCTGGGTCCAAGGTTTAACCTGACCAATTCATCGTGCAGCAACATTAAGAAAATTCAGTTGGACAGCTGACAGCAGAATGTTAGGCGATTTTAACAAAGGTCATGGGCCCACACCAACTCACTCTGTTGTAGTATACTCTAGTGGTCTCTCCAGTCTGACTGGTGGTCTGGACTAGTAATTACTGGAGTGAGCAGCAGCAAACAATTTCTCTTCAATCCCTGTTCCTGCCCTGCCTTGAATATATTAAATGCCGTCACAACTGCTGCGAGTGAGACAGCAACAGATGCCAGATCTGATGAGATGCTCAGCTGCAGCAGCAGCAGCCATCACTGTCATCTTTTCTAGTGGGAAGTGCGACGACTGCGTTACGTAAGTCGCACACTCTTGATCCCAACCTCGACCATGTGACAGTTCCTCCTCCTCCTCCTTCACACAGAGGATGGAAAGGTTCATGAATATGCAGCACAAGCCCCGCCCCCTCTGGGAACAGTAATGCTGCATGGCCTGTGCTGCATATATCATATTCAAATCATAAGCCTTTCAACTCATCCACCTCCTGCTCCATAAAGCTAGCACAGCAGCTCCCACTTCAGTCTTCAGGCAATCAGGAAGGAGATTTTATCATTTTTTATGGCAAGTGGGTGGGGTCGGTTACCCCAGACCACTGGAAATGGAATTAAGTCTATGCCCTCTGGGTTGGTGGCATGGCAGGGCCCCAGAGCACAGGAAAAAAAAAGGCAGAAGAATTAAAAAAAACAACACCAGCTCCTTGGGCAGGCCCCCCCAGACCTTGGGGCCAGGGAAACAGTCCTGGTTGTCCCCCTATAATGGTGACCCTGCTGACAATAACTTGTGATTGGCTGAATAGAAATCAACTTGATGAGCGGATGCTTCCTCTGAAGTCTATTCTCCCGGGGGACACTATGAGGACATACACCTAAATTCCGAGTTATGATTCGGTGATGGGCAGATCGTTATTCTTTCCACAAGTGGTGTCATGATTGGCTCTTGATCATGTCAGTGGTGATAATTTCTGTGGGTGTTGCTGGGGTGGATTGACAGCCTGGTGATGTTGAAAGCCAATCAGCTGTTTCCTGACCGGCTTCATGCAAATCAAAGAACCTAAGAAGCCCTCTCAGACTGGAGTGGCTTCAGTCCTTTGAAGTGCATGACCATTCAGCCCATCCAGCAGTGAGTTGCATCAGGACCACACCGAGTGGTCATTGGTGTGAACTGCTGAGGCCCTGGTTCTGTGGAGTGCAATGGACTCAGTGGCAGATCCCCCAATCCCATTTGCCACAATATGTTGGTGTGTGCAAGCGCAACTAATGTAGTAATAAAAATAATCAAAAGTGATCAGAACTCACAACCTGTAGCTCTAAATTGTCTGTATTACTGCAGTAATATGACATTTGTAGAATGAGGTGAGATAGATAGTTTACACTAAGTATCAGACCTATGCTACCACATTGAAGACTGACGCTAAACTACCAGTATAATCAAGGATTAAACTGGAGTAATTAAACAGCTATGCTCAGAGAGACAGGCAAGTGAAATTAAAAAAACCTCAGTCTCTGGTCTGAATCTCCATTCACCGAGCTGTAGCTAATTTCTCTGTTTTAATGTTGTGTTAAATAAACCAGAGACTGATATTTGAATTTGAGACAGGGAAGTAATAGCTGGCTGACTTGAAAAGAAAGAAGCAGTTTTAAATTATTAATTTATTTACAATAACACAGTGTTGCAAATGAGAGGACAAGAAGGATTCTGTCATTGACTCTGTTGCTTTGGGGGGGGGCATGCTGAGAGTCAGTTTCACTTTTATTTATTAGCTTTTGGTAACTGGGTAAGTGCATTAGGCAACAATCCTGCCTATTTTTAAGCATGACCCAGGAGAGTACAGTTTACAAACAGGTACGTACATACAGTTCACAGTTGCAGTTTTCCAAAGTACAGGGTGAGTACAGTCTTACAGGAAATTACAGAGATATTAACTTAATCATGGGTTTAACAGTGTTGACCCCCATTGAGGGTGTAAAATTGTAATAACGGTGCTAGAGCTAAAAAACAGTCAAGAGAGCAATCACAGTATCGTTAAGAGAAACCAGTAAGCAGGACACAGGGTTCAGGGAAGAATGAGGTACAGACACAGGAATCAAGTGTATGAAGGTGGGAAAAAAGGGCAGATTTAAAGGCTGAGTGAGATGAGAAGCCCTTTAAGTAGACAGGTAGGGAGTTCCAGAATTTGGAGGTGAAATGGGTGTAAGCAAGCTCCCCCATTTTTGTCGAGCAGAGAGGGACGGAGAGCAGAGGCGAATTAGAGGACCGCAAAGTTCAGGAATGGATCATGGGAATGAGCATGGCTGCAATACTGTCAGGGCGGGGGGGCTCTATTCTTGGAGTCAATAAAACAACCCAGAGAGAAAGAACGCTGTGATTTGGGGGACAACCAATGCAATGTGGAGTATAGGAGACAGTGGTGGGTAAGGCGAGGGGCAGAGAAGGCAAATCTATAAATATTGTTATAGGAGGTGTCCCATTTATGAAGGATACCTGCGTTGGCATGAGAAAGAGTGGGGAGAGCATATAGTAGCCTAGGAAGCAGTACCTCTCATGCCACATAGATTCTGGCAGCAGGGGTAAGTGAGTGTAGCACGCAGTAGGTTGCGCCTAACTTGGCATTTACAGATCTACATACCTCATTTATATGTGCAGAAAAATCAAGTACAGGATCAAGGGTCACTCTAAGGTATCTGAAGGCATCAGTCGATGTGACTACCACCCCATCATAGCTAAGGACATGAAGGTTGGTAGACTTAGCACGGACTTTCCTGGCAGATCCAAAGAGCATGGCCTGAGTCTTCGGCAAACTGAGAATGAGTGAGTTGGAGGAGAGCCAGTTTTGGATCAGTTGGAATTTGGAGGATAGGTGAGTGTTAATTTCAAGGACAGAACAGGAGGCAGCATAGAGCACCAAGTCATCAGCATACATGATGGAGTGACAATGTGGAAGCGAGGAGGGAGTGTCATTAGTAAAGATGGAGAAGAGTAAAGGTCCTAGAATGGAACCTTGAGGGATGCCACAGGTGATAGGGGCAGGGGATGAAATAACTTTCCCGAAGGAGATGGATTGGGATCGGTTGGAGAGGTAGCTACTGAAACAGGACAGGGTAGATCCAGAGGTTGTTCTTAATGAGGGCAGGAATCAGACCAGTGAGCTCCTCAAGACCAAGTTTGCTATCACGGGGGGGGGGGGTAAGTACACCCCAAGTATATGCAACTTCTTGGCACCCCCAAGGAGCAAGACAGAGTGCAGTACCTCACTGTTATTCAGACAGAGGGATGGCAGCTGAGTGACGTTAAGGTGTGGCATGTAGTACAGTGCCAGGTCAGCCCCTCTTTTGGAGGATGCGCAGTCAGCACGGTACATGTTATGTCCAGGTAAGGCACAGTTTTGGTCCAGAACAGTTGGTTTTAACCATGTTTCAGATAGTACTAGGAATGTCTGGGGTATTAGCCAGAACCCATACTACCAGCTCGGGGAGATTAGCTAGCAGGCTATGGATATTCAGGTGCGCGATGGACAGACCTGAGCCTGAGGAAGGAGATGAGTGGTGAAAGGGGTGAGTAAGTTAAGGGAGGTTGATGGGCCAGGGTTAATTTTGATATCTCCAGCTAGAGTAAGAGTTAGGGTTATGACCCATAGATGAGCAATTGCCGTAGTATAGGGGACAGTAGTAGGGGAGATAAGCCTCCTATACACCCGGTGCCTTTTCAAACACCAGACTCCACACTTTGAGAAAATGTATTTTGTCATTCATGCAAAAATGAATAATTCCTGTTCGTGAACGAGTTTAGCTCTGCCTGGCAGGCTGCAAAGAGAGAGAGAGAGAGAGATAGCAATGAAATAAGAGTCCTGATGTAGTGCAGACAGGCTGACAGGATATGCAGGAAATGAAGGAAAAGGCAAACACAAACAGATCTCAGCTTTAAATGAAATAACCTGGACCGAAGCACTGACACATGTCCACTCTGAAGCACTCAGGGTGACGAGCACAGTCTTCATATCCTGTCAGTTCTCTCCCTCTCTCCCTCTCCCTCTCCCCCCTAGTGATCCCAAAATGCCTGCAGGGCTCTGCCCATGCAGTCGTAAAAAGTGTGATCTTCCCAACTCTGGTTTACATCTAGGTATTAGATAGCCTACTGCTTCAACTGATCTCAACCCTTTTTTTATTTCTCTAAATAGCAATTTATCCTTAATATAGCCAGGGACCTCACATTTGAAACACTTGTCCATGTACATTAATACATGCAAACATCTTCCATCACTCAAACTCAACCAATCTAATGCCTTATATAATTCATATCTATGTGTTCTCATAGGAACACTAAGAATAAAGCAAACCAGCTTATTGTAAATGGTATCCAACCTACCAAACAAAAAGGCAGATATACCCATATACATTAAGTCACCAAAATCCAAAAGTGGAACTACTGCAGTGTTAATTACATGCTTCCTAACTGGTTCAGACATACAGTTTCTTATGTGATATAATGCTGCTAGGCATTTACCAACTTTTTAAATAACTTGTTCTATGTGAGCATTCTGTTTGAAGGAACTATCCAGATGCAACTCTAGGTATCTGAAGCTTGAAACCTGTTCAAGAACAGAATGGTCCAGAGTCCTTATCTGAAAAGTTGTGCCACTTGACGTCCTCCGTTTTCCCTAGAAAACAGCATAACCTATGATTTTGTTTTATAATTTAGGACAAGCCTGGAATGTAAAAAAAAATTCTGTAACTCATCAAAAGCATCCTGCAACAAAATCTGAATTTGTGTATCAGATGTACCCCCTACATAAATGATGGTGTGGTCAGCTTAAAGATGACAACCTATTTCAGGATTAGAGAGTTTAAATTTATTCATATATAGGTCATATAAGGTAGGGCCCAAAACTGATCTCTGTGGGACACCTGATACAATTTGGGCTAGGTTTGATTCTCACCCATTAATGGCCACCAACTGCAGCCTACCCTTTAAATATGCTCTAAACCATGCATGCTTCTCCTTGGTTGCTGGTGTAATGCATCACTAACTTGCTGTCTGTCTGGAGGAGGAGGACTGTTTTATGGCTGATAAGATCTATTAGGGCTTGCAGGCCATACAAAACAGCTTGCATCTCAAACACAACAATGTGGAGATAAGTCTCTGATGGGTCCCAGACAAACTGTGTTTGGAGGCCCTGACAGTGGGCCTACCACACCAGCAGGGAGGCATCCATGGTGACACTCACCTGAAACTCTGGTTTGGAGAAGGGAAAGCCCTGGGGGAGACTGTCCTCCACTGACCACCCCGTGAGTGACCAAACCAGGGGGCTTGGTCACCTGAATGGGGTAGGTCTGAAGATGTGATGCTTGTGCCCACTGTGCACTGAGCATCCATGACACAGTGCCAGAGGAACAGTATTCTTAGCTGGGCTGGCCAGGCTTGCCTTCGCTCAGGTTGTACTGAGGCCCAGCCTCACTTATGGACTGATAGCTTACTTGGAGGTGAAAAAAAGGGTGTTAAGCAAATCGAACACATGCTATAATAGCATCTGTAGATTTGCACTATTGGTGCCTAGGCTTACCCATCACTGTATCCTATATGCTAGCCTTGGCTGGTTCTCCCCATCCTCTTATAGACTGTATACTGCTGGCTGTAGAGTAGACACTATTATTAGAGCTGGTGTCCCTAAGTCACTCGTCAGCATGTTAAGCCCACATCACAGACCTACTTCCTGAGATCAATTGACAAGTCACTCCTTGACATCCCTAAATGTGTCACTAGGATGGGTGAACAAGCATTCTCAGTGTTTGCACACAAGCTACGGAATTCCCTACCAAAGACAATTAGAAGCACAAAGTCACAGCATGTTCTTAGACAGCTGGTGACCTGCTTAGGAGAACTTTAACAAAACACTATTTAGGCACTGTCTAGCTTGTATTTCCCATTACTTCTGTATTCCTCCTCCCCATTATTTAGTGAGGTCATCTGCATGAAAACAGGATCTTTGCTCATGAAGAGCTTATCTATTCCTGCTGCTTTATCCTTACCTGAAGTCATACAGCACTGCTTGTGACCTCACAGTTACTCCCATGGCAACAGACTGTGATGTCACAACAGAGGATCATGACTTGAAGTAAGGAGTAAGCTATTGAGGCAGATAAACTCAAAATGAACTGTAAGGGACAATGATCATATACTCATACATATTTCTTTAGTAATAAATTATGGGGAGGAGAAATATATAAAATATAAATGGAATGCAAGCAGAATTGTACCTAATTATCATGTTTTTTAAAGTTTATTTAAAATATGTACAGAGGTTTGATAAAGCCAGACCACCCTGAGCCTTAGGAAACATCAAAGTGTGAAGCCTGACTTGAGGCCGCTGCCCATTCCAGATAACTCTAGATACTGTATCATGGTCTGTCACTTCCACCAGGCCTGGTGAGGCATGTGGATCATAACATTCTGAAATATATAGAGGAAACATGGAAGTGTCACCATATGGACTGTGTCAACTCCACAAATGAGGTTCAGGAGTAAGGTTTGCCACTGATTTGAACCATCTGTTAATTATGTGGCCACAGGGCCTATATTTGCCTCATATAGTCAGCCCAGTTGTAGTGGAAGTTCAATATCTAGGAATTTAATTTCCTGTAGGTCCCACTGAAAGGGGAACTGAGCCTTCAGCCTGACCAGTGGTTACCAGTTAGTTGGCAGCACTTCAGTTTTTGAAGTATTAAGTTTACAGTTTTTGAAGTATTAAGTTTATGGTCGGAAATCACTCCGAACCACTCTAGAATGGCAAAGACGTCCTTCAGGAGGTGTCTGGAGCAGCTAGCTACACTAGGACATTGTCCATGTACAATGTGATCCAACGTTCCTTGGCCCCCAGCGTGTGCGCCTCATACTGTGGTGCTTTCAAGAATGGCTTGGCCGGGCCAATGGCTCACAGTGGATTACTTTTGTTTGTAGAAGAGTGGATTACTCTGGTACATCTTCAACTTGCGACTTGTAAATAAACAGCAGTCTTTTGGATTTACTTTAAAAAAGACTGTCTTACATGTGTGGTTTTATTATTGGCAAATCAGCAATGTAATTTAGATTTTTTTAAGACAGTCTTTACCTAATTGCTTTGCATTATCTCTGAAATGGGTCTGTCAAGGTCTCAATAGGACATGCTAATGGGCTGGACAACTTTCTGGATACATGTAATATAGTCTGAATGGAAACTCATTTGGGATAGAACAGTCTGTTTTTCTACGTAGAGCCTTGGAAATCTACCAGTCAGGAGAATATGTGTCTTAAGGAGATAAGAGAAAATCCTCTCGATTACTATGGTTCTCTGTGGTAGTTGCCATAGTTCATTTCAGCATGGAAAATTGGTGCAGAAACTGTCTGAGAGACCCAGGATGTTCCACAGAAACAGAGTTTCCCAGAGAAAACAAAAAAAATGACAAGTCACTTGCTTTAAACAGGAAACCAAAGCAGTTTTGGACTCACAGTAAATAAGATAATTTACAGCAAATTAAGCAAAGAAGCATAGAATGAAAGGAACTGCTAGCTGATCTGGGAAGTTCTGTCCTTACACACCAACACATCACAAGAAGCTTTAACCCCAGGGCCAGGAAATCTTTGGAATGACTTTACAATGTTCAGATTCTCTAATCAAAGATAGGATGAGACCAGTATCAAATCTATGTAATTATGTAAGCAAGCAACAGTCCACAACAGCGTATGCAGTAGGACAGGACTTACCACGTGCCTCAGATGGGTTATGAAACACAAAGCAGAGCCAAGCACTTTCAAAGAGCAGTAATGTGTGGTGCGTTCTGTCTTACCGAACAACCTGGAGTGTGTTATTGCACTTATAAAACAGCTCATTTAAGCAGACAAATGTCAAAAAGAGACATTGGCTCAATTTTCAAAGTGAAAACTTTGACCTAAAGGGCCTGTGTCAAATGGCTTTGACGCAAGTGGCAACTTGCATGAAAGTTTGCGGCAGTCACGATTTTCGAACGCAGGCTGCATCAAAAGCAGAATGCCATGCACCAAAGCCACCCTGTACCACCCTTGCAGCAGAAGTGCCCTTGCGCCAGGTCACAAGGGGGCTTGCGCCATGGTGGGGATAAACAACCCCCTTATTTGGAATTTCAGAAGCCCCACCATGGTCACAAGAGGGGGCTCAGGTTAGACAATCCAGGAGCTGGTCTAAGGGCCCTGAGCTACTGCCTGTCAGGAAGATGAGTTGGGTGGGAGCCTGGAAGGTGGGGAGTGGGGGCCACTGCTCCCTCAGCCCCCAGTCTTCACCTTCCAGGCACATTACCCCCCACACACCTTCATGGCTCATCTAGGTTTACACCTTGAGGGGGGCTTGATGGGACCCTCTGTCAAACCCCTCAGGTGTGCCCAATGTTTGGTACAACCCTGTGGCTGTGGCAACTCTTGGGACTTTGGTGCAGGGACCCTTATTTTCATAAAATAGGGCACTGGGTCCCTGATGCACCCAGAGGTTACCACAGCTGTAGAGCAGCGCACCCTTTAAGAGCTGATTGAAAATCAGGCCCATTAATTTTAAAAGTGATTAGCAGTCAGCTGTGTGGTATGATACATGTTATCACACAGTCACATGATGAGGATCAGCCAGTCACTTTCTTCCTTTTCTCACTGCTGTTTTATAACCATCATCATCTTCCACACTCTGGAAGGTGGTGAGGGGTAGGACCAACATATTCCATAAGTTGTTTATCGCCAAGACTACACTACTGCAGAGCCTTCATGAGATGAAACAGACGTATTGTGTAGGGAATGGGATACATAACGTGTCCCAACTCTTTGTTTCACTTTTAATATTTATTATCCTCCAGCACTTTCACAGGCAAAGCCTGTGAAAATAAGAAAGAGAAGAGATCACTAGAGAGCAAAGTGAAATGCTACGTAAGATGAATCATTGAATATTAGGTTGCAAACTACACGAATGGCAGAGCCACAAGTGAGTCATGAAAGTCTTGCCCCTCACAAGGGATAAGTGTCACATTCTGAGTGGGGCCATTGTGTGTCCAATTTATACAATGTGTTTTAAGTTGTAGAGCTTTCAAAATTAGTCCTTTTAATGAACAATAAACTGTTTGATTGCACTGCTCTGTTTTGAGTGCAGCAGTCGTCATTGTGATGTCCTCAGGCACTGTTCAAGCTGCTTTCGCATTGGTTAATAACTCCTTTGTGACCAATCTCAAGTGATGATAAATAGCGATGACCCACCTAGAATGATGATGAATGATTTATCACCAATTTAGGTCTTCAGGCCATAGAGATAAATCATTTATCTGTAAGGTTTCATTCTCACCTACACTGTATAAAATAATTTATGTAATAATATAAGGAAATAGTCTAAATTTCGCCTGATCAATGTTAAAAAAACACATTGATAGTATGTTTGAAAAGTCAACAAATAGTATCACTATACAAGTTTTTTTTTACCAACATACTATGTTGACATAAAGAGACATCTATCTACACATGAGAACCATACTGATATGGTCTAATCATGTTGATCTGACTCCAAGTTTTCATTTAAAAATTAAATTTATAGCACCAGCCATTCCAAAGTTGGACCTTTTGAAAGGTAATGGGCTCGATTCTCAAAGAGATACATCTGGCATAACTTGCAAGTTACGCCAGCAGTTGCGACCTACGGTATTCTGCAAAGCAGACTGTGACATGCCGCATGCTGCTTGTGCCAAAGTGTATTTAAGTCACCAGTTACGCCCTAAACCCCCTGCGACATGTTGCTAGGAGGTTTACAGCAGCTGTTGTGCCCTATTCTGAAAGGGCAGCAACAAAGTCTCCAATGCTGCAATTCTGCAAGACCCCCCGGTGGACATCCGTCAATGCAAAGTTACACCAGCAAACAGCTGGTGTAACTTGTATCCACTGGGGATGTGTGCAGAAGGCCCCAAGCCATTGGTTTGTGCCACCCTTCCAGCCCCATCCCTGCCCCACCAGACAGTCCCACAGGGTTAGAGGCAACCCCCAAACACACACTACAGGTGCCCCATAGCTATGGATCCCTCCTGAGGACCCCCAATAATGTGCTATAAAATACCCTTCTGGGCTAACAGACCCCATCCGATCCCATAATGTATCACCACTAGTCCCACAAGTCAGTCGCCCCCAGCCCTGGTGCAGTCACTCGCTCAAGGCCGCGTAACAGTAATTACTGTACACAAATATACACCCACATCCATAATCCCTGGTGGTCATTGGCCCCCCCAGCATTTCAGACCACCTCTTCGACCGTCCCAGCCAGTGACTGGCATCAGCCCTCTCACCACCACAGCCACCAACTGAGGCCCAGTCTGAGCACATACTGTATTTCACACTCAATGAATGAATGAATGAATGACAGTTTATTCATTCATTGGCCTTATGCTCTGATATGCGCTCAAACAGAGCTCAGTCATAGCTGAGCTGAGTGAGATGGCGTGTCAATCACTGGCTGGGGACGGATCAGGATATGGATGATCTGGCAATGCCAGGTGGGGGTGGAGCCACTAGACTGCCAAGAGGTTGTGGATGTGGGTGTATATTTGTGTACAGTAATTACAGTAACGTGCCATGAGTGAGCGGCTGGCACTGGGTCTTGGGGGGGGCGCGAACATCCCTGCAGGGCTGGTGGTGACACATTATGGGAATCAGGATGGTGGGTCTAATAGCCCAGAGGGGTGTCTCAGGCATGGGGACTGGGGCAGGGGAAGCACTTGCACCCTACAGCACTTTGGATGCAGCTTGCGACACGCCCCTCAGGTATGCCTGCATTTGGCGTACCTTTGCGCATGTCACAACAAGTTACAGGACTTAGCCATGGGGACCCTGCCCCTTACAGAATCGGGAGCAGGGTCCTTGGCACAACTGCAACCCTCACATGTCACAATTTGCGACATGTGTAGGGGTGCTTATAGAATCTGGCCCAATGTATTTATAATGGCCTAACTTTTGAACTATTAGGGCTAGGAACTTATTTATTTTTTATGAAAGCTTAACGTTGGATAAGGTGATATATTGATATAACGTCTTGCTAAAACTTCCGTATATTGATATACAGTATAAAAATGCAAAACAGTTTAAAAACAAACAAAAAGTTATAAATGTTGTTTCACCAACATATTATATCAGCAAGACTGAATGTTGCAAAAATATAAAAATGATAGACCGATAATATGTTAAATTATAGATATATAACATTCAGAGTCAGAAGATACTAATGGTGGGCTGCTTGATGGCCCAGCAAGTAGCACGTCATACTCCTGTACCAATGACCTGGGTATGTACTGTTCATCTTCCAATGATTAAGACTGCAGTGGGTGCAAGCATGACCTGTGCTGAACATTAGAAGTTAAATGATGGTACCTGTTTTCTTCCATGGCACCCAAAACAATTCTCTCTGCGTCATCAGTAATTGCAATGCAACACACATTTGGCTCATTTTTCAGTCTTTTCCTGACCTGAAGGTGAAAAGACAACTCATGATATATTGTACTGATTTTGTGAACAAATGAGCAGAGCCAGATTAAGGCATAGGCACTAGTCTTGGGGCACCCACCTAGCAGGAGGCCCCCAGCAAACCCCCAAATATATTAACTACATGCCCCTGACTGCAGACTGACCTTTAAGGTGTAAACAGACCCATTTTCTTTGCTTTGCCCCCCCCCCAGTATCCCAAGTGGGGAGTAGTGTCCAGAACCCCCAATTTGTGTTCCTGATAGGGAGAGTGACTGGTGCAAATCTTAAATGGGGGCTCCCTGCAGTAGTTTGTCCACTACTTGCCTTGTCTTGTGTATTTTAGGGGGACCCTAGCATTCATATCAGAAGAATCAGTGTGCCAGCAGAGCCTGCCTGTTGGAGATCTTGTTCCATGTTCCTCAATTAGCACATGGATGTTCTGTGGCTTGCCATGGCCCTGGGTTGAGTCTGAGTTGAGGTGATAAGTGTCACAAAAATTATAATCAAAGTTATGAAGAAAAGGAAAAAAGGAGCTGAATTTTCTCATTCCTTTAACAATACTATAGTGCAGTTTGCAAATGTTTGTGTAAGCCTGCTCTTTAACACCATTTGCAAAAACCACATTTTAATGACACAAAGTAGCAAAGAGGCTACAGTGCTACAGCTAGGCTTACAATGCCATCAGGGGCAGCAGTGGCCTTTACATCATATTTGTTTAATTTGCAGGCAACTGTACATGTTATGGAGCTGTATACATACAGCACTACCCCCCCTATGTACAATTGCCTGCAAAGTAAACAAACAGCATCTGAAGGCCACCACTAACCCAAGGGTGCCATTTAGGGGGGTTGGGGGCAGTTGCACCCCCATGCATTGCAGGCCTTTGTTGTTTTTTATTTTTTGAATGAAAATGCCCCCAGCGCTCCCCCCACCTGCAACCATACCTTAGCAGTAGGGTATGAGACATCCCGCATTTCTAGGAACATTTTAATAAAATACCTGTCCCAACCATACTACATCAATACTGGATGACTATTATCCTGTATTTTGTTGAAAGACTCAATTTCCCAGTGTTCAAAGTGGCTGGCAAGCAGCCAGACCAATTACGCATGTCGGAAACATCGGGGACGGACAGGACATTACGTTAAAGAGCGGAAAGCCTGGGAAAAATAGTCTTAGTCCCAGTCACCGAGTCTTGGACTGAAGGCAGTTACTCATTTATATAGGACCACCGCTGCCTGTCTATGAATCACTGAAGATATAGTGCACAAGAGGGTACTGTTCACGGTGGCTCCCAGGGCTGTGGCTGCAGAGGTTCGGACAATGCGAGATACAGTTTGACTAAAGCTGCACCAGTAAAGGTCGGATCAAGCACACACTTCGGATACAGGTGAGGAGGTGTTGGTGTTGCACTGACATATAATTTAAAACAGCTGAGCTGCGGAAAGGGAAAATGTGGCATTTATGATTATGAACAGAGAGGGATCTTTTGGGGCATGATAAGGAAAGGACAGGAAGCTTGTTTTTGTGTTACATGATGTGATGTTGCCCACTGCCTTTCTTAATATCGCTGAGCCTGTCAGACAGCAGCATGTGAGCTTTGGGGCAAACATAACATCCGACTGAAATGACAATCAAATAAATGAATGCCCTCTCTTACCACCACCTGCTACCTAATTTGTTAATGTTAAGTAAACTACCTTGCCAGAGGTAGAAAGTCAGCAGACAGCAAATAGTTCAAATCTGTAACTCGTGGATAAAACATTTCTCCAATATGTGGGAGCAACTTTTAGTTTTTTTTGGGGGGGGGATGGGGGGTGAATTAGTGGCCAGTGTTTGAGGACCACAAGTCTCCAGATTATCTGAGATTTGTGATGATTTGTGGTGCATTGTGAGGCTTATTGAAGATAAAATACACTCCCTCTGGTAATCAGCAATACTGTTTGTTCTCCTTACTCATCTACCCCCTTCTGCCCCTCTCTCTCTCTGCAGCTCGGCACTTCCCTTTATTTGGATGGTTCTAAAAGGGGCATACTGTGAGGCTGTGGTGGCCTCCTGATTAGCTCTTGCTTTCCCAGGACCTCAGTTGACCTCTGACCCCCACCAGCTGCCCTTGAGGTTGGGAGGTACACAAACGTGGCAGTGCCCATGAGTTTATGGCTTACACCCAAAGTTCTTTGTTTGGTGGCCACACTGCAACTTTGCTGTGAGCCCTCCAGGGTTCCACAACAAGCCCTGGCCCTACTCCCACTCAGCCCCTAGTGTCACCCCCACTCAGCCCCTGGTTCCGCCCACACAGCCCCCCTGACCGGTTGTTGCCCCTCGCCATTGAAATCTGAAATGGCGCCCCTGCACTAACCCTGACTATTATAAGTCTATCTATAGTACTGCAGCCCCAATAAAACAGCAGCAAATCATACATGAATCAAACAGGAATCCAATGCAAGTCAGGCAAACAAACAGATGTGGTGTAAAAATTACAGGTAAACAGTGCCAAATACATCAACAAAGTGGGCATAAATAAGATAAATATACACGTAAACAGGGCTATGCAGCAACATATTCTAACAATAAGATAGCCAGACATCAGCAGAACCAGCAACATCAGGTAATACACAGAGTCCAACAGTAAGTACATTAACAGGTAGAAACCCAGCCATCATTCAGCTTAGAAAAGATGATCGATGAGCCAGTATTCAGGGTGGGAGAGAAGGGCAAATTATTCGGGGGGGGGGTAAGGGTGGCTGAATAGGAGGCACAACAGTACTAACGGCCTGTGGACAGATGCAGGTCGTGGAGGACAGGAAGTTGGTTCATACTAGGATACTTAGATTTTGAGGGTGTCAGGGGAACATAGTGAAGGGGGGAGGTTGTTCCAAAGCATGGGACCAGCAAGGCTCTTTGGCCCATCCTAGTGGTTATCTGAGGAAAAATGAGTTGGAAGAGGGATGAATGATGAAGATTGCGGCTGTAAGTTCTGGGCTGGATCAGAAGAGACGGTGGCGAGTAAGAAGGACTGTGTAGGGCATCTCCAACTATCCAGGCCAACAAGTAGGAGCATCAAGTTTGACAGGGGAGCCAGTTAAAGGACTGGTAGAGAGAACAGTGATGAGTAGAGAGAGGAGCACAAAGGGTAAAGTGGCATATCCTATTATAGGTAGTGTCCAGCCAGTTCAGGTTGGCAGTGGAGTTAAGGGAGTACACTGGGCACCCATAATCGAGGAGGTTGCCATGGGCTATACTGAGACGTGCTTTCAGCATGAGATGGTTGATTAGGCGATGGCAGAGCCCCATCTTCTGATTAAAGCACCAGATCAGTGAGGCAATGTGGTTGGAATAGGTAAAGGGATGGGTCTAGGATTACCCCCAAATACCTGAAGGCAGGAACAGTGTCGAGTGAAGATCCATCCGGTATTTGATAGTGAGAAGGCAGCCAGAGTGGGCAAGGACAGAGAGTTTTGGTTTGGAGCCGAATAACATGGCCCTCGTTTTGGAAGCATTGACCAATAGTTTGTTGGAGGAGAACCAACGAAGGGCCTTGCAGAAATAGGCGGTAAGTGTGGCAGACAGTGAGGAGGGGGAGGGGTCACTATGGAATAATAGTAGGTCATCAGCGTATAGGAGTAATTTACAGGAGAGGTCCTCCAGCAGGAGAGAGTTGATGAGGAAGAAAAAGAGGAGGGGGACAAGAACAGAGCCCTGGGAGACATCCACTGAGACAGGCAAGAGGGGGAGATGGCACCAACAAAGCACACCATTTGAGTTCTACCAGAGAGGTTGTTAGTGAGCCAGGCAGTTGAGGCAGGGGAGAAACCAAGGGCATCAAGTTTTGTTATCAGGATATTGTGATTGACAAGGTCGACTGCCTTGGACAAATCAACAAACACTGCACCAGTCAGCTTCCCTTTGTCCATATTCCTTAATACATGATCAGTGAAGAGGGCAAGAGCAGTGGTTGTGCTGTGCCTCTTCCTGAAGCTGTGTTGCCGTGGGCAAATAAGATTGCATTTGGTAATATGTTCATTGATTTGGTAGTTTGCTGCCTTCTCAAGGAGCTTACCAAAATGGGGCAGGCTGGTAATTGTCCATAATACTTGGGTCACCCGATTTATGAATGGGGACAACTTTGGCCTACGTCTAGGCAGGGGGACAGAGGCCATAATAAGGGAGAGGTTAAAGATGAAGGTGAGTGGATAGGCAATGTCTTGTGCCACTAGTTTTAAGAAGCAGGGGATAGACAATCACTACCAGCACTCCCTCTCGATGGTAGGCTGAGGAGGAGCTTGAGTGTCCCAGGAGGGGAAATGGTTTTGAAATAAAAAGAGGGGGCTACTGGCAGTGAAAGATGGGGGAGTGGGCAAGGAGGGAGGGGGGAGTTTAGCCAAGTAGTTGCTAAGATTAGAGAAATGGACACTGAGGGCATTTGCAATATCATAAGGGTCTGTCAGGGAGCCTTGTTGTGTGTTTAGGGGGGAAGGGGACTGCTTAGTAGAGATGGAGAGCAAGGCATTAATGGAGGGCCAGAAATGCCTGGGGTTTTCTAGGTGTTTGGATTGGAATGACTGGAAGTAGGCTGACTTCCTGGACTGAATGCAGCGCTTGCAGAGATTTTGCAGGTGACAGTTCTTGTCTGCCAAGAACTTATCTAGCCTAGCTTTGAAATTCTGCATACATGCCTTTACAGCCACTTTCACAAGGCATTTCACAAATCAGCAATCCTCTGTGTGAATTACTATTTTCTACTTCACACAGAGGATGGGCTAATTTGTTGAATGACTTACCAAAACGTCATTGTGTGTCTTTTCTTTGAGAGTTGTCAGAAATATACGTTGTCATATAAGCACTTTACAAAAAAAGACATGCAAAATAAATTTCTGGAGAATTAGGGGAAGATGTGAAAACATATTCTGTACTCAATATCATATATAAACGTGAATACATTATCCCAACTTTCATGCGGACATGACATGTGCATGCTCTTCCCACAGTATAATGTAAAGCTGTGCCAAATCTTGTGTATATCTGGCAATTATGAAACTCCTGGAAAACTTGTGGAAAGTACCATAGAAAATTTGTATAATGCACACTGCCTGTCAGATAAAAAAATGCCCTGTTGAGTTTCTTTGCACTACTCATGGGAAAACAGTTTATGCAGTGACATTTTTTTTGTCTTCTGGCAAAGTTTTTCATATCTCTTATAGAACAAGGGCTCGATTTTCAAAGGCTGATGAAGGGCTGGCATCAGGCCCTGCATCGAAGGCATTGTCTAGTGCAGTTGCACCAAACTCCTTTGCTGCAGGTGCACCTAATGTTCTGTTGTCAAGCATAGTTGCGACAGTTTCCTCAGTTTATGGCAGCTTGCACCAAATATTTGGCGCAAGCCCTGTAAAAAGGGTCCCCTGAATGCCGCAAGTTAGATCAGGGAAAAGCTGGTCTAACTTGTGGCATCTGGCACATGGGATTGAAAATCCCAGTCACTGGCCGAGAGAATGCTGCAAGCCTCGTATGCAAAACGATTGGTGCACCAGTGGCTTGTGACATTCTCAGAGCTTTGAAAATCAAGACCCAAATCTTTATTCTTAAAAATTCAGCAAAATTAGTAATTTTGCAGAGACAAATGTGAAGCTTTTTGTTGATTCTCTGTTTCCTTTATTATAACATTATATACAGTATGCTATGCAGTTTTGCTCTATATCGTCCCCTGTATATTATGCTTATTTGTTGCTGCTGTATTCTGTAACTTGCAATGTCTGTTTCTCTGTACTGCTGACTGTCCTAACCAGAACCTCCTTGTAAATGAGCACTGTTCAGTAGAATGTTTATCCTGCTAAAACAAATAAATACAAATACATTATCTGTATTAAGTAGACTTTGACAGAGGCAGAGAAATAGCAGATTTTTACTGCTCCGTTTGCATGGTCTTGCCATTGGTCTGGTTGCGCATGCAAGGAACAGCAAAGAGAACATGTTTGCACATGCTGTCTTCAGTTAGAGGATGTCACTGCTGAGGATACATCTTTTTACTAGTCAGTAACTGAGCAAAAAGGATGTTTACCAGCTTGTGCCCATGCTAGACCACTGGGGTATGTCAGTTGTTTACAGAAATGCCAATGTTATGAAACACAGCTAATAATTTAATAAATTAAAATATGGGAGAGGAAGTCTTAGGCCAGGGGTGATGGCTCCATTAAACATAACTGGCCACTTCTGAACTTCTTACTTCTTTTTGATTATCATTCTACATATTCCTTATTTTTCCACCCCGGGGCCAATTTTAGTACCTTCTTCCATCCTGTCCAAGCCACCCCAACCTAAGGAACTACCTTCTTCAGCCATGTTAGCCTTTGATCTACCCCCTGCTTACCCGGTGACATGAACTCCTGAGGGTAATGGCACTTTCTGTTGGTTAAGGAAGAAGAAATTCATTCTTGAACCCATGCTCTACTTCAGGAACTAGACCAAGGCCTAAAGAATTTAACTTTCTTCTTGAGTCAGAAAATTGTAAGAAGTTAAAAATGACCCCTCAAATTACATGAGCCACAGAAATGGTTTTAAATTTGTTGCACTGTGCTTAGACAAAATGTGTTTGTGTGTGTGGGGGGAGGGGGTGGCTCCATGTTAAGATATGGACATTTACTGCTTTTTACTGTAAGCTTAAGCTCTGTCCTACCAACATATAGTAATTATGAGATCATGTATTAAGTACAGAAGGCTTAATGCAAGACACCATTAGGGTTTTATGTGACACTGCTAGCACAAGATTTCTGACTGTTTTTCAAGTGTTGTACATTGCCCTCTTGAATCCATAAAATGATGTGATGAAAGCACCAAACACAAGAAGCAAAAGCACAGAGCTATTACCTTTCCAGTCTGTAAGTCCCACAGGGTGACGTAGCTGATTTTCTTGTCATCGTTGTAGTTGGACAGCACCAAGAAGCTACCACTGTTTGTCAGAGCAGCGTTGTGTAAAAAGAGCATGGATGTTTCATCTTCTAGAGTATGGACATGGGACAGCATCTCCAGACTGAACACAGCAAGGTGGTGTGCATAATAGGAGCACACAATTACCTAGGTGGGCAGAGAGTGAGTAAGTGTTACTCAGAAAACGTCTGCAGGCAAATCTCACTTCAGTTTAGAACTGTACTGTATATCGTATAGAAGCAAATAGCCCGCCAACCTGACATAGAGGTTTACTGAGTTTAACTAATGAACCCAGTGCACTTCCCAAGTGATACATATGAAAACACAGTAGATACAGCATTTCATGCTCAACAAAACTGCACAGATAAAAACAGATTGGGGGCAGGGCCCTCTCTTGCAGACCCTGACTGTGAGGTCACATATTGTATGCCAGCTCTACATCCAAATATTGGTGGACTGGGAAGTATGAAGCAAGATGCATAAAAAGAGTGAAAATTGTCACCTGAGCACTGCACTCTGCAAGTGGGAGGAACTATAATAGGGTGGAGCCCTCCGTTTGTTTTTTAAAGAAGAGAATGATATTTCACACAAAAGGCTAGCCACCATGCTTCCTAGTAGCAAGGAAAGGAATGCTGGTTCCCAGTGTGTGTAAATGTGAGAATGAATTTTGGAATGATATCAGCATTTGTAGCACTTTCCCATAGGGTGGTGTTACCCTGAACCCCATTCTGTGTTTCAAAGTGCATTTTGTTTTATGACAGAAATGAGTCCAGTTTAAAAATCAGCATCAAGCTCAGGACTCTGCTGTGCAAAGCAATCATGAGCTGGAAACCATGGGGCCAGATATTCAGAGTACAGTATCTACATGTTGGGCAGAAAAATGCTGTCCCAGATATTCTGGGTACACATGGCATTTTAAAATTGATGACAGCTCTTTCTTTCTTTAAAAGGTTGTTAAAATTTGTACTAGCTACTACCTTTGCCTGTACTTGCTAATCACCATTTCTCTTGGTAAATCATAATATCTCTTCTTAACTTGCAGTTGTTACTAATCCGGTGGTCTGTATTTTGTGTTCACTGCCTTGTTGCATGTACCACTGCATTTACTGCATTTTTTACATGGACGTATGCATAGACTGTCAACAGATAAAGCCCAGCAGTCTATACAGTCTGCCTATTAACTTGTTTGCCTCTTTGTCTGACCTAACACCAGACCAGATTTACTAACCAACTGTGCTAATGTCATCTTGGTATCCCCTTCCCAGGCTGTCTATTCTTCCCCCTTCCCACCAGACTTCACTGTCCCCTCATGTCTGTTCCATTCATGCTTGGACCCTATCATTGACCTGGCTTCAACCATTTGCTAAGGAAAACAGTTTCATTCATTCACTACTGACTCAATGAAAAAATAATTTCCTGGCATCCACTTTGAATCTCCCCCACACCAGCTTCCATCCATGCCCCCGTTTACGGTGCTTTTGTACCTTGTGAATATATCATTGTGAACTGCCCTGTTTTTCCATCAAGAACGTGACCCTATCATGTCCCTCCATCTCTCCTAGCCTCCAGAGAGTACATGTTGAGACACTTCAGCCTCTCCTTCTACGTCTTCCCTTGCTGTCTCTGAATCATTTTTGTAGCCCTTTGCTGTATCCTCTCCAAGTGGTTTTTCAATTTTCTTTTGGTTGAAACTCTGGAACTGTGCACAGTACTACCTCTTTCCTTTTGCTAGTGTAAGTCTCCTAAATGAGCTTACCTTATTTTGCCTCGCATTTTGCCCCCTGGTCCTTGTCACCTCCTGTCCCGAGTTTCCTGGTGTTTCAGGGCTCTCTGTCCAGCCCCTGTAATGTTCCTTCTCAGTTTGGGGCTGGAGGAGCAAGTGCAGTGGAACTGGAGCTGTTTCATGAACATGTGAGCTGGCAGTACATGCATGCACTCTAGAGTGCATCCATTTTCTTGCCGTTGTTGAGGCAAAGCAGAAGCCACTCCAGTGCTCCTGTACCCAAAAATGGGTAAACTGGGCTCCGGAGACATGGAGGAGGCACTTAAGAAGTTGGAAAAATCTTTACTTAAAGAGTGCCAATGAGCACTAAGGAGCAACTTTATTAATATTAATGAGGGCTTATGACTATTAATGAGCCTGGCCTGCCGCCTGGTGGGACTGTATAGAACGATAGCAGTGACAAGCAGGGAAAGAAACTATAAAATATAACTTTGCAGCCAGACTTCAGAGCATAGGATCTTCTAGTTATTTCAGGGGGCAAATGACTGTAAAATAAAACAATTTGGCTGCAGGAGACATTTACAATTGGGGCTGCACTGAACTGTGTGTATTTGGCAGCCATTACAGTGTTCCTTTAACCCCTCAGCCAGCCAATCAGAAAGCAGGGATCTGGGAGAAGGACTTGTGGGACTGCCAAAGGACTGTTAGAAAAAACAGAGGGACAAATCTTGGCACCCTAACAGGGAACCAATAGGGTGTCAAGCAAACCAAATGAATATTAATTTATTCAGTCAGACATCTGCTACAGCCAATTGGAAAGGGGCAACAAAGAAGTGGCAAAAGGGACTGTTTTGCCCACCAAAGGGGAACATTGAAAGGGGATCCCAGAGTGGAAGGAGAGCAGGAGAGACAATCGTGGGCTTCCCAGTCCAAAGGCCTGGACTGGGACCCAACAGCCGGGCTGCCCCAGTGCACTTCAGGTAGCCAGGGTGCCTGGAAGAATAGCTGCTGCTGCTGCAAACAAGAGAGAGAGAGTGAGAGAGATTGTAGCGAGTTTGTGCAAAAGGAAAGGAGACTCTGGAGTGTGCAGCAGGAAGAGAGAAAGAGAACCTGAAGCTGCAAGTTGAGAAAGTGGAGACTGTAAGGTGCAGCTTGTATTCGTGGAGCTGCAGTTGTGTGCCAGACTTGCCACTGTGCTTTACCCTTGGTGGGGCCAATTTGGGGAGCTGTGCTACTGACTCCAGAGAACTGGTGAGTGTGTGCTGGGGCTAGAGACTGTGTTAAGGCCCAGCCTCTATGTATCATAGGGAAGGGAAGGGAATTGGGAAGGGAATTGGGGCCAGAGACTGAGAATAGTCCAGACGTCATCCGTGTCCTTCATGGTGTGCAACAGAGGGGTCTGGGGACCACACTGCTCAGTTCCTGGGTTGAAGAGGATGGAGATCAGTTGAAAAGACAACAAGAGGCCTGCCTAGTGAACACTGTCAACAGAGGCCTCTGAAGTAAAGTTGGCAAGGCCAGGCAGGTGAAGACCAGCAACCTCCCTCTTCCTTCTTCAGCTAGTTCTGCTGCTGTTGTGGTGCACCAACGACTGGATATCTCCACAGTACCAGAAGCCCACATCCTTGAAAACCCCTGTGAACTGCTGAACTATAAGTACTCTGAGCTGTGGCTTTGGGAAGTCTTTATTTAGCTAGCTAGCTACGTTGAAATTAAAAGAGGATAAGTCCTGGGTAGGACTATGCCAGAAAACTGCACCCAGGCCTGAAAGTTAAGTTCTGAGTTGTGAATTTAAAGTTTGGGCCCCAACAAAAGATCTCCACTTTGACTTCTGTGCCACAGAGAGGTACTCACCGAAAAAGGACAGTATAGACTTTCTGGGCAGCTGCCAAGGGAAAGATGGGGTGCACCCACAGGTGGGAGATGGGAATTGTTTGAGACCGAATTTTAGCCAGTTATTATTATTACTGCTATTTGATCCCCTCGTTTTCCCTTCCCTCACAATAAAATAGTGTCGGTGTTCATGTTAAATTGCTGATATAGAGTGTTTCTGTAAAGAAGAGGGATATTGTCAGTGTGTGGGGAACTGTTTGGTGGGCAGCTAACATATTTTCCTGGAGGGTGGTAACCTGATATTTGTCCTCAGGCATTCCCTACCACTTCCTCAGGTGGAGGCACCACTCCACTCTATACCTACCTATCCTAACCCAGGAAAGCCCCATGACAGCAATTGCTGTGAGGACCTCAAGGGCCCTGGAACAGCCAAAGGTGAGTCAAAGGGGCAGTTACACTAGTAAATGCCTTACCTATACACATCACCTTCTAATTTGCCTTCCCATAGGCCTTATTGTATTGGGCCATAGACTTGAGGTTGCCAGTAATAATTACTCCAGTATCCCTTTCCTCAGAGGTTTGAATCACTCTCATTCTCCCATCCAGTACTATATTCTAGTTTTTTTGTCAATATATTCATAACCTTGTATTTCTTGGTGTTAAATTTTAACTGCCATACCTTGGACCACCTTTCTAGCTTTTCTGAGATGCTTTTCATGTCACGTCTTCCCTCTTTGCCCACTCTTCAACAGGTCTTGGTGTCATCTGCAGAGAGACAGATCTTGCTCTGGATACCTTCCCCGGTGTCATAGATGAAGTACTGAATAACACAAGTCCCAGGACCAATCCCTATGGCACTCCATTCATGACTTTCCTGACCCCAGAAAATTTGCTTTTGACTACCACCCTCCAAGTCCTGCCCCCAACCTGTTCCACATCCATCTGGTGAGTTTTTCCTTCACCCCCATGTCCTCCAACTTTTTAACCAGCCTTCTGTGTGGTGGAGAATCAAAGGGTTCAGATAGAGCACATCTACTGCCTGGCTCCTATACACCCCCCTTTGTAATGAAATCAAAACAACCAATAAAGTTAGTCTGGCACAAACTGCCTGCCACATATCCATGCTGCCTCTTGTCCTGTAGCCTATTTGCTTCCTTATGATAGCCCCCAGCAGCTTTCCTAAAATCAAGGTCAGACCGATTGGCCAGTAGTTACCAGGATCATCTCTATTTCCACTTTTGTTGAGTGCCATTATATTAGCCACCTCCAGTCTGCTGGCACCACCCCTGTTCTAGGGAGGAATTTTCTAGATCAGCTAGTGACACTGCCAAAGTCTGACTCACCTCCCTCAGCACCGTAGGATGGTCCTGTGATGTATACACTTTCAGAGCCTTGAGCCCCTTGAGTACCCTCTCCTCTGATACCACCTCCAACTTCCAGCAGTTGCTCAAATACTCCGAGAGTCTGAACCCCACACTCTGGGAGAGGCCAACCCTTTTCTACTGTAAAGGCTAAACAATAATATTTATTCAGAATATCTGCTTTTTTGCTCACCTTTTCCACCCATTTTCCCCAGTTTCAATCTGCCCATTCCCTCATTCATTGTTCTCTTTTCCTCAATATACAAAGGATTTCTCCCTCCTTGTCCCCTTCCACAATTCTCAACTCTTTATCTGCCTTAACATTCCTGATTATCCTCTTGGTCTCTTTTAGCTTTTCCAGGTATCTTTCCCTGTTGATTTCATTCTACTGCCCCTTGTACTTCCTGAATGCTTTTGATCTTCATTAGGGATATAACCGCCACTGGGCCACACTTTTGAACTGTAAGCTGTTGGCATCAGGACCACTTGGAAATTTATGCTAGCCTGGGGCCAGCATGATGCCGTGCAGCATTGGCACCTTTATAATCATGGTTGTCTCCATTGCTCCTCAGATCTTTCTCCTGCTGTTGACTGCTCATCAGACCTGCAGGGAAACAATGTTGTTTTTTTTTTTTTTATTTGACTTTATTATTTTGTAATCTTCCCGCTCCTTGTCGACATTGTCCTTTCATGCTGCTGTCAAAACATTTTTTATTTAGGTTTTGTACTTGCGGTTACAAAATCTACAAGGACGACGCTCACACTGTTTGTGTTTGCTGTTTGGGCCTGTCCAACAATGTCAGGGCCTGCAAAATCTGTCAGGGATTGAACCAGGCCACTAGGAGACAAAACCTTTGTTGTCACTAAGGCCAAGGAAGCTGCTGCCACGAACACGTGCTCCAAGCCAGCTTCTCCTCCTCTCTCAACCACCACCAGGAAGGATATTACCTGGCATTTGGCAATGTTGTTGCTGACGGAGTCATCGAGGGCCAAGGACAAAGACAAAGATGAGTCACTGAAGTCCTTCTTTTCTAGCTATCACCACAGGCATAAAGACAAAACTCACACTTTGCTGATGAGGTCAAGGTCTTCATTAAAGGAAGGTAAGTCGTTACCATTGTCTGCTATGGCAGTGATGACTACAGCCCCCCACCCTACCGTCAATGGAACACCAAGGTTGAGCTCTGGCATTGCTGTTGCCATACCTACTATGGATACTATGCCACCTATGTCATCAGGTTCCACACCTTTGATTTTAGTAGTCTCGGGCCCTTTATAGGGTGCTGTGGACTCTTAGGTTGTGCTGGGGTTGTTCTCTGAACTGTTTAACTGACTGTTACCATCACTCCTGCTAGTAATAGTGGCTGTCCTGTTAATAGGGCTTCCCCTTTCTGCACCGTTGTCAATGGGATCCAAAAGCACACCTGTTATTCCACCACCATAGCTGCTGCCTCTGTTGCTGGCTCCATCTTCTCCTCCCATGGTCATTCCAGATGATGAAGAATAGAAGCCTGACCTCCTTAATATGAAGGAGGATTTAGAGGATGAAGAAAGGGAACATGATACATATGAGTGGGAGTTTGCCTTCCAGCCTTACCCTCTTCTCATGCAGTGAAGACTCTGTGGAATATACTCCCAGGTCCCCTCCTGAAGATGCCTCTTTTCAGGCTTTGCTCAGACAAATCCAGGATATCAAGGAATTTGCAGCTGAGAAGGAAAACTCCACTAAGAGGAATTTAATAGAGTTTTGGGAGGTTCCTACTGTGTCCTCCATTGTCATTCCTCCTGTATACCCTGTTTTAGGGGATGCTGCATTTGCTATTTGGCATAGGCCTAATAACTTGCCTGCAATGCCTGGAAAGTCTGATAAGGTATCCTTCTCCATCTGCTAAGCCTTATTATGTTTCCCAGCCTGAAACAAATTGTGTAGTTATCAAGGCTAGTGTTTGGGAACACATACACAACCATGCTATTCTCATACCAAGTGGTTTCCATGATGATGAAGACCTTGAGAGCGTAGCTCCAGAGATCTCTGTTGTCATGGAAACCGCGAGATATTGAGAACAGCGTGGTTTTGTATTTGGGCTCCCATACACTTTTCTATATAGTGTATGCTGCCCAAAAATGAAAGATCTCTTACTTTTTCTTGTTTTTGTGGCAGTGTTTGCCGTCAAGGAACCACAGTTCTCGTATATCTGCCCACCGGCCAGCTCGCACATATACATACATACATACATACATACATATGCATCAACCGCTGTCTGTCCTATCAACATCACTGGTGGGAGTGGTTGCATTGTGATGTGGCTACTAAAACAGAACAAAAAGTCATTCTGCATTAGTAGCTACGTCACTACTGCAGCAGAACAACTTTTGATGGTGTATGGATCTCCATACACAATGACGTTCCACAATACATTGTATGATTATTTTAGGACTCCATGACACATGAGCTTCCTGCCTCTTAATAAAGAGTCCAGGAGGCTCGATGTTATGGGCAAAAGGATTTATGCCTCCGCATCCTTAGCCTCAGAATGGGTAATTACCAGGCCTACAGTATATGCTTAAATATCAAAATAGCCTGTGTAAATCTACTATATCTACTATTCAGACACTGCCTAATAGTCCTGGCAAGACTGATCTGCTTAAAGCTGCTTCAGTTGGTGCAGATACTGGTAAACATCTGGTACGTTCTGCATATGATGTTTCCTATAATTCTGGCAGACTGCTGCCTCTGGCATATGCCTTTGGAGACATTCCTTGCTTCATATGGTGGGTTTGCTACTGATGTACAAGAAGTGCTAAATGCCCCTTGTAGAAGCTCCAGGTTGTTTAGGGCTGATGTTGAAAATGCTCTATGCAAGCTTCAAACCTCCACAATGACCGTAAAGTCTCTCAAGTCTCTGAACCTTCAGCCTACCAGGAGGCATAATAGCGACTTGTTTCCTAAGCCTCCTGCCTGTGGTGGCTGTGCTTCTCATCAGCAGCTCCATGCCCCTGTTGGAGGTTCCCTCTTTCCATTGCCCATGCAAAGGCACCCAATGGTATCAGTCAGTGCAGCACCCCTGCTGCCCCAAGTACCTTCTGACTCCACACCTCCTTCCTCTACACCGCTGCCTCCAGGGTTGCAGGTAGTTGAAAGGATCTCCCTTCATCTTCAAAAATGGAGAGAGAGAGAGATCACAGCAGATGAGTGAGCTCTGGAAATAGTGAAAAAGGGGCATGCTTTAGAATTGCTGTCTACCTCTCTAGTACATCCTCTGCCTCCTTGTTATTATCCTCTGGGCCACTTGTCCCTTCTGCTAATGGAGGTTCAGTCACTTATATAAAAGTTCCTCCCCATTCCTCCCCAAGAAAGAAACAAATGTTTCTATTCCAGATACTTCCTGGTTCCCAAATAGACCAGAGATTTTGCATCCTGTACTGGACCTGAGAGACCTAAGCCTGTTCATCGACTGCAAAAAGTTTAAAATGGTGTCTCTTCAGGCTCTTATCCCTTGCTACAAAAGGGTATTATCTCTGTGCCCTAGATATGATGAACAGATACCTTCATACAGTATAAAGATTCACAAATGCCACAGGCAGTACCTTCACTTCATGCTGTAGGGCAGCCATTATCAGTTCTGAGTCTTGCTCTTTCACTTATCCTCAGCACCGCAGGTATTTACCAAATGCTTAACAATTGTGGCAGCAGCCCTCTGGAAGGAAGGGCTTTATGTCTTCCTGTAGCCAGATGATTGGCTCCTGAAGACCCTATCCAGGGAAGCAGTTCTTTTTTCTTTTTTTTTTTTGTAACTTTGTTTATCTCTCTGTCCCCCGAACTCTCTCAGGAGAGGTCACTCGGTGGCTACCGTGATCCTGCTTGCCTGAAGCTTCTTCTTGTTCCTCCGGGTCCAGTCTCTCCATCCATTGACCCCTGGCCACCCAGCCCCCCAGCTCTGAGTCCCCCAGGTGGGACCGACAGATCACTCCTCCTGGCGCTCTATCTAGAATCTAGATGGGTGGCTGAGGTATGGAGGGAGGAAATGAGAGGAGGAGCCTGACATTGGGTGCGGTTGGCTGGCACCCCTGTATCCTCCATCGCCTATTGGGAGGCAGAGGGTTTTTTCAAGCTTTGTTGCACCCTCCACCTCCCTTCCCCCCATGCACAGCCCGAACGTGCAGTGATGCCAGGGACGTCTGTTGCAGCTCTGCATCCCACTACTGGTGCCCTGAGCATTGCAGTGCCTCCGGTCTCCACGGGGCAGCTGCGTGCCGGGTAAGCCCTGGATTCCCGAGAGAGAGAGCAGTCCGTCTGATGCTCAATCCTCTCTCTCCCACCGACCCCCAATGGCCCAGGCTTGTTCCCGAACCCGTGTCGCCAGTGTGGCATGAGGTGTGGCGTCCAGCGCCTCAACCCTCAGCGCCACCGGGCCAGCTGCAGGGAAGCAGTTCTGTACACATGACAGCTGTTCAGGGAACTTGATGTCATGGTGAATATATTGAAATCCATACTCATTCCTTTTCAGCCCCTGTAATATATTGATGCAGTGCTGGACGTGATGATGGACAGTGCCTTCATGAATGCATACAGGGCAGAGGCCCTTGTTGCCCAACTGATACACAGAAGCTATTATGTGTCAGCTCAGTCAGTGTTGTGTCTGCAGGGCCTGATGACTGCGATCATCGTTACAGTTCCCTTTGCCTGACTTCATACTGTATGTACATACCACATTGGACTCTTTGGGTACCTTGAGATCAGCTGATGGACAAGTTAGAAAAAAAGGCCCTCATCACATCCCCTTTCTGCCATAATCTAGTATGGCAGATGGACCACCAGAACCTTTCACAGGGCATTCCATTCTTTTTCCCCAACCCCCATGTAGACCCTCACAATGAATGCCTCAGGATCTGGCTGGGGTGCCCAGTTCATATCCTATCAGACCCAATGATCCTGCACTGATCTGGAGTCCCACTACTGGTGCCCTGAGCACTGCAGTGCCTCCGGTCTCCACCGGGGGCTGCTGCAGTGCCGGGCAAGCCTGGATTCCCCCCCCCAAGAGAGGACAGCAGTCTGCTGGATGCTCAATCCTCTCTCTCCCCTGCCGACCCCCAATGGCCCGGGCTTGTTCCCAAACCCGGGTCGCCAATGTGGCATGAGGTGTGGCATCCACTGCCTCAACCCTCAGTGCCACTGGGCTGGCTGCAGGGAAGCAGTTCTGTACACATGATCCAGAATGAGACAGGTGTTCAGGGAACTTGGTGTCATGGTGAATATATTGAAATCCATACTCATTCCTTTTCAGCCCCTGTAATATATTGGTGCAATGCTGGATGCGATGATGGGCAGTGCCTTTATGCATGCATACAGGGCAGAGGCCCTTGTTGCCCAACTGATACACAGAAGCTATTATGTGTCAGCTCAGTCAGTGTTGTGTCTGCAGGGCCTGATGACTGTGATCATCGTTACAGTTCCCTTTGCCTGACTTCATACTGTATGTACATACCACATTGGACTCTTTGGGTACCTTGAGATCAACTGATGAACGAGTTAGAAAAAAAGGCCCTCATCACATCCCCTTTCTGCCATAATCTAGTATGGCAGATGGACCACCAGAACCTTTCACAGGGCATTCCATTCTTTTTCCCCAACCCCCATGTAGACCCTCACAATGAATGCCTCAGGATCTGGCTGGGGTGCCCATTTCATATCCTATCAGACCCAATGATCCTGCACTGATCTGGAGTCCACTCTCCATATCAATGTTCTGGAGATGAGGGCTGTTATTCTTGGTCTCCAAGCTTTTCAAGAGCATCTCAGTCCCAGTCCCTTGCTCATTCAGACAGACAATGTCAGTGTCATGTATTGTGTAAACAAGTACGGGGGCACGCACTCTTATCCCCTATGTAGGGAAGCAATGAGAGTGTGGTACTAGGCCATGTCTCACAGCCTTCAGCTTTTGGACATGATTCTACAAGGGGTAAAAAACATCTTGGCAGACATGTTGTTAGAGTGTGTTAGGCTCAGGGGTAAGAGCACAAGGGCCAAAGTGCCCAGCTGGTTCGGTTCTGGGGTTGCCCAGACAGTAAGGGAAAAGAGGTTGGCCTATAGAAAATTCAGAGAAACCAAAAGAGGGGTGGATAGGGAAAATTACCTAAGGTTGGTTAGTGAGGCAAGTAAGGAAATCCGGCAAGCAAAGGCACAGAGAGAGCTGCAGATAGCTGAAGGAATTAAGAAGGGGGAGAAGGCTTTCTTTCACTATATAAGTGAGAAAATGAGACAAGGAACAAGAAGGAAGGGATTTTTAGGCTTAAGAAAGGGATGGAGTGGGTGGAGGATAATGGGGGAAAAGCAGAGATACTAAATCAAATCAAATCAGATTTTATTTATAATGCGCTTTTCAAAATTATCAAAGCGCACATAGATCACAAAAAAAGCCAACACAATAAATATAAGTATAAAAACTATTAAAAACAACAGGGTGACCTATTCAAAGGCTTGTTCAAATAAATAACTCTTTAAAGATGCATTGAATGACTGTGGACAGGCATTCTTGAATCCGACGAGGTAGAGAATTCCACAGGGTTGGGACCACAAAGGAAAAAGCTCTGGCCCCGGATGACTGAAGACGAACCCTGTGAATCTCTAGCAATCCCTCGTCGGTGGAGCGGAGTGGGAGGAGAGGGCAGTAGGGTCAAAGGAGATCTTGCAAGTAGCCCAGTCCCTGACGGTGTAGGGTCTTGTAGGTCAGCAATGCGACCTTGAAGGTGATTCTCCATTGCACCGGCAGCCAGTACAGTTCGTGCAGCACAAGTGTGATATGGCAAGTTCTTGGCAACCCCGTCAGTAACCTGAATGAACACTTCTGCTCCGTCTTCACCAGGAAGAAGGGCAGACCAGTGCCTTCAGGAAGGAAAAGAGGAGCAGGAAGGGAGGGGAAAACAGATGTAGTGATAAGAGGAGGATAGAGTGAGGGAGGGGCTGCTGGCATTGAAGGTGGACAACTCACCAGGCCCGGACAGAGTACATCCAAGGGTACTAAATGAACTGGCTGAGGAGCTGGCAGGGTCACTAGCAGACCTATTTAATAGTTCACTAGAGTCAGGCATGGTACTACAGGACTAGAGAACAGCACATGTAGTGCCCTTCCACAAAAGCAGTCCTAAGGATGACCCAGAGAATTACAGACCAGTCAGTCTGACCTCCATTGTGGGCAAACTCATGGAGACCATACTAAAGGAAAGTTTATTGGACTATCTAGAGGAGCTTAGAAAATGGGCTTTTTATTTGGAGGCATCTGATTCGCTGGTACCCTTGCCAGGGGTACATTAAGGAGTGGCTGACGCACTGCTGCGCTTCAATATGCTGTTAGGCGTGTCGGCGCCGCACCATTCAGCAAATGGAACCCCCTGCCTCCTCTATACTTCCGGGTTCCCAGTTTTAAAAAATACAATATAGCAAGTTATGTAAGACGAAAATCCCGCTCTTGCTGGTCAGAGCTAAACCGGAGGGCAAGCTTTCCTAGGGAGGGAGCCCACGTTTTGGGCTGCTTTCCTTTAACTGATACAATTCTTTGTCTTGCTCCTTCTGTGATTCCTTGTACTTTCTGAATGCTTTCTTTTTCTCTTGAACCTTCACTGCTACCTCCTCCTAAGGAGGTGGGTGTTCAGTGTGAGGGTCAGGATGGGGGGGGACAGTGGCGATGAGGGACTGTTTTCTTTTTTTCAGGTAAAAAAAAAAAGATGTTGCGGGATGATTTTCAACTTTACAGGAATGAATACAACAGTGGATGGTGAGGGTGTGCCACTACACAATAGGGAAACTAAAACAAAAAACAGGGCCAGCAATCAGAGGGTTGGGATGCCACTAGACACCAGGCAGGAAAGAAATGAAATGGTGCCAGCAATCTGAGGGTGGGGGGGTGCCGCTAGATACCAGGGAAAAGGGAAATAAAATGGGGCATCGTATCACATACTGTGTTGTTCTGGTCTGCGACACACCACATTGTATGATACAACACACAAAACAGCATACAACAGCAGGAAACAATGTTTTAACTAACAACTTATTGTGCAGACACCCCTAATACAGAAAGAAAGGAAGGTTCTTCTGCTCCTGGCTCACGTATTACACAGTGAGTGTTGGCATAGGTGTGTTGGGGGGGGGGTGAGAGGGGATGAGGCGGTGTTCTGCAGCATGTGGTATCCAACAAGTTTTACAGAGCACACCACAGAATATACTATCCACATGAGGTAAAGTTGCTGGTATGTTGTCAGGGTGCCTGCTATGGTACTGTACTGGAGAGAAAGAGGGGTGAGGGTTGGGGGTGTACCACTATACCACCAGAAAAGTGTTCATCCTGTTAAAAGAGGGAAACAGCATCCTGTGTCATTTTCTTATGTGCGTCATATATTATGTAATGTTCTGTTATACTATACACCATAGTATATGATACAACACACATAACGAAATACGACAACAGTAAATAACACCTCCCACACCTGATCCTTTCTGCAGCAGAGATTGTGGGACCCTCTGCTACCCCTGCCAAAGGAAGTTAAACTCTGGGGGAATTACGGAGGTGGGTAAGTTGTGAAATGCAAGGGTGATGGGACTAGGGTGGCAGAGTAGATGGGTGCTGACAAGAGGTGAATGGGGCATACCTGTTGTACCTATTTATTTATATGCTGTCCTACCCAGGACCTCCTTGTAAATGAGCTTGCTCAACAGTTCCTGGTGAAATAAACAAACTAAAGTAAACAGCAATAAGTGCAAAATTAAAATTGGATGGAAATAACTGGAAATTAAATGTTGATGAAATGTTTGGTCACCTGTAACCGAGTCCCCTTTAAAGCTAGGAATCTGCAACTTTGAACACTTATACATACGGCATGGACCTTTTTACCTGTCAAGTACTTTTAAAATTAGACTGCAGTAACTGACATTTTAATTTTGGCTGAATTTCACAGAATATTTGTGGAAATTCTGTGACATTTTACACATTTGGAATGGTAATCCTGCCTGAATCCCACTGTCGGAATGTAGCATTCTGCATAGCTCTACTTGTTGCTCACAGATACCAAAAAAACACTCTGACCCACCTAAACCACACTGCCCTCCAGTCTCTGCCTAGTTCTAACCAATCCTCTTTCAGCACCAGGACTGTAAAAACAACACTCATGAAGCATAAAGATACTCCTTCTCTCAGTCCTTCCACCATGCCCAAATGCTTGTATCTAACCTACTGATCGTGCTTGTACAAAGTACTACTGGGATGAGATATCAGCCTTCAGGTCCCAGATTTGGGATTGTGGACCATTCCTCCTCCCCCTAAGGCCCACCAGGGATGCACTTAAATTATGAAAGCTTGGGGAAATACATGCAGTAAACCCTATGTTTATGCAGCATGTTTCCGTAGAACATGTGTTTATTTTCAAACAATGAACAGCAAATGCAAATACCCAAATATTTCTATGGCTGAATAGAAATTCACCTGATCTAAATAACAGTTGGAATACGTTTGGTGTTGTGTATATACTAGGCCCCTTCTTGAAGAAAATAAAGTTTCATTTTTACTGGCAAAATGTGGTGCTAGTGGGCCACATGACAGGACCTTGGTGGCAGCCAGGGCATATGCTGTAGGATATTCTGAATTATAAAAAGGGTCTCAGAAATGCTGCAGTATGGTTGGCTGTCAGCATTCTGAGAGCCTTGTATTTCAAAGGGGTCTAATTTAATCTAATGGGCCAGGTGATTATTTTTAAATTTTAGGACCCATGAAACTTAGTTGAAATCGGATCATGTGTGTGAAATAACTAGGGAAGTGACTCCAGCTGAAATCGGTTGCTTGAAGCCAGGGCTGTTGCATGGAGGGAACCAGTTTTCAGAAGGTGAAAAACATGCGGTGGAGCTAGGAGGGTAAGTGTTGCTCCTTCAATGAAACAATAAAAATGTCTTTCCTAGCTGGGAGGGACTTGGTGCTTAGCGAGCCCCATGGAAGGTCCTTGGTGGTAGCCAAGGAGTATAATATAGGATTTTTTTGAAAGGAAGAGCTCTTAAGTAACTCACCCTATTGCAAGAGAAGTGATGGGTGTGCAATTCGTGGAGGTATAGATTTTTAATTTGTAGAGGGCTTGTTTAATTTGGGTAAGTGAGGTGGTATCTCGGAGTTTCCACTGATGTAAAATCTGCTTACTTGAGCAGAAACATAAAAACATTCATAAAACATGATGACAGAAGAAGAGCCAGTGGCTCATCCAGTCTGCCAAAACCAGAACAGGATTCCCAGGAACCAAACTGAGGGAGTGAAGGAGTAAAATGTTTTATAACATGGCTATCTAAAATACAATCATTTCATTGGTCAGAACACATTATCTGACCATTGGTTTTTCCCCGATATACACACAGTGACCTTGCCAGTCCACAATATCCTGATTGACAGCAATGTAAACTGATTTAGAGAAATCACTCCACCATAGACACACTGAAAAAGAGAAGGTGGATTCCGCCTTGCAAAGGCGGATACCGCCTTGCAAAGGCGGATTCTGCATCCTCATAACAACAACTCCACCTAGTGGACAGCTACAAAGACAGCATCTTCTATACACATTATTCATTAGGCGAAAGGACTATTTTAGTAGAAATCAATGTTCAAACACATATGTTTTAATATTCCTTTACATAAACCTCTAATATAATGTGGCTCATGTTAGAAGAAGATTAACCCACTCAAGGGTATGGGTTTACTGACCATTAATCCATGCCTGGGTGGTTGAAATATTCCAACCCACCCTCCCACAAGGCGTGGATTAATGTAATCAGTAAACCCATACCCTGTCATTGGTTAATCCCTCCTTATACTGTAGGTGCATTGGGACAGGAACAGGAAAGGAGCAATTCTGGGTTGTGAGGCTCCAGAACTTATCAAAAGGAAACTTATCTAAGTAACAACAGGGATGAATGATTCCACTTCTTGAAGTGCCTCAAGTGTAAGTGCTTGAGCTTAAAGCAAAGAGGAACTTAAGAAGAAGATTGGAAGTGGTATGAAATTCTGCAGGACTAAGGTTTTGTTCATTACCTTTGTATTCCATGCACACTATAGCTTGTTCACACAGTCAGGAGGTGGGGGGAGTTAGCTTTAGGAACTGCAGCTCAGCAGTATTCCAGAGGGTGCTCTGGGCGGTTGATGTATGCCCAGTTTGTCGAAGACTCATAGCCCTTTGCAGCATAGTTAACTACCTTCAGGTCTGAAGTACAGTACCTGAGGAGCAACTGAGCATGCAGATCTTTAGGGACTGCAATTCCATTACCTCAGTGGATACCATGTGTCAGTGCTGGAGAATGGCTTGCAGTTGTGAAGGCAGGTGGGGAGAGGGGAAGGAGTGGGACTAGTACGGATGGGTCCCCAGGGGTGAAACTGTAGAATCAGTTTGTGTCACTGTCAGAATCAGATCAGGATGATGGCCCTGCCAAGAGGGTATGGCTTTATCCAACAGGGATACACAAGTGAGGAAGGGAGAATGCAGTGTTGGGGGAGAAAGATGAGCACCTTAATCATGGGAGACTCTATAGTAAGATGGAAAGAATGGCAAGTGCGCATCTGTAACCAGAAGGAGTGATCCATTCCATTTTCTAGGGATTACTGCAGGAAGGGTAATCCCCCAATTGGAGATGCTGAGCAGAGCGGGAGGAGGGGGAGCAACACATTGTAATAACCTAGGTACCAATGACCTGGCAAATTCCAGTGCAAAAGAGGTTAAGGGCAACATTTATTTTTTTTTAAATAAAAGTTACTGTGGTATAAACATATAGTGACCAACTCATGATTCTTCATACTGAGGGTTTAACTGTTTTTTTCTCACATTAAAGATAAGATGGTGGCCACGCTGGGCTGACCATTACATAGCAGAGTCAGAGCAGCGTATAGTTTATCATTTTATTTTATTTTTATTAGTTATATTTAGTACTCTTTTTGTTTTTAGTTTGTAGCAGCATTAGGAGTGTTAATCACATCTTAGCATTCAACATTTAGTGAGAGAGGGTGTTTTTAGTGAGTCAGCTATTGCTAGGTGTGCATCGGGATTTAGGTGGCAGAGATAATTCAATCAAGAGCTCCGGAGTCACTATAAGGGTACGATTGTGACTCGTAGGAGATGTGGAATATTATCTGTTATTCTGTTATTCTGGCCCAAAATGTTGAAGTGGAGTAACTGAGGCCCTTACCTTCCCAGCCTGTTTGAGTGATGCGACTTTGTTGCTTGGAGGATTGGGGGAGCTGTGCGTCCTGAGGAGAGAGTGAATCCTGCTTTGGAACTGTTGTTTGGGGAGCAGGGTCGGGCGTGTGTTCCTGGACTGGGTTTGACGCCGGACCATCTTGCTCATTGTGGAATTGTCTTAGTAGATTATTTCCAGGCTGATTCCCATTTTGAAAACTTGGAGAGCTGTGCTGGCTTTTTGGACTGGGGCTTTGTTGCCCTGTTGAATCGCCTGATGCTGCTTGTACCACCTGGGCTTTGGGGGGCCGCTTGGTGTGTTTAGCCTGTGTTCCACACGGGGGTCAGAGGTAGGGCTTGCTGGAGGGCTGGCCTTTGAATCTGCTACCCCTAGGCTCCCTGGGGATTCAGCCGGTGGGCTGTTTCAAATGGGAGTTGAGGTGTTGGGTCACTGGTAGAGCCGGGGAGGGGGGCGGCCATCCCTGGAGTACTGGGGGGATATTCTGCCATTTATCCTTGGAGTTTGAGCTGGAGATCTGGAAGTCTAAAAAGTAGAACTTGGACTGGAGAATCTGGACTGGTGCACAGCCTGGTTTGACCCTTTTATTTCCCCAATTCATTATATTGGGCTGGATTTTTGGATTATGGGCAGTGAGAGAGCCCAATGACTATCTAAACTTTAGAGAGACATCATCTGGAGACTTTTTGACTGTGAGAGTGTCTAATAATTGATTAATATTTCATATTAATTTATTGACTGCTCCCCTGACCTTTGTGAGAGATAGTGTCAGGGGACAATATTTTTTTTTATCTTTGGAGATGTGGGAGCTCCCCAGAGGAAATTAACTATTAAATTGGAACAGTTTGTAATATTTACTGCTACCTGGAAACCTTTCACACCCTGTCATATTTACAGCTGATTCTGTATTGTTGGGGTTGGGGATTTTTGGTTGATTGTCTCTTGGGAGTGTGGCTGTTGCGTGTGTGGTTGTTGTGTGGAGTGGTGTGGAAGTTCGTTAGTTTTTGGAGTTGCGCTGAATGTTATTTGATTGGGTGTTTGTGATTTGTGGTGAAAATGTGTGGGGTAAGTACATCGATGGTCAGGCATTATTCCCCCACCAGGCTGAGGAACCTCTGCCTTTTTTTGTCCCTCCATGTCCCCGGAGGTGTACAGATGGTGTAAGGCGCTGGGGATAGTTAAAAGGTCAAGGTTGGGGGCTCGGCCTGTTGGGCGAATGGAAAGGAGTGGGTGGATTGGGATTGTGGGGACAAGGAGATGCCCTGGGGAAAAATGGGTCCAGGAAAGGGGTCCTCCCTGTCTGGTTCCCATACCCAAGGGCTCTGCTTATGGCAGGCAGGAAACTCGGTCTTCCTCAGCTGCTCATCCAACTCAGGTGGTGTTATGTAATGCCAGGTCTATTAAAAACAAGACTGCTATAGTTGCGGATCTTGTTAAATCATCTGACCTGGCTTGCATCACTGAGACCTGGCTGGATGAAAGTGCTGGTCCCATTTCGGCTGCAGCAATTCCTACTGGGCACTCTGTGATACACCGCCCGAGGATGGATCGTAGGGGTGGGGGCGTGGCCATTTGTTTTAAATAGGAACTGAACCTGATGGAAGTACCAGTGGGAGCCACCAATTCTTTTGAATGTATCGTGGGTGAGGGTGTGGGGTGCAGTATTCTTCTCATCTACTGTCCGCCAGGAGATGGGAATGTATTCCTGCGGGAAGTCACGGACTTCATTGTCAACCTGACATTGGGATCCCACAGGTGGCTGATCCTGGGGATTTCAGTGCCTGGGTCGACAATGAACTCTCATGGTTTGGACAGGACTTCCTCCACTTAATGAATTCACTTGGCCTCACACAGGTTATTTCCTCCGCGACTTACATTGGTGGTCATTCATTGGACTTGGTGTTTCTCCTGGGGATGGAGATATCTGATTTGGGGGTGGAACCAGTCAGGTGGTCTGACCATCATACCATCGGGTTCAGTTTCATGGCCCCCTAGGAGATCTGCCCCATGGAGATGGTCCGATACCGCCCTTTGAGGGCTATATCTCCTGATGGCCTGATGGCGGTGATGGACCTATCGGGTATGCCGAGTGAATGCACGGATCCAAGGGATCTCATTCTAGCCTACAACAAGGCAGTGACAGAGGCCCTGGATTCCATTGCTCCTGTTCGTGTTCACCCCCTCACTCTTCACCCCAGGTCTCATTGGTTTGATGAGACCTTGAGGGAGTTAAGGAGAGTAGGACAAAGGTTAGAGAGGCGCTGGCGGAGGTCGGGCCTGGTGTGTGACAGGCTTAGTTTGATGGACCACTATTTGGTCTATCAATCAACAATTACCCATAAGAAGGCAGAATTCCTGTCCAGGGAAATTGCTGCTGTGCAGAATCAACCAACTCAGCTTTTCCGGACCGTAGACAGATTGTGCAATCCACTATGTCTTCAGCCTGAAAACACTTTTTCACAAGAGCGGTGTGAGGAGATTGCTCGATTCTTCGTGGATAAGATTGTCACAATCAGATCCAATATCTGCTTGACCCTCTCTCAAGGGAGTAGCGATGGTCAGCAGGAGATGCCGGATGCCCAGTTTGTGTGGCGCAACTTCGGCCGGCCCACAATCAGTGATATTGTGATGGTTATCCAGTCATTATGTCTGACCAACTGTAGTTTGAACCCGGGCCCCATGCACCTTTTGGTTGGTTGTGTGGATATCATCGGCCCGGTCCTTGCTGAGATTGTCTATTTGTCCTAGGAGAGGGAGATCTTTCCAGATCTCCTGAAGGAGGCTGTGGGTCGGCCCCTTCTTAAGAAGTCCTCCTTGGACCCAGACTGTCTGGCAAACTTCAGGTCTGTCTCTAACCTACCCTTTGTGGGTAAGGTTATTGAGAAGGTGGTGGCATTACAGCTGGATGACCATTTGACCAGCCACAATATTTATGATTCTCTCCAGTCCAGTTTTAGGAAGAGACATAGTACTGAGACAGCCCTTGTTTGGGTAGTAAATGACCTCCTAATAGCGAGAGATCGAAAGACTCGTTCCATCTTGGTCTGTCTTGATCTCTCTGCGGCGTTTGACACTGTGGACCATGGTGTGCTGTTGGATCGCCTGCGGTTTGTCTGTGGACTTTCGGGATCGGTCCTCAGATGGTTTTGATCTTTCCTCATGGGTAGGTCTCAGAGGGTGGTGTCTGGGTTTTTTTCCTCAGCTCCATTCTCCCTATCCTGTGAGGTACCGAAGGGATCCATCTTGGCGCCCATGTTGTTTGCGGTGTATATGCTGCCATTGGGAGCGATTATTAGGCAGTACGACTTGAGTTTTCACTGCTATGCAGATGATACTCAGCTGTACATGTCTTTTGTGCCTGATCAGGATGATGCTGTCTCAGTACTTAACAGCTGTCTAGCCGAAATCCAGGACTGGATGAATGTGAGCTGGCTGTGGTTGAATCCCCAAAAAACTGAGGTGTTGGTTGTGGACTCAGGTCGTCGTGAGACAGATGTGTTGGCAGGTTCTCCTTCGGATCTATGGCTCAGAGGTGTCCAGCTAACTACCTCAGACCGTGTATGGAACATGGGCGTTATGTTTTACGACTGCCTGACCCTAAAACTGCAGGTGTAGGCAGTTGTTAAAACCTCTTTTTACCATCTGCGGAATATCGCCTGGGTTAAGCACCTGGTTCCTCCCGATGATCTTCCAGCATTGGTTCACGCTTTCGTTACCTCCCGCCTTGACTACTGCAATGCCCTTTACCTAGGGCTACTGGGGGTTGATATCCGCTGTTTGCAGCTGGTGCAGAATGCGGCAGCCAGGCTTTTGACTGGTACCTCTAGGACCAGTCATATAACGCCTGTGCTCTGCGGACTGCACTGGCTGCCGATACAGTGGCGGATCACCTTCAAGGTTGCATTGTTACTCTATAAGGCCCTACATGATCAGGGACCCAGTTACCTGAAAGATCTCCTTTATCCCTCCTATCCCCTTTCATCCGCTGATGAGGGATTGATAGAGATTCCCAGGGTTCGTTTACAAACATCTGGGGCAAGAGCATTTAGCTTTGTGGCCCTGACCCTGTGGAATTCTCTACCTCATCCGGTACAAGATTGCCTGACCGTCCAGAGCTTTAAAGTTGCTTTAAAGATGCATCTTTTTAGCCTGGCATTTTTTAACTACTAAAGCTGCTATTGTATTTATTAGTTTTAATTTTTATTTGGATGTTTATAAAAATATGTTTGTTTTTATTGTACAGGCGCCTTGGTTTGGAAAGACACCTTTAATAAAGTTGATTTGATTTGAGGGGTACGATTTGTATTGTTCAGTTAGGGTTATGATGTGACAAAGATGATGGCATACTACTTTCCACAGAATACTGTGACCCTGAGGACTCTGTGAAGGAGAAACAGTGACAAATGCATAGCACTGTTGCACGTTTTAACATTATCTTTATTTAACAGTGAGTATGCTGTAGATTTTACCAATGCATTTCAAGATTAAAACTAATACATTTACTATGGTCTGACCATTACATTCAGAAAAGTATGCTTCCATTTTTCTGTTAGCATTATAACTTCTCACCTTCTCATCTCCACTTAGGAGGTACTGATCAATGGCGTTGCTTTTCTCATTAGCAAACTGCTGGAGCTTTTCCATTTCCTTTCTGATCTCAGTTGTTCGCCGCCTTTTCTTCGCTGTTTTTGTCTCATTACGTCTTTCCCAGGGGGTCAGAGGTGCTAAAAAAATCAGTTTAGGAGATCATTTATGCCAGACAAGCAAATGTTTCTTTCTTAGCATACTATACAATGCAACAAGGGGTGGGGGGTTGCTTGAGGAAATCCTGTGTCTCTAGTGTTGGAGAGAGTCAACTGTGGAGTGGGAGCTGGCTCTGTGGAATGAAGAGTTGTGCCATTCACTCATGAAGTGTTGAAAATGTTTTTTTTTTTTCAACAAGGCCACTATGGTTACCCAAATGAAATATTCATTCTCAGCATATCGTCAAGTATGTACAAATAGACCAAAACTGAACACTCAACAGTTCTGGGATTATTGCACCAAAATTACATAATGCTGCAAACTGGAATACAAAAAAAGCCTCAACTCTGTCTTGGGAGAGGCAGGTATAGTCAGATTTATGTGGCAGTGTGAATCACAAGCAGACCAATAATTTGTCCTACTAAGCTGATGTGGTACAACGCCTTTCTAATTTACATATGACTATGGCACATTCTGACACCTTGGTATTGGTGGGTGTAACAGATTCCTCCCCACAGAGGTACATATGAGTGAGGTACAGTAGTTCTGTAGCAATGTAATTTCAGTGCGGCCAGCCTTAAACTTGGGTGGATGTCCTACAGTTATCTATTCATCAACTTTTTGTGTTAGAAAAAAAATCACTGTCATGAGCTGTTCACATCTGTGCTGTAAGCATACTCTTAATTCTGTAGTATAAAAAAGAAAAACACACTGGTAGGGAACCTCAAGAACACTAAAGTTATGGCCTTATATAGGAAGACCCATCCTCCCATACTGCACCATACAAATCTAACTCATCCTCCCATACTGCACCATACAAATCTAACTCATCCTCCCATACTGTACCATACAAATCTAACTCATCCTCCTATACTGCACCATACAAATCTAACTCATCCTCCCGTACTGCACCATACAAATCTAACTCATCCTCCCGTACTGCACCATACAAATCTAACTCATCCTCCCGTACTGCACCATACAGATCTAACTCATCCTCCCGTAGTGCACCATACAAATCTAACTGCATTCAAGTCCTGCACTTGAGACTGCAGACTTTACATATCTTAGTTTATGGCTTGATCTAAAGCTGAGAGTATCAGTGCTATGAGCACATAACAAAAATGGCCAGAAAATACACCATACAGCTGGTGAATTTTATCACATCCACACCTCCGCATCTGTCTTTCCTCTAACACCAAGATGCTAAGACTCAGGCAGTCCTTACTACAAACCCTAGGGTATGGCAGCAAAGTACATGTTAATAGGACAGTACTAGCACATTCTTTGCACAGAGTCATAACTATGTAAAACAGTACAACACAGTACTGTAGATGCAGATTTGCCCTAGGCTGTAACAAAAGCATTCACAATTGTCAGATACAGGCAGCCTTGATCTTCTCTTGCCAAAAAAATCTCAGCTGATCAATGCTGGTTTACAAATATGTGCATGGGCAATACCCTGACTACATTAACAATCTCATACTGAAATCATACTAACCCTTTATATACTAATGTTGTGAACAAAACTTCTCCTTCAAGTGCCTAGAGCTCACAAAGCTACTGGAATGAAAACATGCACAACTGTTGTTCCAACCACCAGGGATGTTCTAAATAATGTCAAAAAATTTTAAAAATACTAATGCATTCGAACAGGTGATGATTACCTCCAACTGCCTCTGTCCTCTTGTTAGTGCTGTACCAGACACCTAGTCTTTCATCCCTAGCTCTCATTTACACTTCTTCTCCCCCTACCTTCAACAATTATTGAAATTTATATACTGTAAAAATGTATTATGCTGTATCATTATAAACATCTGTATTGCCAACTATACTTGTGTATTTACCAAACGCACTTGGTCAACTAATGTTAACAGTCCTGCTGCTGTAAGTATATATTCCAAAACCCTCTTGAAAAAAGAATAAATGTAGCTATCCCGGTGTGCAGAAATTCTAAATACTGTAAATAAATAATGTCTTTAATTTTTCTAAACTATTTTAGTCTTCTGTCCCCAGCAGAGTGTGGCCATCCTTCCACCACTCGCCTAACCCAGTACTGACTTGGGTAACCAGTTTATGTAACCCCTCACTTGCCATTTAACCTTTTCTGCTTTGGACCTGGCCTTCTGCACCACAATTAGCAAAGCAACACAATATCTGGTTGCTTCCAGCCGGGAAGGAGGCGGACTGGAGCTATGGGAAGGCATCAGTGAGATGTGGGGATAACAGGGCTTCATGTGCCTATAACCCAGTTCCGTTTTTTTTTCTGCTCTAATTCCTCCTCAACCACCATGTTCAGTTGAGAGTTCTGCCACGCCACCTACTGGTGGCCACATGTACTTGCTGTTTATGTGCATCTTCAGGCATCCCCTTAGGTATTAGAAAGTGTACAGGGAACTGTGTGGACCTCCACCCCAGAGGAGTAGCATGTGCACACTGATGCTATCCCTACCATCACCAGCCCAATGTGGCAAGCCATGGCTTGGGATATAAAGCTTGGTTGCCAATAAAGTACACTGTACCCCCTACTACTGCACTATGTGCTACATCCATTGACATTTGGCTCACTGCATGACATAGGACTGGTCAGTTGACTTCCATGTTCTTTAGTGCTCCCAGCTGCAAAATTGGGTACAGGCAGGATTTCTGTAAGATACTGTGTCGCGGCTGAGCTATCCTGGGTACTGTAAACAGACCTAATGAAGTAGCTAATCTTAAAAAGAAAATGATTGAAGTTGGCTTGGTAAACTGTCTCACTCAATTTTACTGCATTCACCAAGATAAAGACATCACAAATGTGGCACAAGGGAACAACATAATTGAACTTCTCCTCAGGCACCAAATCCAATCCAGCTGCTACCTTAAGTGTGGCATTTGGCCACATTTGATTTCTTACAAACTGGTTTCAATAAACTTTTATTATGCACACTATTATTCCTTGCACCTGTTGCCTCTTTTCCTTTCCTCCATTTGGACTGAAGTTCTTTATACATGTTGTTGTCCTTTGTCATAAGCTGAGGTGGGAGGATATCAAACATGTACAGCTTGTCTTTGTACACAGGTCTTATTCGATCTTTTATAAATCCCGTCTCTAGGTTCCAGATGACAAAATGGTCTCTGTAAAACAAAAAACTAAAGGTAAGTCATCAGTTAAAAGCCACCAATGCCATGTCTTTCTACAGGGAGCAACAGGGAAACAGTATGTCTAATGCTTAGATTTGTTATTTGTATAGTACACTTGGGATTTTTAGCTGCACAGTTTAACATAATCCATACATGAGCTAATCCGCATTCTCCTTGATCTTGCTAAATGTTGTATATTTTTTTTTTGCAGCTGCTGCTGCTGAGACAACCACATAGTAGGGTTGCCTCAAAGAGATTGCTGTGAGCTAGCTCTGCAAGTAAAAGAGCATAGAATTAAATTTGTCACGTTGTATGAAATCCAGTTAAAGTAAGAATGGTTATACTGAACTCTGATAGAAGCATAGAAACATAGAAATTGTAGACAGATAAGGACCGCTAGGCTCATCCAGTCTGCCCGTAGGCCCTAGACATTGTATGTGGCCACTGACCCTATGTGATCAATGGCTTTTCATCACTCCCTCCCCTCTCAAGCTTCCATTGTGCCTGTCTCAGGCATGCTTAAACCACTCCACTGTGCTTGCCCCCACTACCTCCTGTGCTAGACTATTCCTAGTGTCGCCTACCCCTTCTGTGTAGAAACACTTCCTTACATTACCTCTTAATCTACCTGCTTCCAATTTCATATTGTGCCTCCTTGTTCTAGAACTTTTTCTACATTGGAAAATGCCCCCCCCTTAAGATACTTGATAGTTTTAGTCATGTCCTCCCACTGTCTCCTGTCCTCCAGTAAGCACATATTGAGTTCCCTTAGTCTCGCCTCATATGTTTTGTGGTGCAATCCCTGCACCATCTTTGTTGCCCTTCTCTGGACAGTCTCCACCTTTTCTATGTAGTTGTGCAGGTGTAGCCTCCAGAACTGCATGCAGTACTCCAGGTGTGGCCTTACCAATGTTTTATACAATGGCATCACCACCTCCCACCTCCTGCTAGTGATACTCCTGCCTATGCACCCCAACATGCCACTGGCCCTCCCTGCTGTCTGTGTGCACTGCTAGGTCCCTTTCCTCTTGGTGACAGTCAGTTCCCCCCCCCCAACCTGTAGCTCTCCCAAGGGATCCCTCTACCCAGGTACATTATTTTGCACTTCTTTGTATTGAACCTCAGTTGCCACATCTCTGACCATCTTTCAAGTTTCTCCAGGTCCCTCTTCATTTTCTGCACCCCTTCTGGAGTATCCACCCTATTGCAGATCTTGGTGTCATCTGCAAACAGGCAGACCTTTCTTTCCAGCCCCTCTGCAAAGTCACTAATGAAGACACTGAACAGGACTGGTCCTAGTACTCAGGGTTCAATTTTAACATTGTTTTACTAGCCCAAAATCTAGTGCAAATTGGCCAGGGCTAGTGCAGCGAACCCTCTACTTGTCCGTTTTGACTAGTGCAGGTTTTCCATGGTTGTTGATGAAGTTAATAATGTCCCTACTTTAGCAGGCTCTAGTCCTTGTGCTAATCTCTCTCAGTGTTCCAGATGGCCTGGTGTGATTAACATCTAATTTAGAGCTGCAGTTATCTCACAAAAGGCTCAGTGTGAGTCATTATCACTCTACAAGTGTCCAGGGAGTGATCAAGGGTAGAAGCTGTTAAGTCACTAGCTTTCAGTTTTTTGAATGTGTCTTTATCTAACAATTTGTTCCATTTTATTAAGAGCAGTGCCCCTCATTTCCCTACATTTTGAGTGTCTGTATCCAACTTGACAAAATGCTAAGAGGTATACAGGGTCTGCTCTCTAGGTGGTGGGTTTCATCCCAGCCTCACCATAGCTGCTCCCTCTCATCTTCAAATCTCTCAACTCTGCACTTTCCCTGGACACTACTGCAGACCATACTCTGAAATGACTATCCTTAGACCCATAGCTGCCATTACTTGCAAGTGCAGAGGTCCCTAGCTCTTCTAAATGGACCATGCCAGCCAATGCCATCTACACAGTCCCACCCTTATCCTACCCAGCATGTTCTTCCATCCTGAAAACAAAGCTTTGGAGCATGTATGGTACAAAATACCTTAATAAAATACATAAATTAAAAGGTTAAAATAAGCATTCCTGGGGCGCATAGATCATCCTATATAAAAACAGGGGTAGTATAGCATCATGCCTGTGTACTGTTTACCCTGGCCTGATGAAAGGAGAATGTTAAAAAAATGTGTTATTGTTGGGGCATAGCATGTTAAAATTGATACTTTTAAAAATAAAAATGTCAAAGTTTTCTGTTTCCTAACCCCCTTAGCTTTGTGTGGTCCCCTCCCCAAATAAATCCTAGATGTGCTCCTGGCTTACCTGACACTGTATGAAAACTTACAGAAATGCAGGGCTCCAGTTGATCATAGGGTGGGGGCTGAGAGTGTCTTTCTATGCCTGACTCTGTTCGTTGCCCTGTGGGTGGTAGTGAGAGTGTGGTGAGGTGCATGATGATGCCAGTTATTGTGTGCACAGAGCTAGGTGTGCTTGACTGAAAATTTGCTGCTGTGTTATCCTCTGGTTCGGGGGGGGGGGCACACAAAGAAAGGATGCCATGGTACAAAACAATGGGGGGGGGCACACTGTGTGAGATGGCATTGCGGTCTTTTTTTCTGCTGGGGCTGGAAGCAATGTGGGAGCAGGATAAATGTGCAATAATCAGAGTATTTTCTTGGCTTGCATTTTATTCCTACATAAGTGATCAAAATTTACCATTACAATTGGGGGCTAGTGCAACCATCTGCAAGCTAGTGCAATTTTGAATCAACTTGTCCTGCTGGCTAGTGTAAAAAAAAAAAAAGTTAAGGTTGACCCCTGCTAGTACTGATCCCTGTGGTACCCCACTGGTCACCCCCCTCTCCCCAGATTGTACCCCATTTACCACCACCCTCTCTCTCCTGTCTGTTAACCAGTTCCTAACTCAATTCACCACCTTGTCTCGCAAGCCCAGCCTACCCACCTTGTTAATCAGCCTTCTATGTGGGATGGTGTCGAAGGCTTTGCTGAAATCTAGGTAGGCGATGTCTACCACCCCTCCCTGATTTATTTCCCTAGTCACCCAATCAAAAAAATCTATTAGATTCATTTGACATGACCTTCCTGCTGTGAATCCGTGTTGCCTCAGATCCTGAGCACCTCTGGATTCCATATGTGCCACTATACTTTCTTTCAGCAGTGTCTCCATGATCTTTCCCACCACTGAGGTGAGGCTGACTGGCCTGTAGTTCCCTGCCACCACCCTACTGCCGCTATTGTGCAGTGGGACTACATGTGCCCTCCTCCAGTCCTCTGGAATGACAACTGTGTTGAGTGGGAGGATGGTGTGGTACCTGAGGACTGGAGGAGGGCGGATGTGATTCCCCTTCACAAAAGTGGGAGCAAGACAGAGGCAGGAAACTATAGACCTGTCAGTTTGACCTCAGTGGTAGGGAAAATGATAGAATCACTTCTGAAGGAAAGAATTGTTGAATACCTAGAGGCCAGTGGGGCACAGGACCCAAGGCAGCATGGATTCACAGCAGGAAGATCATGTCAGAAAAATCTAATTGATTTCTTTGACTGGGTGACCAAAGTAGTGGACTAGGGAGGGGCTGTGTACATGGCCTACCTAGACTTTAGCAAGGCATTTGACTCAGTCCCGCTCAAAAGACTACTAAACAAATTAGCCAGCCTGGGAGTGGGTCCCAGGGTGGTAGCCTGTGTAAAACACTGGCTGGACAACAGGACACAGCGGGTAATAGTAAATGGAGTCCACAGTGAAGAAAGGAGGGTTACAAGTGGGGTGCCTCAGGGTTCAGTACCGGGGCTGGTCCTTTTTAATGTCTTTATAAGTGACATTGCAGAGGGACTGGAAGGGAAAGTATGACTCTTTGCAGATGACACAAAGATCTGCAACAGGGTTGATACACAAGGTGGGGTGGAAGGGATGAAAAGGGACTTGGCAAGGTTGGATGAATGGTCAAATGTATGGCAGCTGAGATTCAGCGCAAAGAAGTGCAAAGTAATGCACCTGGGAAACAAAAACCCAGGGGAATAGTACTCAATGGGGGGGTGAGATACTGACAACAACAAAAATGGAAAGGGACCTGGGGGTAGTCATATCAGATGACCAAAAGGTGGGCCAGCAATGTGAGAAGGCAGTAAGGAGGGCTGGGGGATATTGGGATGCATAGGGAGATGCATCACCAGTAGAAAACAGGAAGTTGTTGGCCCTCTGTACAGACAGTTGGTAAGACCACATCTGGAGTATTGTGTACAGTTCTGGAAACCCCATCTCCGCAAAGACATAGACAGAGTGGAGGCTGTCTAGAGGAGGGCAACCAAAATGGTGCAGGGTCTGCACCTGAAGACACATGAAGAAAGACTAAAGGAGCTTAAGATGTATAGCCTCGAGGAAAGGGGGGGTGGGCATGATAGACACTTTCAAACACCTCAAGGGAATCAACAAAGTCCAAGAGGGTAGCATCATTCAGAAAAAGAGATGTGCAAGAACAAGGGGCACAATTTTAAAATAGAGGGGGAATGGCTCAGAGGTAATGTGAGGAAGTAGTTCTTCACAGAGAGAGTTGTAGTTGCATGGAACAGCCTTCCTGAGGAGGTCGTAGAGTCAAAAACAGTGGGGGAATTCAAAAATGCATGGGACAGACATAAGGCAATTCTAGTGGGGGGTAGGAGGAAGTAGGCTGTTGGTTAACTACGATCTGCAACTTATCCGTTAGGTAGGGGAAATGGGCAGACCAGGTGGGCCAAGCGGTCCTTATCTGCCGTCAAATTCTATGTTTCTATGACCCTGTGAACAGGGCTACCAGAGGCACTGCTAGTTCCCTTCACAGGTACTTTAATATCATTGGGTGGATGCTGTCTGGCCCCATGGCCTTATCCACCTTCAGCTTTGTGAGTTCTTACAGAACTCTCTCCACTGTGAATGGACTGGTGTCCACTTCTTCCTCCCCCCATTGCTTCTGCAAATCTAACTGTGGTCCTTGAACCTCCCCCTCCTTAGTGAACACTAGGCAAAAGTATTTGTTCAGTATTTCTGCCTTGTCCGGATCTCCCTCCTTACACTTTCCTTCTCCCTTTGAGCCTCACAATCCCCCTGTTTTCTTCTTTCACTGATGTACCTATAAAATACCTTATCCCTTTGTTTACAGACTGTGCTAAACCCTCTTCTGTCTTCGCCTTTGCCCTCCTAACAGCCTTCCCTGCTTCCCTTAGACATTCAAGGTACACCTCCCTATCCTCTTCCCTTTGGCTCCCCCTTATATTTCCTGAAACTCAGCCTTTTCGCCCTGACTTTGTCCGCCATCTCTTTGGAGGATCATAGTGGTTTCCTTCTTTGTTTCTCTTTGGCCACTATCCTAACACATTGGTTTGTTATCTCCATTATGACTCCTTTCAGTTTCTCCTATTGTTCTTCCACCCCCTCTATTACCCCTCCCTTCCCCAGGACTGCCTGTATACATCTACCCATTTCAGTGAAATCTGCCCTCCTGAAATCTAATACTCTTTCCCTTGTGTGGCTTTATTGAGTCCATGCCTCCATGCTGAACAACACCATGTGGTGGTCACTGGACCCCAGCTGCCCTTCCACCTGTAATTCTTTGACTCTGTTCCCATTGGTCCATACCAGGTCCAGAACTGACTTGTCCCTACTTGGCTCATGCACCAGCTGCCTGAGTCCAACCCCCTGCAGGGATTCTAGGATGGCTGTGCTTCTGGCAGAAGCAGCCTCCTGGGTGGCCCAATCTATGTCCAGCATATTGAAATCCCCCAGTAGCAGGATTCTGCCTTTAGCTGCCATGTCATGTATGTTCTCCACTAGTTCCCTATCTACTTCGTCCTTCTGTGCCGGAGGTCTGTAGATCACCCCTATGCATATTGCTGTTCCATTCCCTGGCTCCAGGGTGACCCATATTACCTCGGCCTCCCCCTGTCTTCCCTGAACTTCTGTAGCCTTTATACCATTTCTGATGTACAGGGCCACTCCCCCACCCTTTTTACCCTCCCTGTCCCTGCTGAACAGTGTATAGCCTGGTATACTGACTTCCCAGCCATGATTAGCTGATGGTGTTTTTACTTTGACCCCCCCCCCCCCAGCTGCATGACATCAATAACTCATTATTAGTTTATTTCAAGTTACAGAATAAAAATTCTTTCTACTCATCCAGGGGAACCAAGATCACATGCAACAAAAGGAAAGGGAGAGAGAGACATAGAGACACAGAGAGAGAGAGAGAGAGAGGGAGAGAGAGTGAGAGAGCAGGGCCAGGGGAGATAATGGTTGGTATGTTACCTCATCCAGGGGTAAGCGAGACAGGAAATAAGTCTCACTCACCCCCCGGATGAGGTAACATACTCTGGTGACAGAGTAATAGTTCAGCAAGATCTGGGGCTCGATTCTCAGAGGTTGATGCAAGGCTTGCACAAGCCCTGTGTTGCGCCGGACACACTGGTCTACCTTGCACCTGATTCTAAAAGGTTGCACACATTTGCAACACTTTACCCTTTTTATGGTGGTTTGTACCAAATATTTGGCATAAATCCTGTAAAAAGGTCAGCAAAGTTAGACCAGAAAAATCTGGTCTAACTCAGGGCATGTGGAGCACGAGATTGAGAATCCCGATTGCCGGTCAGGAAATGCAGCAAGCCCCATGCACCATGCATTTGGCACACCTGGGGCTTGCAGCATTCTAAAGCTTTCGAGAATCGAGCCCCTGATATGTTCGGTGAGGGCTGATCTGAATAGAGTCAACAGGATTTGATATGACTATTTATTCATTTATTGAAGTCTTGGAATTACAACCTTTGAGCCAGGGGCACTTTTGCAAAGGCTCCACATCATACAGTGAAGAAAAACAATGTCAAAATACATGGTATAAACAAACAGCAAGTAAATCCATCATCTGGTGGTATGGAGGCAGAGAAAATACAAAGTAAGGGCTTCATGGTTACAGTAAGTTACAAATTCTCAGGAAGACAAAGGAAACTAAAGTTGCAAAAAATGCAACAAATTGCATACAGAGAAGGAGCAGCCATAACGAGATGACCTTGTCAGGGGACCAATAAGTAGAGAGCACAGGTATAGGGGGGACAGGTAGTATGAGGGGAGTCAAACCGGAGGAGGCAGGTTAAGGTAGCTCAAGATAGGCATTGAACCAGAGGGGAACTAAGTTCTAAGGTAACCAACGAGGGTGCAGAGGTGGAGTGGGGAGAGAGAGATTTAGGATGGTAACCAGTGTAGCTAGGAATGGAGTTAACTAGGAGAGTAGGAGAAGAAATAGTAGGTAAATGGTTACAAAATTATCTAGGGGCAGTGACAGTGGAAGTGGAAGGGGGTGAAGCTGTGAGGGGGGTTAGTAACCAGGAAGAAAAGAAATAAGGAGGAGGTAAAAAAGGGGGGGGGAGCTGGAGCAGAAGGGGAGACAGGGAAGAAGTATGAACCTAGGTGGTTGACGAAGGCTGAGGGGGGCTAGTGCATAATGATTGGCTTAGGGGTGGTCAGAAAGCTTGTTGTGGTCAGGTGTTGGCTATACAGAATAGATATGATCCGGAGGCCTGACATGGCCAGGTACAGAGCAGGTTGCTTTGTTATGGTCGGAAGGGGGGGTTCTGATACGGCCAATTGTGGATAAAGCACTGATGGGATATATGGATGATGGCTAGTTGAAATCAAGTGACAGCCCGGCCAATTATTTATTTATTTATTTATTTATTTATTTATTTAGGAGTTTAACCAGGAAGGAATACTAAGCAGAGTACTGCTCGATTCCAGATGCAACCTGGGGGAGGGGGCAGGGAGAAGCATGGACAAAACAAAACAGTGCAATTAGAGTGGAGACAGACATATTGCGGAACTATTTGGCTACCTTGTACAGACTAGCGGTAGGGTCAGTATGAGGGAGAAATGGTGTTGGGTATGACTAAGTGGCCAGTACAGGAAAAAAATGCATATAGCAGCACAACAGTGAGACAAGTGGGAAAGAAACAAGTGTAGCTTGCAGAGCCCAGTACAACTGCGGCCCAGCCAAAAGGCTGGAGACACAGCCATGGCCTGTGTGTGCCAGGTGTGGGGGAGACAGGTCTGGTGTGCATCAGGAACTCATGGGCATGCTCAGTTGTACATCAGCGCATAGCTAGAAGACTTGGGTCTCCCCTGTTGGGGTAAAGAAAAGGGGTTAAGCAGACAAGAATATACACACGCATGTGTAAATATGAGTCTACATTTAGCAAAGGATTATTGGCATAATGGTGAGAAGTGAATTAAGCAATAATGCACGACAGGGTGTGGGTTCTGCTGGGATAACCTCATGCCTGGTGTGGTTGGGCACGAGGCCACAGGCAGAGTGCGTCCAATGACCCAGGCGTGAGGTTATCCCAACACAACCCACCCTGAGCATTATTATTAAACAATGGCTCTTTATTTTTTATGAAAGAAGGAAGTGGAAAAAATATATATTTTGGGTTTTTTTTCATCATTTTAGGTGTGTGGAGGTATACATTTTAAAGAAAAAGTCCAGTTTCTATTTTGACCACTAGATGGTGCAGCCAGTATGTGTACTGCATTTTATTCCCCTCACCACAGCTTTCATCTTACACCTCTGAGTCTGCTAGCAGTGTTGTTTTTTTACTGCATTTTCAAGTGCAGCAGAATTGCATAGCTGTTTTATGTTATCGGCAGAGATTAGAGAGAGAGGAGCTACCATGGTGCTGCTGGGAGGGAAGGAGCTTAGCTGCCGAATCGTGTGAGAGTGGTGAGAGGTACTGAGTGGGAGCTGACCGGCAACTGAATTCAATTATGTGAAGCTTTCTTGTTGAGGGGAAAGTCAGTCTGAGTATGGGTTTGCTCAGCTGTACTCTTTTTGTTCAGTTTTTTTTTTTTTTAGTAAGGCTTTCATGTGTGGTGACAGTGAGACATCTGTTTAAAGCATGACGAGCAATGGTAGTTGAAAACGCTTGCACTGCAGCCAAAAGGGATAGAATCACCGTCTCAGATGACGGCTTTAAAAAAAAAACAAAAAAATATTTATTTACTTTTTGGGGGGGGTTGTCGCCAGTGTGTGTGGTTGCAGATGGTGGTGGCAGCAAGTAAGCGGCTCGGGGTTACCGATTCAGTGGCTGCCGAGCGGGTGGAAGTTAGCTGCGTGGAGTGATTCTCCATACATTGGTGCAGTTTTCTGTGTACTGGGACTAGAGCTGTGATGTTGTACTGGGATAACATCACGGCTCCAGTCCCAGACGGACCAGTCAAAATCCAAGATTGTTTTATGCCATTGTATAATATGTAGATATGGTATGCATTTACAGAGAATGAAGGTAATAGGTTGCCATGTCTGTCAAAAGTGAAGGAAGGAGCTGGCCCAATAGTGACGAGGGCTGAGGTGCTTGGTGTGCCTTACCTTTTCCCACACCAGCAACCCGGGTTTGGGAACAAGCTCAGGCTTCCGGAGGTCACTGGGTGGGAGAGGATTGAACACCCGATGAACAGCTCTCCTCTCCTGGCTTGGGAAGGTCTGCCATCCCCCTCCTTGGCTGCCACCTGGTGGAAGCCAGGTAGCAGTACCAGAGTCTGAGGGACGAGCCAGGGAGGGGCTGTTGTTCAGCAATGTGTGCACCTCCACATGCACATGCTTACATTCTGTTGCAGCTGGGGACTAGAGAGAGAACAGAAAGGATTGGTGCTGGTTAAATCAAGCTGTGCTTGCCTTCCTACCCATATTCCTGCATTGCCACCTGACCATTGACTCCCAGTTCCGGATGTGAATCTTCAGGTGAGGAGAGAACGACCCCCCCTTCCTTGCCCCACCACGGGAGGCAATCTGTGGGGGAAACTACAGGAAAGGTAAGTCGGGCGGTGGGTGCCGGGCAGGGGAGGGGCAGGGCAGGAATGAACAGCCTGCAGGACACCATCCTAAGGGTGGAGAAGCTATATGTAAAAAAAAAAAAAAAAAAAAAGTGAAGGAACAACTCTAACAAAGTGGTAGTTACTGCTTCCAGGGGGAGTCCAACAAACAAGAATGTTTCAAAAAATATTTTACTTTGAGCCCTTAACTGCATGATAGCAGTAAACTAATTAACAATGTTAACACTAATTACAAAACATACGCCAGTGAAGACAAGTGTCGCCACTGCACATTGTTGTTGCCATTGTGGTTGCATCCTACCACGATTCTTTTGTGTCCCATCATTCCTTAATTGTAAGGGGGGGGGGCTGGGGTTTCTCATGCATCTAAGGTATTTCCTCTTTACAATGCCATCAGGTCACTATGGGTGTTACAGTGGCTACCTCAGCCTTGAGAGTTCGACAAGGTTAAGGGGCTTGAGCCATTTGATCTTCTAACTGATTGGTGCATATCTAAGATTAAGACAGAAAATAGCCTGGTGCCTCCACCCAGAGAAAAATTAAAGTGGGCCTGGTGTACGTATGATACAACCCCCTGGGATGCAGCACTTCCCCACCTCCATTCAAGATCACCTCACCAGTGAACCAGTTCAGTGCAGTGACAGTCCCCAGCAAGCATCCACTTATAATTCTAAACCAATATTACACAATGGCAAGATAGAATCCTGGGATCTGATTAGTAAGTCTGGGGCTGGACCCATGTTGTTATCCCAGCATAACATCACAGCTCTATTGCCAACACATACATGATCGAATAACGTGGGGAGCAAAACATCATTACACATGCCACCTTCAGTTGCCCACACTTGACATGACCTAAATCTGTTTTGCCAGCACTTCATAACCTTTAAAAATGGAAATCCCTCTCTCCCACAGCACACAAACTATAAGAAATCAAACTCAACACCATCAAATGTTCTCCTGAAACCCTGTGACCAGTTTGCTTTTCCTACCAACAAAAAAAAACCAGTGAAGTCAAAGCCCTCTTTCCAAGTGGCTTTACCCAGTCCCCCCACTGTACTGGCAGCCCTGCTCTTCGAACATCCTCACAGCATTTTTCTCCTTTTCATTTTTTATTTATTTATTTATTTTTAACACTGCAACACAAAGTGAAAGCCGCCAGATAGTTTTCACAACTTAGCAGTCCCACTGCCTCCTGCTCTCCAGACATTCCTTACTTTTAACGCAAAAAAAAAACATCATTTCAATCAGCTTCACAGAAGTCCCATAATACATCTTTCAACAGTCAGCAATAACAAGTGGCTCTTGTCATAACGCTTGTTTGCCATTCAGATCACTTTTTTCCATTTCCATTTCTTTTTTTCACTTTCTTCCTTTCCCATTTCTTTTTTATTAAATACACCATCTAAATGTAATCTAAAACCATTCTCCCTACCACCTCAGTGCCTTCTTTTCTCAATTCTGAAAGCAGTGGGGAGGAGTCACCTGCACCACTGGCTGAAGACCAAGGTGGCGGGGAAACTGAGAGAGACAGAAAAACAGAACACAACATTGTCTCACTCAACAAGCAGGATGGCAGCTGAGGAGACACACACACATACGCTTCAACATGAGAAAGTTGACACACAGGTTTCAACACGAGCAAGTCGAAGGAGACTTACAGCAGACAACATGTCTTAACAGTACCACATATTGCTGAAAACACACGCTATGGATTTTTTTTACTGAAAGGTATACCTCCACTTAAAAAAACTATAAAAAATGTATTTAAACATTTTATTTTCCTCTATCTTCTTTCTGAATTAAAATAAAGCCGCTGCATAATAGGAATAATGCACTCTAGGGTGTTGTGTGTCATGCTGGGATAATGCCACTTCTTGGGTGTTAGATGCACTCAGCCTGTGGCATCATGCCTGGCCACCCAAGGTGTGATGTTATCACAGCATGACACACACCCAGTCATGCATTATTCCTTTAATAATTGGTATAGTCAGTAATTAGCAATGAAGAACAAGGACTTTGCACAGTATAGCATCCAGGCTTCAGGCCCTAAATGGGGGGGGGGTTGCAGCAATAAGGTAGTGCAAGATAATATACCAGCTGATCCTCCATGCCCTTCTAGCTGACAAAAATACAATATTTACCCAAGCAGTACTTCAGTGCCCTTTTAGGATCAGCCCACAACTGTGCTGGCACCCACAGCACACATGCACATTATAGTTGCTTAGTTTAACCAACCTGTACTGGCTGTGCTACCCTCCTTCCCACTACTATCAGCTTTAAACCCTTAGTTCTACCTAGGGAGCTCCCTGTGCTTCACTGGATACCCACCCAACTACCTAGGGAGCTCCCTGTGCTTCACTGGATACCTAGCCAAGTACCTAGGGAGCTTCCTGTGCTTCACTGGATACCCAGCCAAGTACCTAGGGAGCTTTCTGTGCTTCACTGGATACCCAGCCAAGTACATATGGAGCTTCCTGTACTTCACTGGATACCCAGCCAAGTACCTAGGGAGCTTTCTGTGCTTCACTGGATACCCAGCCAAGTACCTAGGGAGCTTTCTGTGCTTCACTGGATACCCAGCAAAATACCTAGGGAGCTTTCTGTGCTTCACTGGATACCCAGCAAAATACCTAGGGAGCTTTCTGTGCTTCACTGGATACCCAGTCAAGTACCTAGGGAGCACCCTGTGCTTCACTGGATACCCAGCCAAGTACCTAGGGAGCTCCCTGTGCTTCACCGGACACCAGCCAAGTACCTAGGGAGCTCCCTGTGCTTCACTGGATACCCAGCCAAGTACCTAGGGAGCTCCCTGTGCTGCACCGGACACCAGCCAAGTACCTAGGGAGCTCCCTGTGCTTCACTGGACACCCAGCCAAGTACCTAGGGAGCACCCTGTGCTTCACTGGACACCCAGTCAAGTACCTAGGGAGGTCCCTGTGCTTCACTGGATACCCAGCCAAGCACCTAGGGAGGTCCCTGTGCTTCACTGGACACCCAGTCAAGAACCTAGGGAGCACCCTGTGTGTCACTGGATATCCAGCCAAGTTCCTAAGGAGCTCCCTGTGCTTCACTGGATACCTAGCCAAGTACCTAGGGAGCTCCCTGTGCTTCACTGGACACCCAGCCAAGTACCTAGGGAGGTCCCTGTGCTACACTGGACACCTAGCCAATGAAATGGTGTGGGCAGATGATGCACAAGGTTGGCTGGTGATGGCGTACTTAGACAAAACTGATTAGCAATGCTTTGCAAGCCTAATCCCTAACCCAAAGGCTCTTAAACCTCAACTGGGGTATTTGTAACTCTTGGATGGATGGCCTAGTCCTAGTCCATTAAATGTTTACCAGCTATGATACAGAATGCTGTTGTAGGGCAAGCTCCAAGTTTATTCACAGTTTACCAGACATGGGGATCTCTCTTGCAGTGCAGGGGCAATGATGCAGTTCACAAGGAGTCTCATGTGACTAATTTTACTCTCTCTTTCTCTGCCTCCCATCTATGATGCTACTTGGTGTCAACGGGGCTCTGTCTCTCCCTCTGATGCCAGTGAAGTCTCCCTTGGATACAGCATTCAGCAGATGGTCTTCCGATTTCATGGGGCAGCTCCACCTGGGAGCCTCTTGAGTTAATTTGCACCACCCAGCTCATCCTGGCAACCAGTACCAATGGGGTGGCAATAACCAGCACCTGGCAGTGGTAATAATCAAGTGATTTTAGTCATGGTCTTTGGCTGCAGCACAGCAAAAGGCTCTTCTGTTACAGTATTTAGCTGCACTTTCGGGCATCACGTGGCACACAACTACCTTAGTTTCTAAACAGGAGCTCTGCTTCTCATTTTCTCACTCTGATTCCCTCATGGTAGATGCACTGTCTGTCTCTGCTGTACCAGCTAAAACTGGCTCAGTCGGACTTCCAGTGACATCACTGCCTGAATGGCTGGCTAGTCCAGAAGCTCCACTACAAGACTGCCAACAAACTCCTCCATCTATTTTAAACGTTATATGGTGGCACCCATGGTATCAGGGAACAACGGAGGAGACTGAGTAATGAGATCCAGAGCTCAGAACCTGCTTAAGAAGATGGATGACCATGGATCCAGCCTAGTTAGCAGTTTCCCCAGTTGGTCCCCTTCACCTGCCAGCATTGCTGGCCATGACCTCGACATGGATGCCGAGGCAGAATGTCTCTCTCATTCTAGATTTGAGACCCTACTCCATGAAATAAAGGGCTTCTGAAGTGAGACCAAACAGGAATTCCACCAATTAAGTAGCAAATTGCAAGTCATTGCGCAAAGGATTCAGGTGGCTGTGGACCGCATGACTATGATTAAAGATGGAGTGCTGCAGCTCCACTCAGCCACAGATGTTCTATTAGACCAGAACACGGAGCTATATGAAAAGTTACAAGACTCTGAAGCATGTTCCCACCAAGACAACCTGCAGATATATGGTCTGCCAGAAGGAGCTGAAACTGGCCGCATGACTGACCTTATGGAAGACCTACTGCAGGATGTACTGCAGCTTCCCGCTACTTTTCTGTTTAGACTGTAGGGAGCCCTTAGAGCCCTTACACAAAAGTTCGACCCTAAAGTTCAATCACATTCTGTGGTTATGAAATTTGCCAGCTTCAGGGATAAGGAAGTGGTACTGCAGATTGCATGGGGCAGAAAATAATTTAAATATAATGGGGCTCATTTATATTTTGACCAGGATTATCCCCCAGACATGCTCAAGTGCAGACTGGTGTACGCAGGCATCCTCCGGATTTTAAAAGCTCACCATGTCCTTTTTCAAACTCCCTACCCAGCCAAACTACGAGTTTTCTGGGACTCTGACAACCCTGTACACTGCTCCTGAGGCAACACAACAGACCAGTGAAGATCACGACTGGACAATTCAAGCACTGAGCACCTCTTCTCAAGCACCACGTCCAGAACAATCCAGCTGTTAGCCTGGGCACCTGCACCATCATAGAAACACCACGAAAAAAGCTGTGCCCACTGATCTCCAGGACATGAAGACTATTTTAAAATTATTCCGGGATATTAGGACTTCTTCAGCCAATTCTTGGGACCCTGACACAGGATCCTAATGGGTGAGCCTGTTCTGTGTTTCTTCTTACTTTCCTAACTTTAAATATTGCCCCCCCATGTCGAGACATCCATTAGTGCCTCTCCCCTGCATTACTTCTCCTCCCCACTGCCTTGGACCTCTCCCTTGTGTTGATCATCTTGGGGCAAAATATTAACTCAGTACAAGGTACTTAAGGTACATGATAGAGCCTACAGATGCCCGGCTTCTGATTAGCCTACCTTTAAACAAGTACTTGCTTTTCAGCTTAGTTCAGTCTCACTGTGGAATTATTTAGTGGGGGAGGCAGCCTTTTCTTTTATTTTCACACATAAGGGTCAAATTTTTTTTTCACAATCACCTCAGCCCAAGATCCTATTATTGACCCTGCATTGCTCCTTATGCCCTTCCCATTGTTCAGATCTGACACTTTAAACAGGCCCTCAACCGTATATACCTTCTAAGACTCTCGGCACAAGAACTGTTTCAACTCCTACAGGACATCAAAAGACTCCTTGATAGTGACTCAAGTAATCAGGGCTGAGTCCGCTGAACAGCAAGACACAGAACACACTGTGTGAGGCTATTCTGTTACTTCTTTATCTTTATCTCTCAACCCACAGATTGGACCTTAAGGTGGACCCCAATTAATATTAGAGACTCCTTTATTTTATTTAATTCTCTGCCCACTGACTGCATGCTACTTATGACCCTATTATTCAGAGCCACCCCTTGGCCTCTTTGCTGATCTTCCCAGCATAAAAATTAAGCTATTTTTATGCACTAACTCCATTTAGTCTTGAATCTACGAGACAGCACTTTGTGGGGTGTTAACTAGCAGGGGCACCAAGAACTGGCGTTACATTTTGCCACAAAATATTGCAATAATTTATTCCATGATTCATACTGTGACTGGACTTGTTCTTCCTTTTCAGATTACAGTCCATTATCCTACAGTAGATAACTTCTTTGTTAAACCTTGACATGTTCATATTTACTGTGTTTAACAATAGTTTATCTTCAGTTCTTGAAGGGAGGAGGCTGTGGAGTTCTGTGTACAATTGAGGAATAGGTCTGGGGTTTATACATATTTTATAGACAGGTTATATGAGCTACTGTCCCTTTTGTATACTTTTTGTTTCTATGCTATTAGCTATCTCTACATTTGGTAATGGGAATTACTTGTGTGGGTGGCCGAAGGGTTTATCTAGGATTTAACACTCTCTAACTCGGGCTTCGTGTTAGAAGCAGAGCTCTTTAAGCCACTTATGGCAGCAACTTTACCTTGGGCAGGTTAGTAGGTCGGCACTACCATGTTATTTGTTTACCTGCTGTGGTTAACACAGTGTGTGGGGACACTCACAGTGTTCATCCACCCTGACTCCCCTTACCCCTGTTGGTCAGAGTTTTCTCAACACCAGGGAGCCCTGCAGCCTTTTGTGGTCACTTTTCCTCCCAGCTGGGACAGGCCACCTTATTGAGACCCAATGTAGCCTTTTGGAGGGCATTTATATAGGCCCTCCTACCTTGGAAGCCCAGTTAGTGCCTGTGATTTGATGTACTTGTTCCTGTTGTTCGTTTGCATGTTATCAGAATGTTCTCAATGTTGTCTTAGATTTTATATACATGTTTGCTAGTTTTGTTTTTTTGGCTGCACAAGAGAAGAGGCTTTTTAATTTGCCACATGTGCATGGGAATGTGGATGCCTGCAAGGTATGCCTCCTACACCAACCGCTAGATGGTGACCTTTTCACCTGGTTTTTCAGGGGTGCATTTTTTTCCTTCAGGGTCAGACCCAGCGAATGATGGCCTTGGGAGCTGTGGTTGTATTTTTATACATATGGGTGTATCTTCTGGGCAAAACAGTTATTTGGGGAACTCTGTGCTGAATTTTTAATTGTGGCTACTAACACTATGGTTACACTTTTATCCCACAATGTTAATGGTTTAAGTAATCCGGTAAAGTGGTCCAGAGTTATAACATGTATTAGAAAACATTTGTCTTTCTTCAGGAGACACACCTAAGTCATGAAGAGCAAGCCAAACTAAACAAATTTGGTTATACTGAAGTTGTGTTGTTGCATCCTCCTAACATGGGGGTAAGTGGCAAAGCACATCAATTTTGATCCCTAGAAATACCCTCCATTCAAACAATTCATACCTACATTGACCGTGAGAGACACTTAGTTCCCCTCTCAGACATGTTTATGGGGATTGCTGTGATCCTGGTGTAACCCCTCAACAAATGGGGGTTCCTGAAAAGTCTTCTTTGAGCTTGCCTAAATACTCACTGCCAGGCTGGTGTTCTGCATTTTTGTGATTGCCAGAGAGTGTCTGTATAGCCTCTGTGTACTGTCTCTTTAAGAGCTGCCTGGATTGCAGTCATAAGTAATCTGTGAGGGAACTCTGTCGAAAGATTAACTATTTGTTGAAAATCATTTAGAGTGATAATGATAATGTAGTTTGTCTAACCAGCCTTCTTTGCAGCAAGGACTGTTTTGTTTATCTCCACTATCTTGGTCCTGGACTGCGAATTGGACCAATCAGTGCTGGTGGGACCTAAAATGGAGCCGGGCTACAGGAGCTGTCTGGAGTCAAAATCTGTAGGAACTGTAGTTTGGGGCTTTTTGTGCCTTTTTGCACCTAAGGGGGAGACTTTGTTGTGACTGACAGGAGGATCAGCCAACCGAACCTTTTGGATCTTGGGCAATTTCCCAGGCTGCTGCAGCTAGTTTCAGTTTTGAGCTGAGAAGTGAAGAAGTAACAGCTCAAGTGATTTAGAGCAGCAGTTCTGTGTAGTTTTGCATGGGAGAACTGTGAAAGGGCTGAGTTTTGGCCTGCCTGCCTGCCTGCCTGCTGTCCCTGAGAGGGAAAATAGAGACTATTCGGACTAAATCCAAGTTGTGAAGACTATTTAAGCCACTGGACGGTGACCAGGCTTTAACCTGAAGAAGACCGAAGATTTGCTGAATGCGATCGGCCTGTCAGGATTTCCAGCTGCATTTGAATCCCCGGTTTGTGCAGAGACTTTGCGATCGTGACTGGAGAGCGGGTTACCTGGTACAGTAGAATTTCCTTACATGTAAATGGACTGTGTATTGAAAGTGGATCGTGATTTGGTTCCCCACTGTGTGAACTGTGTTCTGTTTGCTGGTACCGTAGAATCCTTTACATGTAAATGTGCTGTGTATTGAAAGTGGGTCGTGATTTGGTTCCCCACTATGTAAACTGTGTTCTGCTTGCTGGAAGCTTTATCCAGCCTAATCGGACTGAATCCGCGTTCCTCTCCATTCGGCCTGAGCCATGCCACGCTGGCCCTGCCAGACTACCCAACTGCACAGAGAAAGCCACCAACGAGAGACCTGCCTGGGATCAGCCCCCTGCTCCACGCTTGAAAAAGAATGATGCCTCGGTGAATCGTGTGGGCCCTGCTTCTCCTGGCACCCCAGATTAACCACATGCTATCTCGATTTTTGTCCAGCCTGTGTCCAGTCTTGGGTATCATAAGTAATCATCAGGGTAGCTCCCTGCAACAACTGCCTAATCTAAAAGTGTGTCATCTGATTGTCTTGTTGTTTTCTTTTCACGAATTGAGCCCTCCGGCTCTGGATTACAAATAGTGTGTGTTGTGCATGTTGTTTTCTTCCATAACAGGGCCCCAACCATCTGCAACATTCCTGACTAGCCCACCATTCTCCATCTGGGTACCCAGAGTGTGTGACTGTTTATGGACCCTGAAGTGCATGCATAACTGTTTGATTGATACAGCCTTTAAGCAAATTAACCCGATTACGCCCCTCCCTTGTTCAAGCCCCCTAAATAAATCAGATCTAACTCTTTTTTGCATTTATCCTGACTGTGGTTCCAGTATGTGCAAGAGTACGTTACTGCTGTTATTTGCTGTGTATAACCTTGTTTTACAGGGAGTCCCCAGGGCCGGTCCAGTGGAAAGCCCTGGTGCTAAGTGCAAACAGTGTGGGTAATTGTGTGGTGTATCAGGGGTATTGTGAAAGTGATTATTGTATATTGTTCTGTCCACTAGTAAGGAAAGAGGGGGTTACAGTGTCCTGGAGGGCTATGCCCATGTTAGCTTGACCACTACCAACCCTGACCTCCGGGTGGAGGCACCCGTTTCAGAACTCGGGTCCCTTAACCTGATACTAGTCAAGCAGGCAGGGGTAGTAGCCCTTGGGATAGCACCACCTAGCGGTTACATTTTTGAGGCTTACTGCTGGGATTTTGTGTCTTCTATTGGCCAAAAATTACGAATTATTGTTAAAGATTAATGGCTACCCCAGTAGAAATGGCTGTACACCAGTTGATGGGGTGGTGTACTGGGCAGGAGATCGACCCACAAAATGCTCTACTTATACTGGATATCCCCCTGGGTACCAGTAAAGACACTGTAGAGGGAGCACTCTTCAAAGCTGAATGTTTAAAAAACCTTGTGGTGGCGGGTCGACAGACTGATTTGATTGCCCAAACTTTCATAGCCTTGGTAGAGTGTAGTGACCTTGTGGAGAGCTCTAAAGTACCACAGACTATTGCCACAGAAGGGGTTCCAGCTGCCTGGAGATTGATAATAAAAGACAGTAAACGCCTCGGGGAGGATGAGATCCCACCATTATCTGAGACTTTTGAGGAGAAATTTGCTAAGTTGTTGCTGGAGGAAGGGAAAACCATAGAGGACTTGAAGAAACTATTCCTGCCACCTGGGGGTGTTCCTTCCCCAACACTCCCTCTCACTCCAGCACCTGTTACTGCCCCTCCTTCTGTGCCCATGCCAATGCTGGCCCCTATATCTGTGCCTGCCATTAGTCATGACTCCTACCAAAGGCTGAGGATCTTCTCGGGCACCCTCCCCACCCACCAGGGGGAGGATGACTGGGAGACCTGGATAGACTATGTTGCCCCTCTAGTACTTGAATGGCAATGCTCAGAAGCAGAGAAACGAAAGAGATTGAGTGAGAGCCTCCGAGGTCCTGCCCTGGCTACCATCCATGCCAAGTGGGCCAATAACCCCGAATCAACTGCACAGGACTATCTTGATGCACTGGAAAACATGTATGGGAGCCCAGATTCAGATGAGGATCTGTCGTGGAGAGTAAGAAATGCTCAGCAGTACCCAGGGGAGTCATTGTCTGTGTATGTACATCAGCTTGAAAAGCTGCTACAAGAGTGCCTCAGAAAGGGTAGTTTACTGTCAAATCAATTAGATTGAACTAGGCTGGACCGGATCCTTAAGTCTGCTCCGTTTTCAGAATTGTTACTGCTTCAGTTGCGCCTTGCCACCTGACTGGACTCACCCCCTTCCTATGATGAGCTAATGAAAGAAATTTGGGGGGTTAAGCAAAGGCGATCCTGTGGGGGAATTGCACCCATATCTGCTGCTGCTACTGCGCAAGTGACTGAGAGTGATCAACCAAGTGAGGCTCAGGGGCAAAAGTCGGCACTTAACAAGCACTCTGAGAATGCAAAGGACTTTCCACACTGGGCCCAGCATTGGAAAGATGAGCTACTAAAGGAAATCTGAGAGTTGAAGATGGGTGCCTCTGCAAGGGTTTCCCCCATGGAACAAGATTCTGGTTCCTTTCAGGATGTGACTACCATGGGGTTGGGGGTGCACCCTCAGGCATCCGCTACCATGGGTTGCTCCAAGGCTGAGATCACGGATTGACTGCCACTCTAAAGGAACTGTTAATACACGTTGAACCACTCTCATCGCTGCAAGCAGATACTAGATCCCAATCTCTTACTACTGCTTCAGTTCCTTATATGATGTTCTCTCCCAGGATGACCCAGGAGTCTATCATTTGTCACAACTGTGGAAGGGATGGCCATATGAAAAGAGAATGCCAATCTCAGAAGGACTTAGAAAGAGTAGTAAACAGACTCCAAGGGGAGCTCCGAAAAGCAAATCAATGGCCAAGGAGTAACCGAAATGACAGCAGTGAGGGTTTTAGAATCCCTAACACAAATTTCTTTGTGGCTAAATCGTCTGTCCGGGCCTCTGCTACTGCCTCTCCAGACTGGTCCAAAATAGTGGGCCCTTCAATGGAGACTACAGTGACTGTGAATTGTATTCATACTCAGGCTGTGCCCATTGTATTCCAGGACTGGTATGACAAACACTTATCTGATGTGCCTTTGCAATCCCTGGAAGGCCTACATGTGTGGGCCCTGAACGACAAGTCTTATCCCTACCTAGGTTATGTCTGCCTCTGGTGGTCTATTCCTGCAACTGAAATGGGTGTAGAGGAGCGAGTAGAGACATTGGCCCTAGTGTGTCCCCACACTGGACTGTATGGTAGGTCCCCCTGTTAATTGGGACAAACACCCATATGTTTGGGAGACTGGTGCAACTCTGTCATGAGAAACAAGGGCGATGGACTGCGAGGGCCCTGAGAATTCCGGTTCTGACCAAGAGGGCCTATGACTTGCAACAGAAACCCAAGGAAGTAGACCAGGATGAACCGGTGCCCTGCATGTGTAGATACTATGTGCCCCACATACTTCATGGAGGTTTGGAAAAACTGGCACTTGTCAATGGACAGCTTGAGGCTGAAGTCTTCCAGTTGGTCTAGGACTTTAAACAGTCAGTTCTCATGCTCCTCTAAGGTGCTCCCAAACACAATGACATCGTCCAAGTACACCAGGCATTCCAGCAAATTCATATCTCGAACCGCACGTTCCATCAGTCACTGAAAGGTGGCTGGGGCTCCCGATATCCCCTGTGGCATCCTCAGAAACTTGTAGAACCCCCAATGGACAGATGAAGGCTGTTTTCTCACGGTCTTCCGTGGCCATCAGGATCTGGTAGTATCCACTGCGAAGATCCAACACCGAGAACCATTTGCTCCCGTTCAAGCTGTCTAGGGCACTTTGTATATGAAGCATAGTGTATTGGTCTGGGATGGTCTGCCAGTTCAGGGTTCGATAATCAACACACATCCTCACAGACCCATTCTTCTTATGCACAATCACAATGGGAGAGGCGTAGGTGTAACCCCCCTACAAATGGCAGTTCCCAAAAAGTCTTCCTTGGGCTTGCCTAAATGCTCACTGCCAGGCTGGTGTCCTGCATTTTAATAGTTTAAATGTGGTTGCCAGAGAGTGCCTGTATAGCCTCTGTGTACTGTCTCTTTAAGAGCTGCCTGGATTGCGGTCATAAGTAATCTGAGAGGGAGCTCTGTTGAAAGATCTAACTATTTACTGAAAATCATTTAGAGTGATAATGGTAATGTAGTTTGTCTAACCTGCCTTCTTTGCAGCAAGGACTGTTTTGTTTATCTCCACTATCTTGGTCCTGGACTGCAAATTGGACCAATCAGTACTGGTGGGACCTAAAATGGAGCCGGACTACAGGAGCTGTCTGGAGTCAAAATCTGTAGGAATTGTAGTTTTGGGCTTTTTGTGCCTTTTTGCACCTGAAGGGGGAGCCTTTGTTGTGACTGACAGGAAGATCAGCCAACCAAACCTTTTGGATCTTGGGGAATTTCCCAGGCTGCTGCTGCTAGTTTCAGTTTTGAGCTGAGAAGTGAAGAAGTAACTGCTCAAGTGATTTTGAGCAGCAGTTCTGTGTAGTTTTGCATGGGAGTACTGTGAAAGGGCTGAGTTTTGGCCTGCCTGCCTGTCTGCCTGCTGTCCCTGAGAAGGAAAATAGAGTTTATTCAGACTGAGTCCAAGTTGTGAGGACTATTTAAGCCACTGGACTGTGACCAGGCTTTAACCTGAAGAAGACTGAAGATTTGCTGAATGCGATTGGCCTGTCAGGATTTCCAGCTGCTTTTGAATCCCCAGTTTGTGCAGAGACTTTGTGATCATGACCGGAGAGCAGTTTGCTTGGTGCAGTAGAATTTCCTTACATGTAAATGTGCTGTGTATTGAAAGTGGGTCATGATTTGGTTCCCCACCGTGTGAACTGTGTTCTGCTTGCTAGAAGCTTTATCCAGCCTAATCGGACTGAATCCACATTCATCTCCATTCGGCCTGGGCCATGCTGGCCCTGCCAGACTACCCCACTGCACAGAGAAAGCCACTGACCAGAGACCTGCCTGGGGATCAGCCCCCTGCTCCACGCTTGAACAGGAACGATGCCTTGGTGAATCGTGTGGGCCCTGCTTCTCCTGGCACTCCAGATTAACCACCTGCTGTCTCGATTTTTATCCAGCCTGTGTCCAGTCTTGGGTATTGTGAGTAATTATCAGGGTAGCTCCCTGCAACAACAGCCTAATCTAAAAGTGTGTAATCTGATTGTCTTGTTTTTTTGTTTTTTTTTCACGAACTGAGCCCTCCAGCTCCAGATTACAAATAGTGTGTGTTGTGCATGTTGTTTTCTTCCATCACAGGGCCCCAACCAGCTGCAACATTCCTGGCTAGCCCACCATTCTCCATCTGGGTACCCAGAGTATGTGACTGTTTATGGACCCTGAAGTGCATACATAACTGTTTGATTGATACAGCCTTTAAGCAAATTAACCTGATTACGCCCCTGCCTTGTTCAAGTCCCTTAAATAAATCAGATCTAACACTTTTTTGCATTTACCCTGACTGTGGTTCCAGTTTGTGCAAGAGTACTGTACTGCTGATATTTGCTGTGTATAACCTTGTTTTACAGGGGTTCCCCAGGGCTGGGCCAGAGGAAAGTCCTGGTGGTGAATGCAAACAGTGTGGGTACATGTGTGGTGTATCAGGGATATTGTGAAAGTGATTATTGTGTATTGTTCTGGCCACTAGTAATGAAAGAGGGGGTTACAGTGTCCCAGAGGGCTGTGCCCAGGTTAGCTTGACCACTGCCAACCCTGGCCTCCGGGTGGAGGCACCTGTTTCAGAACTCAGGCCCCTTAACCTGCCACTAGCCAAGCAGACAGGGGTAGTAGCCCTTGGGATAGCGCCACCTAGGGGTTACATTAGTCAGACTCCATATTCCTCCAGGAGCTGATGTGTGTATGGTGAGATCCCTCTTTAGGAAAATCACGGAGCTTCAGTCTGGGATTTTGCTTATGGGAGGAGACTGTAACATAATTTTTGACTCCAAAGATACTACTAATTTTCACCCCCTCCCCTATTAAGATAGGGGTACAAAAGGCTGTGCAATCTTACTTCAAGGAGATGGGCTGGGTCGATGCGTGGCACTCATTATATCCACATGCTTATGGACATACTCACTTTTCAGCACCTCATAACCTTTACATGTGCATTAATCTCTGCTATATATCTGGAGAACATCAACTTCTCCTTCAAGACTGTCAGATACTTCCTGTTCTTCTTTCTGACCATGCCCCACTGCTTCTGACCTTGCAATGGGGTCCTAAAAAAGGCAACACGCTGTGGCACCTAAATAATTATATTTCAGCTACCTACTTTTCATGATATGATCAAGGGAGGGCTCCCACAGATCATGACAGATAATAATCACTCAGAAATCTTGCCCAGCATACTATGGGACACAGTTAAAACAATGTTGTAGGGACAAATAATAAGGTTCTCCTCTCATTTAAAAAAATAAATTAAACTTTTTGCAGTCCCAGTTGCGGACTCTCCAGGATCAGCATGCTAAGGGGTATCAAGCCGTGGCCCCTCTTCTGGAAGTCACCAGACAGAAAATGCAAAACATTTTGGATATCAAAACAGAAATGGCCCTTTAGTTTTTTAAAACAGAAGTATTATGAAGGGGATCATGAGCCGCTCACATACTTGCCTATTGCATTAGACAATGAGTAGCATAGACTACAATCACCCACATCCGATGCCCTATTTCTGGTTTTCTTTTACAGCAGCCTAAAGATATTTTGCACGCATTCAAGAGCTAGTACCATTCTTTGTACACAGCCAAATCTACCCCTGGCTTAATAGAATGTAATATATTTTTAGACAACCTACGCCTCTCTAAGCTAACCCCTTATCAAGTGTCTTTTCTAGAGATCCCTATCACTCACTTGGAACTAAAAGGGGTCATTCAAAATTTGAAATCAGGTAAAAGTTTGGGGCCAGATGGATGTACAGCAGAGTTTTATAAATCCTTCCAGGAGCTACTGATTCCCCCTTTATTAAGCACCTGCAGAGAGGTGCTGGAGGGTGAACATACACCACCCACTTGGAGACATGCTACAATTTCTGCTATCCCTAAACCAGGAAAAGACTCCACTTAGTGTTCATCGTACAGACTGACATCGGTTTTAAATATTGACTATAAACTGTTCACAGCAATCATAGCCAAATGTCTGGAGGGTATACTGCCCTCAAGTATCAATGGGGACCAAACTAGCTTTATCGCCACATGACAAACACAAGATAATATAAAGTGGACTCTACACATTCTCCATCATGCCACCTGGTCGAAACAACCCTTTCTTTTACTTAGGTTAGACGCGGAGAAGGCTTTCGACTGGGTGGCATGGTCCTTCCTTACCATGACCCTGGATAAAATGGGTTTCCTCAATCATTTGGTATGGTTATGTACAAATTGCACGAGGAACCAATGGCCGTGTTAAGGTAAACAGCTGCATCTCTGGGCCTTTTACTTTCCTTTGAGGCACTTGACAGGGGTGTCCTCTCTCGCCCCTGTTTGCCATTTACCTGGAACCTCTGGCACAGGCTATTCTCCAAAATGATGCGATCACTGGGATTCATTTGGGGGTGACAGCAAAAACTGGCCTTATATGCGGACGACTTATATTTAACATCTCCAGACCATGCTCTGCCTCTTCTGTGGGCACACCCTTACTACTTTTGGCCAATTGGCTGGATATAAATTAAATACAACAAAAATGGAGGTCCTTCAATTACATTATACCTCCTCCTCTTATATAAGCCAAACTTTTCCCTTTAGGTGGGACCTCACAACTCCTAAATGCGTAGGACTTTATCTGCTGAGAGATCCTTCCCACTTAATATCCCATAATTATGACCCTCTTTTGAAACAATTTACTTTAGATTTGGAGACCTGGAAAAACATTCTCTGTCTTTAATACAAAGAATTGATGCAGTGCGTATGAATCTGCATCCATGGTTTTATATCCTGCCCAGACTCTGCCAGTCACTCCACCTGTTACTTTCTGTAGAGACTTGAATAGAAAGATTTTCCGATATGTCTGGAATGCCCCAAAACCTTGTATTTGATTTACTATGTTACAGCTTCCAAAGCATCTGGGGGGACTGCCCTTACCAAATTTCACTTAGTATCATTAGGCAGTCCAATTACGTATTATATTTTATTGGCTTAATGCAACTTACCAAGCTCATTAGAAAAGCTTAGAAATACATGAAGAGGATTTACACCATCTTAACAAAATTCTACTTACCCATTCACCTCCTCCTCGGCCCAATATCACACAAAATACTTATACAAGTGATACACTTAAACACTGGTGGACACTGCTAGGGCATATTTCTCAAAAATGGTTCAGATACCTTCTGTACTTGTTCCCCTACTTGGCAAATTTTCTGCCATCTACTCTGGACCACGGATTTTGAACCTGGGAGCAGTGGGGTTTACATCTGGTGGCACACTTCCTCAAAGATGGTCAGGTGTCATCTTTTTTAGAATTACAACAGCAGTATCCCCTACGCCCCCAGGACAGGTTCTGTTACCTGCAGGTGGTAAACTATATTAAAAACATTGGAACCACTGCTATCACCTGAAGCAGTTATCCCCTCAGTGATACAGGTCTTGCTATCAGCCCTGGAAGGCATGGCCCTTCTTCTTCACATGATTTCTTACATATAGGATGCCCTACTTCAGTTATGGGCAGACTCGGTTGACAGTGTCAGAATAGCATGGGAGGTAGACCTACATCACCCTTTAGATGGTAAGGATAAGAAAAATCACGGCAAATTTTACATTCTATTACAAGCTCATATGGGGGGGGGGAGGGATTTTCATGGAAGGTCACCAGTCACTATTTTCGGGTACCAGCCATACAATATAGATATGCCCCAGGGAGTGGTGTGGCTTGTTGGAGGGGGTGTGGACATGCCCTTGCTACCCATGGTCACATTTTTGGGGAATGCCTCTATTAAAGCCCTTTTTGGCTTCACTTGCCTTGGAGATATCGGAATTGTTTGGAGACCAGGTGCCCTTGATTATAGACTTTTTTCTATTCTCCAAGTTTCAGGGTACGTGAAAATCCCAACCCACCAGAAAATTACTTAACATTTGCGTCTTGGCTGTGAAAAAGGCCATTACAAAAAACAGGCTCCAGCCCACGATCCCTACAATTTCTCTTTGGCAAAAAATAATTATAGGAATATACAAAATGGGAAAATTAACAGTGCAGGTGCACCATCAGCTTGAAAAATTTTAGATCTTGCAGAGGTGACATAAGAAGGACTTTATTCCCTGGCAAGATTTAAACCTTTTTTTTTTTTTTTTTTTAATTTCTTTTTGTTGCCTACCTCCTCAGCTGGAATGGTCCTTTGGTTCCCCATTTCAGGTCATTGGCTGGTGGGTCCTGCATCAGAACCTTGCCCGAGCTACCACCTCCTCACCTTCACCCTCTCACTAGACCACATCACAGAGTTCACAGAAGACCAAGGGGCCAGGGCTAGAGGGAGCTCCTGGGAGCGACCAATGCAGTGCCACGGCCAGACCTTCATGTGCCAGAGGATGCAGCTACTTCCCCACCAAGACCCACACACAGCACAGGCATGCAATGACACCAGTGATGCTGTGGTGCACACTCCCATGCATCGCACATTGGACATCTGCCCATGCCGATCCCTTTTCCCTTGCTCTGTGACTTGCCCTAACCCCCAGCCACTGCTAGGAGCCAGCGCATTCACAGATGTCCTTCCCCATCCTCCCCAGAGGAGGAGGACAGCAGTTGCTGGGACGCTCAATCCTCCTCCCCCTGGCCAACCCCTGACGACCCGAGTCCATTCCCGAACCTGGGTCGCCAGCGTGGCATGAGGCATGGTGTCCAGCACCTCAACCCTCAGCGCCACCGGGCCACTAAACTTGGTGTTGTTGAGGTGTGGGAAGCATGCCCTGCAGGCTCCTACCTATCTGCTAGGTGGTATAACATTAGCACAGTGACCTAATTTTGTCACTGCACTTACGGCGCCACAACAAGGATGAGAGTGACTGGGGAGATCTTGATGTTATATCACCCCTCATTCATGTCGCCCTTTGCAGCCACAAAATTTCTCACCCCCTCCGGGGCATGTCCACCCCAGAGGAGGTATATTTAGTAACGGCGTGTGTGGAGTGTGAAGCCCCCCACAAAAAAAGACTGTTTCCTGGGACAGTGCTTTGGCACTATATTCCTAGGAGCCGCAAAGCCAGGTGGTGGAAAACCTTCACCCATATCGGTGTCGACAAAATTGTTGTCACACTGATATGGGTGAACCCTGCCTGGTTTGGGGTGATGGGGTTCCAATCCTCTAAGAGTGATAGCTAATATCAGATTTACTGATGTGACTAACAGGCTTTCAAACCATAATATGGACTTTTTCTCATATGATTTACAGAGGTTTTCCCCCAATTTGCCCTGGCTGGGCAGCCATTCTGCTTGAGCTGTATCATTCTTTTGATCTATATTTGTAAAATTTCCTTCTGTTTGGCTTGTCTTAATGCACTGTAATATCAGACATTTCATCTTTTATCAGATGAACAGCTTTATTTAAGAAATGGATTACCGGTACCTGCGCTAACTATGTACTCTCTAGCGAGTAGCCATTGTTGCAGTTAAGATTGCTGTTAAATGTTTTATGATTGTATTTGTTTAAAAAAAAAAAAATTAATAAATATAAAGTTAAACCAAAAAAAAACTGGCTCAGCCATTCACACTCACAACTCACCTGCTCCCTTGGGATCTCACACAGATCTGACTGAGCTCTGAAACAGCCCTGCTGTTCACAGGGGAACTTGCAGCTCTGATTGGTTGGTTCAGTTGTCAGTCACTGCAGATAGCTCTAGGTCTGTCATTCGACAGGTAACTTGTGCCTGAATTAATTAGGTTTATCACAAGTCCTGGAGCCACTGTGGCTCTCTCCTCAAGCAGTATCTCCTAACAAATCAGCCAGTCAAACTTAATCGTCTGTTAACAAACAGGCAGACTGGATGGGCCTAGCGGTCCTTATCTGCTGACAATTTCTATGTTTCTATGTAAAAACAGCTCAATACATGACCTTCGTCATAGTGGCCCTTGAGTAAAGCCACATACAAGAACAAAGTCATATCAAAGTTTCCTGCTTGTCAGGTATCTGACAGTAGGCTAGAAGTACAAAAGCAACTGTAAAATAATTTAACGTGGTAGTAATTTATCTCTTGGGTGTCCCCAGTTCCCCTGCAGGATAACTTATTTATATTTAGAAAATAAAATCAAAACATGAGCATAGATTTTTGTGATGCTTTTTACATGTATGTGGTCTGTATAAGTCAAAGATTAATAAATGTGTGATTCTATACTAATGCAATTTTATAAATGGATTCTGTAGTTAAAATATGTTTTTGTATTTTAAAGATGTTGTATTTAAGTATGACTTTCAAATATTTTGTATGGTACTTCAACTTACCTTAGCCAGTTGTAACTGTGTTTTAATAAATTCAAATTCAAACTGAGTCACCCTCTGACCCTGTAACCATGCCAGCTCGGGTCATAGGTGACAAAGATGGCTGCAGATCTGTAGCTGAAAGGCAATCTTTCCACAAAGCCCTTAGTCACATAAATCCTGCAATCCAAACAGAATTTTATAATCCAATCCAGTTCCGGGAGGTGCTTACATCTGGTTCAGTCGAGGTAATGATCAGGTGAGCCCCGGTCCAGTCAGGAGAGTTGATGTATTGGCTCCATTGATGGAAGCTGCTACCTGTGATGCATGAGTGCATGGGTGCTTAAAGGTATAGTTGCTCCCATTGGGGTTACATGCCATATTTCACTGTTTAGAAGCTGCCTCTGTTTAGAAGCCACCCCTGATTTGAATTCATGGCTTCTAAAGGGGAATAACAAGCAAAACGGTGAAATCATTAAGCCTAATGTAAGCCTTCTCCTTCTTCTCCAATGCTGATGTCCAAAAGTGCACATACCCTCACAGTGCTTCCCAAACTGCCACAGTACAAGCAGCCAGTACTACCTATTATGGAACTGCACCCGAACTGCACTAGAATCCTGCCAACTTGCTTCCCTGACTTGCTTCTTTGTTGGCATTGCTGTGAAATCTGTGAATTCTCTGTGAAATTACAAAAGCCTAACCTTCCCGAACTGCCATAATCTAGTGCAGTCAGAATTCAGATGTAGTATGCTATTTACAGGGAACAACTTCAGCTCCTTCTTATTCTGCTCTCCTGACTTGCTTCAGCACTCTGTTGGCATTCTCAGTTCTGTGGTCAGTATTCTCTGGACCATGTGATCAGTCCACTGCTCTGCCGGTATGCAGTTTCTTTTGCTGGCTTGTCTCTTTCTCTCTCTCTCTCTCTCGTCCCTAGGCTGAGGGCAATGTAAGGTGAGGAGCAGCTATTTAGCTGTACTATATACTTCTGTAGTGTGAGAAATTGGAGGGAATTGGAGAGACAGCACAGTGCAGTGGATGGTGTTAATAATTAAAGCCTCCACTATTTACCAGCCACCCCCCATTTAGAAGCTGCAGCTAAAAACAGAAAATTCTAATAGAAGCTACAGCTTCTAAATGTTGATATACAACAACTGTGAATCATTGTTAATGTCTTAGTACTACTGTATGCTTTGTGATTAAAAAGCAGTAACACAAGGCTATCCTAGTTAACAATATTGTAAGTGAATTAATGCATTTATAATGGATGGCATTCTAAATCCTGCCCTTACTACCCTTTTAACATGGCGACAGCTGCTTTCTCTCAGGCCCATTCCCATTACAAGCTGTGGCAACAGGCCTTCGAGGAAAGAATGCAACCAAGTTAAAGGGTCATGAGGGCAGCAATCTTTTTACACAGTAATATAGTAGCAATATTGTGATGGCAGAAGGGACATAGGATCCATCTTGCCTGCCCCTCCTGCCACAGAGTAGTGACTACACACTTGTTGAGTATAGATACACATACACGGTTATCAGGCAGAAGGCTACCTGTACTAATGTTCTGTGAAAGTTTGCTACTTAGCAATAACAGTAGATCTTTAAAGAGCCCCTGACACCACTGGGATAATTTTGAAAAATGTAAGATTTAGACACAACTCAGTTTATAGTTCTTATATTTTCTGCAATTGTGTCTCCCTTTTTCAGTATTACTGAGGACAGTTTCATGAAAACATAAGCACTGTCCTCTAGACTTCATCTACTATGGCAGCTTGTCTACACCTGACATCATAATCACCAGTTTATGACATCATAATTATCTCTACATCAACAGACTGTGATGTCAGGTGTAGGCAAGCAGCCATAGCAGATAGGGCAGAAATTCTGTTGTCATGCAAATGTCCTTAGTAATACAGAAATAAGGTTGAGAATTGCAAGAAGAAAAATGGAATATAAGCCTAATTGTGTCTATATATTACATTTTTCTAAAGATGTACCAATGGGGTCAGGAGCTCTTTAAGGGAATCTCCTACTGAGAGCTACACATCTTGAACTGTAAGCTGAGGGTGTCATGACCTCATAGGAAACTTTTTCACAGTAGTGGCACTGATATGCTCAGCTTTGCATTGCATGTGTGTCCAGAATGTTGGATGACTCAGTGTCACCTGTATAATGTGGGTGCCCCCCCCATACACTTCTGTTCCAGCCACTGAGAAATAGATTGCCAATATTTACCAGCCAAAGGGAACAGGGAGTTCAAACCTTGCCAATCATAAAGGAGAGGCAAGGAAACCCAAAAAATAATCAGCCAACTGAAAGGCAGACCATGCAGTGAGCTGTAGCAAACATTAGTCCTCCAAGCCCAGGGACTAAGGGAGGGAATTGTGTAGCTTAATGAAAGGGAGTCTCTCAAAGATATACTGTTACATATAAGATAAAGTATGGTTTGGGGTGTGTAACAAGAAGTTTACATACATCCGAGGGGTTAGATGCTACATGAATCCTGAGAGCAAAGCTAGAGGGGTTTATGCATAGCATCTAACCCTGAGGGTGTGTGTAAACTTTGAGTTTACACACCCAACCATATTTTATTTTATATAATTGCTGGGTTCTCTTTTTTCACCTCAGCAGTTGTATGAAATAAAAACATGCTGTGCAGCCGCAGTCCGGTAAAGCTACAGTGCGGGGCCATGGTAGCCTTTTTTATTTATTTAAAAGCTTTTTTTTATCTTGTGGGCAGCTGCCAACTGAAGTCCCTGTGCCATGATGGGTTTATGTTTTTATTACTTATCACCTAGTCCAGGGTGGCAGTTTAGTGTACAGTTTGGTAAACGGCCAGGAAGGAAGGAAAGAACTGCAGTAGGCATGTGCACAGTGTGAGGGAAACCATGTATGTGTTTGATGTAATAAACATTCCTTTATTACGGCACATTATGCCACTGTTTACCTATAGGGGAAAAAAAGCAAACTGGCACTTATTGATAAATAACGCACATATATCTTTTTGTAGGATATCACCACCATAGTGTAGGAACAGAACTAATTTGAGTTAAATATTTTATTATAATATTATTATATTCTTAATTGCTATTCCATATCCTTATATTGGCTTAATTATTAAGTCCTATAAATGTTTCTGATCAAATTAATGTCTAAATGAATCTTTAAAACAAGGGCAATGCTGCTTAGGGCTTGAATACTAAAACAGAGGAATGATACCATGAAAAGGGAATACAGCATACATGGTAAACCCCAAGGAAAAAACAAAGTTGTTTCCGGGATAGTCTGTTTAAATTGAACGGCCTCTTCCAATTAGTAGCAGAAGAGCTTGAAACTTGACATAATTTTCGATCTTGTTTTTCAGTACCAGCCAGAGCAAATCTTAGAGGTTAACATAGATTCAGACTGGCTTTAAGAAATTAAGACTTTTATTTAAAGAAAATATACAAAAACTCTGATACATTTCAAAATTATGCAGGATATTGGAAAAGCATTTGCCTGTCCAGTGAGTAAGTTTTAAACCCATCAACAAAGAGTATTGTAAGCTATTTACAAAAACCTGTAGCCTCAAAACTGTTTAAAATATATTGACAAGTTTGGCGTCTATAGTAAGCTGACCTTGCCACCTTTTCAATGAAATGAGAGTTGAAGTGTTTATCTAATATAAACAACTAGTCGGGTGGATTAAAACCTCCCTGGATAGCAACATGAGGTCACGGTTCATTTATTTTAAACAAAGAAGATTCTTGTCCTAAAGAAGTTTTATTAAATTTATACAGTTCTAATGATAGTAGGTGTGCCAAACTAACATCATTTTAAACAGGAAAAAATGTATTTCTGAAATCTGTAAATACTTTTTAGAGATCTATAAAGGAAAAAGTTTTATAATGCTTTTATAAATTATAGATTTTGTATTAGAATAGACACCATCATGTTTGGTCTCAAATGAATCCTCTTCTTTAGTTGCATCTAAAAATGTGAGTGTTATATACACAAAGGTGCATGTAGATACAAGAAAGAAAAGTTGTTTTATATCAAAAATAGTTTTTCAGGATGAGGTCGTATTGAAAGAAATGGCTTAGGAGGGGCTAACAGTACACCCTCAAAGAGTGCTCAGACCAATCATAACTTGATGGTGATGTCGCCCAGTAAGTGGAACATAAATGGGATGCTGGCAAAGCCAGCCCAGAACTGCTTAATTCTTTGGTGTGTGAAGACCTGTGTTGGATGTCCTGACAATTTTGGATGAGCTTGGACTTGTACCAAAAGCCTGAAGCCACACGTGCTTGGAACATTATTTGGGCTTTGACACTGCCACTGCAAGGGGGTGCTAAACCAGCTGCTGAAACTGACTGTTACAGAAAGGACTTTCTTCCAGTATTGGGTTAAGCAAGGCCTATGTTTTGCATACTGAAAATTTGGACTAAAAGTAATGTTTTAGAATTTCTGTTAAAAGCCTGAACAAGAGACTGACTTTGGAATTTACCAGCCAGCAAGCCTGCAGTGCTGTTAAATAGCAGTGAGTCCTGAGTTGCAGGTTCAAGAGCAGAAACAAACTGAAACAGAAAAGAGTCACAGAGTCCAGTTACCCAAAACAATATTGCTGTCCACAGGGGAGAGATCTTTCTACAGATAGTGCTGAACTGCTAAAATCTTGTCTGATTTTTCCCACTAAACTCTGAAGTGACTTTTGATGATTTGTGACATCAAGCAAGAAGGATCCAGCCTGCATTGCTTCATTGATGTCAAAAGACTATACAGTTCTAGGTTCAAGGGAAAAAAACAGCAGACTAAAGCCAAACTCACCACCAAGGACATTTGTCACCCAAAACCAAAAGTTCTCACCAAGACTTTGAAAGCTAAAAAGTAGAAGACCACATCTACCGATAACTAAAACATACGTATTCCTTTATCCTACTATTAGTACTTATTTGGCTATCTGGGGTGATAACTTAATGCATTTTAGCTCCAAACCTTGGGTTTATGGTTAAGCTTGAATTTAAATCTAAAGAAAATACCTTTTACATACTATAAAGTTTAAACAAGTATCATACCACAATAATCTGAAACACTGGTGTAATGAGTTGCAAGTTCTCATAGCAAAAAAAGGTCATGCTATTTATAAGTATGCTAAAGAAATAGTATAAACTGTAATTTATTATGCTGAATATTTATTTACGTTGCTTATTTGCTAAAATGTGTTTGTTTTACTTGATTTACTTGATTTTCTAAAACCTGTTTTGTTTACATTATAGTTTATGTTTACATTACTTTTATTATGCTTGATATTTATGCTAGTTATGAATATTTAGGACTTGTACATATGTGAATAAAATATATCTATCTCTTATATAATCCAAAGTGTGGCAACAGTGTTTTTCACCATCATTTTTGAATCTGGAGAGCTTAGGATAATATCACATGTGAATATTTATTATTTTTGGTAATTTATGAAATAATTTTTGGGTAAGGCCTGAGGTGAATCCAAGTGCATCATTATAAAAAGTGATATTATAAGCCTTTGTTCTGACATCTTTGGGGTTCTCGTTCGTGAGATGATTGTTAGTGAATAACAGGCTACACTTAGTTTGCATGAGAAATAAATATTATTACAGTTATTGTTTGCAAGTTACTAAATGGAATAAGTAAAATTTTTCTGTTCTTGTTTCTCGAGGATTTAAAGATAAAATTACCCCTAGACAGCGAGAAAAGACAGAAAGAAGTAGTTATCTGGCAGGAAAGCTGCAAGGAAAAGGACTTCTGAAATATCTCAAGGAAAAGATTTAGTTCTTTGTTTAAAATTGTATTACATAAGCATTGTGATTACCATTGTTGTTTAAAGGGTATTATTGTTAAAGTAGTGGCTATTGTTAATTTTTCCAGTCTTCAGTTATGAGTAAGGAGGAAAGAATAAAAGATCTTGAAAGAATGAATGAAAAATATTTAGAGTTAATTGACCAGCTATATCATAATCAAAGATGTTTAGCAAGGGAAGCAAGACAGTTAAGGGAACAACTACAAGAAAAGGCCAAGTTGAGCTATTAGAAAAACAGTTAGATGTAAGTAATGCGGAAATATCTGATGGAGACTGTGTCCTAATCAACTTAAAGACTGACATTGCTGCCTTGAAAAACTTGAATGAACAGTTAAAAGAACAATGCTCAGCTGCAGAGGCAGAGAAGGCCATAACTAAAACATACGTATTCCCCTTCACAAAAGTGGGAGCAAGGCAGAAGCAGGAAACTACAGACCTGTTAGTTTAACCTCAGTGGTAGGGAAAATGATGGAATCACTTCTGAAGGAAAGAATTGTTAAATATCTAGAGGGCAGAGGCACAGGACCCAAGGCAGCATGGATTCACAGCAGGAAGGTCATGCCAGACAAATCTGATAGATTTCTTTGACTGGGTGACCAAAGTAGTAGTTCAGGGAGGGCTGTGGACATTGCCTACCTAGACTTTAGCAAGGCATTTGACACAGTCCACACAAAAGATTAATATACAAGTTAGCCAGCCTGGGAGTGGGTCCCAAGATGACAGCCTGGGTAAAGAATTGGCTGGAGAATAGGACACAGAGGTAATAGTAAATGAGTCCACTCTGAAAAAGGGGGTTAGTAGTGGGGTCGCAGGGGTTCAGTATTAGGACCAGTCCTCTTCAATGTCTTTATAAATGACATTGCAGAGTGACTGGAAGGAAAAGTATGTCTCTTTGCAGATGACACAAAGATCTGCAACAGAGTTGATGCACAGGAGTGGGGTGGAAAGGATGAGAAGGGACTTGAAGGTTAGAGGAATGGTCAAATGTATGGCAGCTTAGATTCAATGCTAAGATGCAAGGTAATGCACCTGGGAAACAAAACCCAGGGAAGAGTACACAATGGGGGTGAGTTACTAACAACAACAAAACTGGAAAGGGACCTGGGGGTAGTCATATCAGATGACCTAAAGGTGGGCAAGCAATGTGAGAGGGCAGCAAGGAGGGCTGGGGGATACTGGGATGCATAGGAAGGCATCACCAGTAGAAAACAAGTTATTATCCCTCTGTACAGACAGCTAGTGAGACCCCATCTGGAGTACTGCGTGCAGTTCTGGAGACCCAATCTCCATAAAGACATAGACAGGATGGAAGCTGTCCAGAGGAGGCTACTAAAATGGTGCAGGGTCTGCACCAGAAGACATATGAAGAGAGACTTAGGAGCTTAATATGTATAGCCTCGAGGAAAGGAGGAGAGGGGGACATGATAGAAACTTTCAAGTACCTCAAGGGAATCAACAAAGTCAAGAGGGTAGCACTTTCAAAAAGGTGTGTAAGAACAAGGGCACAATGTGAAGATAGAAGAAGCGACTCAGAGGTAATTTAGGGAAGTATTTTTTCACAGAGAGGTGGTGGATGTGGAGCGGCCTTCCAGAGGAGGTTGTGGAGTCACAAACAGTGGTGGAATTCAAGCATGCATGGGACAGTCATAAGGCAATTCTAGGGGGTGGGGGTAGGAAGAAGTAGGCTGCTGGTTAACTAGGATCTGCAGCTTATCCATCAGGTAGGGAAATGGGCAGACTGGGTGGGCCAAGCAGTCCTTATCTGCCATCAAATTCTATGTTTCTATGTTTCTAATATTAAAGACTAATGAAAAGCTCAAAGAGTGGGGCACAGCTTTGGAAAGGGGAAAAAGCAAAATTAAAGCATGCTAATGAACAGGTTACCAAGGAGCTAAATGAAATGGGACAAATGTATAATAATGCTAGGGAGCAATGTGAAAGTGATCAGAAACACTGGGCAGAAGGGGAAAGATACCTTTTGGCCAGATGGAAAGAGGAAACCTCAGAACAAAGAAGCATAAGCTGTTCACCCTTGGGGTATCCACCCCAGGGTAAGGAACAAAAGGCGTGTCCTTCTTGGCATTTCTGTGGTGCAGGACCCACAAATGGAACAGTCTCTTGCCAACCATACTCACTTGTTCATTCTAGTGTTGAAAAAAACTTAAAACAAGAAATAGTGCAAAAAGAGAAAATACATAAAGACAGAGAGATCAGTGTACAAACAGAAAAGGAGGATAGCCAATGGAAAGAGTGGTGTACTCTTTTGGAGCAACACCTCTATAAACTAGGAAAAGAAGTCAGAGATTTACAGGCCGGAAAAGGTGATACCAAAAGCAAAAGTAAAAATCATGTAAGAAAAAACACATCTGAGGAATCTAGCTCAGATGACTCCTCCCCTGAAAAGAAATATTACTGTTCAGAAGAAGAATCACATGATAAGCATAAAAAGAGATATAAAATTAGGCAAAAAGGAAGCTCTGATTCTGAAGGTGACTCATCTGATGGGTCCAGGAAAAATAAAAAGATTTCTGAAAATGAACAGGGGTATTTAAAATGAAAAACTGCTACTCTAGCTTTGAAACTGGTAGGTGAGAGATATAATTCTAAATCTGTGAAAGGAGGCATTGCACAGCATATTCAAAAACTAAAGAGTGTTTTGAATCTTTGTGCATAACTGATGAGGGGGAACAGAGTTTTGTGATTAGGTGGTCTGTTGTTGATCCTCGAGCAGAGTGGTCAAGAAAGTCTAGAGAAAGTAGGAACAAACCTGACAAACTGTATAAATTCCTAAAAAAAGAGTTTGGTAAATACCGCACTAGGAGGGCAGCCAGATGTGCAGCCTATCAAATGCAGTGTGGGGCTGATCAAAGTCCTAGGGAATATTATTGCAGGCTAAAGGATGTGTACTTTGGAGCAGAAGATCACTCAGACAGTGATTCAGATGACTTCCAAGATGCATATTACCAAGGTTTACCCCTGCTATCAGGACACAATTGGCACTTGAGCTTAACAAGAGGTCCAGGGACATCCACTGGATTGCCAGACAGGCAGAACACATCTGGGATTCTGGAAGAGGTGATGACTCTCTTCCACAGTAAAAGGGAGGGGGCTCCAATCCCAAAGTCCAAGTGTCTGAAGTAACTACCTCAGATACTTTGACTATGGAAGGGGGTGAGCTATCCACCCCAAAAAACAGGAGACAAAGAAAGAAAAGAGTTAACGACACTCAACCAGGAAAAGCTGTAGAGCAGCCTAAGGCTGTACCTGACCCCACAGTAGTAATCCAACCTACCAACCCTGCCCAAGCTTCCCCTGTGGTGGTTCCACCACCTGGCCCTGAGTCATGGTTCTATCAAACCCCTCAGCATTTCCCACAACCTCAGCCATACCAAAACCAAGGACCCTCCTATCGAGATTATGATCCTGGTAGAGGATGCAGCCAAGGGTATGGGAGAGGATACTACAGAGGATACAACAATAACTATAGGGGTGGTAGAGGTGCCTATAGGGGGCAACAAAACTATAACAATGAACAAGATGGTTACAGGTTCCAAAACAGACCTCGACCTGGTTCTCCAGTCATGGAGGAAATACAGGGAATAAAGGAGGAGATGGGAGACTTAAAATTGCTGCTCCAGCATTTGGTGTCCCTTCCCCCTCTGCCTTCTGGGTTTCCTACACCTGTGCAGAACCCAACTGCAACCTCAAGCCACAGTGGAACCAATAATAATGGCCAGTGACTACAGCCTTCTGTCATTCCTAATGCTGCCCAGATTAATGAAATTGCAGTTGCTGGCAATGGTAATAAAACTGCTATGAAATTGGAAAATGAGAGTGTTAATGCAAAACCTGACCTTACACTACAGGTATCCCAAGTTACTACTGCAGGCAGTGTAGAGTGTCACAGTAAACCTGCCATCTTGCCAGGAGTTAAGAAAAGCAAATTCTACCTGGGCAACTTAATCCCTGGGGGGGGGCAGATAGGTTTTACTTTGACATCAATATTGAAAACAGCCTAAGTCATGAAACTTTAGTTGACTCTGGAGCAGAAGTTACCTTCATGTCCATAAGCTTTTATGACAAACTGGTTGATGCAGTAGGTGACTCTAAGGTATTAAGAACCCTCTCTGATGGCTCACAAGTAGTAGGTTATGGGAAGGGGGCTCAACAGACCCTAGGTAACGTGTGGCTGAAATTGAGGTTTGGCAAGATGGAAGTCAAACACCCGGTGTGTATCACTGATAGAACAGTGGATGGTTTCTTGATTGGAAATGACCTCCTAAAAAGATTTTGGCCTACCATTGGCTATTTCCATGGAATTCAGTGGGCACAGGTAAACCGGCTCATTCTATTTGGGAAGAGTCTTAAGGTTGCTAAACAATCAGAATCATGTTACCTTGAGAAAAGGGATGCAACAATTAAATTGAATTTTGTACGATCTGTTGTACCTGATGTGTCTGTACTAGGTGATCCTGAAAATTTGGCTCCATGGAGAACCAAAGCTCACATGGTTTGTCTGTCAAAGCATGATGTGGTAAAGTCTGAGATTAATGCAAGAGGCCTCACTTTCTTCACTAAGGAAGTGGACTCTGCTGTCTCAGAAGCACACCCTGCAGTTGACACAGAGACATTAAATTCAGAGTACCCAACACACTTTGGGGATGGTGGAAATGAAACACGGACACTAAGTCACAAGCCCTTACTCTGCAAGACAAGGTCAGAGGAAGGCAGGTTAAAGGTGCCCATCAAAGCAGAGACTTTGCAGATAGTAAATTCTGTGTTATGCTTAGGTTATGAGCACTGTTTAATTAGTGAACTGTTTTACAAGATGTTAAAGAGGTGGAGGCCTAGTTTAACATGTGTAAAGAAAGAGGAGTGGTTGTAAAATGTCCCATATCAGACCACTAGTGTGAAAAGCATAGGTATACGTGCTTTGAACCTCCAAATAGGGCAAAAGAAAATACAGCACCCTGTAAAGGTAGTACAAGGCCTAACATATCCCATGTACCTGGGGTTAGACATCCTTGTATGACTGTGTGTGTATGTTGACCTAGCCAATGATGTTCTTTGGTCACAAATAAGGGGGGATCCTTACCCAATAAAAGTGACACCACAGGCCTTGAGGTCTGGACAAACTATTCCTCAAGTGTTCCAGGTGGTAAATGAGTTCACTACAAGAATTCCAAGTAATGTCAAGGATTTTTCTCTTAGGGTCAATGTAAAGAAAGTCCAAGAAATGCCTGACAAGACTGCACTCTTTGTGCTTGACAAGCAACTTAGTGAAATGGGTTTAAAAATCCACTCCATACCTTGCTTGGACATGAGCAGCAGAGTAATGCACCTCTGGGTACATAACCCAACCATAGAGCCTATCACTATAGCAGCTAACTGTGAGTTAGGGGTAGCGATAGCAGAATCCTTTTATAATTTGGAGTTAACTGTTGCAGTTATTGGGGAGTTACCAGAAGACATCGTTCAGGATGACACAGATGAAGAAATCAGTTCCATACCAAATGGTTTAATTGCTTTACAAGAGATTTGCCCAGTAGATAAGGAAGAAATCCAGGCATGTAAAGTTGAAAATGATTACCTTGTACTGTCCACTATGGTTAATAAAACAAAACTGTTTAAAGACATTAATGTGATTGATGCTGAAAATGTTTCTGAGATAACAGAAGATGAGGTAGAAATAGGTAAAAATTTACCTTTCCCAGATTTTAAAGAAAAAATTGAGCAAGCTATACAAAATTGTAATTGTGAAACAGAAGTAGAAAATGAAGTGTGTGAAATGTTCCTTCAGTTTAAGGACATGTTTGCAAAAGATGCTCACGATTGTGGGGTAACTGACCTCCATATTACCAGGATACCTACTGACCCTAGTAAAGGTCCAGTTTATGTACGCCAGTACAGAATACCACTAGCATCTTATGAACATATACAAGAGATACTGGATACCTAAATGGAGTGAGGAATTATAAGACAGGTAAACTCTATTTATAATTCCCCCCGTTTGGCCTGTTCTGAAACCCACAGGAAAGTGGAGACTCACTATTGGCTATAGGAAGTTAAACCAACAGTTGCCTTTATCTCGCTGGCCCATGACATATTTGGACCAACGTTTGGCTAAAGTTCAAGGTGCAAATATTTCACTACCCTAGATAGAGCAAATGGATTCTGGACATTAAAAGTAGACCCAAAAGATCAATATAAACTGGCTTTTACCTTTGGAAGGAGACAGTACACATGGAATAGGTGTCCTTTTGGGTACCTAAATTCACCGGCAGATTTCAATATCTTTCTGCACAAGGCCATGCCTGATGCAGAGAGCAGAGGGAAATCTGGTTTATGTGGATGATGTACTAATCAAAAGCAACACTTTTAAGAAACACCTAGTTGAGGTCACCTATGTGTTAAACCAGCTCAAAGCCGCTGGTGCTAAGTTGTCCTTACCAAAGGGGCAATGGTTCAGAGATAGGGTAAACTAGCCTGGGCATGAGTTTGGTCCTGATGGCCTTCATCCTCAGCATACCAAAATTGAGGCCATCCAAAAAATTGGTCCACCTAAAACTTTAAAAGAGTTACGCAGTTTCATAGGGATCTGTAACTACTCAAGACAGTTTATCCAGGACTATGCAGAAATTGTCTATCCTCTCACCAGGCTGCTGAAAAAGTCAGAACCCTGGGTGTGGGGGGGGGAGAGAGCAAGAGACAGCCATGCAAGCTTTAAAAGATAGTCTGAGTCAAGCACCATGTCTTGCTTACCCACAAATGGATAAGGATTTTTATCTAGAGGTAGGGCATACTAGTAGCAGCATCAGTGCAGTGTTATATCAGAAACATGATTCAGGCCAGCCCGTCAGCGCAACGGTTGGATTTCTGCATGCGACGCCAGCGACCCAGGTTCAGGAACGGACCTGGGGCACTGGAGGGCCGTCCGGGGGAGATGGATAGAGCGTCCCATGGACTGCTCTCCTTCTCCGGGGAGGGTGGGGAAGTGCCGGGCATCAGCGACCCCTGGCGGAGGTCAGGAAGTTGCGCAGCTACCGGCGCTAGCACGTTCAGGAGGCGGGGCAGACGCTAGGTGTCATTGCACGACCCCGCCTCCCCAGAAAACTGGAAAATAAGACAGCTGCCTGCCGCCTTCCATGAAGACCACCACGGCTTCAATTAGCTCCTCAGGCCAGCCCTCTGATCTATTCCAACAACTGTGGCATGCAACAGGGAGTGCCGCAGCCCCGCCATGGGGGGAAAACCACAGGGCTTCAGAGGGCTCGCAGCCAATTTGAGGAAGTGGAAGCTCGTGGTCCGTGACTGGGCAGATAATACCGGACGGCAGGCAGCTCGGGAGGAATAAATAAAGAATTTAAAAAAAAAAAAGAGAAACATGATTCAGACACGTGTTATTGCTTATGTGAGTAAGACCTTGAGTGATGTTGAGAAAAAGTTTTCAGATTGTGAAAAGGCATTGTTTTTCATTGTATGGACAGTACAATGGTTCAAAACTTACATTTGTGGTAAAAAAGTTGTTGTAGAGACTGGTCTCCAATCCTTTACCCTTCTGGGGAGCCAGAAGCTTAAGGATGGTAATGTAATCAGAATTGTGGCCTGGACCTTAGCACTCCAGGGCCTACCCTTAAAGGTTAGGTATGCAAAGAACAAAAGGAATACAGTAGCTCAAGGATTAGCAGACCTGGAGATGCATAATTGTACTGTAGATGAACTTCCAGTACATGACCCTGAACTATCTCCTGAGTTGGATATGGTGTACCAACATAACAGGCACCACCACTATGATGAAAATGTGTGTGAAAATTTGCCTAGAGCCTATGTTGATGGTTGTTCATTCCGGCAAGATGAAGACTGATGTTCTGGTTTAGGAGTGGTATGGCAGGATAATGTACCATGTACTCCTATCAAGTACAAGCTCGGTCCTAAGTCTAACCAATATGCAGAATTGGCAGCCACCTATATAGCAGTACAGACTGCAGTACAACATAAGTTACAAGACATTGTAATTTGTACTGACTCTGATTATGTTATGCAGGACTTCCTTACACATTTACCAGGGTGGAAGGTGAATGGTATGATCAATTCAAGAGGCAGTAAGGTTATGCATGCAAACCTTATCCTAGCCATAGATCAATTGGTTCAGGAGCATGCAAACCTCATCCTAGCCATAGATCAATTGGTTCAGGAGCATGCAAACCTTATCCTAGCCATAGATCAATTGGTTCAGGAGCATGCAAACCTCATCCTAGCCATAGATCAATTGGTTCAGGAACATAAGTTGGTTGTTTATTGGAAAAAGGTGAAAGGACACTCCAAAATTCAGGGACCAGACAAAACAGGAAATGACCTAGCAGATGCTCTGGCTAGGGAGGGTGCTTTAAGTGGAGAAGAATGGAACTTTGTCCCTCCTGTCCAGGCTAAGATGGATGTGGTTACCTGCAGACAAAAGCAGCAGGAACAGGAAAATAAGGTTCTACACCTGTATAGTGAAAAAAAACTGACTTTGATTTAGTGAAAATGCAACAAGAGGATGAGGTAGTAGGAACATTTTATCGTTTCATTAAGGATCCCATTAAAAGCATGATTTCTGACAATGACCGACAGAATAGCCGGAACCTGAGAGCCATGTATAACCAGAAGGACAAATTCCAATTAAGGAATGATCTCTTGGTAAGGACTGGTAAAAACCCACATGAGGTCCAATGGGTGGTTCCTGTAGGCCACAGGGGAATTATGTTACAACATGCCCATGATGAACCATCAGGAGCAATAGGGGGGATAGAAGAACTTATGAAACCTTGAAAGAGATAGCCTACTGGCCCTACATGTATGATGATGTTGCAGGGCATGTGCAAGGGTGTATAACCTGTTGCAAGTTCCAACCAGCCGCTGCCAGACATAGAGCACCACTATAGTCAAAAGGCATTGCAGTACCTTGGTCAGTCATCCAGATTGACTGGATTGGTCCTGTTACCAGATCTTCAAGGGGTAACCAATACCTTTTGACAGTTACTTGTCTGTTCACAAAATGGTTCGCATGTATACCTGCTCCAAATAACACTGCCAAAACCACTGCTTTCTTATTAATAAACCATGTGTTTAGTCGATGGGGATTACCATTAAGAGTAGAATCTGATAGAGGTCCTCATTTCACAGGAGAGGTAATAGAGAATGTGTGGAAAATTCTAGGAGTACAGAGGAAACTACATGTGTCCCACCATCCACAGTCATCTGGACAGGTGGAATGCACTAATCAAACAATTGTGTATATACTGAAGAAATATATCAGTTCTTCAGGAAAAGATTGGGATGTAAAGTTACCACTGGTATTATTGGCCATACGGGCTACTCCTAATAAGTCTACAGGTGTTCCTCCTTTTGAAATGATGACAGAAAGACAGATGGTGTTACCTTTACATCTCCTGTATACCACAAGAAATATAAATTCAGGACGTGCCACTACAGCACATGAATATGTGACCCATTTAAAACAGCATTTGCGAGAAACATTTGCATTTGCTCAGAGGAACTTAGAGAAAAGTGTTGAGGCTTCTAAGTCATATTATGACAGGAAAATGAGTCCAAAAGAGTATCAAACTGGTGATAAAGTGTTTTACTTTAACTACAGTAGAGATAAAGCCAAGGTCAAAAAGTTTCTTCCGAGTTGGCAAGAATCCTTTGTGATCACTGAAAAAAATCTCACCTGTAGCCTACCAATTGAACTAAAGCATAAAAGTGTTGTACAGGTAGTACCTAAATGGGTTCATATTAATCAGCTGAGGCAATATCATGAACGCAATAAAACATGGGAAAATGTTCTAAATGAATCTATGAGTGGTGATCAGAAATTAGAGTCTAGCTACAATGTCAATTGTAATGCTGATGTTTAAAGTTAATGAACAAAGAGAATTTGTTGTATTGAAATGTTTGACAATGTAAAAAATGTTATTTTGAAAGTGTACATAGTTGTAATCATGTTTAATCATGTTAGTTCATGTAGTACTGTACACCTATCTATGCAAAATAGTACACATCCAATGATGTAATCTACTGGTTTCACATCCTATGATGTCATATGTGATGGTGTAATGTGTGCGGATGATGTCATAAGTTACCACAGGATGATGCAACTTTGTCTTTTATATTTTGTTTTCCCTGCAATGCTTAAAACTATATACCCATATATAGTAGGATTATTGTTTTGAATTACAAAATGTATTTTTGAGGTGCATTTTAATTCAAAAGGGGGGAAATGTAGGAACAGAACTAATTTGAGTTAAATATTTTATTATAATATTATTATATTCTTAATTGTTATTCTATATCCTTATATTGGCTAAATTAAGTCCTATAAATGTTTCTGATTAAATTAATGTCTAAATAAATCTTTAAAACAAGGGCAATGCTGCTTAAGGCTTGAATGCTAAAATAGAGGAATGATGCCATGAAAAGGGAATACAGCATACATGGTCAACCCCAAGGGGAAAAAAAAAGTTGTTTCTGGGATAGTCTGTTTAAATTGAATGGACTCTTCCAATTAGTAGCAGAAGAGCTTGAAACTTGACATAATTTACGATCTTGTTTTTCAGTACCAGCCAGAGCAAATCTTAGAGGTTAACATAGATTCAGACTGGCTTTAGGAAAGTAAGACCTTTATTTATAGAAAATATACAAAAACTCTGATACATTTCAAAATTATACAGGTTATTTGAAATGCATTTACCTGTCCAGTGAGTAGGTTTTAAACCCATCAACAAAGAGTATGGTGAGCTATTTACAAAAATATGTAGCCTCAAAACTGTTTAAAATATATTGGCAAGTTTGGTGTCTATAGTAAGCTGACCTTGCCTCCTTTTCAATGAAATGAGAGTTGAAGTGTTTATCTAATAGAAACAACTAGTCGGGTGGATTATAAGCCCCTGGACAGCAACATGAGGTCACGGTTCATTTATTTTAAACAAAGAAGATCCCTGTCTTAAAGAAGTTTTATTAATTTATACAGTTCTAATGATAGTAGGTGTGCCAAACTAACAACATTTTAAACAGGAAAAAATGCACTTCTGAAATCTGTAAATACTTTTTAGAGATCTATAAAGGAAAAAGTTTTATAATGCTTTTATAAATTATAGATTTTATATTAGAATTGACACCATCATGTTTGGTCTCAAATGAATCCTGTCCTTTAATTGCATCTAAAAATGTGAGTCTTATATATGTACAAAGGAGCACGTACATGCAAGAATGAAAAGTTGTTTTATATCAAAAATAGTTTTTCAGGATGAGGACGTATTGAAAAAAATGGCTTAGGAGGGGCTAACAGTAACACCCTCAAAGAGTGCTCAGACCAATCATAACTTGATGGTGATGTCACCCAGTAAGTGGGACATAAATGGGATGCTGGCAAAGCCAGCCCAGAACTGCTTAATTCTTTGGTGTGTGAAAACCTGTGTTGGATGTCCTGACAATTTTGGATGAGCTTGGACTTGTACCAAAAGCCTGAAGCCACACGTGCTTAGAACATTATTTGGGCTTTGACACTGCCACTGCAAGGGGGTGCTAAACCAGCTGCTGAAACTGACTGTTACAGAAAGGACTTTCTTCCAGTATTGGATTAAGCAAGGCCTATGTTTTGCATACTGAGAATTTGGACTAAAAGTAATGTTTTAGAATTTCTGTTGAAAGCCTGAACAAGGGACTGACTTTGGAATTTACCAGCCAGCAAGCCTGCAATGCTGTTAAATTGCAGTGAGTCCACAATTGCAGGTTCAAGAGTAGAAATGAACTGAAACAGAAAAGAGTCACAGGGTCCAGTTACCCAAAACGACATTGCTGTCCACAGGGAGAGATCTTTCTACAGACAGTGCTGAACTGCTAAAATCGTGCCTGATTTTTCCCACTAAATCCTTAAGTGACTTTTGATGATTTGTGACATCAAGCAAGAAGGATCCAGCCTGCATTGCTTCATTGATGTCAAAAGACTCTACAATTCCAGGTTCAAGGGAAAAAGACAGCAGACTAAAGCCAAACTCACCACCAAGGACATTTGTCATCCAAAACCAAAAGTTCTCACCAAGACTTTGAAAGCTAAAAAGTAGAAGACCACATCTACCGATAACTAAAACATACGTATTCCTTTATCCTACTATTAGTACTTATTTGGCAATCTGAGGTGATAATTTTGTGCATTTTAGCTCCAAACATAGGGTTTATGGTTAAGCTTGAATTTAAATCTAAAGAAAATACCTTTTACATACTATAAAGTTTAAACAAGTATCATACCACGATAATCTGAAACACTAGTGTAATGAGTTGCAAGTTCTCATAGTAAAAAAAAATGGTTATGCTATTTATAAGTATGCTAAAGAAATAGTATAAACTGTCATTTATTATGCTGAATATTGTTTATTTACATTGCTTATTTGCTAAAATGTGTTTGTTTTACTTGATTTTCTAAAACCTGTTTTGTTTACATTATAGTTTAAGTTTACATTACTTTTATTATGCTTGATATTTATGCTAGTTATGAATATTTAGGACTTGTACATATGTGAATAAAATATATTTATCTCTTACATAATCCAAAGTGTGGCAACAGTGTTTTTCACCATCATTTTTGAATCTGGAGAACATAGGATAATATCACACTTAAATATTTATTATTTTTGGTAATTTATGAAATAATTTTTGGGTAAGGCCTGAGGTGAATCCAAGTGCATCATTATAAAAAGTGATATTATAAGCCTTTGTTCCGACAATAGCACCCACACATTGGATGAATACATAGAAATATAGCATCCCCAACAGTAGAGATAGGGCAATAGAGGAAGGTAACATCCCCTAGGGAAGCAGGCTGTGCAGTACAGCCTGGTCAAAAACAGCACTGCTACAGGAAAACCAGATCCAGACTGCAATGTTCAATAAATAATTATATGGCTCTTTCTCTAGATAGTGGCCAAACAGTTACTGGAAGCGGAGACAAATCCAAAACATGAAACAGGCCACCATGCCCCTAATGACATGCCCTGTAACTGTGCTAAGAAGCTCCTTGCCAGTCGTGTGGTAAGACAGAGAAATGCAAGGGGACATCTACTTGTAAAGACACAACTTATATTCCTGCTTCATGGCAAAGATCACAAACAGCTGAAGTGATTACTGGAGGTCCTTGTTCAGTTCAGATAAACACAGCACATCCTGTGGACATCCATGGAGTGTGGGAGAACTTCCTCCAGATTTTGTGAGTGTGGGAAGATCACAGGAAGGTTGATGAACTGATTCAAAGTGAATTCATATACCATGTTAGGTAAAAACATTTGTTGAGTCCTAAGCGCCATTCTCTGGATGGAAGGTTATATAAAGGATGGGGATGGGCAAACACTGCCTGCATTGCCTGAAGCTCAGAAACCCATCATGCTGAGGTGACTACCACCAGAAACAGTTTTCCAGGACAGAAATCTGAGATTGCAGCTGGCAACAGGTTAAAATGGAGGTCTGGTCAGGAAATCTATGACCATTTTGAGGGCCCTAGCAAAAATAGACTAACAGACTAGGGGTTTAACATGCAGAATACCCCTGAAAGACCTGTAGGAAACCTCCAGCTGAGTAACAGATTTGCCTTTTAGCAGTGTATGGTAGACTGAGATGGTTGACAGATGCACCTTAGCAGGAGTATGGAAGGCCTGACTGGAACCATGAGGGCAGATGCTCCAACACATTCTGGGCAAGACTGGTGATTGGGTCCAGAGATTGACAGATGCGAAAGTGTTTCCACTTCAGTGAATAGGTAAGCCTAGTAGATGGCTTCCTAGCAGCCAGCAGGACAGCTGAGACCTCTAGAAACATGACAAACCATGCCAGCCCTACACCCTGAAGAGCCAAGCATGCAGTTACAGGGATGGAAGGCTTGGGTAAGATAGCTGATCCTGGAACTGAGGCACAGGCCCAAGCTGAGGTACAAATGGAACAGTGGTAACCACTGCCTTGTGCCATAGCACTGAAACCTGGTCTACCTGGTCCACAGAGAAGGCACCAGGATTACTGTGACTGGCTCATTCCAGAGCTTGACTGGGACCCATTGAATTTGAAGAATTGGGAGAAAGGTTTTGAAAAAGTGCCCTTCCAGCAGAGGTACAACATGTCATACCAGAAATCTCTTGGCCCTGGAGCAAGCGAGTAAAACTGTGGCAGTTTTTGGTTGTGTAGGGATGCAAAATAGTCCAACTCTGGATGTCGAACAGAAGTTTTGCCATGTTCTTTTGTAGCTCCCTTTTGTGGAGGTGTGCCACAGAGTGGCTGAGAGTAGCTGTCAACACATTTTGTGTGCCTTCCAGATAGATGCCATCAAGGTGCACACTGTGCTCCACTGCCCACTCCCATACCTGTGTCACCTCCTGACACAGAGAATAAGAGCATGCTCCTCCCTGTTTAGGTAGAAAATAACACACTGCTGGTTGTCTTTCTGAACCAGCATGGATTGCCCTGGACCTGGTGGGCCAGCACGTGTAGCTCATATAGATTGGCCCTCATCACTAGAATGCTGACATGTAGGGTATGTTCCACCAGGGATCAGACCCTATGAGCCCTAGTGGGAACAGAAGTGGGCACCACACCCCAAGCTGTGGATGCTTTGGGAGTCTGGTGCATTGGGTGTCAGAGTGACCTGAGGAGGGTCCCTGAGAAAGGGAGCCTCTGTCAGCAAGTGACTCCTGTCCTGCCACCACAGAAGTGCCCTCCTTAGGGGACACACATGTTGAGTGGCTGGTCAAGTGGCTGGTGCATCTGAGACTATTGTCCATGTAAAAGCCAGTGGGGAACTTGCATATAACGGTGGACCGGGGAACCCTAAATATTGAAGCAGTCATGAGGTCCAACAACTGGATTATGGTTCTGGCAGAGACCTGCAAGTCATCCTTAAATCTTGATCGGTAAAGGATCTGGTAGTGAAAATGACTGGAGTTTTTAAAAAAAGACAAAGAAAATCTAAATTCATTACTTGAATTGTTATAATATCTTACAACTTGTGAGTTAGGTATTCCTATTCCAGCTGAGGCTTTAATAACTTGCATTCAGGAAGGTTCAGAAAGAAATACACACTTACAGTATTATCATGAAATTGAATACAATCTTGACAACATTTCTAAAAACTTGAACAAATAGGATTAATTATTTTAACTCCCATTACTCTGGAGATAGAGTTTCCTGACATGGTATCTAGAAATCCTTAGCATCAGGATCCTGAATTGGAAAGATTGATTTAAATAATCAAGGAATATGATAAAAGTAAAGGGACTAAGACCAAATTGGATACGACATATTTTCCATATATAGTAATTATGTACGTATTACAGAAATGCCCCAACGGGACAACTCTTTTATTATTAAATACTACATGTAACTTCATGAGCAATTTCATTGGTATTGATCTGGAAAAGAGGGGTATACTTCAGGTCAGCAGGGTGAACTGAAGATAGTGGACAAGTTAATTATGAGGTCAGAGACAAATATAAACTCTACCCTTTAGAGATATTATCTGGTTGAGATGGAGTGGATTCAGGACCCTTATGTTTAGAAAGGCAGGTAGCCATGTTTGGCAGGCATATGTCTATCAGTAGTAATTTAGGGAAAACTATGAATGTTGGAAAGAACTCCCTTATTCTCCACTACATAGAACCTCATGCCAAGGAGAAAATAAGGGTAAACAAGTAATAAATGTTTGCTGTCCCTCTTACAAGATTTTATGTTGGACTATTGCATGAATATATACCCAATTAGGTAATGTGGAATTCTTACAAACAATGTGATATAATTGTTTTACGAGAAAATTGAGTACAGGTGGAGAATTTTTTTTTACTAAATGGATATACTACCATTTTTATGTCAGCGACAAAGGAGAAATCCATAATATACTTGTCATTAACATGAGACTGAAGTGGGTTAATAAGTTGGGAAACAAAGGTTTTGGATATTTGAACCATCTTACCATTCTGAATATAGACACTAGGATAATGTCTGGTAATTATGTTCTCTATGACCGTAATTATTTTTTAGAAATTATTTAATGTGATTATCCCATACCTCTATGCCCTTCATAAAACCTGTCCAAATCAGTGATAGTTTGATTCCTGTTGTAAATATAAAAAAATTATTTCTAAACAGTCTATTGAGGTAAGTTAACTAAAACCCCTAACAGAGAGAATTTATTATTTCTGAATAGAACTAGGAAGGCGTATTGCCTCTTTGACTCAATTATATATTGAGCCTCAAGGTTGGGTTGATTTTTATGAATACGTTTTTCATCATTCTACAGTTTATGATTCCCAATTGTGCCCACCAATTTCAATTCTAATCAGGTTAAGAACACTATAATAACTATATTTGATGTAGTAGAAATTCTCCATGAGTTAAAAATGGTAATTCTCCGTAAGTTAAAAATGGTAAGGTCCCTGGCACTGATTACATGCCTGTAGAAGTTTACAAGATAAATATATTTTTTTGAGTAGAATAAATACATTTTTTAATAATGCTAAGGTATTATAAAAAAAAGTGTGCGTGTTGAGGAAAATGACTTACAAGCCAGTTTTTGTGCTAATAAATGTACAATAGATCCATGTTTAAAAGTATAGCGTATATTGTGCATTCTGTACTGTCTATAGATACAGGATTGTTTGGAAATCGGATGTTTACAGGCCTTCTGTCAACTTTAAAGTGCAGTTTGATTCCCTATCTGTGGAAATGTTATAGGTAAAATTGGATATTACAGCATTGATCTCTTATAACTGGTAATTATTTTGCATACTGGAACATGGGCTCAAGTTAGTTTAATCCACAGTGGGGTTCAACAGAATGGTTTATGGTGTCATGCAGGGTTGCATTCTGCATCTCCTGCTTTTCAGTCTCTATATTGTGAGCATTTTACTGTCACTATCTATAGAGGATTCCAATTCACCTTCCATTTTAGAGAGGAAAGTAGCATTATTTGCATATTTTAAACAAAACACAAATTGCACCTATCCCTATAATGCAAAGCATCATGGGAAGCATATGCAAATGCCCATGAATTAATTTGGACTGGCTCAACTTTAAGCAAAATTGCATGGTGCCAGAAGGCCTCACAATACAATCAGCAAAGGGTGAGAACAGCAGACACAGACATGTGTTTCATCCTCATTTGGACTCATCAGTGTACCATATCTGTATCTCAGCCCAGGGAGAGGGAGTCAGCCTATAGGGGAACTTATTTGTTTGGGTCATGGGCAGCCCAAAGCAGAGAGAGAGAGAGAGAGAAGAGAACTACAAAAGAATTATTGGCATACAGTATGCTGATGATTTAACCCTAATTTTTTTATCACCAAGAGGCTTGCAGAATGTATTGGACAGTCTTGATGCTTTACGTAAAAATTCCAATTTAATTATTGTTATAAACATCCCCAAAATAAGGTCTCATCATTTCAGTCTAGTACTCCTAAATTTTAATGAAAATAACATGACCAGCTGTTGGAAATTGTTTCCTCTCATCCCTACCTAGGGGATATCATTGATAAAGGATTGTGATGGTGGAAGCATGTCAAATCCAAGCCCCAAAGCCTGCAAAGATTTTTTTATTGGGGACCATCAGATTTAATATTAAATATGCTGGCCTTAATATCCAGACTTCACTAATTGCAGGGAAAGCTGAACTGAATTCCATGGCTCTGTACATAGGTTAAAATGGGTTCACTCATGCCGGTGAGAAAATCATGTTGCTGATGCCGATTATGGCACAGGCAACATGCTGTCTGGCATTACAGTGCCAGGCTCTAGGTCTCCCGGGAGTTACAGTGCCAAAGCACCCTCCCAGAAACAGTCAGCTTTTGTGGGGGCTTTGCCCCTGCACCTCCCAATGCAGGGGGCTATGCCACCCTCACCTCCCAAAACTAAATATAACCTCCCCTGGAGGGGGCAGAAATTGTGTGAGCACAAAGGACAGCATCAGTGAGGGGTGATCAAAAATCAAGATTGCCCCTGTCACTGTCGCCCTTGTTGCAGTGCCAAAATTCAGTTGCAGCGCTAATGGTATACTGGTAAAATGTGGGGTGCTGCAAGCCTAGACTCAAAAGAACTTTATTAACAAAAGTTTTGTAGAACCATCCTCAGAGTCACTCAAAGTACTGTAGTCCAGCACCAGCAATCAGGGCTAAATTAGCAGTGGCCAAACTTAAATCTAGCATATGTCAAAAGATGGAAATTTTTTGTTTAATATCTCTTCATTGTGTTAGAGGCGGGTTATTGTACTTGGCTTATCAAAAAAGTATTTTCTAGAAAAAGATGCTAGAGGCACTTGGAAAGCTATATCAATTTTTTTTGCAGGATTGAGAATTGTCACAGAGTGAAATGTTTTGTAATCCACATGCTCATTCAGTTCCTGAATGTCCAGGATAAGGAAAAACCCTCCTGTTTTTTTTTTTTTTTTTTTTTGTGGTAGCAGGAAGAACCAGGAGTAAAACCCCAGGGGCCAGATTTTCAAAGACTACCATTTTCAGTGCACATGCAGAAAAACTGTGCTGGTCTGCAAGGTTTTTCCACATGCACCTTATTTTCAATTGTGAAGCCATTTGCTACCAGTTCTGCAATTTATGGCAGCTTGTGGTCATTTTTGGGTGCAGTTGCGCTGAAGTGCTTTGGTAGCACCAGGCGTAGCTTTACCTAAAGCAGATCAGGGCCAAACTCTTCCTAGAGGGTTGTCAACCCTAAAGCTCACCCCATTCTATACACTCCAGAAACATGCACACTTAATGAGGTGAGCTTTAGGGTTGAAAACCTTTAAGAAGAGTCTGCCTCAATTTGCTTTAGGGGTGGGGTTTGTGTTTTAGGGTTGAAAATCCTAAAGCCACATTTCCCTACTTTTGTTGCTTTAGCCTGAACCGTAAATGTTACATTAATGCAGTTTTTTGCAAATAATTTCTTTACTTTTTGAGATAGTATAATCATATCCTTACTTGCCTGTGGGAGTGCAGGGCCTGCAGGGCCCTATGCTCCCATGCATGCATAATTTTTCAGATAGTGTAATTGTATCCTTAATCCCGTCCCTCCATAGATGCGTATATGTATCATTATGTGGAGGGCCCATTTGAAGGACAACACCAACCAAATTGTCAACATAGCCATCTTATTACCCCACCTTATGAATCCAGTACTAAAAATTGTCAAATCTACATTGAAATGTCATTCCATGCCACTGCATTGTCAATTTGCACTGCAGGCATGAAAAAACATTTGGGGCAAGATTTGAAAAATGACAAAATGACAGCTGTCACATTCATGAGGTGATGTAAAGAAATGGCTATGTTGAAAATCTGGGGTAAAAAATATTGGAAATTACAAAAGTTACAAGAACTGTAGTGAAATGTCAATGGATGCACACAACTTTGCCATTTTAACATATTTTGACCCCAAATTTTCAACATACCCTTTTTATGAACTGCCTCATGAACAAGTATGGTAAAAGTTTTGAAATCCAGCTCAAAAGATGATTTCACTGACCGCAAAATCATCTTTCAAGCAGGATTTATGAAATGCCACCAACATTGTTTATCAGGATGGGTCTCAAAAAGGGAATTTTGAACATTTGGTGTCAAAATCTTTAAAAATGACAGAATTATACACCAAAGTTGAAAACCCCATTGAAATACGTTGAACCACACTTACCTTACTTTCTGACATTGCAGTAGACAATTCCAGCAGCAAGATGTGTCTTTGATCGGAGAGTGGATCTTTACACTAGGACCTGTTTAGGTGAGTGAAGGTGTGCGTGTGTGGGGGTCTAGGGTGTGTGGACTGTTTTTTTTCTTTTTTTACAGATAAAAAAAAGAGATTGAGGGACTGTTTTCTTTTTTTCAGCATCCAATGGGCTTTGGAGGGTGGGGAGTGCCACTAGCTACCAGGGCAACCAGAATAATCAAGGGGGTCAGTCACTAGAGGGTATGGGGCACCACTAGACATCAGGGATAAAGTGGACAGGGAGGTGCCACTAGACACCAGGGAGACATATAAAATATTATAATAAAAAAACAATACAGGGAGGGCAATCAGAGGGTGGGGTTGCTACTAGACACCAGGGAAATTTAATGTTATTACAGGGACAGCGATCAGACAGGGGGAGGGGGGGCACTAGACACCAAGGAAAAGAAGCCAGCAAAGGGAAAACGATTTGCCCCGAAAAGGATATTTTTTCATGACTCGTGATATGAAAAAAGAATCTTTTTTCACATCACGAGTCACAAAAAAGATATATAATGTTAGAAAAACAACATTTCCAGGGCATTTCTATAAGAGTTAAGAGCGGAATCCAGCTAAAGGGGTCCCAATAAGCAAGCTAGATGAGTTGGTCACTCTCCACAATGTCGTTGTGGTTTTTCCAAATTAGAATTTTTAGGGGGAAAAAACAAGATGGCAGCAAATGAAAAAAGATTATTGCCCTCATAAAAAGGATTCCCCATATGAAAACTTCATATAGCTTTTTTTTAGCCTGACTGAGCATGCTCAGAACTTGAAATTTTAAAATGTAATAACTTCGGAACAAATTAATGTTTTTTCACCAGACCAGCAAAGAAAATCCTTACTAATCAAGCTCTTCCTACCCTGAAGATTTCAGACCAAGATTCTAAACCATCTGGGTGTGATGCGATGGCAAAAAAACAGCGATGTTTGGCATTTTTTCACTAGCCACACCTTGGAATCTGCACGTCCGGCTGGAACAAAACTTGGCATGTCAAGAGATCTACAGTACCTCAGGAGATCATGTGTGCAACATGTTTTACAAATTCATTGAATGGTTGTGAAGTTATTAAAGTGAAAAAATTTGAGGTATAACAGAAAGCCCTGCTCAACCCTATAGTGGTGCTACTGCACCACTATAATAATGATTTAACTTCCAGGGTTGAAAGATCAGAGTACACTTTAATTACTGTACTTCTTGACCAACCAGAAAGTGAAACTGAAGCATTAGCCTCACAGCCTATGTTGAATCTTTTTATAACCACAAGGGAATGATTCATGCCTCTGACTTACAGCACAAAGGAATCACTAGTAATTAAAGAAAGCTACAGTTTGGAAGTCAAGCTGATCAGAAAACATTATTTTTGCCAACAAGCTGTATCTCACTTAGATTTCAATATGAAGCAGTCAAGTGGGATAAAAGATTAAGAAGATATTGGCCCCAGAGTTCCACGAAAAATAGCCTGCTAAGGTAGAGATAATGAATTTTCACCACTTGGGGGCAGCAAAGTTAAGATTTAAATCAATGATAAACCATACAGTATGTATTGCCAAATTTTCACTTACCAAGATAAACACATAATACCCTGGGTAGTCGGGCTGGTGGGAACTCTCTATAAATCATTATAGAAAACTGCAGAGTTACTTGCACTGGCCATATCAGAGCCTGAAATGAAGAGTCCTTAGAATGAGACATAGGGACCCTGAAGAGTGTCCAACTAGCTTCACCTCTTCCTCCTCCTTTCCCCAGAAGGCCTCCTCCATCATGTCTGGGTAATACTCCTCCTCTACAGAGACAGGTGGGGGGGAGTCAGGATCTGGAGCTGGGACCTTAACAGGGTCAGGTGGCTGGACAGGCCCTGCCAGAACTATGGGCACTGGCATCACAGATAAGCATGGCAACACTGATATCAGTGACCACAACAGCAAGTGAGGCACCAGTCTTAGGATTAGAGATGCAGTGAAGTTTAAATTTGCCAGTGAATTTAACATATTCACAATTCACACATTTTTGTGAATCTACCTGCAACCACACCATCTTTGCTGAGTAAATTTCATTTTATTTAAAAAAAAAAAGTAACATTGTAATAAACAAACTCCCCCACCCACTATGCTATAATGTGAGCAACTCTCACTCCAAAATAATTTATAGTCATATAACCCCCACTATCATCACCTACTAACACCCTCCCCCCCCCGCCCTGGTGAACTTCAACTCAGTCTGTAAGTGTCAAAGAACTAGTCGTCGACATGTATATTAAAATTATGATTTAGCTTCCAGGGATGAGCGATCAGAGTACCCTTTAATTACTGTACTTCTTGACCAACCAGAAAGTGAAACTGAAGCACTAACCTCACAACCTATGTGGAAGCTTTTATAACCACGTGGGAACAATTCATACCTCTGCCTTACAGCACTTAAGAATCACAAGTAATTTATGAAAGCTACAGTATGGAAGTCAAGCTGATCAGAAAACATTTTTTTTTGCCAAAAAGCTGTATCTCACTTTGATTTTGATATGAAACAGTTAAGTGGGATAAAGATTACAAAGATATTGGCCCCAAAGTTCCACTGGAAAAAGGCTCACTAAGATAGAGATAATGAATCTCCACCACTTGGGGGCAGCAAAGTTCAGATGTAAATCACTGATAAACCATACAGTATGATTGTCAAATTTTCACTTACCAAGGTAAATACATAATACCCTGGGCAGTCGGGCTGGCAGGGAAATCCCTACAAATCAGAACATGTTTGTACAGCTTAAGAGGCAAGGGGGGAGGTGGACTTAATGGACCTAGACTTCCCTCCTGCCATAAAGGAGAAAAACTGATAACCCTAAACTCTTCCCCCCAATGCTAACCCCCGAACAGACTTTTCCTAGGAGGAATTTTTTCTCATGCCTAATAGTTCCCTATCATAACTTTTGTGAAGCTCTGTATGCGTAAACAAACTCTTGAACAGTGGTGTTACACTGCTTAAAGTATTTATAATATATGGTTTGGGCTTATTGTGTATGGAATTCGGTGGCTGCTCCAATGTTGTTGTACATGTTCCAAAAGTTGTTGTGCACATTCTATAAGTTATTACGCACATTCTGTAATTGGTATTCATGAGTCCCTGATGAATATTAATGACACCATGCACTATTCACCACCTGATTGGTCAAATCAGCTCTGTTGAAACAAAAATAAGAACAAACATGGCAGCGCCTATTAGTGAGCAGCTCACCCAGATGGTTTGGACAGACTGCTGTAGTTGGCTCCGTGTTCCAAAACCATACAGAGCTGACTATTTTTTTTTTGTTCATAAACTGCAGCTGGGGGCCATAACAAGTTCAGGAATGAAATGGGAACACACCAATGAACTCTGCCTGACAAACTAAGCTGCCGACAGAAACACAAGAACAAACACATCGGCCCAGATATTCAAACTGCACCAGGCTGTGGCGCAAGCCTGGGCGCAGCTCAACTTTGTTGCGCAGGGGTGTGGCCTGGGCGATATTCAACGGAGCTGCGCTATGGTGCAGCAGCTTTGAATATCGCACCCTGGCCACCCCCACTGTGCATGGCACAGTGGCACTGCGCCAGCGCAAGTGGCCAGAGTGGAGCATGGAGATGCACTAGAATAAGCGCCATTGCGCCATGCACAGCACCTGCGATATTCAAAAGGGGACATGCAAATGGGGCCATAATTTATGCAAGGCGCAAAAGGGTCCATTTGCATCTCATTATGGCCCCATTTGCATGCCATTAGCATGCAGGTGCGCCGATCCCCGACGACTTGCGCCTGGCGCCCTGCCAGGCAGCAGCTGTCAGGGACGGACACCCCCATGCCCCATCACGGGCATCCGTGTATTGAAATCCCCCCCCTCCTATATCCCTGGTGGTCCAGTGGACCTCTATGTGCCCGATCGCGGGCATTTGTGTAGAAAGAATAAGCCCCCTCCTATATCCCTGGTGGTCCAGTGGACCTCTATGTGCCCGATCGCGGGCATTTGTGTAGAAGAATAAGCCCCCCATATCCCTGGTGGTCCAGTGGACCGATCGCTGCCCAATCGTGGGCATCTGTAACTCATAAATACCCCTACTACCCTGGTGGTCTAGTGTACCCCTCCCACCCGCCCTGCTCCCCGCCAGCCGTGGGGTGGCATCACCTCACCTGCCTGCCGCCTGCCGCTGTCGATCGATAGCGTGAGCTATCGGCGTGCAGCCCATACCGTACTATTATCCAGATATGTGAATGAATTCATCACATATCTGGACTGTGTTGTATCGGTCGGCTGCACGCCCATTGGCTCTGCCAGAACCATGGGCATGCAGCCCTACTGAGCTGTCAGTCGGCGGGCGGTGGGCGCAGGTGGTGGGTGCTCCGCCCGCTGGCTGACGGGGAGAGGGGCGGTGAGCCCAGTGGGCAAGTGGGGAGGAGGTACACTAGACCACCAGGTAGTAGGGGTATTTTATGAGTTACAGATGCCCGCGATCAGGCAGCAATCGTTCCACTGGACCACCAGGGATATTGGACGTGGGGGGGTACTATACCGATGCCCGCGATCGGGCACATAGAGGTCCACTGGACCACCAGGGATGTAGGAGGGGGAGCTTATTCTTCTACACAAATGCCCGCGATCGGGCACATAGAGGTCCACTGGACCACCAGGGATATGGGGGAGGGATTTCTTTTACACGAATGCCCGCGATCGGGCTGCAGGGGGTGTCCATCCCTGACGGCTGCTGCCTGGCAGGGCGCCAGGCGCAAGTCGTCGGGGATCGGCGCACCTGCATGCTAATGGCATGCAAATGGGGCCATAATGAGATGCAAATGGACCCTTTTGCGCCTTGCATAAATTATGGCCCCATTTACATGTCCCCTTTTGAATATCGCAGGTGCTGTGCATGGTGCAATGGCGCTTATTCTAGTGCATCTCCATGCTCCACTCTGGCCACTTGCGCTGGCGCAGTGCCACTGTGCCATGCACAGTGGTGGCTAGGTGCGCATATTTCAAAAGCTGCCGCACCATAGCGCAGCTCCGTTGAATATCGCCCAGGCCACACCACCGCGCAACAAAGTGCGGTGCGGCAGGAATCAGGCCACCCATATGGTGGCAGCCGCCGGTTGCGCCCTGCAATGCGGCAGCTCACCTGTGGGTGGCCATCACTTGTTCCTTTTATTTTGGCTTATCTTTGTGCAGGCGCAGGCAGGTTGTGATGCATGACTCTGCACATCCCAGGCTGAATATCGGGCTGTGCAGGTTATGCATGGGCACGCCTCCTACCTGTGCCTGCATACATTGCTGATGCTCTGGTGCTTTGGGATTGTGCGGCGCACTTTTCCCTTTTGAATATTGTGCCGGGGTGCATCAGTGGGTTGTGCATGGCGCAACACTGTTGCGCCATGCGCAACCCTTTTGAATATCTGGGCCAAAGTATGAAACCTTGGAAAACATAAATGTTGCAACTTCTTTTTTTTGCATCTGGGGGAACCATATACTATAAAAAAAATAAAATATGGGCGAGCATACTCAACTCGCCTTGTGTTTCCATCTTGGGGTTGAGATACCAGCATTAACCCCTTGATGGAAACACAGGCCCGTTGTGTATGTTCACCCATACTTTATTCCTCATGTGCTGTGATGACAACCTGCAGAGTCGGCAGAGATAAGTGAGTGGTGGAACTGCTCTGTTGGCTGCAAAATGGTAATGTGCAACACACATTTGTTTTTATAAACAGAGCTTCAGGCAAAGTTACAGGATAACACTATGAGAAACGTTTCTTTTGGGAAAAGACTACTTGGGTGGTTAGTCTTTAGGAAGACGGTGTTTTGTGTTTTTCGCAGTAATGTGGGGCTAGATGGACTGCACCCCAGAGTGTTTTTTTTTTAATAATTGGCTTTTATTGAGTATTCGAAAATATAAAACATAGAAACAACAAATGAGTTCAAACATTGAAATAGAAATCATGGGTGCAGGCTGTAACATTCTAAATACCATAATTAAAGATATGGAGCATGGTTGAGAAGAGATTCAACCTCTATATGCCACCTTTAACAATACAAATAAGTAAAGTAATTATCATGATTCATAACTTGAGTCTGTCTCTAATCTGTAAAGAGTCCATTTCTCCATATTTTGTCAAACACTGGTAAATGGTTCAAATAATAATGCAAACATTCTTCAACGTGATAGACTGTATTAATGAAACTCAACACCTTAATGCTGGAGGTTGTATCTTTAGCCATTGCTTAGTAACAGCTTTCTTGGTACCTGTGAGTAGTATCAATAGTAATTTTAACTGTTGACCCCTATGACCCACATCCAATGTCGGAATACCCAGCAAGACCAACTTGGAAGACAAAAGGCTAGAAATGTCAAACACTGGTTCCAATATATGGTGATATCTTCCCAAGAAGCGGCCTGGACTGGGCAATACCAAAATATATGGACCTGGTCTCCCTTGTCCCCCCCCAGTCTTGTCAGCATTTGTCCATGGGTTCTCTCATGTATTTCATCAGCTTAGCAGGTGTTCTAAAGAACTGCATTTGGTACTTTCCTACAAATTCCTTAAGATAGGGGGCCATGGAAATTTTACACAGTGGAAGAGAGTACTTCAACCACTGTTGTGCATCACAGTGGATTTATAGATCAGTGATCCATTGATTAAGTACCAAAACTGAAGAATCTCCTCATTGGTCCCTGAGGATTGCATATAAAGTACCAACCAAATGACTTCCCAACCATCCCCGTTGGTGGTGTTTGAAGTGGCGTGAAGAGTGCTGAGGAGGGTTCTGGGAGGACTCTATGGAGACGAGATAGGGTGCAGATAAGCCCTGAGTTGTAAGTAGTGGTAAGGGTCTGTTTTTGGTAGAGAATACTTAGTGCTCACATCTGAAAATGGAAGCATACTTTTGCTATCAAGGATCAGGTGTAGATATATTTGCCCCTGTCTGGCCCACCTTTGCAGGAAGGGGTCGACTTTATTTAGAGGATTAGAGCTGTTCTATGCCAAGGCTCCTAATAAGGGACCCTTATCCCATAGCCGGCCTCCACTAGAAAGTTCATGCCATGCTCGAGGGGCAATGGCAGTATAACTGAAAGATTTAGAGAAAGAGAGGCACTGTGGAGGGGATTAAAAAGGAATTGTGCTGATTCCGAGTAAGTCACTGAGAACAAATTCAATATCCTGCTAATGGGCATTATATCCCTCTGATATCCAAAGGCAGATAAATCTTAACTGACATGCCAGGGTGTAGATCCGCAAGTTAGGAAAATAAGAGTCCACCCTGTGTTGCTGAAAGTTGCAGTAGGGAAAGTCTAAGCCCTAGGTCATTGTCCCCCCCCCCATAAAAAATGAGAGAGATGTTTATCCCATCTCTGAATGTAACCTTAGTCTGGGAGAGGTGAGAGAGTTTGAAGGTAATATAAAATGTGGGGTAGGATATTTTGTTGGATGACTTTGAGCCCACCCCACAGTGTTACTGGATATGATACAAGTGCTGGCAGCACCTCTGGCAGCTCTCTACAACTGCTTTCGGAGTCAGCAGAGTTGCCTGTAGACCAGAGGATGGCAGACATGCCCCTACATGGAAGTGGAGGAAGGGATGAGACTGGAAACTATACACAGGTCAATCTGACCTCAATTGTGGCCAGACTTCTGGGGGACAGACTAACACAGTGGGTAAAGAACTGTCTAGGGGGAGAACACATAATGTAGTAGTAAATGCGGAGCACTTGGGAGTGAGAGGGGTCACACATGGGTCCAGTAGGAAACAGTCCTCAGAGCAGTACTCTTTAATATCTTAATCAGTCACATAGCAGAGGGCACCAGAGGAGAAAGCTACATTTATTTATTTATTAATTTGATTCTTTGGTAACAAGGTAAAGCCCACAAGGCACAAGTGCCTGTTTTCAGGGGTGACCAGGGAGCACTGCGGTGGTTAAGTGACTTGCTCAGAGTCACACAGTATGCAAGTGGAGGCTGTATGACTCAAACCCAGGGCTGCTGGATGTACCAAGCTCACTCACAGCTCATTACTCCAACCTCTAGTCTATTCTGCTAGTCCATTTTTACGGATGACACCAAGCTCTACATACATACTGTATGACCATACGAACAAGCCAGCAGAAGAAGGCCTTTTGGTCTACCAAGTCTGCTCGTATTGCAGGGTCCACAGCTTGAGCTAATGTCCCTGCCCTCCCTCCCCACTCCTCCCATCCTCCCTACCCATGATTCTTATCTTCCCCCTATGCCTATCCCAGCCTCTCTTAAAGCTGCTCACTGTCTTTAGCAGAGAGTAGATAGTGATGAGGGTATTTGCAAACTGAGAGAGGGTCTGGATAGGCTAGAACAATGGTCGAGGCTCTGGCAGCTGAGCTGAAATGCTTAAATGCTAGAAAGTGTAAGGTCATGCACAAGGGCTACAGAAACCCTACCGCAGAATAAAGGCTGGGAGGACTTATCATTGCACAGACAAAGGAAGAAAGGGATCTGGGAACAGTCATTTCAAACAACTTGAGATCTACTGCATAATGCAAGAAGGCTTTTGGGAAGGGAAGTAGGAGGACGCTGGTTGCATTGGGAAAGGATATAGGAGCAGGAGAGAGGAGTCAATTTTGCCCCTCCATAGATTGCTGGTGTGGCCACATTTGGAGTACTGCATGCAGTGTTGGAAACCTCACCTAAAAAAGAACATAGACAAACTGGAATCGGTGCGGGGAGGGTGACAACAATGATACAGGGGCAACAAGGTAGATTGTGTAAGGAGAGACTGAAGAACCTCAATATGTACTCACTGGAAGTCAGGAAGGAAAGGGGTGACATTACTGAAATGTTTAAATACATGCTGGGAATTAACAAAATGGACACTAGCAAACCGTTCTCTAGTAGAGGAAACCGTAATTCTATGAGAAACAGCAGGAAATTGGTGTGTGTGGGGGGGAAGAATGTCAGAAAGTACTTTTTTATAGATGTGGTGGTGGAAATGTGGAACAGACTGCCCTCTTAGGTGGTCAATGGGAATACAGTGGGATGATTCAAAAGGGGACAGGCAAAAGGAACTGGTTAGGTGTATTCAGGAGGACAGAGTGGTGTGGAGGATTGACATGGATCACTGGGGTCACAGAACTCCCTCACCTGGGTAAGGCAACAGAACAGACTGGAATGATCATGGGACATTCTTCTGCTGTCAGTGTTTTTTACAGTATTATTTCTATGGAATGGTCAGGTGTGAAAAACAATCATCAGTTTTATCAGTCCAACACAGCCTAATATAAAAATAAAATACAGTACAGTCTCAATTAGCTGAACTGCTTGGGAGACATGAAATGAATTCAGATAATCGGTGGTTTATAAAGCTAGGATTAAAATATTCATGGAATATTCTCTTGGGAGACTTGCTACCAGTTCATTAGACAGGGATGTTCATATTGGGCTCTATGCACGAACAAAATAGTTGCCTACGTGCCATGCAACAAAGTACATGAAACAGACGGTAGTCCCATGGCGGCCCCCGGCGGCATTCAACAAGGGCATGTAAGACACTTGTGCACCCGCAGTCATAGCCCCTTGGGGAGCATCATGCTGTGGGCATGTTGGGGGTGTGTCTGCACTACACGGCATTCCCTAAGATGCATAGTGTCAGGCACAGGGGGGCAATGGGTACGCCATCTGGGACCAGGCATAACTCAGTACGTGCCCCCGTGTTCTATGGCCACAAGACATAGTGGTACCGGGCAATGGACTGCCATTGTGCTACAGCCCACTAGCCTACAGGGGAGGGCTGGGGCTGCGCCTCAGGTGAGTGCCCGGCAGTGGTCCACATGCATCCGCTTTCCGGGGTTTGCTCCCGCTCCATGCTCCTGCCACATGGGTGCAAGGGATCCACTGAGGGACACGGTACGGGCATCCAATTGGATGCCCGCCCAGGCCTGTGGCCCCCCCCCACTGACCGTGCAACCCTGCGCACCGAAGGGGCATGGCCACAGGCAGGCACCTGTCCAGGGCTGTGAAGGTAAGCGGGCGGGGTAAGTGCCTCGGGTGCGTTTAACTTGCCCGTTAGTGCATAGGGCCCCTTATGAGTGTTCATTAGATCAATATTGTACTAGCAAATTCACTGCTAAAAATCTGCTGTAATGTATTCCATTCTAGGAAGTCCTCAGTAAAAGCAGCACTGAGAAGCCACATTTTAATAAGCTAATAGGCCCTCCAGGGGATGTTTCTTATGGTATCAGAGAGTGAGGTTTGGGTGAGAGAGCCACAAAGTGAAGCTGAGTGATTCTGGCTGCACAATCCTCAGATGAGAAGTCTCTTATACAATAGGAGGTAAGCCAAAGAAGGCCTATTAATTTATTATAAATCACTTAAGTTAGCTAGAGCAATTTATAATAAGTTTTAAGTATGCTGTTTTTAATTTCAAAAGTTAAAGTTAAAATGAAGCCACCCTCCCTCTGGCTGTGAAGTGGAACACTCCACTCCTAACGTTACTGCATGAGAGATGACTATATGCAGGACAAAAAGTATGGTGGCTTTGTGCGCTGCTTGGCTGAAATCATGTACCGTAAGTGAATTATAAGTTAGGATACAGAAGTTGTTTATGATTCTTTAACTACAGTATCTTCTACCTAGAGGAATAGGGGACAGAATCCGCTCACTGCTACCTTACTAACACAGACATTTACTAAAGCCATAGCCATGATCGTAAAAGATGTGGAAACCTATGTGTTTCATTTATAGATCATGTCCATGCTAGAGTCATCTAAAACAAAGGAAGATGGCTTTGAAAATTATGAAACCCTGCACTTCATCTCTCCATGCTTAACATATTATGAATGCATTAAAGTTAGAGCATTCTCACTTTTGAACATCCATGTTTCTTGTGGGGTATTGATGATCTATAAATAAATCCTTACCTGTTCTCTGACAGGCCAAGCAGCAGACCACCATCTAGAACATTGTATTCATGTTTTGGGCAGGGAATAATGTAAAGACCCGCTTGCTTCTTGATGTATTTCTTTTTGAGGAGGTCATAGGTAAGCAGAGTCTGTAAAATTAAAATTTAACCACATAAAAGGTCAGACTGAAGGGTCAGGAACTATATTTCTTGCTTGACTGCAGCATTTTAAAGACATGGTAAACAAGGGTCCACCCACTGGCTCAGCAGCAGTGCATCCCAACCTGTGGAGAGTTGGCACCAAGTTCACCAACACAGCAATCCCTGTGTTGGGCAAGAGAGTGCTGGAAGCATATTACACCATTACAGCAACCCCTGTACTGAGCAAGAGAGGGCTGGCACCATATTCCACCATAACAGCAACTCCTACATTGGGCAGGAGAAGACTGGCACTATATTCGACCATCACAGCAACCCCTGCATTGGACTGGGGAGGGCTGGCACCATGTTCCACCATCACAGCAACCCCTATATTGGGCCAGAGAGGGCTGTCACCAAGTTCCATCATCACAGCAACCCCTGCATTAGGCCAGAGAGGGCTGATAATTTCTACCATCACAGCAACCCCTGAATTGGGTAAAGAGGGCTGGCACCATGTTCTACCATCACAACAACCCCTCCATTGGGCAAGAGAGGGCTGGCATCAAGCGTCATCATCACAGCAACCCCTGTATTGGGCACGAAAGGGCTGGTACCATGTTCTACCATCACAGCAACCCCTGCATTGGATAAGAGAGGGCTGACACTGTGTTCCAGCATCACAACAACCCCTGCATTGGGTAAGAGAGGGTTGGCACCATGTTCCACAATAACCCCTGCATTGGGCAAAAGAAGACTGGCATCAAGTTTCATCACAGCAACCCCTGTATTGGGCAAGAGAGGGCTGGCACCATGTTCCACCATCACAATCCCTGCATTGAGCAAAAGAGTGCTGGCACCATGTTCCACCATCACAACAACCCCTGCATTGGGCAAGAGAGAGCTGGCACCATATTCCACCATCACAGCAACCCCTGCATTGGGTAAGAGAGGGCTGGCACCATGTTACACCATCACAACCCCTGCATTGAGCAAGAGAGTGCTGGCACCATGTTCCACCATCACAACAACCCCTGCATTGGGCAAGGGAGGGCTGGCACCATGTTCCACCATCACAGCAACCCCTGCATTTGGTAAGAGAAGGATGGCACCATGTTCCACCATCACAACAACCCCTACATTGGGCCAGATAGGACTGGTACCATGTTCCACCATCACAGCAACCCCTGCATTGGGCAAGAAAGAGCTGGCACCATGTTCCACCATCACAACCCCTGCATTGAGCAAGAGAGTGCTGGCACCATGTTCCACCATCACAACAACCCCTGCATTGGGCAAGAGAGGGCTGGAACCATGTTCCAACATCACAACAACCCCTGCATTGAGCCAGGGTGCTTGCTCCTCCACCGACATTCACATCACATGCATAAGGCTGCCAGCGGTACTGAAAACACCACATGGGCATAGGGAGGGTCAAAAGACATTAGGGAGAAAAGGGAAAAGAAAGACGACAGCCGCCGAGGATGTCAACACCAGTACTCTTGTGTTTGGCACATCCTATTGATCCCTGCAGCATTTGATGAAGGTAGGTGAGTGATGGATCAGGAGGTCACTGGCAGACAGATGAGGGTTGTGACAATCAAGAGCACATTGAAAATATCTATATAGAAAAAAGACATGGTAAACTGAAGTTGGACAATGATCTGCCATTTAGGCTCGTAAGGATGAATTTGTTTGTTAACTAATAAAACATGATTGTTAAGTACACTGTAGTAGTAATAGTACTAATTTATTTTATATGGCATTCTTCCCAGGCTCAGAAAGCATTACATACAAAGAATGTTTAAAGAAAAAAGGATGGGGAAGGATAAGCAGCCAAAGAAGGGGGGGGGGGGGGAGAGGAAAGTGCAAAAGGAGGAAAGGGCATTGAATAGACATGCTCATACAGAACAATAAGAAGAAAGACAGATTATTAAAGAGGGATTCTTGATTAATTTTATTTTGCCTCCCTTTCAGAGACATCTATTATTGATACTGGAATGATTGCTACTGGTGCCTTAAAAATACCAAAAAAAAGTGTGTATTTGTTATTACTCATTTTTGGGATAATACTAGACAGCTTTGTAATGCATTAAGATATGCATACTGTTTTGTCTTTTGTTCACTTTTTAGGCATTGAGAATCCCTCTGTACTAATCTATCATTCTTCTTACTGTTCTGTATGAGAACATCTCTTTTATGTCCTTCCCCCATTCCACATTCCTCTCCCCCCCCCTCCATGGGTTGCTTATCCTTACCCATTGATTTTTCTTTTAACGTTCTTTGTGACTTTTTCTTAGAGTACTTAGAGTATTGAGCTGTTTGTCACTGAGAACAGAACCCCCTGTGAGCGGCTCTACTTCCTACAAGTGATCATTTTAGTCTCTCAGTGTTCCAGCCAATTTTAATTAAAAATGTATCCATGATTGTGTCTATTTTAAATTATTTATTTTATGTATTTATAATTTGTGGTATTGTTTTAATTTGCCTTCATTATGTATGGTGCCCTGCGCCTTTGAGGAAGAGCACCTTATACATACAACTACTAATACTACTACTTTGTTAAAATTTCAGAAAACAGATAACATTTTCTTTTTGGATTAACTGTTAAGTGTCACCAATAAGGATACTATATGAAATGTTGCTCATCTGTGTGTACAAATGAGGGCACTATATTTACTGAAAATAAATACTAACTGTATATACTCTGATGTTTCTTGCACTATGCAAGTTCTGCACATTGTTTTAAGATTTATGCACTATGTCTTTAAATGTCATTAAATGGATTAGGATTAAAGATGCATGCAGAAGCAGGTGATTGAAAGGGTACAAAGAAGGTACACAAAAACATTTAAAGAAATATCTGACTTGCCTTAATGAAGATAGACTTGGAGAACTACACTGCCTTCAGAAAGTATTCACCCCCCCCCCCTTGGATTTTGTCACATTTTGTGATGTTGCAAACTCAAATTAAAATACATTTATATAGGATTTTGTTTGTCACATATCTACACAAATTATTCTATAATGTCAAAGTGGAATGAAACTTCTGGAATTTTTGTACATGTAATTTAAAATAAAAACCTGAAATGTCTTGATTTGATAAGTATTCGCCCCCTTTGCTATGACACTCCAAATTGAGCTCAGGTGCACCCAATTTCCTTGTGAGATCACTCTAAAACTTGAATAGAGTCCACCTGTGGTCAGTTCAAATGGTTGACATGATTTCAGAGGAAATACACCTGCCTATATAAGGTCCCACAGTTGACAGTGCATGTCAGAGCAGAAACTCTACCATGAAGACCAAGGAGCTGTCTGTAGAACAACGTGATAGAATTGTGAGGAGGCATAGATCTGGGGAGGAGTATAAAAACATTTCTAGGGTGTTGAAAGTTCCCAGGAGCATAGTCATGTCCATCATTAGGAAATGGAAAGATTACAGAACCACTCAGACTCTTCCTAGAGAAGGCTGTCCTCCCAAACTGAGCAACCGGGCAAGAAGGACCTTGGTCAGGGAAGTGACCAAGAACCCGATGACCACCCTGACAGAACTACAGAGTTCCATGGCTGAGATGGGGGAACCTGTCCAGAGGACAACAATCTCTGCAGCACTTCACAGATGTAGCCTCTATGGGAGAGTGGCTAGATGGAAGCCACTCCTGAAAAAAGGCCACATAATAGCATGCCTGGAGTTTGCAAGAAGGCACGTGGCAGACTCTGAGACCATGTGGCAAAAGATTCTCTGGTCTGATGAAACAAACATTGAACTCTTTGGCCTGAATGCAAAGCGCTATGCCTGGCGCAAACTGAACACAGCTCATAACCCGTGTAACACCATTCCTACCCTGAAGCATGGTGGTGGCAGCATCATGTTATGGGGATGCTTTTCAGTGGCAGGGACTGGGGCACTTGTCAGGATAGAGGGAACAATGAATGGAGCCAAATACAGGCACATCCTTGAGGAGAACCTGCATCAGTCTGCAATAGACCTTGGACTGGGGTGAAGATTTACGTTTCAACAGGACAACGACCCCAAGCATACAGCCAAAGCAACACTGGAGTGGCTTCAGAACAAGAAGGTGAATGTCCTTGAGAGCCCAGCCAAAGCCTAGACTTGAATCCCATTGAGAATCTGTGGAAAGACTAAAAGATTGCAGTTCACTGATGCTCCCCATCCAACTTGACAGAGCTTGAGCAAATCTGCAAGGAAGAATGGGCGAAAATCCCCAAATCCAGATGTGCAAAGCTGATACAGACATACCCAAGAAGACTCAAAGCTGTAACTGCTGCCAAAGGCGCTTCTACAAAGTATTGACTCAGGTGGATGAATACTTAAGTAGCAAGATATTTCAGTTTTTAATGTTTCATAAATTTTTGTTACACAATAAAAATATTTTTATCCCTTTAAGTTGTTGAGTATGCTGTGTGAATCAAGGGGGAAAATCATTTCAATGCATTAAAAATTCTGGTAGTAACACAACAAAATGTGACAAAATCCAAGGGGGGTGAATACTTTATGAAGGCACTATAAAATTAATGTCATTATACATTAGAAGAATCAGAGGTGACTTGATGTTACGTTATGACATCATGCAGGATTAATTTCTAATGACAGAATTACATTAATAATATAAACCTGATTATGGTGGGACCAAGGGTCATCTTTTACAAATTAGAAGAAAACCATTTAGATCACAGAACAGAAACTTCTTCTTTCCACAAAGGCTTATAGGCGTATGGAATAAACTGCCACTAGAAATGATTATAAGCCCAACTAAGGCAATGTTCACGAATAAATTAGATAGATATATAATGGAGCATCAGAGCATTATTATTACTGCTGAAATAGTGGGGGAGTAGAACTCATGGGCCTTCCATAGTAGTAATATCTGTAGTACTAATAGAAACACAGAAACCTAGAAAGTGAAAGCAGATAAGGACCGTGTGGCCCACCTAGTCTGCCCCTTTTCCTTACCTAATGCCATACCACAGACCCTAGCTGATTTGTGGCTTACCCTCTCTTCCGTACTACAAGAGTACTCTTATGTCTATCCCATGCGTTCTTGAATTCTCCTACTGTTTTTGCCCCTGACACCTCCACAGGGAGGCTGTCCCAAGCACCCACTACTTTTTCTGTGAAAAAGTACTTCCTCATGTTGCCCCTGAGCCTACCCCCCTCTAGCCTCATATCATGCCCCCTTGTTCTTGTGCACCTTCTTTTCTGAAAGATGCCACCCTCCTGTACCTTGTTTATACCCCTGAGGTACTTAAATGTCTCTATGATAACCCCCCCCCCGTCCTCCTCCAGGGAATACATATGGATGTCCTCTATTCTTTCCTCATATGACTTTTGGTGCAGTCCTTGCACCATTTTTGTTGAGTTCAAAGAGGAGAAAAAGCAGCGCACCATTGCGAGGTGGATGCTCTCTACAGAGGTTGCAAAACCTGTGAATTCAGTAGTCCAAACCATTTTTGTTGCCCTTCTCTGGACCGGCTCTACTTTGTCTATGACCTTCTGGAGATGAGGCCCCAGTGGTATAACCATCTCCTTTGTTCTGCTGGTAATACCTCTCTCTCTCTCTATGCACCCTAACATCCCACTAACTCTCCCCACAGCCTTCTCACATTGTTTGCTTACCTTTAGATTATCAGATATAATTAACCCCAGGTACCTTTCTTGATTGGTGGCCATTAATATCTCTCCCCCCATCTTGTATTCCTCCTTTGGATTTCTGTGCCCAAAATGCATGATTTTACACTTCTTTGCATTGAATCTTAGCTGCCACACTCTCGACCACTCCTCAAGCATGTTTAGGTCCTTTCTCATTTTTTCCACACCCACCTTGAGTGTCGACCCTGTTGTAGAGCTTAGTGTCATCTACAAAGAGGCATACCTTCCCCTCTAACCCCTCTACAATGCCGCTTGTGAAGACATTAAAGAGGACTGGCCCCAGCACAGATCCCTGTGGTACCCCTTTGGTCACCCACTCTCCTTGGACTGAACGCCATTTACCACCACCCTCTGTGTCCTGTCACTCAACCAGTTTCTGACCCAGTTTACCACCTTGGGGCCCATTTCCAGGCTGCCCAACTTATTTACCAACCACCTATGTGGGACAGTGTTGAAAGCCTTGCTGAAATCTAGGTAGGCCACATCCACTACCTCTCCCTGATCTACCTCCCTGGTCAACCAGACAAAGAAATCTATCAGATTTGTTTGACAACACCTCCCCACTGTGAATCCATGCTGCCTCAGTTCCTTGGCTCTGCTGGTTTCAAGAACTATCACAATCCTTTCCCTTAGCAGTGACTCCATTAATTTCCTCACCACTGAGGTCAGGCTGACTGGCCTATAGTTGCCAGACTCATCCCTTTTCCCACTTTTGTGGAGAGGGACTACATTCACCCTCCTCCAGTCCCCTGGAACCACTCCTGTCTCTGTCGATTTGTTGAATAGGGCTGTTAGTGGTGCTGCCAGAACCACTCTAAATTCTTTTAATATTCGGGGATGTATCCTACCTGGTCCCATAGCCTTGTCCCCTTTCAGATTCATGAGTTCCTTTAGGACTCTTTCCTCTGTAAATAGGCTGGTGTTCACCTCTATTCCATTGGTGCTCCTATCACCCAGTAGTGGTCCTTTTCCTGCCCCTTCTTCTGTGAATACTGAACAAAAATATTTGTACAGGATTGTTGCTTTTTTCTAGGTCCCCCTCCGCACACTCCCCTCCCTACCTTTTTATCCTCAAAATCCCACCCTTGGTCTTCTTTCTTTCACTAACGTACTTGAAAAAGATCTTGTCTCCTTTCTTTATTGCCTGGGCTATTTTTCCCTCCATTTGCACCTTTGTGCTCTTGACTGCTTTCCCTGCCTCCCTTTGCTTTTCCAGATACAGTTCTTTGTGTCCCCCGTGTTTCCTTGTACTTCCTGAAAGCTAGCCTTTTCTCTTTTACCTTCCCAACCATGTCCTTTGAGAACCATAGTGTTTTCTTCTTTCTCTTTGTTTTGCTTAGTTGCTTAACACACAGGCTTGCTGCCTCTGCTATGGTTCCCTTAAGGTTAGCCCATCGTTTCTCTACATCCCTCCTTTCTTCCCCTGCCTGAGCTTCCTTGAGACATTCCCCCATTTTTGCAGTCTACCTTTCTGAAATCCAGGATCCTTGCTTTCATGTGGTTTGACTCCTCCACTGTTCTCACATTGAACCACACCATACAATGATCACTGAACCTCAGGTGGCTACCCACTATTACATCAGTGACTCTGTACCCATTGGTGAGTACCAGGTTCAATATTACTCCTCCTCTAGTGGGTACTGCCACAAGCTGCTTGAGGCGTGCCCCCTGCAGGGCATCCAGGATGCCTTTACTCCTGGCTGTGGCTGCAGCCTGGGTGCTTCAATCCATATCAGGCAAATGGAAGTCTCCCACCAGCAGCACTTCACCTTTGGATGTCATTTTGTGGATGGCTTCCACTAGTACACTGTCCATCTCCTTCCTTGTGCTCGAGGTCTGTAGATCATGCCAGTGTGAATAGCAGTGCCATTTCCTGTCTCCAGGGTGACCCACAGTACTTCCATTCCCTTCTGCATTCTCTGAACTTACTTGCTTTAATTCCCTCCCTGTCGTAGATAGCCATCCCTCCAACCTTTTTTCCGACCCTGTCTTTTCTAAATAGAGTGTAACCTGGTATGGCTACATCCCATTCATGGTTCCCCGTGTACCATGTCTCAGTAACAGCAACAATGTCCAGGTCTGCCTCTGCCATCTAGACCTCTAGGTCCAGGATTTTATTTCCTAGGCTGCGGGCATTCGTGCACATGGCCTTCCAAGTTTTGCAGCCTCCCCTTCTAGTAGCTCCTCTCCTATCTTCATGTTGTCCCTCCCTCCCCCTCCTGTTTTTACTCCCATTCTTTCTTGTCTCTGCCTTCTTTCTATCTCAGTTTTAGGTTTTAGTGTTGATTTCCCAAACCTAGGGTCCTCCCTACTGACTGTTTCATCCTGAGAGGGGGGGCAGTTAACTTCTTCCTGCCTACTTCCGCCTCTCCCCTTGACTAGTTTATAGCTTGCCAATGAAGCATTTAAACCTCTCACTGAGGATCTTGTTTCCCCCCCCCGGATAGATGCAGTCCATCCCCCTTATATGGGCCTGCATCCCTCCAGATGGGACCCCAGTCCCCAATGAAACCAAAGCACTCTGCTCTGCACCAGTCCTTCAACCATGCATTGAATCTCGTGGTGAAGAGTGCCCTGTCCTCCCCCTTGCCGTTGACCAGTAGCACCCCCAAAAAGATTACAGTGCATGCCACTTGTCTAAGACCCCTCCCCAGCTCCCTGAAGACCTCCTGCAATACATTAACCTCTAAACCAACAGATCATTTGTTCTCAGGTGGACAATGATGTCTAGCTCTATCTCCCATCCTGCTGCCCCAGCAAACCTCTGGATGCGCTTTCCATCCCTCCAAGTCATGGTGCCGAGTAGGCACTTAACCTCCCTCTCTCCCACTTCATCTGCCCCCAAGTCTACCCCCCTAACAATAGAATCCCCCACCGGGAGTTGCTTCGTCCTCCTCTGGGGTCCACTGCCCCCCCCGGGGTCTCCGCTATGGAGGACCTCACATCCTCCTTGGTCGCCACTGTGGGTACCTCCTTGGGACAGTCCTGCCCTGCCAGCACAGCATAGGAGTTGTGGCATGAAACCATAGTAGGGATGTGCCTCTGCCCTCACCCTTCCCATGCCCACCATAGTCCAGCCGCTCCTCTGCCTAGGCAACCTTTGAGGCAGTGGGAGCAGACTCGGTGGTACCTGGACGAAGGAGGAGGTCCCCCAAATCCTGGTCAACTCAACCTGGAGACGAGCAACCTCTTCCCTCAACCCAGAGATGTCCCTGCAGATGGAACAGCATCACATCCTCCAGAACATCTCCTGAAAGACTGCCGCCCCACAGTCACTGCACTGTACCTCTCCCATTATGTCTTATTTGTGGCCCCTCTCCTGTAATTTTGTATGCTTACTTTCTTCTCCCTCTGTTTTATTTCCTCCCTACTTTCCTACTGCCTCTGTGCCCTTACAGCTCCTGCACTTCCTATTCTGGAACAGGATGTTCTTATATTCCTCGGTAGTCTCCTACCTTGCTCAGAGTCAGACCTCCAGCAGCTGGGGGAACGCTACTATTTTCCTTCACGGATAGCAAGTCTTATGTTTCTTGGTGATCCCTCTCTTCCTGCTCCCATACAGGAAGTTCCTCTTGCAAGCCAAATTCAGTTCCTGTAAAAGTGGAACTGGCTATGGATAAGTGGGTGTGAAGGCAAGACTGTTGTGTAACAGGCTCTGACTCTTTCACTGTGTCACTAGTAACTGAAGGTCCCAATTTACCTTGCAGGCCATACACTTCTAATAAGGTGTCTGTCTGCTTACCCCCTAGTCAGAAGTGTTCTAGTGGTAAAGTTGTAGCTCCTTAGTCAGCTGCCTCCTTGGCCTTGTTCTGTTAGCAAGATTGCTCTCTGCCAAAAGCGAATCTATGTGACAACGGTGATCACGGAAAGGCGATTGCCATTAGGGCAACTGTACAACAGCAAAAATACATTTTGCTGATGTATACTCCCAGCGCACAGCAAAACGGCACCGGGAAATTAATTGTTTTTGTTTATGCGGAGGGCTTCGTCCCCCCTCACCCCCCCCCCCACTAAAGATTCTCAACTCCAGGGTGGCCGTCAGGGAGGGTGAAAAGCAAAAAATTCCTCGTCCGCGAAAATCCCGGACGTGCTCCAGCAATCGAACCCGCATCCTCCCAACCAGTGCCTGCCATGAACCCCCAGGCCACATGGCCAGCTCGGCAACCCACCATCAAGCTAGCCTCACAAACCCTCCCTCCCTTCTGCCCGCCGCATGACATGCTCGATCCCCCCGCACATATACATATACCAACAGAATGTCACTATACCCGCATTCTCCCCCCCATCAACTTACCGTGAGAACAGGTGCTGCTATTGATTCACCCTTTCGGTAAGCGCTCAATAGCGATCACCTTTCTCACAGGATACTGCCAAAAGCCGACTACAGGGAAGTCTAAATGCAGACATCTGGTTTATTTCTGCCTAAGCTACAGCCCAATTTACAGCTCTCCTCCTCACCTAGCTAACTACAAAGATAATAATAGTTCCCTTCCCCCAACTCAGACAAGCACAATAACTCTTGTTTTTTTTCTTTCTCTTTTTGTGTTATACCCTAACTGAAGGTCCCAATTTACCTTGCACACCCTACACTTCTAATAAAGTATCTGTCTGCTTACCCCCAATTCAGAACTGTTCTAGTAGTAAAGTTCTAGCTCCTTAGCTGCCTCATTGGCATTGTTTTGACAGCAAGATTGCACTCCCTGATGATGTGGCAACACTCAAAACCGGTAGGAGTGATCATCAGTGGTTTCTGCTTGTGTGTCTGTTAGGGGCTTACACAGAATTAGTACCTGGCACATTATAAGTAAATAAAGAGTTTTATACTTGCAAAGTTTTTTATGCCTTTTTGATACTTTTGGCTTTGATAGTGGTGGTGCTCTGCTCCCATCGTTTGAACATTTGTTCATAGCTACAAGCACACCTTGTAGTGGTGCAGGCTCCCTTTGTTAAAAAACAATGAAGGCATATTATAACAAAACAATATAAATTGCACCTATTATAACAAACATGGTTAACAATCTGATTTGGGGGGCAAAGTACAGAGTCTTACGAAAGTGTATTACTCTGATAAGAACAAACTACAACAATCAAACCAAGGAAGCCAAGAGCATAATTACACGCATCAAGAGACTTAGAAGGCCTGACTGAACAGAAACGTTTTAAATTTAAGCTTAAGATATTTATTAAATGGGAAAGCTGCAGCTTGACAGCGAGAGCATTCCATATGACATTAATGAGGCATCAAGGTGGTGTGGATGAGCATATAGTCGGACATCGACTTGCATGTTGGGGACATCTGCTCAATCACCTACAGGGTGAAGTTTCACCACATGACCACTTCTTGGTTCATGTACTGCTGAGGCAGGTTATTTTTGATTTGTATCTCCCAAAATTCCTGACTTCCCTTTGATCAGTGGGTGAAATGGCCACAAAGAAGGTGACACACACACACACGGACACACACACACACACACACACAGACACACACACGCACACAGCAACTCTTTGATGTTTCCTTGGCTGAAAATGTCCTGCATTACAGAATAAGGATGACTGGATCTGAATAGATCAGAATCCAATCCAAAAGTAAGAATTTTAGGATTTCCAATTTCAGCTGTCAAAAATCCTTAGTCCTAATCAGTTGGATTGAAATTGGATTTGCATCCAAAATCCGATTCTGAAATTTGCTGTTAAAATTGGAAGTTGAAGTACTCAGGTCAGAATCACATTTTTGACTTGGATACTCCAAAAAACAGAAAATGGGCAGACAGATTGGATTTTGAGAGATCCGATCACTCCTACTAGGGAGGATCAGATTCTGATTTTTGGATTCGGATACATCAGAATCTGATTCAAAAGCTAGTATTTTCATTGCCAAAAATCCTAAATCCTAATCAATCAGATTTTGATCAGATTCTGATTGGATTTGGAGTCTGAAATCTGGAATCAGACTCTAAAATCTGAAATTTGCAGTTGAAATTGGGAAGTTTTACTTGAATCGGAATCAGATTTTGGACTCAGATACTTCAAAAATCTGAAGACGTGACCAACTGATCAGATTTCATGTCCCTTTAGTTTACATGGTGGATTTTTTTCTTGGGGATTTCCCAAGTGGATATGCATCAGCTTGCTGCTAGAGGTTCTGCAGCTGCCATGTAGCCATGTGGTCTATCTGTCCGAGACTTTGGTCTGTGGATCAGATTACCAAGTCTCATCTTTTTCAGTGTTTCCTTCATGGGAGATGTGCTTTTGGGCCCGCAGCTAGATGAAGTCCCATGAGACTAGGACAACTGGAGTTCTCTACCAAGCTGTAAGAGACATAAAACCTAATTTAAAGTTTTCATGCACCATGTTTTGGCCATAACCATTCGTACACCAACAATATGACCAGTTTTGAGCTTTTGGAGCCCATCAAAATGGAGGCACTTCCCCCATTCTAAAGCATGGCAAAACATATGTTTGCTCTCTATAAAGGCTTTAATGGAAGCAACCACAAGAACAGTTATTCTTCATGAGGAGGTGTGGGCTCATCACCCCACAGCCCCTGAATAGACAGCTTCCATAGTTCCAAAACAGATGGTCCCAGACCACATCAAACGCCTTAGTTGTGGAGATCTTTTATACAGGTACTTGATTGAGTTTTGTGTCCTTAAGAGTGTGTCTCTGATCTCCAATGTCAACAACTCTAGGTAATGACACTTGGGATCAAACCCATGTCTCCTGCTCCACATGAAAGCAATAGCTCTGGATCCTACACAGTAATGGGGAACAGGAATTCTACTCCATATTTCTTCTTTGTTCTCAAGAAGTCTGAGAGAGTCAATTAGATCCTGGACCTACAGATCGTGAACTACTTTGGGAAGCCATTAATGTTCAAATGGAATCTTTGAGGTCAGCTGTGGCACATATGTAGTCAATGGGAACCTGCACATACAAACCCATTGGTTACACCAAATATCTTTAGAATTTGCAATCCAAGGCCAACAGTTTTAATACCATGTTGTCTCCTTCAGCCTAGCATTAGCCCCATAGGTGTTTATAAATATTTACATGGGTATCTGCATCTGGACCCCTCTTGACCAGAGTGCTATCAGAAACATTGAATCATAAGCAAAGATGACAGAAAAAAACACTGCTCCATCCAGTCTGCCTATAAACCTTAACAAACCCAGGACCTAGTATCCATACAGGATTCTAACTCACACTAACCACCCCCATGTCTCCTGCCTGACTGCTATCACCCTGAGCAAACACTAAGTCCTTCATTCTGTCCTAGCTGTGTTTGAAACCACTGATAGTTTTTGGCGCCCACCACATCTTCTGGCTGATTGTTCCATGGCTCTTCTACACTTCCTGTAAAATAAAACTTTCCAATTTCCTTCTTGAATTCCCCCCCCCCCAATCAGTTTCCACTTGTGCCCTCTGTGATGATACTTATGCTAAATAGTTCCTCACAGTTTGCCTTCTTCATTTCTTTCAGGAACTTGAAGGTCTCTATCATATCTCACCTCTCTCGTCTGGCCTCCTGCAAATACATGTTCAGTGCCCTGAGCTGATTCTCATAAGATTTGGCATGTTGGCCCTGAATCATTTTGGTCGCCCAATATTGCACTGTCTCCAACTTGGCCTTATCTGTTCTTAGGTGAGTGAGGACTACAGAACTGGGCACAGTGCTCTAGGTGGGGCCTCACCAGTGATCTATAGAGATGTTGTAATACCTCCTTCCTTCTGCTGTCAATACTCCTTTCCTATGCACCCCAACCTGCTTGCCTTTCTGCATGCCTTGTTACACTGCTCTGATTGTATTAGGGAGTCACCGATGATGACCCCTAGGTCTCTTTCCTCAGAGACTGTGCACAGCTTTACCCCGGGTTCTTGTTCCCTATGTACATCAACATGCACTTCCTGGCATTGAATTTCAACTGCCAAACCTTTTTTTGTTTTGCTCCCCATGCCCTATCCAGTCACTCCTTTGGGTCCTCACAAGGCCCTCTACTCTTCCCGGGCTACTTCCCCCACCTACCGCCCCATATCGCAGCCACCTTCAGGGAATCTTGATGTATTCCTTCATTGGGCACGTCCCCTTCCTATGAAGGGAAATGTCCTTACTGGACTTTCCAATAGTCCTGGGTGCTGCTGGAGTGGCTATCGGTGGTCAGGAGCTCCAGTGACGAGGGGTCCGGGAGGCTGTCATCCGATCGGCCAGGGCACCATTTTTCCTCCGTGTTTCTTTCATGGAGGCATGCCATCCAAGATGTCAAGGCAGATGTAGACATCCAACACGCCCCCTTTAGGTAGTGGAGCTCTGACACACTGCTGCTCTCCCGGGCTCCACCAGGAGTCAACAGGCTCCGGGCTCTCGACCCCACCTCCTCCCGAGAAGGCAAGCAGTCAGCAGACGCCAAGCCTTCTCCTCGGCCGCCCTCTGACGCCTGAGTCTGTTCCTGAACCCAGGTCATCAGCGTTGCAGCAGTGAATCTTTCTGCTGTGCTGGTGGGCCGGCACTGCCAAACCTTTGACCACCTCTGCTTACCTCTCTAGCTTTTGCAAGTCTCTCTGCATCTCTTTAACCCCCTCCTCACTGTCTATCCTGCCACAGACCTTAATGTTATCTGCAAAAGACACATCTTGCCCTGGATTCCTTCTCCTGTGTCGCTAATGAACATTTTGAAAAGGACCGGACACAGGACCAATCCTCATGGCATCCCACTGGTAACCTCCCCTCTCTTCTGATTTGACTCTTGTTAACCACAACCCTCAGCTGTCTCCCGTCTAACCAGTTTCTCACCCATCTAACTGTCTTTCACTGTACCTAGATCCTCTAGCTTCTTCAGCAATCTTCTGTGCAGTATCGAGTTGAAAGCCTTGCTAAAATCAAAATAGAGTAAATCCACATGGCCCTTATCCACTACCTTCATTACCCAGTCAAAAAATACTATCAGGTTGGCGTGACAAGACCTTCCTACCACAAACCCGTGCTGTTTACTATCTTGGATTCCATTGCTCGCCAAGTAGTTTACAAGGTCTTCTTTGTTAGTGTCACCATCAGTTTACCTACAATAGAGGTAAGATTGATCGGTCTGTAGTTACGTGGCTGCTTCTTGTCTCCCCCCCCCATAGAGTGAAACTATGCCTGCTACCCTCCAGTCTTTTGGAACTGCCCTCTGTCTGAACTGAGCTATTGATTAGCTTCACTAGATGTTCAGTTAGTTCCATTGTCAATTCCTTGAGCACCCTTGGATGCATCCCATCTGGCCATGGGGTCTGATCTGTCTTAGGGCTGCTAGCTCTTTCCTAACTCTTTCACTGGTAATTACTTGCTCCTCATCTTAGGGATCCCCTTACAGCTGCCTTAATGCCACTGTCTGGCAGAGACCCTCTGTCTTCCCTTGTGAATACAGAACAAAAGTAGTCATTAAAAACAGCTGCTTTCTGCCTGTCCTCCTCAATTACCCTACCTTCCTCCCTCTGCTAATGGCAGTATAGTGTTAGTGGTTAAGGGCACTGAGCTGCAAATCTGGAGACCTGGGTTTGAATCCCATCAGCTCCCACTTGCATACTGTGTGATCCTAAGCAAATCGCTTAACTTCCTTGTGCTTCCTGGTCACACCTGGAAACAAGATCTGGCTTAATGTGCCTTTCCTGGGTAAACAATTTCCCTTTCCCCTAGCCTAGCAATTCTTTCACCCCTTCTTTTTTTTTCCCCTAATGTATCTAAAGAACTGTTTTTTTCCACTCCTGATCCCCTCTACAATACATAGCTTTGTGTCTGCCTCTGCTTCTCTGGCTGCCTTTTTGTTTCCCTTTCTCTCATTTAGTATTTGGTCTCATTTGGTCCCCATTCTCGCTTCCCTTGTTTTTCCTTTCTGGTGAAGGCTTTCTTTTTGGCTCTCACTGCTTCACTGACCTTTCCAGAGAACCATAGTGGTCTTTCGTACCTTTTTCTGTTGATTACCATTCTCATGCAAGACTTTGTTGCCTTGAGAATGGCCCCGCTAGATTCCCCCCCCTTTCCTCCACATCTCTGATGCTGTCCACTCTGACTAACTTGTCCTGGACCAGCTTCCTCATCTAGTTAAAGTCTGTCTTTCTAAAACCTTGAACTTCGGTCTTTGATGAGGATTTTATTGCCCCAAGGGCTGGTCGAGTCATATGGAGTTATGGTTGCTGGACAGTAGTGGCTCCCCTACCCTCACTCCTCCTACCACTTCCGAGCTGGTGAGCATCACATCAAGAATGGCAGCCTGCCTAGTGGGATCCTTAACTATCTGCACCAGCAGGCACTCCTGCAATATATGCAGTAGAGTACGACTTCTAGAGTGCCTAGCTGCTGGAATGACCCAATCAATATCTGACATGTTTAGCTCTCCCACCTCCCTTTGCCATCCCCCCCCCTTTCTAGTTCTGCTCTCAGCTCCTAATCTCTCTCTTCCTCCTGTTCTGGAGGTCTATTGATCACCACCATTCATAAATTCCTGCCTGAGGATGCTGTGAGCCAAACCCACAGCAATTCGATTTCCCGGTTACTTCCCCTGATGTTTTCATCCTCCACTGCCTCTATGCCTTCTCTGACATATAGGGCTACCCCTCCTCCTTTACCTTTTCCTCTATCCTGTCTTAATATGGTGTAGCCTGGGACTGTCAAATCCCAATTCTTATTCTCTACTAGAGCCATCTCAGTGTCTGCCACCATTGCCTGGTGCTTACTAATTTTATTTCCCAGACTCCTGGTATTAAAACAAAACCCTTTCCATTTTTCTCCTGATCCCCTCTTGCTTTTTCCTATTCCTTCTCCCTTATTCTTCCCTAGTCTCCTTAATTTTTTTGTTTTTCATGCTGAATGCAGGCTTTGTCAGCCCTCCTTCGCTGGCCTCTTCCCCTAACCTAATCTGAATGTCAACTTTATTGTTATCCAGCTTTCTGCTACTAGTCCCATATTCATGGGGAGCCCTGGCTAGGTTTTCCACCTGCTCTCCCTTCTCAGAGGTTCCTTTTAGCCTCTGCCTCCCCTGCAGTCAGTTTAACTGTCCATTGTAAACGTCGAACTTCTGCCCCAGAGCACTGGTCCCTTCTCTCATCGAGTGAAGGCCAATAACCTTGAAGAGCCTCCTGTCTCAGAAGTCTCCACAGTCCCCCACAAAGTGGAACCCCTCCTCCTGACACCATCCCTTTGACTACCCTCCCTTCCTTCCTTATGCTATTGTACCCATTCCACTTATTCCACACATGGAGGACCTTGGAAAAGGTCAAGGAAGCTGAGTGAGCCTTCAATCTGTCTCCCATCCTCTTAAAGTTCTACTTCACTGCCTCTACAGGCTAGTTCACCAGATCATTGGTCCCAAAGTGTACCAGCACCCCCAGATCCCTTTCTCCCTTCTCCAGCATCCTCCGTATCCTATCTATTTCCCTGATGGTTGCTGTACCAGGAAGGCATCTGACCATTTCACCCCTACCCTCCCCCACCCACTACCCTCTCTACTCCGCTAATCATTGAGTCCCTAATCACTAAGACTCTCCTTGCTGACTTCCTTCTGCTCACCTCCTCAGGTGCCACCAAGTGATCCTGCCCATTTCCCCCAACAGACTTAAAGTCCACTCCCCTCCCCGAAGAAACATAAAAACATAGAAGTTGACGGCAGATAGGGACTGCAAGGCCTATCCAGTCTGCCCATTTTTTTCTACCTAATAAATGTGCCGTAGGCCTTTACTCTGTCAATGGCCTATTTATTCATACTCATCTGTATTGTTCCCTTATGTCCATCCCATGCCTGTTTGAAGCCTTGCACTGTATTTATATCCACCACTTCCTGAGGTAGGCCGTTCCATGCATCCACCAACCTTTCTGTGAAAAGAGATTCCTCACATTACCCCTTAATCGGCCTCACTCTAATCTCATGCTATGTCCTGAGCCTCCATCATGGGTGCAAAGCAATTTGCTGTCTGTATAGTGTGAGACTGGTTGAACCCCTGGTGGCTGCCTCTGCTACCCATCCCCCTGCCCTTCCCCACTGCCCTCCATCCCCCAGGTGAGTAGGCCTCTGAGGGAGTGGGATGTGGGCGGTGGACCCCAGCTGAGCCGGTGCCACAGCTGAAAGAGCTCATCTCTTGCTGCTACCAGCTGAGCATGGAGCTCCACAAAGGTCCTGCACACAGGTGCCAGAATGGGGGGGTGGGCACTATGGCCATGGCCCTACCACTTTCATATGTGACCCTATTAGTTTTTGCAATCATGTTACTGTATTTAATAGGAGAGAATTCTCCCCTTACATCCTTGGCCCTACCACTTTTCAAACCATTCTGGCACCAATGGTCCTGCAGATGGGCGGTGCCCCCTCCTCCAAAGTGTGACCCCGGAGAAAAGCATGCCACAGTCCCAACAGCTGACTACCTCTTTGCTGTATCTCATCTCCATACTGATCCAATGAGACAAAAAGGTCTAACTTATATATTGAGTTCTGTTATATTTGGAATACTTTCTACACCTCCCTTGCTGAATCCCTTAACCCTTGGTTAATTACAATTATGTATTTGTATAACATATCTATCTATCATATATGTAATAGATATACCACTCTGAGGTGTCCGGTTGCGCTCTGATATACGCACGTCTTGGTGTCGTCGCACGAGCGCGGGCGAGTCGTCAACCCTCAGAGCGTGCATGTATATCAGAGCCGCCACCCACAATTCCCCAGAGTGGTTTATCTATCTTATAAAATGTCAAAATTGTTTTGAGGGGTAAAAGTGCAGGTGTGCGGTCGCGCCTGATATATGCAGTCATGTGATGGTATTTGTGCACTGTGATTGCAGCAATTGATGATTTCATCTTACCCATTTTATAAATATATATATATATATATATATATATATATATATATACGTATATATATTTATAAAATGGGTAGGAAATGCTGCTCATTTATTGGACCATGAGCATCTCATGACTGTGCCTTTATCAGACGCATGCTGCACCCTTCACTTTTATCCCCTCAAAATAGTTTTGACATTTTACAAGATAGATAAACCACTCTGCAGGTGTGCGATGCGTGCTCTGATATATACACACCTTGGGTGGTTGACGCACACCAAGGTGTGCGTATATCAAAGCGCGACCGCACACCTCAGAGTGGTTTATATATTACATATACATGAACATTCAAAAATATTTACATTTCCGTTTCACTTTTATCTTCCAAAAGATCTCCAGAAACATTTGTTCATTGGTTTAAAGGACCTTGCAGGTCATTTTGGGACATGACTGGATAGTGAACATGAGACTGGAATAGTGACCAGTATTATGATCCCTGTAACACTTGGGGGTACACAGAGAAAATTGGGAAAATGATGATCCTCCAGAGGGAGATCCGCCAGTTCGGGATTCAGAAAGCAGTTTCAAACCACAGATGCCTTTGAATCAGGGTTGGTCCCTTGGACCAGCCTCCTAAGACATCCCAAATGTTTTCCTCTGGCTCACTAGTCTCCTGCATCATGCAGTAATAAATGCCAGTCCAGTTTCTGAACTCAGTTCACCAATGCCTGGAATCAAATGATGGAAGAATACCCTTTATGAGGAGTTACCTGTGGCCTCCAGCACAGATCATTTTGTCAACTGCTACATGTCTTATGCACTGAGACACAATTCTATATTTGATTCCAAGTTATGGGATCTCAGTCCAGGAGGTACAGGGTTCCCAGATTGTTTCTAGGGATCAGGGTGGTGTTCCTAGCCTCCATGTGTTTCTGATCAGAACCAATCAATGGTCATAGAAATATAGAAAAGTATAAACTGATGACAGATAAGGACCCCTCGACCTACCTAAACTGCCCCTTTTTCCCTACCTACTGAGATACAGCTAATCCTACTTGATTTCCAGCTTTTACCCTCTCTTTCCAATTACTAGGGTTTCCTTGTGCCTATCCCATGCATTCCTGAATTTCCCTACCGTTTTTGTCCCCACCACCTCTGTTGAGAGGCTGTTCCATACATCCACCATGCTTTCTATGGGAAAATACTTTCTCATGTTACCCCTGAGTCTACTTCCCTCCAGCCTCATATCATAACCCCTTGTTCATGAACATTTTTTTTTCTGAAAGATGCTACCCTTTTGTACCTTATATATGCCCTTGAGGTATTTGAAGGTCTCTATCATATCCCCACCTCTCTCTCTCCTCTCTTCCAGGGTATATATATTAAGGTCCTCTAGTCTCTCCTTATATGAGTTTTGGTGCAGACCCTGCACCATTTTTGTTGCCCTTCTCTGAACTGCCTCTACTCTGTCTATGTCCTTCCGGAGATGCGGCCTCCAGAACTGGACACAGTATTCCAGATGGGGTCTCACCAATGATTTGTACAATGGTATCACCACCTCTTTTCTTCTGCTGGTGATACCTCTCCATATGTACCCCAGCATCCCACCGGCTCTCCGCACAGCCTCTTTACAATGCTTGGTCACCTTTAGGTTATCAGATATGATTACCTTCACTACCCTTTCCTGTTTGGTTGTCATCAGTACCTCCCTCCTTTTTTTTTTTTTTTTTTGAGTTTCAGTTTTAATAGAGATATTTATTAATTACATCTATCTATGCTGGTATTTTATTGCTTTTATACTGACTTGAATTATTGTACTAATATTGTGCTTTTACTGTATGGTGCCCAAAGCCTCTGGGATTGGGTGCCAGAAAAATAAAATTTGCCTTGCCTTGCCTCATCATGTACTCCTTCTCTGGGTTTCTGTGCCCCAAATGCATGATTTTACACGTCTTTGTATTGAATCTTAGCTGCCACACTCTTGACCACTCCTCAAGTCTGCTTAGGTCCTTCCTTACTTTTTACACCACCCCTGGAGTGTCAACCTTGTTGCAGATGTTAGTGTCATCTGCAAAGAGGCATACCTTCCCTTCCAACCCCTCTGCAATGTCATTTATGAAAATATTAAAGCGGACTGGCCCCAGAACTGATCCTTGTGGCACCCCACTGGTAACCCTCTTCTATTTGGAATGAACTCTATCACCACTGACTGTGTTCTATCCCTTAACCAATTTCTGACCCAGTTTGCCACCTTGGGACCCACTCCCAGGCTGCCCAGCTTGTTTACAAGCCTCCTACGTGGAATTGTGTCGAAGGCCTTGCTGAAAGCCAGGTAGGCCACATCCACCATCTCTCCTTGATCTAATTCCCTGTTTACCCAGTCAAAGAAATCTATCAGACTGGTTTGACATGACCTTCCTGCTGTGAATCCATGCTGCCTAGGATCCTGTGATACACTGGATTCATGATATACCACAATCCTTGCCTTTAGGCATGATTCCATTAATTTCCCCACCGCTGAGGTCAGGCTGACTGGCCTGCAATTGTCAGCCTCCTCCCTGCTCCCACTTTTGTGGAGAGAGACTACATCTACCCTCCTCCAGTCCTCCAGAACCACTCCTGATTCCAGCAATTTGTTGAACAGGGCTGTCAGTGGTGCTCTGCACATCTCTCTCTCTAAGCTCCTTTAATATTCTTGGATGTATCCCATCTGGCCCCATTGTCTTGTCCACTCTCAGTTTTGCGAGTTCCATTAGGATTCTCTCCTCTGTAAATAGACTGGTGTCCACCTCCCTTCCATCGATGCTCCTGTCCCTTAACTGAGGTCCCACAACTTCTCCTTTTTCTATAAATACTGAACAAAAATACTTGTTCAGGATTGCTGCTTTCTCCAGGTCCCCCTCCGCACACTCCTCTCCTTCCCCTTTTAGTCAAACAATCCCATCCCTGTTCTTTCTTTTTTCACCAACATACCTGAAGAATGTCTTGTCCCCTTTTGTTACTGCCTGGGCTAGTTTTTCCTCCATTTGCACCTTTGCACTCCTGACTGCTTTCCCTGCCTACCTCTGTTTTTCTACATACACTTCCCTGTCCTCCTCCCTCTGTATTTTCTTATACCTCCTGAATGCCAGCCTTTTCACTCTTACCTTCCCAGCCACTTCCTTTGAGAGCCATAGTGGGTTTTGTTTCCCCTTACTTTTGCTTAATTGCCTAATACAATAGTTTGTTGCCTCTCCTCCTTTTGGATTCACCCACTGTTCCTCTACACCCCCACGTCCTCCCCCGCTCCTGCCAGGGCTTTTCTGAGGCATTTCCCCATCTTTGCAAAGTCAGGCCTTCTGAAGTCCAGGACCCTTGCTTTCGTGTGGTTTGACTCCACCACTGTTCTCACATTGAATCACAGTACAGTGATCACTGGACCCCAGGTGGCTACCCACCATGACATCTGCAGCTCTGTACCAATCCAGTATTGCTCCCTCCCTGGTAGACTCTACCACTAGCTGCCTGAGGCACGCCCCTGCAGGGTGTCCAGGATATCCCTGCTCCTGGCTGAGGCTGCAGCTGGGATGCTCCAATCAACATCCAACAAACTGAAGTCTCCCACCAGCAGCACCTCCCCATTAGTTGCCATCTTATGGATGGTTTCCATTAGAACTCTGTCCAGCTCTTCCTCCTGTGCCGGAGGTCAGTAGATCACTCCAGTGCAAACAGTAGTGCCATTAACCATCTTTAGGGTGACCCACAGTGCCTCTGTCCCTCCCTGCATTCCCTGTACCTCAGTTGCTTTTATAACCTCCCTGACGTAAAGAGCCACTTCTCCTCCTTTTTTACCCACCCTGTCTTTCCGGAATAGAGTATAACCTGGTATGGCTATATGCCAGTCAAGGTTACCATTGTACCATGTCTTGGTAATGGCAACAATGTCTAGGTAAGCCTCTGCCATCATGGTCACTAGGTCTGGGATCTTATTTCCCAGGCTATGAGCATTTGTGCATATGGCCCTCCAAGTTATGCTAACTCCCCTTCTGACAGCTCCCCTCTTATCCTCATGCCTTCCCTCTTTACCCCTCTTGTCTTTACTCCCATTTCTCTTTTTCTCCACTATTTTACCTTTTCCGGTTCTAGGTACCTTTGGTGACTTCCCATCCTTAAGGTCCTTCCTACTGACTGCTTCCTCCTGTGTGTGGGGGGGTGATATTGATTGTGGAACATACGAACATACGAAATTTGCCAGCAGATAAAGGCCTAGAGGTCTATCAAGTCTGCTCGAATGTGCAGCTAGCACCCCTTATTCTGCAGCTGCCCATCCCTTCCACCCTTCCCCTTCATTAACCCTCCTCCTTGTCCTATCCCATCCTCATTTGAAGCAGTCCACTGTTCTACTGCATACCACTTCAGCAGGTAACGCATTCTACCCAGCCACCACCCTCTCTGTAAAAGTGTCTCCTCATCTCCCTCCTAACCTTCCTCGCTCCAGTCTCATCATCATGGCCCTGGTGGCCCTCCCTCCCTTACTTTGAACAGCCTCTGTCACCATCTTGTTTATTCCTTTCATGTATTTGAAGGTTTCAATCATGTCACCCTGTCTCCTCTCCTCCAGTGAGTACATGTTCAACTCCTTCAACCTCCTCTTGTATGATAAGTCCCCCAGCCCCTTGATCATCTTTGTCACTCTGCGCTGCACCCCTCCAGTAACTTAATGTCCCTCTTCAGATACGGATGCCAGTACTGCACCAGTACTCCAGGTGAATGGTCTAATAGACCTATACAGTGGCAGAATCACCTCCTCTCTCCTCGAGATATACCTCTTGCAATACAACCCAGCATTTTGTTGGCCTTTGCAGCTGCCTTCCTACATTGTGCCGAGTTGTTCATGACCCTGTAATGAGCACACCCAGATCCTTCTCCTCCTCTGTCTGGGCTAGCTGCACCCTCTAGCTGGTAACTCCTCCTTGGGTTCTACATGCCAAAATGCAGCACCTTGCACTTTTGGCATTAGGGCCAGTTGCCTGGTGTCTGACCAGGTTTCAAGCTTTGCTAGATCATCCTGCAACCCTGCCATCCCCTAGGTCATCCACCACGCGCTCTACCTTGGTATCATCAGCAAACAGACTGATCTTGCTCTTGATGTCCCATGATATGTCTGCAATGAATATCCCAAACAACACTGGTCCCAACACTGAGCCCTGTGGAACACCGCCCGTCACTGCCCTTGGATGTGAGAGCTCCCACCCACCACCACCCTCTGTTGCCTTCCCTGCAGCCAGTTTCCTACCCATCTCACCAGCTTTGCACCTGCCCTGTGCCTACTAACTTCCTTCCCAGCCTTCCATGTGGCACTGGGTTGAATACCTTACTGAGTCCAGATGCAGGACATCCACTGCATGGCCCCTGTCCAGTTGCCTAGTTACCCAGTCATAGAACTCGACCAGGTTGGTTTGGCAGGATCTGCCACGTTGAAGCCATGCTGTGTGCTGGTCCTGTAGTCCTTTGCCTCTAGGAGTGCCACCAGCCTCTCCTTCAGGATAGTCTCCATTAAGCTTACCCACGATGGATGTGAGGCTCACTGGTCTGTAGTTTCCCGTTCATCCTTGGGGCCACTCCTGTGGAGGGGCACCACAAGAACCATCCTCCAGTCCTGAGGTACACAACTCAGATGTAGTGAGGGCATTAAATAGTCTGCCAAAGGTTCTGCAAGGACCTCTGCCAGCTCCTTCAGTACCCTGGAGTGGATGCCATCTGGGCCTGGCGCCTTGTCCACCCTCAGTGCCTTCAAACCCTCTCAAACTTTGCTCTCCATGATTTCCCCATCTGTCGCCACTTCCCCCCCCCCACTTCTGCCATTTCTCCCACCTTGGTTGTCACCCTCTTCTCTTTTTAGTAAATTGGTAAATACTGAGCAGAAGTACTCATTTAGTGCTTCGCCTTATCGCACCCTGCTTCCATCCAACCCCTCCTTCCTAATCCTTACTATGTGGTCCTTACAGCTCCTTTTCTCCCGATGTACTTAAGGAAGTCCTTTTCCTCTTCTTAAAGCCTTGTGCCAGCCTGAGTTCCGTAGATGCTTTGGCTCCCCTTACTGCCCTTGTCACCTCCTTCGATTCTGTCAAGTACTCCTCCCTGTCCTCCCCCCTCCCTGTTTTCTTGTACTTCCTAAAGGCAGCTCTTTTCCTCCTTACCTTTTCCATGACCTCCTTGCTCAACCAGATCAGTTTCTTAACCCTAGCCTTCTTCCTCTGGGCTTTGCAGCAGGTTTTGGTTGCCTCCAATATCCCCAGCTTCATGAGCTCCCACCTCTGGTTAGTGTCCATACTAGATTGAATTCTGGCCAGGTACCCTTTTACCACTTCCCCCATCCTCCCAAAGTTGGCCCTCCTGAATTCCAGCACTATTGTGCCAGATTCCACTCCTTGCTTGCCCATATCCAATGTGAGCCATACTGAGTGGTGGTCACTCCCTGACAGCGGTTCCTCCACTGCAAGTTCTCTCACAAAGTCCCCATTTGCCAGCACAAGGTCAAGGGTATTTCAAACCTGGTTGGTTCACTGACCATTTGCAGCAGGAAGCTGTCCTGGAAGGCATCCAGCAGTACCTGCTCCCTTCTGTTCCTGGTTGTTGGGGTGCTCCAGTCCACTCCTGGCATGTTGAAGTCCCCCACAATCACCACACTACCCTTCTCGCAGGTCCTCCTGATCTGTCCCGCTAGTTCCCTGTCTAACTCCTCCGTCTGAGATGGCGGCCTGCACACCACTCCCATTCTAAGAATCCTATTCTTGGAATCCTGGATTTGCATCCAAAGTGACTCCATACTACCCTCCTCCCCTTCCTCCTTTACACACTTCAGTCCTTCCTTCACATATAGTGCCACCCCCCCTTTCCCAATCACCCTGTCCCTACGAAATAACCTGTACCCTGGTACAGACAGGTCCCAGTCATTGTATTGGGTGGCCCATGTTTCCATGATGGCTGCAATGTCCACCTCTCCCTCTGCCATGAGAACCTGTAACTCTGCAGTTTTCCTCCCAAGGCTCCTAGCATTAAGGGTAACCACCTTCCACCCTTCCCCCCATCCTGCCCTCCTTTCCCAGCATCACCAACAGTGCTTGCCATTTGTCCTTTGTCACTGTTATGGGGGGTAAGTTCATATGGTTTCCCAACCTGTGGTCTCTGCATATCTCTTCCCCAACTGCCACCCCCCACTCCTAGTTTAAATTCCCAACTTCCTCTATGTACTCCTCCATCCTCTGTTTCAACACTTTCTTTCCCTCCTCACTCAAGTGTAGTCTGCCCTTGGCATAGAGACTACTGTCCTCCCAGGTCCCTCCCACCCCCCCCAGCAGCCCATGCCCTTGCACAACACCAGGTTCTTAGCCATCCGTTAAATTCCTCTATTCTCAGCTTTCTTGTTGTGCTTGCCTTTGGCATGGGAAGTATCTCTGAAAAAGTTACTGATCTTCCTGCCCCTCACATAATTGTGCTAGTTCCTCAAAACTCCTCTGGACTGTATCTACTGTCTTGTCAGCCAGGTCGTTTGTCCCAAGATGTATAATTAAATGAGGCTTGTCCCTACCCCTTCTAGCATATTTCAGAACAGACTGTCCCACCCTTTCCGCTGTCATTCCTGGCATGGCCTCCACCCAAATGTGACTATGCCTCTCCCCCTTGCTACCCCACCTAACTCCTCTTAGTATTGAGTCCCCCAGCACTAAGATTCCACCCCTCTTACCTTACTCTCTGCTTGCTTCCATTCATCTCCCTCTTTCATTTCCAGCTCTTCTTCCTCCTGCATATTATTTCCCCCTTTTACCCCTGTTGCAATTCTCCCAGCAGAACTTCCCCCCGCTCCAGTTTGGTCCAGGCATTTATCAATTACTCCTCTAATTTCATCATTTCCCTCCTCCACCTTCTTCCTCTCTAGCAGTGCACAACTATTTTCTGAAGGCCCTTCACAAATGCCCGCTCCCTCTCTCTTCATAGTAACCTGTTCTCTCCTTTCCACTCCATGACTTTTGCCACTTCTTCGCCTCCCCTCACAAGTCCCTATCTCCTCCTTCCATTTGTCTTTTGTCTCCTGACCTGGTTTCCCCGGCAATTGTTCTTCCTGGCCTGGGCCCCTTTGGCTTAAATCACCCTCCCTCATCTCCCCTTCTTCCTCCCTCCAGTATTGGGCTAAACCCACCCCCAGTCTGCCTTACCTGTCTTAGTTCCTCCTGCAGACCCTCAATCTCCTTTCTGAGTTTTTCTATGTGGTTGCACACTAAACATCCTCCCACACTGCAGGCAATTTTTAGAAAGATTGGTGCACCGCAGTTGTTGCAGCCTACCACCCTACCCATTGCTGTTGTTGCCCACCAGCGACCCCCCACCCTTCCAGATGCAGGATACCAAACACTCCCCCAAGTCTCCCCTCTCCCTCCTCTATCAGTACAAAACATTTTCTTTATTTCCCTTACCTCCTTTGCTGCACACATTTAGATATATTGAGCAACTGCTTTTTATATTCCTATCCTTCCTAACCACACTCAAAAACAGACTTTAAGTAGCCACTGCACAACCTTCTTCAAACTCCTACTCCTCCTTTCCCCAATGCAATATCAATGCGAAGAAGTAATAATGAAAGCTCCTAGATTTGCATTTACTTCCCTTCCACTGAGAGAGCAGTCATCTCTTCACTTGCTGCTGTTCCTTTCCTGGATGTCTGTTTTTGCTATGACAGGTGCATATGCTTTGCCTGTTTGAGGAAGTGATTGTCCCTGCTTTCTTCCACCCCCCCCCACCCTGGCTAATTTAAATGCTTGCCAATGAGGCATTTAAACCTTTCACTGAGGATCCTGCCCCCCGATAGATGCAGGCCATCTCTTCTGTATAGACCTCTATCCTTCCAGGTGGGACACCAGTTCCCAGTGAAACCAAATCCCAGTAAAAGTTTGGTTCAGTTATGCAGGAGGAGTGGTCTACATATGAGTGAGGTGACACAAAAGCGCAATGATGCTGATGGAAGTATACCAACTATTCCACTGGGTAGAGGCCAACCTGAAGTCACTTACAGAGATTATTTTGGCAGGAACTAATCTCACAGGTGGATTGTCTCAGTCGCCAATACACCTGGCACTTCAGACATTGATCTCTTTGCATCAAGGAACAGTGCTTACATTCCATGATTCTCAGCTGGTACAGGTGTCCAACAGCTGAAACACTGGATTCTCTTCCTCCTCTGTGTTTTTTTTTTCCTCAAGGTTTTCAGTTCCCTTCTCTTCTGGTGGTTCCCAAGAAGATTTGTCAGTCACACAGATAGTTTATTTACAGGCTGTAGTATGGCTCAGAATGTTGTATTTTTCGCAATCTTTTCAGAATTCTGATCATCTACATGTTATGTTTGGCAGCAAAAAGAGGGGCCAACAAACTTCCAATGCCCCCTTGGAGAGAGGGGTCTGATAATATATGACAAAGATTTATGTGAAAGCAAAGCTTCAAACACCAATATTGATTGAACCACACGTGACCAGGGCTAGACACGCCTCCTGAACAGACAGCACAGAAGCTTCAGTGTCCAATCTGTGCAAAGCATCAACCAGGTCTTTGCTGTACATCTTTGTGAAACATTACAGATTGGACACGTAGTGTTCCGCAGATGCTGTTTCTTGACCATAACGCATTACAGGCAGTAGTGACAAGATCAACGGATAAGTAGTAGAAGAATACTGTATCCCTCCCATTGACTTTCCTGGCACTGCTTATTAAGTCCCAGCAGCAAATAAATAGAAACATAACAACCTAAAATGACATAGAAAGATGACATTAATAGCAGTCATATTGTAATTTGTTTTTCATTTAGTTCCAGAGTTGTTACTGGGACCCTGACTAGAGTTTCTTCTCTAGAAAATATTCAACCAAAAATCTTACAGTAGTTATGAATGTTCATCTCACAGTTTCATGTCATTTGATTCTAGCACTAATGTGTTCTATGTTTTGTAGCTCAAGAAAACAATACCACTCGGTGATGGTCAGTCTTTGCAGTGCACTCACGGAAACCAGAAAACTTTCTCAAGTATAATAGAAAAGCTTAGCCTACCATCTCTCCATAGGTCATGTCTTTACATACCACAAGTTCCAAATCCACAGTGGTGCATAATAATGTTCAGTTTCATTCATAAGAAATCCAAAACTATATCACATCATCACTGTCAACAAAGCCTCTGTCCAGGTAACTGCATGCCTTGCTGGGGAAGGGGAGGTCCTGCGTACCCTCTTGATTTCTTATTCTTAGTTTGTCCTCCTTGTTTCAGCACACACCACCACCCCATGATCTTTTGTCAGTGTCCCTCCTTTCAGCCCACGCCAACTCACAATTTCAATTTGTTTTCCTTCTCTTTTTACATATTTTCCTTTTATATTGTAAACTGTAACTTCTTGTCTTTTTCTTGATTTCTTTTCTTAGTTTGGCCTCCTTGTTTCAGTGCACACTCCCATGTCCACGATCTTTCACCCTCCCTCATTTCAGACCACCTCCCTAATTTCAGTTTCTTTCCCTTCTTTATTCTTTTCTTTACCTAAATGAATCCTTAACAGATCATGCCTTGCTTGTGTCCAGCTCAGGGAATGATGTACAGGTCCTCGCCACCAAGATAATGCTTAGAGCACATAACAAAGCATTGACCATTGCCTCAATTTACATACCACCCAACCAAACAGCACATGGTCTAAACACCCTCCTTGACTGCATCAACAATCTAGGAAAAAGCTCTGAAGTCATAAAGCTTGGGGAGTTTAATGTAAATTGGCTCTGTCCCAGTGCAAAGCAACTATCAGAATGCCTTCACTCATTCAGGCCTAGATACGCCTGTAGGTGGCGTCTGAAAGCACAGTCACTCAGGACTATAACGCCTGTAGACGTACTCTGCTGACTTTCACTCAGGCCTAGAAACGTCTGAGGAAGTAGGCAGTTTTTACCTAAATATTAAACAAACTGAATTGCTTAGAACTGATTGCATAGCACTGTTAGAAAGGCAATTTTGTGCTGAACATTTTTGCTGCTGCTACTTTCTGTCTATCATGTATACTTTAGGAGTTATTCGTATTTGTTTAAGGTATGGCGTGAATGGCTGACATTTGTCTCTCAAGCCTCACCTATGCACCTTGAATAGATCTGGAAAAAAAAAAACACAGTTGTTCGGTATTTCAGCTACTATAAAATAAAAACTAAATGGATTACAATTGCTTGCATGGCACCATTAGAAAGATAATTTTGTGCTGAACACTTTTGCCACTGATACTTTGTGTCTACCACGTATACTTCAGGAGTTATTTGCATTTGTTTAAGGTATGGTGTGCATGGCTGACATTTGTGTCTCATGCCTCACCTAAGCACCTGGAAAAAATCAGAAAAAAATCAGTTGTTTGGTATTTCAGCTAATATAAAATAAAAACTAAATTGATTACAATTGATTGCATAGCACCATTGGAACGGTAATGTTGTGCTGAACAACTTTGCCACTGGTACTTTGTGTGTAGCACTTATGGTTCAAGAGGGATTCACATTTGTTTGTGGCATGCTGATTATGGCTTGATTTTGCTTAGAAGGGCCCAGGATGCAGTGCTAAGAGTATACAGGGCACAAGTGGTGGAAGTCTCAAAGAGCTCTTGTGGCGTGAATGAGTTAACTGCTGCCAATTTCTTCCAAATAGTCCAGTCACTGACTAGGGTAAATTACAGGACTGGGACCAGTACATTTCTGGACTGGGTGCTAACCAATCATCCTGATCACATCACAAAGATGGAGGTTCTCCCCAACCCCATAAGTCACCATTACCCCATCCAGTGCTTCTGGACAAATAAATTCACTAAACCCCTGGCTAAAACAATTAATAGCGGAGTGTTGACTCGCAGTCACCTTGGGCCACTTAAAGCACTACTGCGACAACAAGACTGGTAGCAAATTGACACTGCCTCAGATGTTGACACTGCCCTGGATTATTTTATCTCCAGTTTCAACACAGCATGTGATGATCACACCCCTTTCAAAAAGCGGAAGACCAAGGGCCTTAATCCCTGAATTACTTTTGAGCTCTTGGAACAGATGACATCCAGGGACCATCTATGGTATCGATCAAGGACCATTGGCAAACAAGTAGACATTCAAGCTTACAAAACAGCAAGAAATGCCTGCACTACAGCCATCCACAATGAGAGAAAGCCAAATACTACAGAAGTGTCCTAACCAGCTCCTGAAATGACAGAAAGAAATTCTGGAGCAACCTTTCAGAGGTAACAACATTGATAGCACCATCACCCTAGATCCCCAAACCATAGCCAATGTGTTTAACATAGCTTTCACAGACCTTAGTCATGTGCCACCTCCTAACATCTTTGACTCCACCCCTACCACTGGAAATAATGATAACCCAGGAATGAAACAGGTGCACCTGCCTTTATATTTCAAAGAAATAACTATAGGTGAAGTCAAAAAATATCTACTTAAAGTTCCTTGGGATGTCCAGAAGAAGTGGGGATTCCCTCAATCTGAAGCTTGTTGCCCTGCTCACCTTGGAAGAAGTCCTGTCCCCCCCTAGCTAAGATCATAAACCTCTCCCTCAGGCTCTCTTATTCCCCAGTAAATGGAAATCAGCAGTGGTTATTCCAATCCATAAAAGTGGTGCTATGGCCCTACATGGCAGGTAAAGACCCATCTCCACCCCCCTCCCACAAAGCAATTGAACAAATCATGGCTGATCAGCTTGTAGACTACCTTGAGAAATACAACCTGCAATGCCCACAACAACACTGTTTTAGAAAAGGTCACAGTACCACTACTACTCTTCTAGAATTCATGAATTACATCCACCATGCTCTAGACTGAGGCCAACTTGTTGGCACCACTTATATCAACCTTACCAAAGCATTTGATATGGTCAATCATTCTTTGCTGATTGAACAGTTAACAGTATTAGGTCTCTCGAAGGACACCATATGATGGTTTGAATGCTATCTCAATGACCGTTATTAACAAGTGAGGAATGGGGATGCCCTCTCAACTAAGCTACTGGTTAGGTCTGGAGTCCAACAAGGATCAATCCTGGGCCCATTACTATTTAGCATTTTCTTGAACATGCTTCCTACCTCCTGCCAAGACCGGATTCTTCTATATGCGGATGATGTGGTAATCTACTTCAGTAATGCAGATTCTTCCATCCTAGAGAACCAGCTTCAGATCAGTTTCTCAGACTCAGAGGCCTAGTTCACTTTGCAGAAGCTTATTCTTAATTACAAAAAACTAAAATTATGTTATTCCATGGCACGCATAGTAAACATAAAGATCATCAACTAACAATTAGAATAGCTCAGGCGTAACACTTGAGCAGACAAAATCATATAAGTATTTGGCGGTAACCTTAGACAGCACTTTATCTTATGCCACACATATAGACAATCTTGCCAGTGCCATGAACATCCAAATTGGGCTTCTCTACAGGCACAAGCACTATTTGATCACTGAAGGTCTTAATCTGGCAATACAAAGCTCAGTAGTCTTTATCACTGATTACAGCTTGTGGTATATGGTTCTGCTACGGACACTGCCTTGAAGCACATTGTTACTGCTTTTAACAAGGTCTGCAGACTCCTCACTGGTGCAGAACATCTCTCCCACACCTGCGACATCTATGAGCAGGCAAATTGGCACCAGCTAAAGAGCAGAGTCACCTACCAGACCTGCCTTCTAACAAAGAAAATCTCCCTTGGCCTTATGCCCCACCCAGGGTTCAGATGATCCTTATCCCATCCTGCAACTCCCACTTTACCAGATGTTCAGAAAGCCTCACTTTTCGAGTACCCCACTGTCGCACTACTCAAGGACAGCACTCCTTTGAAGTCATAGCTTCAAAGCGGTTCAATGCACTTCCCATTGACGTCGCTAGCACTGCCTCACTAGGCATTATTAAATGCAAATTTCTGCAACTCCTTCTGAGTAGAGCCACTTGCAACTCTTTTATATAAGCTGGTTAATCCTTGTTTACACACCTGCTTCCACCTCATCTTAACACTTCCTCCTCCCTCTACCTTCCCCCTCCTTAGTTAGTTAAATGTTCAACCCTAACTCTCCCCAACCCTTTCTCCTCTCTACTCTATCTTCCCCCACCCTTTTTTTATGGCTACCGCTCACTCTTCTCAACCATATCTCTCACTTTCACCTCTAATATATCTCCCTTCTACCTGATAATTCCTTTGCTACTTACTTTCCCACCTCCATTATATATTGTACAGCCTTAGGTTCTTTGGTAGTAAGAGTTATTGTTACTAGTCCTATTATTCCCCCCACAAAAAAATGATAACATCAGGCATACATTGTACAATGCCTGCACTCATTTGTCTTTCTTCAGTTAAGATCAAAACTGACAATGCCTCTGGCTGCTCCACCTTGGTATGTTACCTTTTTGTACTCTGCATTACACCATATGTCTCACTGTTTGCTTCTGTTTTGTATCTGTCTCAGTATCATGACATGGAACCTACGTAAAAGAGCTCCCAGGCTCAAAGGAGTTAATCCCAAAATTTAATAAATAAAAAAATAATTAGCCACCCCCACCCCATGATTGTTTGTCACCCTTCCTCTGAGTTTCACTGCCCTGCCAACCATTACTTTTACTTTCTTGCCCATCTGCTTTGTGTTCTTTCTCATTTCAGTTTTTGATTAACATTTTGTGTTTTTTCATCATCCACTGAACATCATGATCTCCCCTCTCCTTCCCACATTGCAAGCCTGGTTAGGCCCACTGTATGCTGTCCTCCCTTCTGAATCATCATTCTTTTCCTCTTCCACTGGTCTCCTCCAAATGGCACTGGAACTGCAGTGACGTCCCCTTTTACACCCCAGGTTACACATATCAAACTTCGGTGTGTCTGGGACCGCAGCTTTGTGGGCACCCTTTGACCTCTCCCCTCATTCTCCAGAAGCCAGTCACATGACTGGCATACTGTCAAGCCTGTGAAACAGTCTGGGAGGCTGGGGAAGGGAACAAATAAAAAAAAAAAGGAAAGAAATCGGAGCCAAATAGGCAGTGTTCAGATTGGGCCTTGCTGAAACCAAGCTGCATGAGTTTGGAGAGGCTTGTTTTTTGGGGAAGTGGGGTGGTTGAGCCCATTCTTATATATAACATATACCAAAATGGATGTGTACCTGTGGTGTATGAGGGTTTTTTTTACATACACAGAAGGTGACAGCAGATAAGGCCAATCCAAACAGTCTCCCAGGGTTCCTTTTTACCTGAATCAAATGTGGAGTCAAAAATGTTTATAAGGGAGATGGTGAAAACTGGATTAATCATGTATTCAAAAGAATCAAACACCTTCTCAACCCAAAATAAGTTCCGTATATATTTTTTATTGTTGTGATTTCTTCAAGCCTATTTACTTCATATTCAAGTCATTTTGCTCCATAAACAAATCGTGTAATGTGTCAGAACTAATGTTCCTTCATCAGACACTTGAGCAATCTATAAAAATTGAAAATAGCATTATAATTATATGCTTACAGATACACAAAATGAAGCAGAGAAGAGAAATAGGTATCTATTAAAACAATCTTGGGGTATGAAATCGTATTTTGATCATATAGGCAACACACCTGCAAATATTACCAGTTATATAGAGAAAGTGTACATGGAAATAGAAAAAGTGATCTCCCAGAGTAAAACTAGAAAATATAATTTATCAATATCAGAAAAAGAGGCTTTGGAAAATTTGACTAAAGAAGAGAACATAATAATTAAACTGGCTGATAAAGGAGGGGGGATTGTAATCATGAATAGAGAAGACTATAGAACAGAATGCTTATGTCAATTATCTGACACCGACACTTATGAGAAAGTGAATAATATTCCTTTTGCTTAATTGAGATCAAGAATAAGAGAACTAGTGATAGAGGCTAGTGATAGGGGTATTATTGAACAATGGGTAGTTGAAGAACTTATCAACAAAACATATAGAATTCCTGTTTTTTATTGTCTACCCAAGATACACAAAAGTTTGCAACAGCCACCAGGAAGACCCATCATATTGGGAATAGGCTTTATCACTGAACCACTGTCTATTTTTGTAGACCATTATTGTAAGCATTTAGTTCAAAACACATGGTCTTTTCTTAGAGACAGTAAGCATTGTATCCAGGTCCTGGAAGATCTAAATAATGCAAACATTGATTTAAATGATATGGTTTTGATTACTCCAGATGTGAAAACCTATATACTAGCATCCCTCATGATGAAGGTTTAGAAGCTTTGGCACATTTTCTTGATAAAAGGGAGAATAATATACCCAATAAGGAATTTTTATTAGAAATTACATAATTTGTTTTGAAAAACAATTTTTTTGCCTTTGAGGATCAAAAATACCTACAAAAGACAGGGACAGCAATGGGAGCCACTCTGGCTCCCACATATGCGAACCTGTATATGGCTTGGTTCGAGAAGGAATATATAGAATCTGGAAGAAACCCATTTGGCAATTGTATAATATTTTATAAAAGATTTATTGATGACATATTAATCATTTGGAATAACATGGAATCTAAAACTTTGCAATTCAAAGAATATTTGGAAAAAGCTAATAAAAATGTTTCATTTACTATGATATGTGACCCTGTGGAGATTCCCTATGTGGATCTCAAGATAATTAAAGAAAATTGTAAACTAATTACTGATTTTTTCAGGAAAGAAACTACTAGGAATACTGTTCTTCATGCTAAAAGTCCCCATCCAAAAAATTTGAAACAGAATATTCCTTATAGTCAGATGTTAAGATTAAAGAAGAATAGTGGTACTGTAGATAGATATATAAATAATTTGGAGAATTTATCAAGGAGATTTAAAGAGAGAGGTTACACAGAAAAGACTATTTTATTGGCCAAACAGAAGACAGAATTAATAGAGCGAGTTAATCTCTTAGAGAATAAAGATTCAGGTTCGAGTCCCACCCCTGAATGTATCACTATGTCTACACAATACTCAGAAGAATTTGGTAGAATTAAGAATATAATACTGTCAATTTGGAAGATTTTGCAAACTAATGAAATGGGTCTCAAAATAGTTGAACAAAGACCTTGGGTTACAGCTCATAAAACAATGACAATTCAAGATAAAATAGTTAGAACACAACACTGGAAACAAAATACAGGTGGCACAGATTGGTTAAAAAGCAATATTACAGACTTTTTTCCTTGTGGAAATTGTGTTCACTGCAACAGTGGGGTGAAAAGAAAATCTATTAAGAGTACTTGGGATGATAGAGAATATAATATTAAGGACTTTATTACTTGCAATACAGATTTTGTAATATATTGCATTTATTGTCCTTGTGGCTTATACGACATTGGTGAAACAACAAGACCTTTGAAATTACGTATTACGGAACACAAAAGTAATATCAAAAGAGGTGATTTAAGATCACCTGTTGTGAGACATTTCTTAGAGAGACAACATCAAATTTCAGCATTAAAGTTTTTTGGCATAGAAAAGATTTATGAATCACCGAGAGGGGAACATAGAGAAAACTGTCTGTTAAGACGTGAAGCATGGTGGATCTTCACATTAAAAACACATTTGAGCAGATAGGGTCTGAATGAACAATTAAATTGGTCTGGTTTCGATTAATGCCAAATATTGCACTTATGGGAGGAGACTACAGAGGTTTATACAAAGCTATTCTAGAATTTAAATTTCTTGAGTGCATAAGATTAAGATTGTAATTTTTATGTCCTTATTCTGTATATTCCTTTAAATGCACCTATTAGAGTCCTTAAATACTTGATGTTTGTTACAGCTTTTGAGTAATGCACTGAATGTTTAAACAAAAATGTATTCACAATTCATAGTTTAATGCTTTTGCATTGTAAAATCTAAGGAAAAAAGGGGACCACCCATTACTACTGATGGGGTGGTTTCTTTATGACCGGGCCACATAAGGTGTGATTACCTGTGGTAACGTTTTTACGAGCCCACCTGTATGGCTCGGACCCTTTTCTTTATCACCTGTAAGGTGAAGAAGCAGGAGAGCTTTGTTTGGCATGTCTGCTAATGGCGGCGGTATTATAAGAAATGCTGGAGAAGGCAAACTCACAAATTTGGAAATAAAAGAAATACGAATCATATAAGGATTAAGGATTTTCTTAGTGGTATGGATTTCTTTGACTTTTGGATGTTTTAGAACAAGTAATATTAGTGTAACTACACACATATCTTGTGTGAGTTTAAACGTCTCTTTATGTTTATAGAGACACGGAGAGTAAAAATGATGGAAGGGCTAAAAGATTAAAAATATTGTGATGGAGTATAATGAACTAAATAAAGTAACTATATTTTGCATTTATTAGCCCCATCGTATATGCATAGTTTGATACAAACTAGACTGGTTATTTAATTTGTTTCTTTTGTAGAACAACATGGTCAAAGTCTGAATTTCTCTAAAAAAGAACATGCCCCGGCCCCCATGACAGACGCAATTTCTGTTTTAGTGATTTGGGCTGATTATTAATTATACAGGTTAGTTCCACCTATTTTGAATGTTCAAATGATTTTTTCAAGAACATAGATCAAGTGTAATGTTTTGTGGAGTAAAGTTAGTTTTCAAAATAATAAGCATAAAAAAATAAGCATATAATTATAATGCTATTTTCAATGTTTATAGATTGCACGAGTGTCTGATGAAGGAACATTAGTTCGGAAACGTTACACGATTTGTTTATGGAGCAACATGGCTTGAATATGAAGTAAAAAGGCTTGAAGAAATCACAACAATAAAAAATATTTATGGAACTTATTTTGGGTTGAGAAGGTATTTGATTCTTTTGAAAACAGCAGATAAGGACCATATGGCCCACGTAGTTTGCCTTTTTTCCTACGTAATGCACTGCCACAGACCCTAGTTGATCTGCGGCTTACCCTCTCTTCCCTATTGCTAGAGTACTCTTATGTTTATTCATGCTTTCTTGAATTCCCCTACTATTTTTTCCCCCACCACCTCTACAGGGAGGCTGTTCCAAGCATCCACTACTCTTTCTGTGAAAAAAAACTTCCTCACATTGCCCCTGAGCCTACCCCCTCTAGCCTCATATCATGCCCCCTTGTTGTATACATTCTTTTCTGAAAGATGCTACCCTCCTTTATCTTGTTTTTACCCCTGATGTACTTGAATATCTCTATCATATCCCCACTATCTCTCCTCTCCTCTCCTCTCCTCTCCCCTCCTCTCCCCTCCTCTCCTCCAGAGAATACATATTGAGGTCCTCTAGTCTTTCCTCATATGACTTTTTGTGCAGTCCTTGCACCATTTTTGTTGCCCTTCTCTGGACTGCCTCTATTTTGTCTGTGCTCAAGGTATGCAGGCACATTCATCCAAGTGTTGGCTGGTTTGTTCTAACTATAGTTTTTTTACTTCACCACCTTGGTGTAACCCCCCCTCCCCCCAAGTCGAGGGCTTACCATAAGTATCTCCCGGGGCTCCAGTAATGCCCGCTGCCAGGCAGACGTTCTGCAAAGATAGTAAATCCATGGGTGTCGGTGTCTTCTATTGATTTGCGTAAGAGTGCCATGATGTGTCTCCGTGCTGTCCCTTTAAGTTCTGCAGCCAGTGTGCATACTGTAAATAGCCTGGGCTGGGTCTGAGTGTTCTGGAGCTCACGAGCAGCCAGGCACTTCCCTGATTTGCCCCCACTTTGTGGTCACTGACATGGTACTGCAGTTATTTACTTTTAATTTATTACTGTTTTTGAGATAAGGACTATTATTTAACCTGCCTTCTTTGTAGCATGCATTTCCCAATGGGAGTCGCCATGTTTTGGACCAGGACTTCCCAGGAATGGGCCAGTTGGGACACAGGGGACCTGGAGGGGTCCTTAGCTCAGGTACCTTGTGGGAGAAACTGTGAACTCTAGTGTTTGGCACCTGAAGAAACCAATAGGAGCACAAGATGGTGACAGACTGCTCCTTCTGCCAATCAGAATGCAGGAAAAACAGACAAGTGGAGTAACCGGTTTCAAACGGGGTGGCAGTTCATCCTGCGACTCTATGGAGGAAGGAGCTTGTGTGCCCTGCGAGGATCTGGCCTAAGAGAGGCCTAGTTTTCTCTGGAGTGCATCCTGCAGTCCCAAAGGGGAGATCAGTCACCAGGAACTGCCTGACTGCAGATGAAGAAGTTTGCTCAACAAAACGGCTGACATTGCGAACCGGGTAGGAGCTGAAAGAGGAATCGGAGAGTTGATGTTACTAAAAATATGTGTTAAATGCTTATTATGGGTCAAGGCCTACCATCCAGGGACTTCTGATTGAGAGAATAGAGCTCACCTTTACCAGTGACTGAACTGTCTACCAGCTGGAGGGGTCACTAACAAGATAAACTGAACTTTGCCCAGAAATGCTCTGTTGAACTTGGGCTCATGTCCAACCCGGCCCATGCCGTCTGTTCCTGTGCCAGTTACAGTTTTTTGGGCAACAGACCAGCTTTGGGAATCCAGCCCCTGAGCAACAAGTCATCACAGGTTGCGGCCACCTACAGGGAAAGGCTGTAAAGTGGAAGTGAGTCATGGCAGCCCAGTTTCCCTATATGCAGCAACTTCCAGCCTCAGGTCTTCATTTTTCCAGGCCATCCTTAATCTTCTGGTACAGTGAGTAAATTTAGGGAGCTCCCTGCAACAAGCATTGCAATTATCTTTTGGTACCATCTAATTATTTTCAGCATAATTACAAGGGTTTCAATAGACTAGGCCAACCGGCCGTGTATACAAAAAATTTAATTTGCTGTGCACTGATAATGTGATTGAGTCTTTCCATCAAGGGCCCCAACAACAGCTGCAATCCCGGGCACCGATTCTGGCCAGCCAGCATGCATCCTGGTACCCAGTAGTTGCGGGACTGTTTAACAAAAGGACGAAATTAATTGTGTTAAGTAACCTGGTTTTCCAGAACAGTAATCATTTGCTCAAATTGGCTCCCCTCTTTGTTCATGTCCCCTTAATAAACCTGATTTGCTGTGTTACTTTGAACGAAGTGTATGAGCATATTCTTACCTGGCTTAGAGTTATAAGCTTTTCCCTGAATGTGTTGAAAGTGTATGTTGTATTTAAAAACTGTCTTTACAGGGGGGTTTGCAGGGCATATTCCAGGACCAGGGACCCTGCTGGTAAGTGGGACAATTGGGAGCATATTGTTAATGTTTATTGCAAACTGTCTATTGAATACTGCTAATGATCATTGTCAGTCCCTAGGTAATTGGTCACTAGGCAGGACTGTGGGTGGTGATAGCTTCCAAGAGGGATGTACCAGCATAGATAGATTCCCATACAAACTGTACTCTGGCTTGAGGCACCAAACTATTGCATTTACTGAGGGCAGTGGTACCCTGGTACATGCTAATTTGGAAACTAGGATCCTCAACCTGTTGTCAAGAAGACAGGCTGGGGTAGTAGCCCTTGGAATAGTGCCACCTAGGAGTTACATTGGTTATCTGGCACTGGAGAAATACTCAGCGTTATCTTTGCTATTCAGCTGTTTAGCAGAGTGAGGTTTGGCTTTACCTCACGCAGAAGCATGAATCTTCTGCATGGAATCTTTATCACACAGCTAAGTGCATCTCTTTTTTTGCAGGGCCATCATGCCTGTAGAGTCTGGGGGGGGGGAGGGCACGTCTCCCCCAACAAATCCACATAGGAATAGTAGCTTTTGAGCTGAATAATCCTGCAAAAGTACCATTTAGTGTTCCTTTTAGATTCATTTTAAATTATGTGCCTCTCCAGAAACTCTCATGGCATGATGTCCCTGCTTGTTTTCTAACTAATTTGGGCCTGGTCTATATGGCTGAGAGATGACCACAGACCCAAAGGCAAGGTACAGTAAATCCTGGACAAAAATGTCACATATCAGGCTATTTAAGCTAGAAAAGTTCTCTTACAGCACTTCTTGAGAATGAGAAAATGGTCTCATGATATATGCAGTGCTGTGTATCGTGCTGCCTAAGTGATATTAAGTGATATGAAGAGTGGCTGTCCCCACCCCCACCACCTAAGAACCATCCACTGCTCTTTATTTAGCATAACAATTTCTAACTGCAATGCTTAAAAATACTTCATTATTAAGCTGTAAAAATAAACCTTAATTTGTAGGTGTTTTAGTTAACATGTTGGATTGGTGCTTCAGTGAGGCCTCACCAGTATTTTACATAATGTTATCACCACCTCCCACCTTCTGCTATTGATACCTCTGCCCATGCACCCAAGCATGCCACTGGCCCTCCCTGCTGCCTTTGCACTCTGCTCAGACATTTTTAGGTCATCTGACATGATAACCCCCAGGTCTCTTTCTTACTTGGTGATATTCAGCAACTCCCCCCTTTCCCATCCTGTAGCTTTCTTCAGGGTTCCCTCATCCCAGGTGCATTATTTTGCACTTCTTTGAATTTAGCCTTAGTTGCCACACCTCAGACCATTTTTCAAGCTTTCCTAGGTCCCTCCTCATTTTCTCCACCCCATCAGTTGTATCCACCCTGTTGCAGATTTTGGTGTCATCTGCAAACAGGCAGACCTTTCCCTGCCTCTTCTCTACTACTACATTTGTGTAGAGGGACTATATGTGCCCACCTGCTTTATGTTTGCTTGCACAAATAAATCTGCTCAGTCCTGAGGTATCTGTGTGGACTTTCAGTTTATTTCATTCTGGGAAAGAGTTCCATGACTTTTTCTGACTGCTGGACTACATGTGCCCGCTTCCAGTCCTCTGGAACCACTCTTGTGCTGAGTGACTTGGTAAACATGGCTGCCAGTGGTGCTGCTAGCTCTCTTCACAGCTCCCTTAATATCCTTGGGTGTATGCCATCTGGCCCCATTGCTTTGTCCACCTTCAGTTTTGTGATCTCCTTCAGGACTCTCCCCTCTGTGAATGGACTTGTGTCCCCCCCACCCGTGCCTGTTACCCAGCTGTGGTCCCTGACCCTCCCCCTCTTCAGTGAATACTGAACAGAAGTATTTGTTCAGTATTTACACTTTTCAGATCTCTCTTTACACTCCATGTCTCCCTGAGCCTTACAATCCCCACTGGTCTTCCTTCTTTGCTGATGTACCTAAAGAATGTCTTGTCCCCTTTCTTTACCATCTGTGCTAATCTTTCCTCTGTCTGTGCCTTTGTGGTCCTACAGCCTTCCCTGATTCTCTTAGATTCTTTAGGTACACCTCCCTATCTTCCTTCCTTTAAGTGTCCTTATATTTCCTAAAACCCGCTTTTTTGGCCCTTACCTTGTCTGCCATCTCTCTCGAGAACCACAGTGGTTTCTTCTTTCTCTTGCCTTTGTTTACCATCTTGATCCATTGGTTCATTACCTCCTCTATGGCTCCCTTCAGGTGTTCCCACTGCTCCTCAACTCCCCCTCCTATCTCCCTCCTTGCCTTAGCGTGACTAGACTGTGTCTCTGTCCTCATGTTAAACCACACTATGTGGTAGTCTCTGGATCCCAGCTGACCTTCCACCTGAACATCTGTCATTCTAGCCCCATTTTTCAGTGCCAGGTCCAGAATCACCCTGTCTCTGATGGGATCGAACACCAGCTGTCTGAGGCCTGCCCCCTGTAGGGAATCCAGGATGTCTCAGTTCCTGATTGAAACAGCTGCTGGGATTGTCCAATCAATGTTTGGGATATTGAAATCACACAGCAGTAATACCTCACCCTTTGTTGCCATCTTCTGAATTTGATGCACTAGATCCCTATCCACCTCCTCCTCCCCCTGCACTGGAGGGCTGTAGATTGCCCCTGTGCAGACTGCTGTGCCATTTCCTGGCTCATGGGTGACCCACAGTGCCTCAGTCTCCCCCCTGTCTACTCTGCACCGCCATTGGTTTTACATTTTCTCTTACATACAGGGCCACTCCCTTCTTTTTTTATTCCCCCTATCTCTCCTGAATAGAGCATAGCACAGAACATTTGTGTCCCAGTCATGATTTGTGATGTACCAGGTCTCTGTTATTGCTGCTATGTCCAGGTCTGCCTCTATTATCAAGGCCTTCAGGTCTGGGATTTTATTTCCCCGACTGAGGGCATTTGTAACCATGGCCTTCCATGTTTTGCTGCCTATCACCCCCTCTAATCCTGTGTTTGCCCTCCTGCTTCTTTCCCCTACCCCCTTTTTCCTTTTTATGCTGCCTTACTATCCCTGCCTTTCCCTTTGTATCTGGTACAACCTACATTCATGTTCTTCATTTCTGGCTAAATACATATTTGTGTCCTCCTTGCTGGCTACAATAACCTGTGGGGGTGGGTGGTATGATTTACCCTGCTCCTTGTCTCCACACACACCCCTGGCTAGTTTAAATGCTTACCAAGCATTTAAACCATTTACTAAGGACACCGGTGCCCTTGCTGGAAAGATGCAGGCCATCGCCCCCATACAGGTTTGCATCACCCCAGGTGGGCCCCTGTTCCCCAATCAAGCCAAAACCTTGCTCTCTGCACCAGCTTTCCAGCCAAGTGTTGAAATCCTTGATGTAGAAATCCCTAGCCTCTGCCTTGCTGTAGACAGGCAGCACCTGCGAGAAGGTCACAAAGTTTCTACCTGCCCCAGGCCCCTCCCCAGTTCTCAGAACTCATTCTGCACTCTTGCTGTCTCTGCCTTTTTCCCAGCTATGTCATTTGTCCCCAGATGGACAATGACATCAAGCTTTCCCCTCCTTGCTACCACCCTGGCAATCCCCTGGATCCGCTTTCCATTCCTCCGAGCTGTGCCTCCCAGTAGGCACTTTACCGCTCTCCCCTCCCCCTTTCCTGCTGCACCTAACTCTACTTCCTGGACAATGGAGTTCCCTACCAAGAGTATCTTCCTCTTCCTTTGGGGTCCTCCACCACCCACCCTTGGGGCTCCATTCCAGAGGCCCCGCTCAGCCTCCCTGGGTGCAACTTCAGATGACCCTGTGGGGCCTTCCCATTCCTCAAACACAGTGTAGGAATTCCTTAATTGCACCGGCTGGGGATGTGCCACTGACCCACCTCCCTTACCCTGCCCGAGCCCACCGTAGTCCAACCACTCCCCTTGCTGGGCAACCTTTGAGGTAGGAGGTGTGGATATGGTGGCCTCTGGGTGGGAGTGGAGGCCTCCTGAATCCTAGCCAACTTGGCTCAGAGACTGGCTACCTCTGCCCTCAGCCCAGAGAGGTGCCAGCAGATGGGGCAGCACCACAGCATCCAGAAGGTTTTCCTGAATACTGTTGCCCCACAGCCACTGCACTGCAACACCCTCAGCATTATCCCTCTTTTAATTAGGCTGTTGCTACACTCTTGGCAACTACTGTAACCAACAATGCTAGTATCACCTGATTTTATCTCCTAGCCGCTATGCCTGCTCTTATTCCAGATCCCACTTTTTTTGTAAGTTACTGTCTTTCCTTCTTCTGTAACTCCCTACCTCCACTAATACTGTGTTAGGAACAGGAAAGGGCTGTAACAGCCAGACCTAACAGGAAGTAGTCACAGCAGAGTAGGTGAGACACTATAACAATAGACAAGCATGGGGTGGGTGAGATGGGGAATAGGGCAGGGAGGGTCCTTCCCTGTGTCTGCCTGTTCACAAAAAAAAAAAAAGCAAGAAATAAAACAATCAGCTATGCTGCAACAGAAATCAGGCAAACAATAATACCAGTACAGCAAATAAAATCAGTATTTTCCTACACAGAACAAAGCAAACAGATACAGTACTACCAGCTCCTGCGACTGCGATTGTCTCCTATTCCGTTCTCCCCGCTTTCCACTACCAATCCTTGACTCTAAAAGAAAAGAAACAACACAAATTCTGTGTAGCTCTGTTGGCTACCTCCTTCCTATCCTGCTGCTAGCCTCCATTTTTCAGCTCCGGCGTCCTGCTGCTGTAAACACGATCTGTGGTCTCCTTCAACCACTGGCTCTGTGCTCTTCATCTGTTGTAGATGTGCTACTTATACTGCTCCCAGGTCCACTGCTGAAGTTTGAATCTGGTGCTTTGAACTTGCTGAAGCCTCTGACTGGCTTCTGTGGCTGCGATTGTCTCCCGTTCCATTCTACCTGCTCTCAGCTACCAATCCCTGACTCTACAAGAAAAGAAAAAACACAACTTTTGTGTAGCTCTGTTGGCTACTTCCTTCCTCTCCTGCTGCTGCTGCTAGCCTCTGCTTTTTAGCTCCAGCGTCCTGCTGCTGTAAACGCAATCTGTGGTCTCCTCCAACCGCTGTCTCTGTGCTCCCCATCTGTTGTAGACCTACTACTTATACTGCTCCCCAGTCCATTGCTGAAATTTGAATCTGGCACTTTGAGCTTGTCGCAGCCTCTGATTGGCTCTTGCGACTGCAATTGTCTTCCGTTCTGTTCTCCCCACTCTCCGCTACCGATCCCTGACTCTACAAGAAAAGAAAAAGCATAAATTCTGTGTAGCTCTGTTGGCTACCTCCTTCCTCTCCAGCTCATACCTCTCAACTGTCCCTGATTTTCAGGGACGTCCCTGATTTTGCCTCAAAATTGTACTCTGTCCCTCCTAAAAATTGTCTTTCCATGATAAAACTGAGGGAGTTATAAGCATAAAATAATGTCAAACATTAAAGTTACAGACATTTTCTTCCTTAGATAATGCATGTTACACCAAGCCCTTTATTCTACCAGCTTCCTGAAGGGAGATCTCCAATTTTGAAGAAGTGTCCCTGATTTTGGTTCTTTGTCCCTGATTTTTTTAAGCCTTGTCCCTGATTTATGAGGCAGGAGGCTGAGAGGTATGCTCCCGCTGCTGCTAGCCTCTGCTCTTCAGCTCCAGCATCCCACTGCTGTAGACGCAATCTGCGGTCTCCTCCAGCTGCTGGCTCTGTGCTCTCCATCTGTTGTAGACCTGCTACCTATACTGCTCCCTGGTCTGCTGCTAAAATTTGAATCTGGTGCTTTGAACTTGCCGCAGCCTTGGATTGGCTCCTGCGGCTGTGATTGTCTCTCGTTCCCGTTCTCCCCACTCTCCACTACCAATCCCCGACTCTACAAGAAAAGAAAAAACACGAATTCTGTGTATCTTTGTTGGCAACCTCCTTCCTCTCCTGCTGCTAGCCTTAGTTTTTCAGTTCCAGCATCCCACTGCTGTAAACATGATCTGCGGTCTCCTCTAGCCACTGGCTCTGAATGAATATTTCTGCTAAATATTTCCTGGATATTACTTGAAATAACATGCTTGAATGCATATTTGCGCAAACAAAAAAGATGCACTTAACATACCAAGACTGCCAAACAGATTGACTCCACTGTACCAGTCTATTATTTGAACCATATGTGTGTGTGTGTGTGTGTGTGTGTGTGTGTCTGACCTCAAAAGTCTGTCTGATTCTAAATAAAATAGCCAATTTTGTAACTATGTTTGGTTGTGCCGATCCCACTGCAGGTCTGTGGAGGATACAAGTCCTGTCTGATATATGTTGCATACTGTCCATGGTGATTTGTAATTGGTGTACAGTAAGTCTTATGAAGCCTTTTAAAGTCTCAGTACAGTACCAGAAATCCAAATAAACCTGTCAGTCAGACTTCACTGTGTTATTCTGTCCCTGGGTGTATGTTTCGTTTCTCCTACCATGATGCAGTGCACTACAGCTTAGTCAGTGGTTCCCTGTCTGAACTTCAGCAAGTCACTTAACCCCTCTATGGTCAGCTTGCGAAGCAGCAAATCTCGGCAGATGCAGCATTGCACTAACAAGCATTTGTCAATGCTGAATGTTTGCTTGCTTGTAGTTGTGGGGAATAGACAGCACAGAGTCAAACATTAACACAGTAACATGAACTATAATAGTGAAATTGTCATGACTGGGAATTGCAGAGGTTGTCCATCTCCTCAACCAACCACCTGTCACATGGCTTAAACATGGGTATATGGCCCTACCCCCATACTCCTCCTCTTAGGGAGCACACCAAGGCTCTATGGGGAGGTGCGGAGATCATGCTAAGGTGAGGTCTGGCCAGTTGTGGAGGGTATCCAGGGAAGGCAGTGGTGGTGTGCAAGGGGCATAAATCCTTTAGAAATTAAAATACCTGAATATAATCACAGTTACAGTAAAACATTGAAATAAACAATTTTTTACTTGTGTCAGCCTGTGTTTCTGACTTCATTTTATGTGTTCATCCGATGGCTATAGCTAATCCACTTGTCCTTTTTTCATACCCTCTGTGTGCGGGGTATGGTATCTCTAAATAAACTCATTCCAAGACACCCATTCTGCCCTAATAATTATTCATATCCCCAGACCCTCCCATGTGAGGACACCCTCCTCTCCCTAGTATGCAACACATCCTTGATCCCCTCCTGTCTGCTGACACCCATACTGGCCTAGTATGCACACCCTGTCACAGTATGCACACCCTTTTGCAATACAAATACCACTGTCCCTCCTCCCATCTGCTGATATCACTATGTCCCAGAATGAGTACCTCTGTCTCTTCTCCCAACTAGTGATGCCCACCCTGTCCCAATACAAATACCCCTACTCCCATCAGCTTACACCTACCCTGTCACTATACACCTATGGAAAACGGTGCAGTTAAGGCCTCAACATAAAAATAAAAGATGGAGACACAGTTTGAATCTGGGAAAATGATCAGCTGAAGAGTGAGGAGGGAACAGAGAGGTTGGAGTAATAATAATGATAAAAAAAACAAGTGGCTGGATCTGCAAGGTTCTCGTGACTGAACTCCAGGTAGTGAGAGTGGAATTGGTAGGGAGCTAAGGATAAGGTTCAGTGGAGGTTGGGGGTATTCTAATAAATAAATTGGCTAAATCATTGAGATTCCCTTGACTGAACTCCAGGTAGTGAAAGTGAAGCTGCTCTAAAGATAAGGACAGAGTTCAGCAGGACTTTAGGGAAGCTGGTATAATAAAAAAAAGCGTGTTGGATCTGCAAAATTCTCCCAACCGAAGTCCAGATAGTGAAAGTGGATTCAGTCAGGAGATAAGGATACAGTTTAATGGAAGGTTGGGAGGTGGGATTATAATAAAAAAACGACATTGTTTTTGCGATCTACTGTTTGGATGAGTATGCCATTGTTCAGCTGGTTGCTAGGTACGTCATTTAGATGAAAGCATTAAGCTGCTCGCTTATAGGAGTGACTCAGTCTTTTCAACTATAGGAAGTTTCCATCCTGCAAGGACAGAATGTTTTCATGATCAGCCTGGGCTTTTTAATTCAATTCGATTCAACTTTATTTATTTATATAGCGCAATTCTCATTGCGACTCATTGCTCTGTGCATCAGATTAAATATATTTAAAATACAAAACATAAACAAACTACATATAAAATCCTTTTAGCATAATAAATACTAAGCATAGTCTAGGAAGGTTTGCCTGAATAAATAGGTTTTAACTCCCATTTAAACTGATCCACTGTCATACTTTCTCTGATATCATGAGGTAGAGAGTGCCAGAGGGTCAGGGCTGCATAAGCAAAAGAATACATACCAGATTTTTGTAGGTGGATCCTCAGAACCTCCAGCAATCCCTCGTCAGTTGACCGGAGTGGGTGGGAGGAGTGGTAGGGACGTAGGAGGTCTTGCAGGTAGCCAGGCCCCTGCCCGTGTAGGGCTTTATAGGTCAGCAAACCGACCTTGAAGGAGATCCGCCACCTAACCAGCAACCAGTGCAGATAGTGGAGCACAGGTGTAATATAATAGGACCTAGGTAGGCCAGTCAAAAACCTGGCTACTGCATTCTACATTAGCTGCAGGCAGAGGAGCTCTACCCCTGAAACACCTAGGTATAGAGCATTGCAGTAATCAAGGCAAGAGGTCATGAAAGCATGGACCATGGTTGGCAGATCACCGGGGGGATCAAATGTTTGATCCTGGCGATGTTTCTCAAATGGTAAAATGAGGTTTGGACCATGGTCGACACCTGTCATTTAAGCGCGAGCCCACTATCCAAAATAATGCCAAGATTTTTTACTCAATCCGAGGTGAGCAACTGGGAGTCTCCGAGCAATAGCCTGGAGGCCTGACCAGATTGTCTCCTTACCCGCTGATGACCAGGTTCCAACACCAATACTTCAGTCTTGTCTGGATTCAACTTCAACCAGTTGGCCCATATCCAGTCTTGAATCTCAGTAAGGCTGCTGTTAAATACCAAAACTGACTCCTGCTGTTCAGGAGCAAAAGGCAGGTATAGCTGAGAATCATCTGTGTAACAGTGAAAACTCAGCCCATGCCATCTTATAATGTCCCCTAACGGTAGCATGTACACCGCGAACAACATGAAGATCAAGCCTTGCAGTACCCCACATGGCAGGGCAGAGATGCTGATGAAAAATCCCTAACACCGCCCTCTGCAACCTACCAGTGAGGAAAGATTTAAACCAGTTGAGGACTGTACCCACCAGTCCACAACAGGCCCGCAGGCACTCAATCAGTACCCCATGATCCACAGTGTCAAATGCCACCGAGAGATCAGGGAGAATCAAGATGGTATGACTCCCTCAATCCCTTGCCACCAGGAGATCATTCATCACTAGAACCAGGGCAGTCTCGGTGCTATGCCTTTTCCTGAAACCAGACTGGAGAGGATCATAGATGTCGTGAGCTGTTAAATGGGCCTCCAGTTCAGCGGCAATCAGCTTCTCAATAACCTTACCCACAAAGGGTAGGTTAGAGACAAGTCTGTAGTTTGCCAAGCAGTCCGGGTCCAGTGAAGATTTTTTCAGGAGTGGTCTCACAACCGCCTCCTTCAGGGGTTCTGAAAAAAAACCTGTCACTAAGGAACCTTGGACTAACCTGGCTGGGACCGGGCCGTTAACATCAACAGACCCCACTAGGAGGCACGTTAGTCTCAGATCCAGACTACAGCAGGTTGGTTGTAACCCATGGATGACCCTCACAACATCCTCAACAGCTAACTGGTCAAAGTCAGACCAGATAGGCTGAATGCCTGCGATCTCTGGCCCATCACCACAAAGCCCGTTAGAGGGCACTGACTGGATTTCCGATCTGATAGAGGCAATCTTATCGAAAAAAAACAAAGCAAACTCATCACATCTAGATTGTGAAAAGGCTCCTCCAGACTGAAGACAGGCTGGATTGCACAACCTATCAACAGTGTGAAAGAGCTGAGCTAGTCTGTTCATTGCTGCAGCAATCTCCTTGGACAGGAACCCTGCTTTCTTGCAGGAGCTGGCTGATCTCTGGGCTGTCACTGCTGAGCCCACTGCAGACTGAGCTGCATTGGACCTGACAGTGATACAACTCTAAATCTCCATTTCTGTAACGAGATGTTTGCTGCGCATGCGCAAGCAAACATAAACATGAGTTGCTGCTTTTGAGTTAAGCTATCCCCAAACCCCCCAGATATTCTGCTAATCTACAAAAATACACTGTGTACCTGAAAAATAGGTCTTGGAATCTCTGTGAATGTTGCCATTCCTCTGTCAGTAAGAATATAGAGTTTCATATCTTTCACTAGCACGGTATCTGTATTTTCCACTAGTCCCCGTTCCACTGTGACGGCACTGCCTTTACATTTTGACTTCACTATGTTCCACACAGTTATGATGCCGGGGTTCACATTTCTGCATACAGCATATCTGGAATAAAAACAGAAAAGACCCTGAGGCTGATGAAAATCCTGTCCTACCAAAACTACAAGTGCTCAATGGCCAATAATACCAAGTAATTTTATAGCATTGAATATTTGTTCTCCTACTGGACAACAATGAATGAACTAAAATCTCTCCTGAAAAAGATGTCTAATCGGTGGGGGGAGACATTACACAAATATAGTGCCTGGTGTAATTATTCTTGGTGTTGTCTGTTGTGTGCCTCTCAGCCTTGCTCAGAAGTGCAGTTGAGAAATTATTAGGATTTGCATTCAGGCATTACTTTTTGTTGTCAAGAGAATAGTTGTCGAATAATGTCTTCTGTCAGTGTTTTTATTACTCCTTTGAATGACTATTTAAAAAAAATCTATGTTTGTTCCTATTTTTAGCAAACATAAGATTGTATATTCTTTGTTTAAACTTTGTTATCTATTTATTGTACTATTTGAGCACCAGATCAAACCTGAAAAAGCATTTATCAATGCCGAATGTTCACTTGCAGGTATTTGCAGTGGTGTTTGGTACTGGCTTCAGAGGAAAGAGGAGGCAGCTGTGAGGGTGGCGGGTGCCGCATGGTGTAAGCTGCACTGTAAATGGTCCCAGGATCGATCTCTGAGGTACCCCGCTGGTCACCCCCCTATCCCCGGATTGGATCAAATTACCACAACCCTCTGTCTCCTGTTGAGTCAGCCATTTTCTAACCCAGTTTATCAGCTTGTGCGCCGTGGCCAGACTACCCGTATTGTTAATCAGCCTTCTAAGCCGTACATTGTTGAAGGCTTTGCTGAAATCAAGATACGCGACACCAACCGTCCCTCCCAGATTTGCTTCCTTAATGAGGCATTAGGGTTTCCAGCCCTGACGCTCCACCACCACCTGCACCCTGCAGAGACTGACAGGTGTTGGGAGTGTGCCTTTGGGTCGTCAACCATAACGCTCAAGCCATTCCAGCCCCACCCCCACCCTGTAGACCCTGACAGGTGTTGCGGTGTGCCTTGGGGTCTTTTACCCTAACGCTCGCCCCATTCCATAAGGAAATAAGCTGAGGGAGGTGCAGTATAGGAGAATGGGGTGAACATTAGGGCCGAAGACCCCAGGTGCACCCTGATGCCAGTCAGTGGCTGCAGGGTGGGGGTGTGGGGTGGAATGGTGTGAGCATTATGGCTGATGACCCCAAGGCACTCCCCAACACCTGTCAGTCTCTACAGGGTGGGGGGGGCCTTATGGTTGGAAACCCTAATGCCCCTGGGGTTTGTTGGTATTTTTGCTCCAAATTTTTAACATGGGCTTTTTGGGACCCCATCTCATAAACAGTGACCCTGTGATTTCGTTAATCCATCCCAAAAGTTGATTTCACACAGCGACCGCACCATTCTGCACCACAGGTGTGAAAACATGTTTTGGGCAGCATGGAAAAAATGAGAGCTCTACTGTTCATGAGGTGGTATGAAAAAATGGCAATGTGGAAAATTTGGAGTGAAAATATTAAAAACTGGCGAAGTTACGAGCATGCATAGAAACTGCACACTGCACTCTCGTAATGCGGCCATCTTTGGGATTTTTCCTTTTTTTTTTCAATTCAAACTTTATTAACAAGTTTTCCACAGTACAGGGGACAGAATTAGTAACATTCACAGCATAATGACAATACAAGACATGTTCTGCCCCTTCCCCCTAACCCTCCTCCCCTCCGGTACAGCAGTACACTAAAATATTGTAGTAGAATATCGTATTGCAATAAACCATAATTGAGCTGAGATAAGCAATTGCCAACATCTCATTTATCCAAACCAAACATAATTAGAGTGTGAAAGGGATCCCAGATTCGCTTATAACTCCGTTGCCTGTGATAGAGGCTCGCAATAGCTTTCTAAGTACGAAGATTAGCAAGGATTTCATGAACCCATTCTTGGTATGATGGGCTAACATCATCCTTCCAATGCTTAAGTATGATTTTTTTAATGGTTAATGTAATCATAGACATGTAAAATCTCCGAGCTTTAATCTCTATTGGGGTCAAGTCTCCTAACAGGCAAATTTCAGGAGTAAAGTAATCCTGCAAACCCAGTAAAGGGTCCAATTGGCTTTAATTGAGTCCCATAGTAGAATTATCTTGGGACATGACCAAAATATATGAAGAAGTGTCCCTTCTTCCTGGGAACATCTAGTACACAGCCCTGATTCAAGAAGACCCCATTTCTCCAGTTTTACTGGAGTATAATACATATTATGTAAAATATGGTATTGCATAAGTTGTAGTCTGTCTTGTGACACATACTTGTGACAATACCACCATAGTATAGGCCAATTGAAGGTATGCTGGGGAAAGAAAGAGGCCTAGTATGTGGTAGGACCATAGAAACCATCGTAGCGCCAATGAAAAAGGACTTGATACATCTTTGAGATAACCTTGGAGGGTCCTAGTAAGGAGCAAAGCTCAAATATCAAGGAAAATGCCAGCGGATGGAGAGGAGTATTACCCAATGAGGTAGTAAGGAGATGCTTTAATTGAAGGACCTTGAAGTGATAAACTGCTGGGATGTTAAATTTCCGGATAATGTTAGTTACAGAGAGCCATGCTCCCTCTCCTTCCAGGAAGGCAGACACCATCCCTTCCCCCAGTTGGGGCAACTACATGGGGGGATCCTCTGTTTATTTATAGTAAAGGACGGGGAATTCCATATGGACTGAGATAGGTCTAAATGCGGTTTGTAATGCAAAAAGGAGCAAAGCTGTGCATGGATTTTTAAGGAGGTCATAAGAGTCGGACATTTACGGATTTCATGTAGAGAGGAAGTCTTGACATAGAATATGGTCAGAGGATCCATATTCATAGCCTGGATAAAGTCTAATTCAATGTTAAGCCAAACCGGCCTCAAACCTTTGGGCCCAGGGTTCACCCACTTAAGGTATTTTGATAGATGGCTAGCCCAGTAATAGATTGCCAGGTGAGGAATACGCAATCTTCCATCAAATTTTTGAGCCGCCAGTTTGCGCTACGCTAATCGGGGGTGTTTGTTGGACCAGATAAAATTGGTAAAGATTCTATGCATTTTCTGAAACCAGGATAGTGGGATAAATGAATTAAGGTGCGATAAAGGATAAAAAAAGGCGGGGGAATACGCTCATTTTAATTATACCTATACGGCCCCATAATGAAACAGGAAGCTTCGACCATCTATCGAGATCCTGGATGATCATCTGGAAAGAAGTTCCAGGTTTTCTTTAAACCATAAGGAAGGATTACGTGTCAATCTGATACTCAAATATTTGAGAAAGTGAGGAGACGAAGACAATCCAAAGGGGATGATATCGTGCTTAAAGACCTTGTGATTAAGGGGAAAAATGGACGATTTATTGGCATTTAATTTGTAATTCGAAAAGGAACTAAACTTAGCAATCACAATTAACATGGCCGGATGGACGGACCGGATGGGATAGATGAAGAAGAAGATCATCAGCATAGGCCGTGAATTTTCACTACCTTATTCTGTATCGGTATGCCTTGTATTTCGGATTATCTAGAATGTTTCGATAAGTGGTTCTAAATATATATTGAATAACAGAGGAAAGGGCAACCCTGCCTTGTTCCCAAATGTAAGAGGAAGGGTTTTGAAAATGCCCCGTTACCTGAAATCCTAGCTGAGGGAGCCTGATATAGGGCACGAATCCAGTCTATGAATATGGAGGGAAAAGCAAATGCCCTGAGAACCTGAAATAAAAAATTCCAGTTCACACGATCAAATGCCTTCTCAGCAACCAGGTACACCAGCAGGGCAGGAAAGGTGGCGTCCCTGGACTCAGAGAAGACATGCGAAAGGGTACGTAGGTGATCTGATGATGAGCGTCCCCTCATAAATCCAACCTGTGACATGCCAATGAGATCCGGGAGAACCAAAGTAATCCTATCAGCCAATATCTTCGAGAGGATTTTGATATCCTGGTTCAAAAGGGATATGGGCCTATAACTCTGTACCAGCTCAGGATCTTTATCAGATTTAGGGAGGAGGACAATCAGGGCTTCAAACAGATAGGGATCAACGGCTTCCCCAGAGAGAATGTGGAGATACAGCCGATGAAGTACCTGCACTAACTGTTCCAGAAAGACTTTATAAAATAACGAGGGAAAACCGTCCTGCCCCGGGACTCTGTCCAAAGGCAAGGCCTTTATTACCTCTGTTATTTCCTCCAAGGATATAGGGGAGGACAGAAATCTCCTCTGCGAAGCTGACAGAGAAGGGAGATGGACTCCCGGAGATAGGTCTCCAATGCCTCCAAAGGAGGGGGACTGTCCATGTCCCTATATAATTGCTTGTAATACAACGCAAATTCCTGCACAATCTCTGAAGGGGACGACCTCAGGGATCCATCTGTTTGAGCCCTCACAGGTGGGATAAATCTTGCAGATTCCTGCTGTTTTATCCTTAAAGCTAACAAGCATCCCGCTTTTTCTCCCTGATCGGTGTAACTAGCTTTGGTGCGGATGATGGCCAACTCTGCCTTTTCACTTAGCAAGTCCAAGTACCTATCTTTAGCTACCAGAAGCTTCCACCTGTCTTCTTCCAGGGTACTGGGAGATAATTTTAACCTCTAGGGACGGGATTTTTTTCACTAAATTTTCAACATGGGCTTTTTGAGACCTCCCCTCATGAACAATGGCACTGTCATTCCGTTAATCGGTCCTGAAAGATGATTACGTGCAGTGACTGCAAAATCATCTTTCAGGACAGAGTAACAAAATGACAGTGGCAGTGTTCATGAGGTGGGGTCCCAAAAATCTGTGTTGAAATTTTGGGCAACAATTCCAAAAAATGTCTGAGATATCAATATAAGTTGAAACCCCCATTGACAGCCATTATATGACGCTTACCTTGGTACTTCAGTTCATAGCTCGGCTTTCAATCGAGCAAACCAATCAAATCTTTATTTATACAGCGCCTTTCAAAATCAAAGTGCTGTACACAGTATAAAACCACAGTAGTAAAACAACAACAATATAAATTATTTAAAATTAGTCTGGGAAAGCCAATGAAAATAAATACATTTTTAACATAGATTTAAAACTACTGACAATCAGGCATTCTTAACCAACGAGGGGGTTAGAGTGGCCCTTTATATCAATGAAAATATCAAAGCTACAGAAATTCATAATACACATAAGGAGCCAGAAGAACTGTGGGTCACCCTGAAAACAGGAAATGGGATAGCCATACAAACTGGGGTTGTCTACAGGCCTCCAGAACAGGGGAATGACAAAGACACATTACTGTTAGAAGATATACAAAACATGACAGCTAAAGGGGAGGTTCTTATAATGGGAGACTTCAACATGACAGCTAAAGGGGAGGTTCTGATAATGGGAGACTTCAACATGCCAGATACAGATTGGTCAATACCTGCAGGAACATCTGCCAGAACTAGACACATAGTGGATTCCCTGCAGGGGGAGGGCCTCAAACAACTGGTACAACAACCCACAAGAGACGGGGTTATCCTAGATCTAGTACTGACTAAGAGGGATAGGATCACAGATCTCCAGGTAGAAGGCCACCTGGGGGCCAGTGACCATCACATGGTATGGTTCAATTAGGCCACTAGAACTAAATCATCCCATTCCAAACATATGGCACTTCAGAGGAGCTGACTTTGATAAGATGGCCAACAGAGTTAAGCTAGCCCTGGCAAAAATAAATACAGGTGAGGGGGTACAGGCAAAGTGGGCAAGCATTAAGGATGCAATACTTGAAGCAACATCCTATTGTGTTAGAGAGAAAACGAATTGCAAAAAGAAGGAAACCACTTTGGTTCTCAAAAACTGTAGCAGAAAAGGTCAGAGCCAAAAGGCTGGCCTTCAGGAGATATAAGGGAACGCAGCGGGATGAAGATAGGGAGGCATATCAAACTTCCCTAAGGGAAGCAGGGAAGGCAGTAAGGCAGACAAAGGCCCAAACCAAGGAAACACTAGCATGAACAGTAAAAGAAGGTGACAAGACTTTCTATAGATACATTAGTGAAAGGAGAAAGTCCAGAGGGGGTATTGCTAAGATCAAAGGGGATAAGGGGGTGTGTGAGGAGGAGGACCATGTAAAAGCATCTATCCTAAATAGATACTTCTGCTCAGTATTTACTGAAGAGAAGGCAGGGCAGGGCCCACAGCTCAGAACCATGGACATAGGGGGGAGGGAGGTGTGCACTAGTCCCTTCACAAAAGAAAGGGTCCTACAAGAGCTCATTAAGCTCAGGGTGGACAAGGCAATGGGACCTGATGGCATACATCCCAGAGTACTAAAGGAGCTAAGGGTGGAACTAGCGGAGCCATTATCAGAACTGTTTAGTGAGTCTCTGAGCACATGAGAGGTTCTAGAAGACTGGAGAAGGTCTCGCGTGATTCCATTCCACAATAGTGGTAGCAGGGAGGAGGCAAGGAACTATAGCCAAGTCAGTCTTAGATCAGTAGTAGGCAAGATTATGGAGGCACTCCTTAAGGAAAGGATAGTGCAACACCTGGAATCTATAGGAGCACAGGATCCAAGACAGCATGAGTTTACAAAAGGAAGGTCCTGTCAAACTAATCTCACAGATTTCTTTGACTGGGTAACGAGAGTGGTTGACCAAGGGGGAGCAGTTGATGTCACCTACCTTGACTTCAGCAAAACTTTCAATACTGTTCCACATAGAAGATTGATTAATAAGCTGGGTAGGCTCGGGGTGGGTCAGAAGTTGGTCAACTGGGTGGCAAACTGGTAGACAGGCAGAAAACAGAAAGTGGTGGTAAACAGTATACAGTCAAAAGAGATGCAAGTCACAAGTGGGGTACCTCAGGGATCAGTCCTGGGGCCAGTTCTCTTCAATATCTTCATCAGTGACATTGCAGATGGACTAGACGGTAAGGTTTGTCTGTTTGCAGATGACATCAAGATCTGCAACAGAGTAGATGATCCAGATAGGGTGGGCAGAATGAGAAGAGATCTGGATAAACTGGCAAAATGGTTGGAAGAGTGGCAACTGGGGTTTAACGCAAAGAAATGCAAGATCATGCACATAGGGAAGAGAAACCCTGAAGCCACCTATAGGCTGGGAGGGGAGTTGCTGGCAGTCACAAGGGAAGAAAGAGACTTGGGCATCATCATCACAGATGACCTGAAATCATCCAAGCAGACCACTAAAGCAGTAGGTAAGGCTAGGGGGATGTTGGGGTGTATTAGTAGGGGGTACCACAAGTCATAAGAGGAAAGTAATAATCCCTCTTTACAAGACACGGGTTAGGCCCCATCTGGAGTACTGCATGCAGTACTGGAGGCCACACCTACACAAGGATATTAACCAAATTGAGGCAGTCCAGAGATGGGCAACTAACATGGTGTAGGGACTGCATCAGAAAACATATGAGGACAGATTAATGGAGCTCAATATGTATACCCTAGAGCAAAGGAGGGAGAGCGGTGATATGATCGAAACATTCAAACACCTTAAGGGCATTAACAAGGTGAAAGAGTCTAACATGTTTCAATATAAGAAAAATAGCAGGACAAAAGGACACAGCATGAGATTAGAGGGAGGCCGATTAAGGAGTAATGTGAGGAAGTTCTTTTTCACAGAAAGGGTGGTGGATGCATGGGATGGCCTACCTCAGGAAGTGGTGGATATGAATACAGTGCAGGGCTTCAAACAGGCATGGGATATGCATAAGGGAGCAATACAGATGAGTATGAATAGATAGGCCATTGACAGAGCAAAGGCTGATGGTACATTCATAAGGTAGAAAAATAAATGGGCAGACTGGATGGGTGTTGCAGTCCTTATCTGCCGTCAACTTCTATGTTTCTATGTAGAGAATTCCACAGGGTTGGTGCTGCAAATGAAAAAGCATGAGCTCTAGGAGTTTTTAAACAAATCCCTCATCAGCAGATTGGAGAGGACGATTGGGGCAGTAGGGAGTCAGGAGATCTTCCAGGTAGTTGGGTCCCTGTTCATGCAGGGCTTTAAAGATAAGCAAACCTAACTTATAGGTGATCCGCCACTGAACTGGCAGCCAATGCAGTTCTCACAGCACAGACATAATGTGGCTGGTCCTAGAAGTACCAGTCAACAGCCTGACTGTAGTATTCTGCACCAGCTGCAAGCAGCAGATATCAACCCCAGACAGCACTAGGTAGAGGGCATTGCAGTAATCAAGACAGGTAGTAATGAAGGCATGGAGCAATGTTGGAAGGTCACCTGGTGGAACAAGGTGTTTCACCCGGGCGATATTCCTCAGATGATAAAATGAGGATTTAACCACAGCTGACACCTGCGATTTCAGAGTCAAGTCGTCATCAAAAATAATGCCCAGGTTACGCACCGGAGCTGAGGTAGTGAGCTGGACACCATCAAGCCATAGGCCAGGCTTTGAAGAGTGCAGACATGTCCTGGTCCAAAGATGATCGCAGCTGCTGACCTCAGGAGGTAAGAGGGGGTGCAGGAAGGTGGATGTGCAGCGGGAGGGATGGGATGGGGAGGGGATGGGGGAGATGACAAGGAACGGTTTCTTTTTCAGGTAAAAAAAAAACACATCGAGGATCGTTTTCTTTTCAGGGAAAGCCAATACAGAAAGCCGCACTGCGACTCATGAGAAACCCTGGGGGGCGGGGCAAAGAGCGAGGACTGGAAACAGAGAGGCAGGTGGTAGGAGCTGTCAATTCAGAAAGCCACACTGCGGCTCATGAGAAAGCCTTGGGGGAGAGCAAAGAGCGAGGACCAGGGACAGAGAGAGCACAGCGGGCAGCAGGAGCTACCGATACGGAAAGCCGCACTGTAGCTGATGAGCCTGCCTGGGGGGGCAAACAGTGAAAAACCAGAGACAGAGAGCATGGTGGATGGCAGGAGCCCTTCCTATACTTCCTTAACTTCCCATATGAGCTAACTCTTAAAGCTAATAGTTAGGTGGGGAAAAGTTCAGACACTCAAGCTTTTACTAGTTGGATTTTATGGTTTAAATGTTTCAAAGTTGCAAATTTGAAAGTCATACTGACAGGTTTGGGTTTAGGAGGTGTAACTGCATATTTAAAGTTGAAAGTTTAAAGTTCAGACTGTCAAGGTCATGTGTAAATGTGTCAACTAGAGATACTGAGGTAGCAAGCTAGGGACCAACAGAGTACAAAAGGACTCTGAAGCAAGCTAGTACGGTCACATATGGTATCCAGCCATTGCTGTACATACTGTGTGATAAGAAACTGAGGTTACATTTAAGTTAAGTGTGAATCATGGAGGGAAGGAAAATGGGGAATTATGGGGCGGTTCACACTGGGGGGTGGAGGGGCTTCAATAAGGGTAGCTGGAGACATGGGAATAGTGGGTGGAATGGGGGTAACATAGAGTGAGAGTGACAGGCACAGGGAGGATAGTAGGGTGCAATGGTTGTGGGGCAGCTGTTTGGATAAATATACTATGGAAACTGGGGGGGTTGTCCAATTTTTTACAGGCTGAGCAGACTGGAAGAGGAGGTACGTGGGCTCTGGAAGAAGCTGGAGAGGGTGAGGGAGGGGCTGGGGCAGAAGGGACCCGGAGAGGAGTAGCTGGGAGAAGCAGAGGAGGAACAGCAGGGCTAAACCCTGTGAGGCTGTAGGAAGGGGGAATGGGGGTAAGGGGAGCAGGGGGGCAGTAAGTGGAGGGAAGGCTCAGGACAGGGGGAAGGAGGAGATGGGTACCACTGCAGGAGTAGCAAGTAATAGGTGTTCAATGTTGGCATCGGAGGTGGTAATGGAGGTGTTGGAGATCAGTGGGAGGGGGGGAGGAGAAGGATAGTGCAGGTCCAGGAGTCAGGAGTCAGGCTGGTAAGGAAAGAAGGGGAAGGGGAAGAGCAGGGCAGAGGCAGAGGGAGAGGCGGCAACAGGGGGAGATGTTGCAGTAGTCACAAATGGTGCAGATAGAGGTAATAAGGGGCAGGGCAGTGTGGACTCTGGAAATGTGGACAGGGAAAACAGGATGGGGGATGGGACTAGAAGAAGAGGGGCACTAGTACTGGGGGATTCTGTACTGAAAAGGGTCAGATGGGATGAAAGGCATAGTCGTATCTGGGTTGAGGCTATTCCCGGGTTGACCGCAGAAAGGGTGAGGCAAACACTTTTCAGGTGTGCACGGAAGGGGAGGAAGAAACCTCACATAGTGATGCACATGGGTACAAATGACTTGGCGGGGGAGAGTGTAGAGATGGTAAAGGAGAGGTCTGAGGATTTGGGTAGGCAGTGTGGAGGTGGGGAGTCAGTGGCATTCTGAGGTACTCCTGGTACCATATGCAAGTACAGCGAGGAAAAAAAGGATAGAGGAGTTCAATGAGTGGCTAAGAGATTGATGCCACACCAGGGAGTATGGATTAGTGTCAGACTGGGGCAGGACCTGGGGCAATAGTGACCTATACACAGGGGACAGGTTATATTTGAGCAAGAAGGGGAAGGGAGTACTAAAAAGTGGAACAGAGGGGTATATATCAACAAAGGTGGATTTAAACTGGGGAGGGTGGCCAGGGGACTGCTGATATGAAAAGGGTCCAGAAAGGGGAGCCTAGTGAGTTCATCCCCCTAGTTATGGGTAAAGGCAGTGGTGAAGAGGCACAGGGAGGGCGCATGCAGAGTCACTAGGTTGCAGTGCAAAACACGCTGTCCCCCTGTGATAACACTGAGGGTAAGGGAAGGGGACCATGGACAGGAGGGGGGCAGACCAAGGAGCTGATGAGGGGAGAAGGACGGGTGGGAACAGTTGGAAGGTGGTCTCCCTAAATGCAAGGAGCCTGGGTAATAAAAGAGTAGACCTTCAGGCGCTCCTTTCAGAGGGAAGTGTGGACATCGCTGCAGTGACTGAGACTTGGGCCACCCAGTACCATGACTGGGGTCTAGCAATCCTGGGAAATAAAATTTACAGGAAAAACTGGGGGGTTGGGAGAGGGGGTAGGGTAGCACTCTATGTGAGGGAATGGATCAGATGTACGAGGGACGAGGGGGAGGAAGGGAGGACAGAGGCACTATGGATGCAGCTTCTTGACTCCAAGGGTAGAAAGCTGAGGCTGGGGGTGGTGTACAGACCACCAGCTCAATCAGTGGAACTGGACAAGGAGTTAGCGGAGCAAATAAGGAGGGTGTGTAGAAAGGGGAGTGTGGTGATTGTAGGGGATTTCAATCTGCCGGGAGTAGATTGAAGCATCCCTGCCACCTCCAATGCCAGGGAGCAGGATGCAATCCAGGATGGTCTCCTGACACAGCTGGTCAGTGGGCCAATACAACTAGGTAACACGCTGGACTTGGTGCTGTCAAATAAGGAGGCAGTGAGGGAAATAATGGTGGAAGACCCACTAGCTGGTAGTGACCACCAAACAGTGTGGTTCACTCAAGTTGGGCAGGGAGTCTGGAGGCACAGTAACAAAGGTGGTGGACTTTAGAAGGGTGGACTTTGGGAGGATGAGAGAAATACTGCAAGAGAGACTTCAAGGTACTAGGCCAGAGATGGATGAATAGCAAAAGTGGGAAATTATTAAAGCTGGGCTAACAAAAACTACAGAAGCTTCAACAGGACTAGGAGCAAGAAGTGCAGAGCCAGGAAACCATGCTGGCTGAACAGAGAAGTGTTGGAGGTGGTGAAGGCTAATAGAGTTACATACCAGAAGTTCAGGAGAATGAGGAAGGAAGAGAACAGGGAGGCTTATGGGAGTTGGTCCAAGGACATGGCCAAGCGAGTGAGAGTAGCCAAGGCCTCCAGGGAGCTAAGGTTAGCGAAGGGCGTCAAGGGAGGGGAGAAGGACTTTTTTAGATATGTCAGGGAAAAGAGGAAGTGCAAAGACCATATAGTGAAGATAAAGTGGGGAGAGGAGTGGGTGGAAAAGGGAGAGGAACAAGCGGAAGTACTAAATTAATACTTTTGCTCTGTTTTCATGAAGGAGAAGGATGGTTCACTACCACCATGGACTGGGAGGGTGAGGAGATGACAGATGGAATGATCAAGGGGAGTAGAGTACCAGAGTGTCTGAGGGCATTAAGGGTGGACAAGGCACCAGGTCCTGATGGCATCCACCCCAGGGTGCTGAGGGAGATGGTGGAGGTGTTGGCCGAGCTGCTGGAAGACCTGTTCAGCACCTCCCTGGACACAGGATGGGTGCCTCAGGACTGGAGGGTAGCCCATGAGGTGCCCATAAACAAGAATGGCTCTAGGGATGAGCCAGGAAATTATCGACCTGTCAGTCTCACTTCCATAGTGGGTAACCTTATGGAGATTATACTGAAGGAGAGGCTGGTGTTGTTCCTTGAGGGTAATGACCTCCAGGGTGGGCGGCAGCATGGGTTCATCTCAGAGAGGTCTTGTCAGACCACTCTAATAGAATATTATGACTGGGTAACAAAAGAGATGGATATGGGTCATGCTGTAGATGTCCTGTACTTGGACTTCAGCAAGGCCTTCAATTCAGTGCCCCATGGGAGGCTGGGGGACTGACTGCTACGGGGTGGGACAAAGCTGACAAACTGGATAAGGAACTGACTGCAGGGGAGGCTGCAATAGGTGGTAGTGGGGGGGTAGCTCTCGACACCTAGACTGGTGATGAGCGGTGTGCCGCAGGGCTCGGTGCTGGGCCCGGTGCTATTTGGGCTCTTTATCTCACATATTGCACATGGAGTTGGGAGCAGGGTTAGTCTGTTCACAGATGATATCAAAATGGGGGCAATGGTGGATGAACAGGATGGATCGGAACAACTACAATGGGACCTAACCAAACTGGAGGTATGGCTGGAGAAGTGACAGCTGGGTTTCAATGTGGAAAAAGTGCAAGGTTATGCACTTCGGGTTAAAGAACCCAAGGAGGGAATATTGTTTGGGAGGGGTGAAGCTGGGGATCACTGAGGAAGAGAAGGACCTAGTGGTGTTGGTAACAGGGAGCATGAACAACTCTGCCCAATGCAGGAAAGCAGCAGCTAAGGCAAACAGGATGCTGGGCTGTATCGCAAGGGGTTTGTCATCCAGGGGCATAGGGAGGTGATCCTGCCCCTCTACAGATCTTTGGTCAGGCCACACTTGGAGTACTGTGTGCAGTACTGGCGGCCGTATCTGAAGAGGGATATTAATTTACTGGAAGGTGTGCAACTGAGGGCAACAAAAATGTTACAGGGGATGGAGGGCATGGCCTACGAAGACAGGCTGAATGAGCTGAATATGCACACACTGGAGGAGAGGAGGGATGGGGTATATGATTGAAACATTTAAGTATTTGAAGGGGATAAACAAAGCTAGCACTGAAGGGGTATTTAAACTAAGGAGGGGTAGGGACACGATTGGAGGGTGGAAGGTTTAGGATGGAGATGGTGGTGTCTAAATGGAATGCTCTACCAGAGGTAGTGGTATCATGCAAGACAGTAGGAAGATTTAAGAGGGTGTGGAACAAAGCAAGAGGGAGGGTCTGGGTGGAGGGGGCTGAGGCCATCATGGGAATGACAGATGGGGAGGGGGTTGGGGCAGTTGCAATCTAGGGTGCTAGCTGCACACTAGGGCAGACACTGACAGACCGGGTGGTCTGTTTCTGCTGGCAGATTCGTATGTCCGTAATACAGAAAGCTGCACCGCGCTCATAAGGGAAGACTGGGGGGCAAAGTGTGAGGAGCAGGGATAGAGAGTACAGTGGCAGGCGGCAGGAGCCATATAACTCCAACCATGCGCACTACTGTCAACTGCAATGCACATGGCCAGAGTTATGTCTATGAAAGAAATGAAGCGCTTTCCCATTGGAGTGATTCATTTCTTTTAAGTAGACAACATGCCACGTTGGCAAAGCTGAACTTGTGTCACAACCAGAATGCCTGGTCATTGGTGTACACTACCAAGCCCATTGCAGTTTCAGCTGTAATTGGCTTTGTCAGGGACACACCTCTCAAATGCCATATTGTCCCAATATGTTCCTTGTGCAAGCACAAATGAACACAAAAAGGTGTCTCAGCACTTGTGTACTTGCCCGGAAATTAAATTAAACTAATCTTAAGGGAAACACATAGTCCTAATGTACTTTATGCTGCAGTATCTACTGCCAGAATAATTCTACAGCATGCACAATCTGGTGTGTTTTTCAGATGGTGGCTGGCTGAGGAGGTGAGGGGAGGGCAGTGCTGTTCACTGTCTTACATGCCAAGGCATCAGAGGCAATGGTGACCGGGGGTTGGGGGTGTGTGGGGAGGTGGGACCTGAGTGGTTTGGTCAGGTGGGGTAGGTTGGCTGATTGTTTTGGGAAGGCTCAACTAGCCCACCAGGGCATGTAGCACAATACACAAAAACAGGGGGTGGTGGTTCACTAGACTTCCAGGGATCTAGACAGAATCACATAATGGTGAATCCTGGATGGGTGACTACTAGACACCAAGGAGTAAGCCCTATGTTACAGGAGAAGTGCTCCTGGCACTGTGCAGCATGCTAATGAGCCCTTAATGGGAATGCCAATGCCCCCTTTGCACCTTGCATGCCCAATGGGCTCATTAGAATGCTAGCACTGAATTTGGCCCACATGAGCACTGGTGCTATCCAGTTTGGGCAGTGCTATCACCGCTGTGCTCTTCTGTGAGCAATATTCAGCTATGGGCTGTGTCGGTGCAGTGCAGAGACACTACAAGCTGCCCCAGCTCGCCCCATATTCCAACAGTGAGCTCTGGCCAGAACATTCTATCTAAATATCTGCCCATTCTGGACGTGTGCTAACTGCTGTGCAACACAAATATCCATATTGGAATATAGGCCGATATCTGTACAGGAGTTGTGATCAGAAAAAAAATGAAGTCTGCTTTGGATTTTTTTTTTCACACAATTATTCATTTATTCATAACTTGGCCATATTGAAAGCTTTTTTATACTTAATGTTCGGTGGGCAAATGCCAAACAACTATTTTGGGTGGAAGTCATGAGTCATCACTAATGTAGTTAGGAGGGGGGAGGGTCAGAAAGCTATCATTCAAATTTGGTGTAAAAACACCTTCAATTTGGCCAAAAATAAAAATGTAAAATTGTTTGGAAAAAAAAAACTAATTCCAAAGCAGACTTTTTTCCCTGCCACAAGCCCTGTATCGATATACAGCAGTGTATATAGACACAGGACTTGTGTGTGGCAGATGGCAGCCAGCCAGAGAGGTGAGCAGAGGGTAAGTGCTCACCCCGGTCTCAGGGCTGTGGAGGGGGGGCGGCATTAAAAGGGGGACAGGAGGTTATTGGAAAGAGAGAGAGGAGCCACTGAACACCAGGAACTTAATTCGTATGTTGATTGGGTGAAGGGTGTTTACTACTGGACACCAGGGAATTTGTTAGATATACCAATGGGGATATGGGGAGGGTGGGGTACTACTGGACACCAGGATATTTGATAAATACTGTGTGCCAATAGTTTTTGTTCGTTTAAAACAGTGCCACTGCTAACTACAGTCCGCAGTGTGGAGACCACAGCCAGCGTACAATCCAAGGAGCAAAAGAGTGCTCCTCACATTGTAATCAGGCTATTATGAAATGCAAATGACTTGCTAGTGCCATGCATGTGCAAAGGGGATATTTTCATGGGACCTTTTTAAATATGGTATATTAGTGCAAGAGCACTAATGGGTTTGGGATACTTTAACTCAGTTTGTACCTTGGGAGCTCTGTCTTTACAATGGGATCCTACCTGTTCTGTGGCCATTAGAAGATTTTGTGCCAAGCACGCCATTTAGTGCTTGGAGTTGTATTCAAACATGTTTAGGGCACTCATATTTTGCTCCATGTATGTTTGAATAGAGCAACATTAGGGCAACGTGCTCAGGACAGGGACTTTACAAGGAGCAGGCTGAGAGCTTTGAATATGGGGCTCCCTGTGCAGTTATTATCCACAGCCCACACCCTGCCATGTCATTTTGCTTACATAATAAATTCACATCAACATCAGCTAATTCTTGTTCATCTTCAGATGTCCCTGTACCTACTGAGAGATGAGCTATTTACAAAGCACATAATTTGATAAGCAAATATGAAAAGCATACATCTGAGTCATTTAAAAATGTCAGTCTGCATTTCTGGCTATATATCTATCTATAACTATCATCTCGTATCAATCTGTCATATTTAGAAACATAGTTTGTTAGTAGAAAATGACTGGTAGGCCCATCTAGTCTGCCGTATTCCCCTATTACTACTCCCTGGACCCTATTGGGTATCAGGTATCCCTCCCTCCTCCCTTTCCTTTACTTATCATGCCCATGTGCCTATCCACTGCATGCTTGAAGCCCCCTACTGTCTTTGGCTCTACCACCTCCTCTGGCTGACTGTTTTACTCATCCACCACCCTTTCTGTGAAGAAGTATTTCTTTACATCTGTCTTAAACTCCACCCCCTCAAGCTTCATTGTATGTCCCCATGATCTGACATGCCTCCACCTCCTCTGAAAGAAACTCCTCTCCTGCATCTTATTCATCCCCATGAGATACTTCTAGGTTTTAATCATGTTCCCTCTTGCTCTCCTGTCCTTCAGAGAGCTGAGTGCCTGTAGCCTATCCTCATATGGTTTCTCATGCAGTCCCTGCACTAATTTGGTAGCCCTCTTCTGGATCGCTTCCACCTTGTCAATGACTTTGCGGAGGTGCGGCCTTCAGAATTGTCTGCAATACTCTAAGTAGGGTCTCACTAGTGGTTCTACCAAGCCAGTTTGTTAGAAAAAAGACTGATGGACTTTACAGTGATAAGATAGCCACGACCGCCCCTATAGTGACAGCTGAGCAGGTGAAACACCAGCACACCAAAAAACTACCAGCAATGTAACAGCAACCAAACTAATACGATAGTCGAACTGTAAATGCATGGGGATCCACCTCCCACACCCCCTATATTATAATATAACAAACACCATGACACACACACACACACCTTGGAGCAAAATGCAGATGACCCACTGAATTGACTGAATTGGCCATCTCCCACACTGGCCGATGTAATACACCTGTTGGCGGCACACCGGTCGACCAAATGCTGTCGGTGGCGGAACCAGCTCACTAAAAGTGTAGCTGCTATAACTGTGTCACTGTAATTGTGTCGCTGTTATGGCATTGCTGTAACAATGGCATACCCTCACTGGTGAGTGATACAGTGGCAACACCACCTCCCTTCTCCTGTCAGAAATCCCCCTCCCTATGCACCCCAGCATCTGAGTAGCCTTGCCAACTACCATCTTGCACTGCCCTACCACCTTGAGATCATCAGATATAATTATCCCAAGGTCCCTCTCTTGCTTGGTGACTGCCAGTACATTCCCCCATCATATACACAGCCCCAGGGTTTCTGCACCCCAGGTGCATGACTTTGTACTTTTAGGTGTTGAAATCCAGCTGCCACCCCCTAGATCACTCCTCTAGTTTATGCATATCCCTTTACATTTTCTCCACCCCTTCCTGGGTTTCCACCCTGTTATGAAGACATTGAAGAGGGCATAACCCAGTACCAATGCCTGTGGCACTTCACTGGACACTCTCCCATGCCACAAGTGACTTCCGTTTACCACCACCCTCTGTCTTCTGTCCTTTAGCCAGTTTTATAATCAAGCTGCCACCTTCTCCCCAACCCCCAGGTTGTTAAGTTTCTTTATTAGCCTCCTGTGCGGCACAGTGTCAAAGGACTTGCTGAAGTCCATATAGGCCACATCAACTGCTTTCCCCTGATCCACCTCCCTTATCACCCAGTCAAAGAATCTGAGATTTGTTTGACATGTTTGAGTGTCAGTGGCTCAGCAGGTTGCACACTTGCCTCTGAGGCTGGGAGATCAGATGGTTGTGGGTTCTATCCCTACACCAGGCACTTGGTTAATATCCCAATACTGACACTGTAGTGCAGCATGAGGGGGACGCTGCACTCCTGAGGTGCTGTCTTTCAGATAAGACGTTAAACCGAGGTCCCGTCTGCCTGTTCTGGTGGTTGTTTAGGTGGACATTAAAGATCCCATGGCAGTTCTTGAAAAGAGTAGGGGAATTTCCCCAGTGTCCTTGCCAGATTTCCCCCATTCACTAAAAATACCACCAACAGCTGGTTCAATTTCAGTTGGTTACCATCTGTATCCCTCTCCCAGTCACCCCTGAAAAAGGGACTTCTAGTCTCAGTGGGCCTACCGGGTCAACAAAATTCAATGAAATAAAATAAAATAATGACCTCCCCCGTAAAACCATGCTGCTGGTTGTCCTGCAGCCCATTTGCCTCCATGTACTCCATTTTCCTCTCCTTCAGCAGAGTTTCCATTAATTTCACCACCACTGATGTCAGACTGACTGGTCTGTAATTGCTAGCCTCCTTCCTGCTGCCACTCTTGTTCAGAGGGACCACATTAGCTCTCCTCCAGTCAAACCCCATCTCCAATGAGGTGCTGAATAGTTTTGCCAGAGGAGCCACTAGCACTGTGTTCACTTCTTTTAGTACCATTGGGTGAATCCTGTCTGGTCCCATCACCTTGTTTTCCTTTAGGGCTTCCAGTCCTCTTTGGACTCTCTCTGTCAAATCATGTCTACCTTTTGATCTATTGGTCCATCTGTCTATCCATCTCCATTTATGTGGCTGTTCTGCTGCCTGTATATTTGTCTTTCCATCTTCTAATCCCAGAAACAAATATAAACTTTTTTGTATATTACATTTTTATTAAAAGAGAAAAATTGTGAAATGCATCACTTTGACATTATTGGGTTGGGCAAGCCCCATGGAGTTAGAACTCCAAAAGATAGCTTGTAGGATACTTTGTCTAACAATTAGAGCATACATTTAAAATCTCAGCTGCACAATAATGAATAAGTTGTTGAAGATTCATAACATAAACCAAAAGCTATCATTGAGTCAATGATCTTGGTTAACTCAGATAAAAAAAAAAAACCTGCACTACTGTTATGCTTACACAAAGACCTATAAAACACACAAATAGTAATAACTTAAAACTGGCGTATCAAATATCAACTACATTTTCCCTGTTCTGTTTTGAAAACACCAGAGATCAATTATCATTCCATTCTATCCAACTTCTGCAATGTGTGGTGTTGGTTTTATATTCAACATTACGTTGCTGAAAAAACTAGTAAACAGTTAATAACATTATTCTACTCTAAGAAGGTGGCTCCTATAAGAACAAACTGGAGCCCAGATGAAAAATATTAGAATAAGAAAAGCAAGAGTCGGGCATCACAGTAAACTGACTGAAAACTTATGCCAAATTGCTCCCCAAGCAACTGCTGCTATTTTAACTATTTACAATAAATATTTTTGAAATGGAACTTAACATAAGTTTTCAGTTTACTGTGATGCCTGACTGTTTGCTTTTCTTAATAACAGCATTACTCTGTTCTGTGCTTACTGCTATTGGTGACTCCCTACTGGCCTGTCCACTGAGTAAGAAGTAGAATCAAGCAAAAAGAGAGGGTTTCGCCAGCCTGGTGGCATGGAGGACTAAGGCATAGAATGCTCTTGCCATATTGGTGACCTATGTTTAGAAACTGCCCCCAATCAGTTGTTGCATCTGGAAATGTTGTTGTCCCTGTACCGTACCTACCTTACTGCACTGTCACTGATAACTTTCACACTTTCACCATCTGGGTGGTAGTAATCTGCTCCCTTTCTGGCATTGCTCCCAGTACTGTTTTGCACTTGTACCTGATTTGCACTGTTATACTTCTTTATTTTTTGTTGCTCTGATTATATGCCTGTATATCATGACTGCACAACTGTTATGTATTGTTAGTATTATTTTTTTGTAATGTATTTTTTATTGGGTTTTTTTTTTGTTTGTTTGTTTTTTTGTTACCGTATTGGTTTTTCTCCTCCTTGGCAGGACAGGTGGCTTCTCAAACCTGTCCCTGTCTGCTGCAGCAGCCCCTTACTTCCTCCTTGGTCAGGGTCCTGTCCTCTGTAGATTTCAACCTGCAGTGGCGCTAGCAAGGGAGGTCAGTCCTACCCCCAGGACACACATCCGGATCCATTATGGACTGGATTGGCAGGGTGGGCTACAGCATGACTGGGAGGGCTTCATGAAGCCCATCCTCCATTTTTCCTCCTTTTCCTCTCCTGGGCCCATGGATATGCAATGAGCACGATGTATGTACTCTGGATCTCCATGAAGATGCCACCAGCACTCTGAACATGGGTCCCTTCCCACACAGTGTGACTCACATGCGCTGCCACCTGGAATGCTCCAGATGGCAGTCAAGCAGCGAGTCATGACAATCTCCCTTCTCGAGGGAGGCAAGCAGTCCTACGGATGTTCAATCCTTCCCCTCCCAACTGACCCCTGAGGGACCTGCATCCATTTCTGAACCTAGGTCGCGGTGTGGTAGGCAGTAAGGCACCCAGCACCTCAACCCTCCATGCCACTTGACCAGCTTTGTATTTTATTTTATTACTACTGCACCTTACAGTTTGTTATTTTCACTTGCACATCCTGTATTGTTTACTCCCCTCACCCTCCTCCAGGACACATCTGAAAACCAGCTGTTATCAGCCTGGTATGTCTCTCCTAGTAAAGCTCTTGAAATCAATCAAATGATCAATCAATCAATCAGTCGGTCTAAGCGTGCACTCCATTAGTGAGCATCACTACAGTTGGGGAGGCGTAAAGTGCCCTAACCCAACCAGTGAAGGCTGACCTTATTCCAAACATTCTAATGAACTTAATAAGCTATTCCCACTCCACCATGTCAAAGGCTATTTCCACATCAATGGCCACAATGGCAGAAGATGCTGTCTGATGCAACATTTATTTATTAATTGAAATGTTTCACCAGGAAAGGCACATTGAGCAACAAGTTGCTCATCTTCCAGTGCATCCTGGGGGGAAGGGTATTGGGAGGAAAATATAATCATATACATAATACTTAAGTACAACAGTGGAAATATACAGCATAGATAAAAACAAGGAACAACTGGCATAATAGTATTGCATATGTACAATATATACAGTATACAAAATACAATCATATACATACAATATACATAATACAAGGGTACAACAGTGGAGTAATATACAGCATAGATAAAAATAAGGAACAACTGGCATAGTAGTATTGCATATGTACAATATATACAGCATACAAAATACAATCATATACATACAATATACATAATACAAGGGCACAACAGTGAAGAATATACAGCATAGATAAAACAAGGAAACAATTGGCATATTAGTGATACGTATGTACAGTATATACAACTTACACGAGGTCAATGTCGAGCTAGGCAAAGACAATTTAAAAATTAGCCTGTGAAGTTCAGTATAAGTACAATAAACAGAAAGAGACTAATTGCAGGTACAATTCACAAAGATGAAGTTGTGCAGAGCTGAGGAGGTAGAGGAGGGGAGGATGAGTGATGAATCTGGTGCAGGAGTAGGTTCCACAGCGTTGGAAAGCAGTATGAGAAGGCAGACTGACCAGCAGCAGTAGCCCTACGAGGGACTATTAAGGTTTGGGAGTCGTGATCTAAGGGTGTGAGCAGGAGGAGGTGGAGTGGAGAGAAAGAGAGAAGGAGGACAGATAGGATGGGAGCGAATCAAACCAAAACTTAAAGACGAATTTAGCACAATGGTGGAGGCGTCTGTTTTCAAGTGCCAGGGAGTGATAAAGTTGGCAGTGATGGGTGTTAGAGGGAGAGTCTAGAGCAAAATGACAGAAAGAGTTGAAAAGGGTATCCAGTCTGGCTAAGGAAGCCTTGGGAGCAGCACTGCAGACTACATAACAGTAGTCGAATATGAGGAGAATCACCCTGCTGAGAAGGTTTTCTAGCATCCTTATCTTATCTGCTCTCTGATGACCCTTCATAAATCCCATTTGAGAGGAGTGAACGATGAAAGGCGGTATTTTTTCCAGCCTTGCAACCATCAGTTTTGCCAGTACTTTCGTATCAACATTCAGCAAGGAGACTGGCCTATAATTCGAGCAGTTGGAGGTGCCTTTCTGCAGTTTAGGCAGCACTGCGATGGTGGCCTCCTGCGTAGTTTGGGGAAACCCTTCCTTTACTAAGGCCTACTGGAATACCTTAAGCAATTGGGGGGTGAGATCAGAGACAAAGGCGTGACAAAATCGGCACTAATGCCATCAGGGTCCAGAGCCTTTCCTTTTATCAAAGATCGGATAGCCCTCCATTCCCCTTCTGACCTTGAATATGTCCCGATCTGGCTACAAATAGAAACCAGTCTTCTTGCCTAAACAACCTTTCTCCCTCCACTATCCTCCACATTCCTTGGAAGACTCTTCCAGTTCGGATCATTTCTTCTCCTATTGGTACTTCTCTCAAAGTCCTCTCTCAGATTTGCTTCTACCTCAAAATCCTCTTGGTCGTAGATCATGCACAACCCATTTTCACTAACCCCAACATTAGGCTACGTGAACAACCTTTAACTCAGGGCTGGCTTCCCCTACCACAGGATGTCACCGTGGCCGATTGTCACTCACAATCTTCTCTTTTAACAACCCCAGAACTGCTGGGAAAATTCCATCTAGACCAGGCCCATGTTTTCAAAATGTATTAGCTTCATCACCTGCTCTTACAACAGTTTGGCTCCACCCCATTACCTTCTGGTTACAGTGATCTTCGTATGCAGATTCTGTTATGGGCCTCCAAACCTCACAGTACTTCCAAACTATATTTGTGGCTGCTTACTGCAGTGGTAGGTTCTAAGGTTTGGGACACCCTGCTTCCAGAGGCCAACATTAACTAGCCCATCTTATGGAAAGATCTCCACACTTAACTTTCTCAGGACTGTCTCAGACTCTCCTAGTATCATATATTGAACAATATGTATTATACACCCGTCAAGCTAGCTAAAATGGGTCACCTCCCCTCTTCCACCTGCACGAGATGTGGTAAGGAGGAGGGTACCCTTCTGCACATCTTCTGGACCTATAAAAAGGTATCATCCCTGTGGGAACAAATTGAAACTAAAAGTGACCCACTGCTGGGCTTAGATGGCTTCTTTTCTCCTGAAATTTGTATCCTTGGTAATTTTTCACAGATCCCGGTCCGGGAGAGAAGATACCATGTGGTCCTTATCTCTCTGGTGGTCAAGAAGTTAATTGTCAGGCACTGGTTGGACCAATCCTATATTTCATATGCTGAATGGTTACAAGAACTCTCCTTTTCCCTTTATACCTAGTGTGTGATAGCTAGACTTTGGCATCATCTCCCCCAATTCCATAAAAGGTGGGGAAGGCTCCATACCCTTTACTTTTCCTGACCTTTGGTAAGTTCTCTGAGCCCATGGCCTTGTAACCTTGTTATGGGTTAAAGTACACTGTTTCTCTCATTTAATGCTTAGTTCATAGGCACGCTTGTGGGGGAGTGGGTTTTGGGGGGACAGGGAGGACTGTTGTTGAATGGGGATTTCACTGAATCAGTTTACCTGTACTTCACTTTGACTGTATGTATGTTGGCTATTTATGTCTGTTTGTGTTTATTAAAATTAATAAAGTTTATTCAATTTCAAAAATAAAAAAGGTCGGATAGCCCCTGTAATTTCCTCCTCCTAAAAACGGAGCATCCAAGATTTGGACTGAATGTTCCAGTACCTGGTTCAGCTGTAAACCCCCCAGGAATTGTTCAGTATTCTCCTGGTTAGGCTGGGTATGAGAGGTATACAGGTAAGATTAATATTCCCTGAAAACACTATTAATTTCTACTTGGTTTGCCATCAGCTTGCCAAACAAAAGCAAACATGAACATTTTAAGTGCCAGTATTTCTGCACTGGTTGTTGGGTGTTGCTGCCAGGTTTAAAGATATTTTCAAGTTCATACTGTACTTCTTGACAGGCCCTGATTTTCAGGGACATCCCTGATTAGGCCTCTGAATTTTCTTATGTTCCTCATAAAAGTTGTGTTTTTGTAACAGAACAGTTGGGATTGAAAGCACAAAATAATGTTAAACATTAAAGTTACAAACGTGTTCTTCAGAGAATGCATATTACATTAATCTCCTTATTGTATTAGCTTTCTGGTTAAATGTTACCAATTTTTAAGATGTGTCCCTGATTCTGTGTCTTTGTCCCTGATTTTCTAAGCCTTGCCCCTGATTTATAATGCAAGATGCTTACAGTATGTTCAGGTCTCTATCACAAATTTCACAGTTGTCATCAGCAGAAATTCCTCAATAATTTGAATTTCAGGACATTCCATTTTTTATTTTGAAAGACATTTTCATTAAAATATATCTTTTACCCTTCAAGCTTCTTATTCCTGCCATGAAAACATAAATCCCTTCTTTTTACATCACAAGTTTCCATGAAAGGATTCTGATATTACAAGTGGAAAAGTATGACTTTGAGGAAGAAAAGCAGCTGAAACAGATGAGGTTTAAGGGGCAGAGTCTGTTTTCACGCAAAAGTTTTTATTAATTAAGACATTTTGGGGGTAATATCATTAGGTTTGAGTCCTGCTGATATTAACAGTAATTTGTGCAGGAAACTGGCAAATTACATTAAGCACCATGAATTAAACAAACTCTGGCCAGAGCCAATAGGGCTGCAAGTGGTGAATTTGGTGTAAAAATATTGAAAATTACCAAAGTTACGAGACTTCATTAACAAAATGTAATGTGGGCTCCTAAATTTGTTGTTTTATAATATTTGTACACCAAATTTTCAACATAGCCTTGTTATGACCCTGCCTCACGAAGAAGGGCAGACCAAATGTTCAAATCCTGCCCAAAAGGTGATTTGATGCAAATACTGTGAAATCAACTTTCAGAACGCAAATACACATGTTGGGCAGGAGCTGAAAAATAACAGCTGTCACATTCATGAGGTGATGTAAAGAAATGGCTATGTTGAAAATTTGGGTTAAAAATATTGAATATTACCAAACCTATGAGCCTACATTTGCAAAATTCAATATAGCCTGATAACTTTTTTGTTTTTAAATATTGTTACACCAAACTGAGAACATAGCCTTCTTATGACCCCACCTCATGAACACTGGCAGAGAAATTTTCAACTCCTGGCCAAAAGGTGATTTCGCACAGGGACCGCAAAATCACTTTTGGAATGTAAAAAAAAAACATTTTGGCCAGGATTTGAAAAATGACAGCTGTCACATTCATGAGGTGCTGTAAAGATATGGCTATTTTGTGAATATGGGAAACATATTGAAAATTCCCAAAGTTATGAGTCTGTGTTCTCAAAATTCATTGTAGGCTCATAACTTAGTTTTTTTGTTGTTGTTGTTTTGTAATATTTTTACACCAAATTTTCAACTTAGCCTTCTTATGATACCACCTCATGAACAAGGACAGAGAACATTTTCAACTCCTGCCCAAAAGGTGATTTCATGCAGGGACTGCAAAATCACCTTTTGGGACAGATCTGCCTAATAACAGTTCAATTGTTCATGAGGTAGGGTCCTAAAGAAAGTATGTTGAAAATCTGGGCCAGAAATATGCAAAAATGCCCATGTTATGCCACTAAGTTCAAAACCCTATTGAAATACATTGAAGCATATACCTGTTTCTTCAGTTCATGGTCTGACTTTGAAGAGTGAAAATGTGTCTGTGGTCCAGAGAGGATTATGGTGTTGGACTCCCAATCAGTAAGTAAGGGCTTCAGGGTGGGGGGGGTGCTGAGTGGGAGGGTTGGGTGAAAGCAGTTATGGATGCAAATGGAATCGATGGACCATTTTCATTTTAAGTAAAAAAAAAAAAAAAGCAATGCATGGAGGATTCCTCAGCGTGACACTGGGGGACTGGGCCACCACAGTGTCACTGCTATGTTTCTGGTGTGGTGTGTGTGGTGTGGTTGGTGTTGAGAGAGAGTGTCGGTTGGGGGATATCAATATATATATATATATATATATATATTAAAAAAAAAGAAGAATTAACCACGCATACGCGGTACTGAGAGGATGCTGTTAAGAAAAACTCATAAAGGATTTTCCACACTGGGGGATTGGGCACCCCACTGTGTCACTGTTATGTTTCCAGGGGGAGTGCTGAGAGGAAGGGTCAGGTGGGGGGACATCAACATATATATATATATATATATATATATATATATATATATATATATATATAAAGAAGAAATAACCGTGCATGCGCAGTAGTGCGGGGAAGCTGTTAGAAAAAAAAATGCGGATTTTTCATCGGGACACTGGGGTATTGGGCACCCCCAGTGTCACTGTTATGTTTTTGAGGAGGGGTGGAGTGATGGGTGCTGAGACAGAGGGTCAGGTGGGAGGGATAGTGCAGTGCTACTTTCTTGCTGACAGCGATCGGAGTGCTTCATGGTCACGGAGGTGACAGTGTTGACACTACAACATGTTGCTTGGTCACAAAGAATGCAAGGAATGCAGAGTCCTTCTTTGAAAGCAGTAGGTCTGCAGGGCTCTGCTCACTGCAGGCTAAGAAATAGAAGCAGCTATTACTTTTTGTCTACCTAGAACAGCATTCTGCCTGACAATGTTGAAAGCATACTTTTATCTTTCATGGTCTTACCTGGAATAATTCTTCATGGGTAAAATTTCTGCAATCCCATCCATTTTCTTTAATTTGTTCACATTAACACTGAAAGCCTGATCATTTATCCTAGAAACCAGGTTCCACACTCGAAGGTAGTTCTCCCCTTCACAAACTGTTAAGCAGTATCGTAGATCAGAGCAAGCACCTGGAATGACACATGAATAAGTGGAATTACTTGCGCTAGAGCCATTGTTAGAACTATTGAGGGAAGGGGCAGGGAGCCTCAAGAACTGAATGAAGCTGAAGTTTTAGTCCTATCATCTCATTTGTGTTGTATCTTCAAAACAATCTAGCACCCTACCCCATGTTTGCAGCTTTGACCTTCAAGCAACCGTCCCAGGAGCCAACAAAAGTCACCACTGCAGCACGTATGGATGGTCACGTCACCCAGTTCCTGTGCCAGCCCAAATGGGACTGGGATAGCAAGGGTGTAAGCAGCAGTTTTGGCCTCATGTACAGTGCTAAGAACCACTACCACTGCCACACCAGAAACTCCAGACATCATGGCCGAGATAGGCATAACCGTTGATCCTGCATGTGTCAGCATGGAATCGAGGGTGAAGACAGAAAAGGCCACAACATTCAGGCCACACAGAGAGGCTGCCATGCCTCTTAACCTAGACACTTTAAGTTATCAGTCCCCCTTCTGGGTTATGCTGTGTGCCCCCCCAACTCAGAGCAGCATTTGCCCACCCTAGTCCCCCAGACTGTGTGGCTCTCCTTTGTTCTTAAATAATGTTATCACATCTGGAAATGTATTGCATATGTTCTTTACTGTACTGTAGAAAAGGAAAAAGAAGAATCAGCATTTATATAGCACTTTTCATACACAGTGTATCCCAAAGCACTTTACAAGCAATGCTAGACTGGTAGTGAAGTGACTGAATGTGTAGTGGTGGCCATATCACTGATCAATACCCACACACAGCCTGGACAATTGCATGAAGCAGTTTTATGAGAAGGGCAATATTAGCCAGGACACCAGGGAAAGTTCCCTACTTGAAGGTAGGAGGAACTGCTGTCCAGATGGCTGCAATCCCAGGGAGTAGTCAGCCTGCTGGTGAACCTACAGGGGTGCAGATCTCCCTCCCTGCAGGTCCAGCTATGGAGATTGAACCTGATGCAAATTTGCAAATTGAAACAGAAGAACAGAGTCCTATTCTACTGAATGGAAATTCTTCCAAAATCGAGCATTCAATGGAATGGCTACGTAGTTATTTCCACAAACCATATGCTGGTGCAAACTATGCTACAACAGGATGCTTCTAAGTCGGAGAATGTGGTAACCATGCATGAAGATTTGGTCGATGCCCCTGTTTTGCTTCCACAACAAGCCCTCCCTGAATCTGAGTCTATGCAAGTTCTCCCAAATTCAGCCTCTGTTCCAGCACAACCTAAGGCCTGCATCTTAAACAGAACCTCTCCTGATGGCTCCAGTGTTGCAGACAGCTTGCATACCACGATGAGTCATGGCCCAGCTGAGTGTGATGCACTGTCATCAAAGAAAATGCTGCTAGTTGTCTCTTCCCTGACTCAACCTGTAAACACAGATGCCATACAGAACACTGGTATGCCTACAAGTTCTATGGAAAATGTAAATGCAGCTACTGCCCTAGGGCTCCGTAATGGGAGAGAGGAAAGCCAAACTGACTCTGTTTCTCATGTCCCTCCAGCTCTGCCCAGAGGACTGGAAACCTCCTTGAAAAATGCAGGATGGAAAAATGGGAAATGGCTCCTCGACCCTACACATAGTCCTATTCCAGGGTTTCAACTACCACTGACACTATATCTACAGCTGAAATACAGGTTCAACATAAAGAGATGCCACCCTTTGTGACTGATTCAGATTTAGACTTACATGCTGAGGATGTTATCTTTGACCCCCCACCATCTTTTTAAACAGATTAGAATAACTACATCCACATATTCAGACACAGATTAACCTCACCAGCCCACATGGGGAGACAGAATGGATACCACTTCACCCCCCACGGCATCTGAGACTGCATAAAACACTTGGGCCCAGTTCAGACGCAGAGATCACTTTTTTCAGCAACTTCCACCTGCCCAGAGACGCAATGCTATTCATCTACAATACCTTGGAGTTCTGGAACTAACTCCAGACAGAATCTATATAGGCAAAACCCTTATAAAAGAATCTATGTCTTTTTTACTAACAAAATCTATGCACTTATACATGTCTCTGGTGACACCCTCTAGGACATCAGCTTTAAAACTCCCCAGAGCCTAGACCGTTTTTGGTCCAAATATGACACATTATGCTACTCTGCATTATGGTTGCCCTTCAAAGCAGTACCTCTAACCAAACCCACCATTAAAAATGTGACTATATTATTCCGAGATGAAAGTGTTGAGGTCCATGATATCATACATTGGTTGCAACAACGCTGTGAGGTTTTAGGGGTACCTCATCCTATTTTTGACACTGAACATCTATGGACTGGGGGATGGCGGTACAGAGTCAGATTATGAAACTCCAATACTGGGCCGCAGCATTTACCAAATAGTTTGTTTCTGGATCGGGACCAAGGTCACAGTTTTTATCCGAGCCAACCTAAGACATGTTTTAAGTGTAGGTCATATGCCCATTTAAGTTCAGCACGTGACAAAGTGAAATGTTCAGCCTGCTTTGAATATTGTCATATTAATACAGATTGTCCTACAGGGGTAAAGTGCAATTTATGTGATAAATCAGGCTGTTCATACCGCTCCTGCCCCATGGCAACCCGTAATCGAGCTGATAGACCTGACCAGGCCTCAATGCTTCTTAAGGCCCCCAAAAAATATACTGAAGCTGCTCAAACCCCACCGAGGCAAGTAACACAGAGCTCAATGCTAATCCTCAAGTGGTAGAAATTTTGGACCCACCACAGGCCTTGATTTCAGATCCAGTAACCCTTCCTAGATCCTCAGTTATCCCAGAGCCTCAGCTCGTTCATCCAGATCCCAGTGAAACTAGCATTCCCTCCTGCTGGGGTATCTGGAGAAGGAACTCCCCCTTCTCACAATCCCTCCCCGGACTCTCAAACCATGGTTCCTCCAGTTGCCCCTGAGATTGCCATGCCACCCCCTGAGCTAACAGTAGTTACAAAAATGTGATGCATGAGGCAGTCCCATTCTTTTTTTTTAACATTTAACATTTTCTTCTTCTGCAGCCACGGTCCTGCTTTTACATCCAGCCACCGCTCCACTCCGCCGCCGACCCCAAAGTTGCATGCCCAGCTGGCAGACGCAACTACACCTGTGAAAGGTGGCCCCCCATAGCCCCCCCATGCCTGGCAAGGAACTAGTACTGGCACATGTCTCCAGGCATCGTCGGCCAGCAGAGCTGCAGCTATGAAGCTGCCTTGGACTTGTGCTGCGTTTTTTTCCTTGGTCTTTCCCCATTGGGACCATGGACATGCAATGATGTCGGTGCACATATGTGCAGATGTCTGCCATGGTCCCCCCCTCCATTACACTGCTGCCTGCAGTACCTCCGGGCGTCCCCAGGGATTGCCGCAGTGCATTGTAAAGTCTCCATCCCACCCCAGGACTAGAAGAGCTGTCTTCCGACGCTCAATCCCAGTCCTCTCCTGGTGACCCCCGACAACTCGAGCTTGTGCCCAAACCCGGGGTGCCGGTGTAGCGCAACATGTGGTGTCCAGTGCCTCAACCCTCTGCACTACTGGGCCGGCAGGCAGTCCCATTCTAAATCTAAGATGTCTAAACCAGCTGCTTCTCCTCCTAATATCCCTACTTCCAATAATTTTGAGGTTTTATCTCTCAGAGGTAGACATCTGGAACAAGGGGATGGCACTGATTCCTCTTCCACAGTCTTGTCACAGCATGTCCATACCTCAGACTCTCAGGAAGAGACCCCTTCTATTGCAGCAGCTGCTGCCCATAGGAAGGGGTGCCTAGGCACCCGATCCAGGCGTAGTACTCAATTGAGTGCTCCCACATGAATTATTTTTTAATGGTCTCACCTCATGCTCCATTATCCATAGCCTCTACTAATGTGAATAGCACTGAAAATGCTAAATGCTGTTTGATAACTTTTTCTGTGCTTCTTGATTTACAAACTGATATTTGTTTTTTGCAGGATACATGACTTAATACAGTCTCTCTGGTTACTAAGGCACAGAAAATGTGGTGTTGGGGGCCTTCTAATTTTACGTTTGGGTTGGAAGCATGTGATGGGGTTGGGGTTCTATTCAAGGGGGCAGACTTTCGGATAACCAGGATTATTGACATCCTTCCTGGTCGAGCTCTAGTAATAGATTTCACTAGATTTCAAACGGCCTGGAGGGCCATTAACATATATGCCCCCAAACAAAAAAAGGCAGAGTAGACTTATTCAATAGTATAAAACCATACCTCTTTATTATGAAACATATCCTATGGGCAGGAGATTTTAATTGTGTGTTCTCTGCAGCAGACAGAGGGGCACAAACCTCCAAAGAATTTTGTGATACTGCATGTTTACAACAGATAAGCTGCACAGCAGGTCTGCAGTATTCTTATAGAACTTTGCACAAACAGGGAGATTATACATATTTTAGAGGTAATCTTGCTACCAGTATTGATTTCCTACTAATATCTAAATACCTTTTTGTACATACAGCCACCACCTATCCTTAAGAGACCTCAGATCACGTGATTCTAACCTTCTCTCTTGGTCTCGTAGAACAGGCCCCATTAGGGAAGGGTTACTGGAAATTAAATAAAACATTATTAGATAACAAAGACCTTTGCAAACAACTACGGGACTTATTTTGAGCACGAATGTTGGTAGCTGGTGTGACAGAAGATATGTGTGCATGGTGGCTAGAAACAAAAAATATGATTAAGGCCCATATTATACAATTCGCTGCTATAGCAGCTTTCTCCCAGTACACAAAATACCATATTTCATCGAATAGAAGCTGCGTCTTCTATTTGAATTTTTTATTTTGACCTGCGGCTTGTATTTGAGGGTGGTTTGTATTTGAAGGCGGCTTGTGTTGTAAAATCCTATTTTAAGTGTGAAAAAGAAAATATTACATATCCTGAATATGATCGAATATATTGTTACTGGTCTACCTTATAGCAAAATAAGAACAACAAACATGAACTAAAGTCAAAAATTTAAAAAAGAAATATCATAACAATCATATTTACAGAGATAAAAATCATAAAGAGACCCATCTACAGAGTTTTAGCTGACATGACTTCAACCCTGACTAGAAGTCACGGTTTCTATTTGAGGGTGTTTTTTTTATTAAAAGTATTCATTATGACCTGTGGCTTGTATTTGGGGGTGGCTTCTATTTGATGAAATACGGTACCTTATTTTGAGAGGACACCTGACAAAATTGTATTCCCTAATTAATTTAGGACATAATGGTTTTGCTACACAGATCAAACAAATAAAACAAGATATGGAAAGGATACAATATACAAGAGCTTCATCCCTGCTAATGGAACGTAGAGTTTGTACACCTGGAAAAATTGTAAGTGGAAATATTTTCTCAAGTTGCAAGAATAGATTTCAAGATAGAACAATGACCTCCTTATACACCTCAGATGGGAATCTAGTACACTCTACCCCAGAGATGCTACCTAAGGTACACTCCCATCTCAGAAATGTATATATGGCCATGCTCTCAGACTTGATTGCATGATTCAGGTATTTAGACACACTAAACATTGGTTCCATACCTGAACATATGAGGACCACTATGGCAAATCCTGTTATGAAAGAAGAAATAAAACAAGCAATAACCTCATTAAAAAATAATACAGTGTCAGGGACAGATGGACTCCCCACAGAATTTTACAAAACATTTAAAACAGAACTAATTGAAATTTTATTTATGGTCCTCAACTGGATCCTAGCAGCAGATTCATTTGAGTTTCATTGTTGTATTTCTATTCAAATTTTTATACAGACAAAAAAATTATAGATCTGATCTCAATAACTGGTGACCTCTAGGTATTTTAAACACGGATTTCAAAATATTATTAAAAATATTAATGTCCTGCCTTGCTAAAGCAGCTTCTTACTTAATATCCATGGCACAAACTTGTACAGTACCAGGCCGCAATATTTTTAAAAATCTTTTCCTGACAAGGGAAGTGGTAGAACAAGGGAAGAAGGACAAATAGCATGGATACCTTATATCCCTATATCAGGAGAAGGCCTTCAAAAAAATATCTCATTCCTTCCTAAATTCAGTCCTACGTTCATATGGGATACCACATGCCTTCTGTACTTGGTTAATGAACATCTATGACAGAGCCACAACACTCCCTTTAGTAAATGGGTATTTGGGGTCCTATATACCATTCTGAAGGGGGTATGTCAGGGATGCCTCATGAGCCTCTTACTGTATATCTTTTGTCTAGATCCTGTATTAAGAAAAATTCAAGCAGATAACATGATTACAGGTCTCCAACCTCTCCAAAGAAATATAGAAATAAAAATATCTGCTTATGCAGATGATGTCTGCTTGTTCATAGCACACCCTGACTCTGGAAAGAGAGCTATGACACAATTTCAGGATTATGCAGAGGTAGCAGAAACATCTCTGAAGTTGCAGAAATGTCAGGGGTATATACTGAGTACTTTTATGATGCTGCAAACAGATATTGCAGGTATCTCAATCTCCTCAGAGCCTATTAAGATATTAGGCATTAAGTATGGTCATGGGGATAATGGCCTGTTAAATTGGGAAGAGAAACTAGAACTGGGAAAACAAAAAGTTTCTGTATGGAAACAATGGCAACAGACAAAGCAAAAGAAGGTTCTTCTGATCAAAACATTTTTCTGCCTATTTTTACATTTTTAAGTATAGTTTACTCCATCCCAAAGCAGTGTGAAATGACCATTCTTAGTCTGGTATTTCAAATTATATGGGGGAGTAGACTGAATCCTATTAAAAGTGAAGTCTTGTACTTAACAGTGAGGCAAGGGGGTTTAAACCTCATCAACCCCATTGTGTTTTATTTTAGTAATTTCTTGAAGCACAACATGGTGGATAACACGGTACCTTCAACAGGAATATGGGTAGTATTTGCTACACATTGGTTATCCCCTTTTATTTCTTTTTGGAAAACACATGCCTTAATATCTCTGTGGTTTAAAACTTTCCCTCTCTTTTTTAAACCAGTAGTACTAAAACAACACAAATGGAAAGTGGAAGTTCCTCGAGTTATTTCTGTTTCCAGGCCCCTTATATAGGAAACAGAACAGTCTCAGGCTTTGTCTTGTCAACCAGTCTTCAAAGGTGTTTCTGCACAACATAACAACAAGCTCGATTCAAAGTTAGCTGGACTGCTCATTTGGGAGTTACACGCTAGAACACTGAGGAGTAACGTTCATAGCAGGAGTCAGTAAAAGCGCATTTTATTTTATTAAAGGTATGCCACCGGTTGCCACATTATATTTTAATTTCACTGACCTTTCCAGTATGTCTTAGAACCCTGACAAGGCATCGAATTGCTCTGGTTTCTGCTTTAGCTTAGCGGGCCTTCAGGCCTCCTGTTCACCCTGTGGCCGTAGGAGTTCTTATGGTGGAGTACCCTACTGTCGGTGGAGGAGTACTTAGCGGAGTCTGCAGAGACTTAACAGCCTGCTTACTAGTCGAGTGGAAAGAGCTTTGAGTCCATGAAAAATCTGATGGAGAGTTTGTTGCTTCGACTCGATTAATCTATATGCTCTTATTGAGGAACTGTGTGCTATTTGTTGCACCATTTTTGACTGTTTAAACTAGCTATTAAAGCTAGAGCTATCAACTGTCTCTTTTGCTGTTGTACTGTGTTTATACTGCGATATCTTAACCCGATATGAAATTTTGTGATAGCTAGAAGGTGAAGTGAAGATGAATTGTCGCAGTTCTGTTTTTTTCAGCTGTATTATTAGCTGCATTATTTGCTTTGCCTGCTTTGGCTGTGGATTTTAGTTATAATCTGGCTCGAAACACCCAGTTAGTGGGAAGTGGCAAACCAATAAAACAAATAAAAGGGACTGCACTATTTTACTATTTTATATATTGTTTTATATTTGATCGTATTTGGCTGCATTTAGTTACTTTTGGAAAAATATGAGGAAGCAGGGGTTCTATTGGTACAGGGTGGCACCAGACCTCTGAGCTTAAAAGTGCATATGCTAGTGCTTCTCAATCAGATGAGCCATTCCAGCTTAGACGATTCATGGAGAGGTCACCATGAGTGAGGAGCTATTGGAGCAAACACCAAAAGGTTATTTATGAGAGAGAATCCGATACCCAACCAAAGCTTCTTTTTTAAAGTTTTAAGTTTTAAAAAATGGATAACTCTACTACTGTGGATTTTATGATTTGCTATGCATACGTTTTCTTGTGAAAGCAATCCGGTGCATAAGTCAACCCGGTTTCGGCTTCATTTTTCTGCCTTTTCACTTACCGACTTTCGCCTCAAATCCATCCTGAGGGAGGAGGTCTCTGAATTCGATGAGGGAAAAAAAAGTAAGAAATCCTTTTTCCCTTATAGCAAACGCTGTAACAAGGGTGTTAAAGGTGTTAAAAGCATTGAAAATTAAATCTAAAGGATTTAAGGAAAACTCAATTAAAACAACGTAAATAAAGTAATCAAAGCAAACTATCTGTAGCAGTTTAGAAGCTAGGTTACCAGAATTTAGTGTTTTAAATTTGTTTACTATTCACTATTTATTTATTAGACCATTATTAGACCATAGGGGATATTTATATTCTGTTTACTGTGTTCTTCCATATGTTAGTATTCTTATTTTGTGTTTGTATCTGCAGTGGAACGAATACGATGGATTATTTGGATTAATTTGAAATTTAATGAATCCAAGAGGTGATGTAGAGAACTGAAGACAAGGAAATTGGTCTAGACCATATCAAGAGTGGTGTCGGTTTACTGCTTGGTCATCCTTGGTCATTTCTGGTATATCCACATTGGAAATTTATTAACTGGTTTCTCTTTACTACTTGACCACTTGACTGAACAAGTGGGTTAATTCAAGGAATTTAAAAGACCAGAGACTAGAGACTATAAACTAGAATCTGAAGGAGAGTTAATTTTATGGAAAAGGAACTGATCTGGACTGATTTGAATTGAAACTGAATTTAAAGAGACAGAAACCGAAAAGATCTACTGGAAGATTAACCATTGGGACTTTTTTTTTGCTGTTGTTGTTTGGCTCAGTTGTTGGGATTATTGCTGATTAACCAATTTTGATTAACTATTTTATTTAATTATTATAATTATCATTTTATTTTTCTCTTATTTTGTAATTGAAGTTGTAGTTGTGAAAGGGATTATTGGATTTAGATTGTCTTTCTTGTATTATGCCAGCAACTACCAGAAGTGGCAGAATGCAAAAGAAAAAGAAGGACAAAGGAGATAGCAAAAGGGAATTTAAGTTTAGTAATTATGATACCAAATTAAGAAGGAAACCTAATCTAAGGTCACCACTAACTACGGAAGTAGAAAAAGAAACTAATGGTGAGGGAAAAAGGACATCTTTAATAGAAGGGAAATCTTTGAATAATGGGGATAATAAGACTTCAACCCCTACTGGCTGTATAGTAAAAGATAAGAGGATGAGTCTACCCTCTAATCAATTAACAATAAGCAAAATATTAGAAAAGAACAAAGAAAGATCAATGAAGACTTCTGATGATAAGATCAAAAAGAAGGAAACAGAAATCCCAGAAGGTAAATTCAATAACCCTGAACTTAATGCCCCCCAAAATAGATGTGCTTAATTTAGATATGCTTAACTGCATAAATAAAGAAGTCAACAATACAATTGAAGAAATTGGGGGACAATAGGAACTATTAGGTTAATTAAGGAAAAAATCAGGGATTTAAAATGGGTATGATCAGACCTGTATCACCTCCCATAGCAGAGCAATATGGACAAGAATAGGTAATTGATACTAAAAAATTAAATGCAGAGGAGAGTAACTCGATATCTGATGATATCAAGAAAATTTACAGGCAAGCACAAAAATTGACTGATACATTGATGAATAATGAGAAATCAGGTGAAGCTACTATGTGTATGAGTCCTATAAGTTTCACTGATAAAAGGGCATTAATTACAGATTATATAACTGAAGATTTATGTATGACACTGCGAGATACTTTTAGTGCTAATTTAATGATGTATGAGCAATTAGTGTCAATTAGAAAAGATCTTTCCTTTGTTAAAGGAATTTGTATAGAGAATAGTGTCTATATCAAACAGATAATTAGAAGTCAAATGATTAGAAACCCTGATATTAAGAACTGTGGTAAAGACTGGCAAATGGAGGGATTTATAAGAGAATGTGTGATAGAAGAGGGGGACAGTTTAGCAGGGAATCAGAATCTGCCAATTAATCCAGAGAAGTTAAGCAAATCAGAGGTTGAGTCAGAACTAATAATGCTCCCAGATGAAAGATGACGGCAAGAAAGTGTAGTAAGGGACTTAAGAGAGGGAAACACTTTGCTATGGGAAAAAGGGTTATTACAAGAAGAAAGATATAAAATAAATGTAAGTGAGAAGAAGAAAGAAGGGGTAAAAATAATTATGGGTAATAAAGGGGAGAATGAGAAGAATTTGAAGAAAGAAATAGAAAATAAAGATAGTGAAGTCATTCTTAAAAATCACTTCATCAAAGAAGTGCGAATAAACAACAAAGAAAACAATAGAGATGTAATGAGAAATGAATGTAGGATAAAAGATGGAAAAAGAAATAAAAAGAGAGAAAAGGAAAAAATGAAAGTAAAAGACGACAAAAAAATGAACAAATGAAGGGCTCAACTTCAAAAAAAGAAGGGAAAAGAAAATCCAAAAGAAAACAAGAATATTTGGGAGATAAGGAGGAAGGAACTAAAGAATTGGATTCATAAAAAATGATGTTGTCAAATAAACAAAAAGAGGAAAAAAGTAATTTAGGAAATGAAGGAAAAATGAATGTAAATGAAAAGAATGAAACAGCGAAGAAAATAGATTATGAGCTTGAAACAGAATTTAGACAATTTCTAAACAAAACCAGGGTTCTGATTATGTACTACCGCTATACAAAGTTTCACATTTACCAGATGAGACAAATGATATACTGTCAACAATGACAAAGAAATTATTTGATTCCATAACTGGCTGCACACATGTATCAGAGTATCTGAGTGTTATCAGACCAATAGCAAATCTAGTGCTGGTTTTACTGGTAATAGACCATTTTTTTTCTTATTAAAACCTTCTCAGATAAAAAAAAAAGAAATTGAAGGTCTGGGCATAGAACTAGGCGATGTTGTAACACTGGAAGTTCTGTTACCAGAATATTACAAAAGTAAGAGAGATGGAAAAACCAAAAAATAAATACTTGTATCTATATTTGGCCTTAAACAAAAGGAGAGGGAAAATAAAAGCAATACTCAAGAAATTGTATTAGACACTCTAAGTACATTACTGAATCAACATGTTTGCAGCCATGAAATTATTAATGTTACAGGATGGGAACACAATGGACAAATCACTGTATGGTTGCATAATGAAAATCTGAGGGTTTTATTAAAAACTAAACAAAGTGTATTGGATGAGATGGGGATTTATATTTCTGAGGAAGAAAATGAAATGAAGAGTCCTAATACACTCTTAAAAGCAGGGAACAATACTGAATGGGAATATATAATTGAAGTCTCAAATAAATATGACATTTTGCCCAATGTAGATCTGTGACACTCAATGTTAGATATCGATCAAGGGGTTAACCATGGAAGAAAAAAATAGAGAAATTGAACACAGTACAAGATGATATAAAATGAATGAGAAATAAAAGAGACTCAAATAGTATATTGCTATCATGGAACATCTCAGGTTTAGGAGATAAATTAAGAGATAGGGAATTGATAGAATACTTGAAGAAATTTAATATAATTTGTATCCAAGAGACTTGGACTACTATGGCTATCTATGTAAATGGTTTTAAAGTTTACTGGAAGAGTGCAATTAAAAGGAAAAAATATGGAAGAAATCTAGGAAAGCTGGCAATTTTATGTAAATTGGAAGATAAGATGCAAACAGAAGAAATCAAAGTGGAAAGTAACAGCATGTTGATAGTTAAAATCACAAAGGTAAATATAGGTGATCTGTTTATAATAAATATTTATGCACAGCCACAATCAAGTAAATTTGGTGATAGAAACTGGATAATACAAATTGATTTTATAATAAAATAAATTCAACAAGATTACCCTGAAGGGAAAATAATGGTTTTAAGTGATATGAACACTAGATTGGGGACTTTGCTGGGAATAGAAAAGGGTATTAAAGCCTATATCAATTCAGGAGAACTAACACAATTAAAGGGTAATAGAAACTCTTTTGATAAAAAGATTGGTACCAACGGTATAAAAATGCATAACAAATTTATAAATAAGAACTTAACCCTGCTAAATGGTAGAATTATAGGTGACACCGAGGGTAAATTTACATTTATGGGGGGGGGAATGGATCCTCAGAGATAGATTATATCTGGGTCAATCATTGTATGTAAGACCGGTGTTTAAGACTGGATATACAACTTAGACCAGAAAGTCAACATCTTGCATCAGAATTTAAAATAAATTATACTGAAGGGGAAAGCAGAAGAATGTGTATGGCTCCATTTGAAATTAAAAATAAAAACTGTATTGGTTGGGGTGTCATACAAAGTGATAAATTCATACAATTTTTGGAAAGTCAGGGAGTTTTATCTGAATTAAAAGAACTAGAAAAAGAAATGGAGATTGATTGTCTGATTCAATTTTGGGCTCTATTAGGATCTATCCCTTTACTAAAAAATTAAAAAGATTAACATTTATAAAAAGGAAGGGTATATATGGTACAGTAAAGACTGCAATAAGGCTAAACAGATATTAAATAATCAACTTAAGAAGTTGAAAAATAACCCCTCCTTAAATAATAATAGAATAATGAATAAACTAAGGAAAGACTACAGAGACATCCTAAAAAATAATAAACAAAAGTATATTCAGAGATTGTGGTCAGACTTAGAAGTGGCAGTAAAGACTAAAGACAGTAAAACTTTTTGAAGATTAGTCAATAAAGGAAAGAGTAAAAATGACTGCGAACCAGAAAACCATATAGAGCCTGATACTTGGATAACATATTTCAGTAGACTATTCTTCTATGAAAATAAAGAATATATTTATAATCTTGATAACAGTATAAAAACTAAATGAATTGGATCCAGAGTGAAAATATCTGAAGAAGAAGTAGATTGTGCAATAAATTCATTTAATAAACACAAAACACCTGGACCTGATGGAGTCCCTATAGAAGTAATTTGGAAGGTTAAATCATTATGGATTCCAGTATTGTGTAAGTTATTTAATCAGATATAGGAGACTGGCAAGGTTCTGAACAGCTGGGGTTTAAACATCATAATTCCCATTTTTAAAAAAGGGGAAACAGAGAAACCAGAATGCTACAGACCAATAAGTCTGATTGACAGCACTGCTAAAATATTTACTAAAATGTTAAATTAATAGAATTGTAATGTGGATAAAGGAAGGAGAGATATTGGATGAAGCCCAGGCAGGATTTAGAATGGGTTATGGTACAATAGACCAATGTTTTACTCTCTCTCATTTAGTGTATAAATACAGAATAATTAAAAAACAAAAGCTGTATTGCACCTTTATCGGTTTGAAATCAGCCTTTGACAGGGTTAATAGAGGTTTATTATGGGAACATTTAGAGCAGAAAGGGATGGAAAATCTATACTTAACATAATTAAAATATTTTATCAGAATAACTTCTCTTGTATTCGATATAATACAGGAGGGGAAATCAGTGATTGGTTTAAGACAAACATAGGAGTAAAACAAGGTTGTATCTTATCTCCAATTCTATTTAATGTATTCTTCGATATGGTCCTCAATACACTATATGATCCAGAATTTCATATGCCTACAATAGGTGAGAAAAGATGTCCATATCTAGCATATGCAGATAATGTGGCACTACTCTCTACAAGTTATTTATTTATTTTTTTTATTTAGTTGTTTAACCAGGTATAGCACACTAAGCTGAAAGGTTTTTTACAGGAGCGACCTATTAAAGAAATTCTATCAAGAATGTGTCCAGGCAGATCTAGAAATTAATTACATAAAAACAAAAGTAATGGTATTTGGAAAAAACAATAGCAGGTATAAATTTATAATAACTAATAATAATATAGAAGTTGTTAAGGAATTTAGTTATCTTGGCATAACATTTTCACAAGAAGGAACATGGTTGAAACATATTCTAGAAATTCAAAATAAAATTACAAAAATTCTGCCCTGTATTAACTCATTTTCTTTCAAATATGGAGGTAAATCGGTAAAAGGAAACTTAGATGTAATAAATGCAAAAATTAAAAACCAGGTTTTGTATGGTGCAGAGATTTGGGGTAGTTACTCCAAATCAATGATTGAACCTGTTTAAATAAATTTTACAAGAAATTGCTAGGCTTACCTCCAAGTGCACCATCTGCTTTAGTCAGAGCTGAATTGGGACAGGTAAAATTAAAATGTCATATTATTCAAAGATTAATAATTTATTGGTTAAAAGTATATGGTATGGAATCTTTTCGATACCCCAGATTATGTCTAGAGGAGGCAATTCTGTATTTGAACAGAAACTTGGTTTTTCCAAATATGAGGACAGTCGAGGAATATATTAGACCCTTTGGTTTATTAACCTATATTCCAGATTCCATCAGACCTTGCTATGGTAATTTAAATTTTGAGATCAAAAATAGAATAAGAGATGTCTTTATACAACAGGACTTAGAGAAATGTAAACAATATAACATTTGTAATTGGTTAAAAACTAATAAAAGGAACCATAAAATGGAGAATTAGTTATCCCTTCTGAATAATCCCAGTTAAAGGCTGATTTTAACACATTTTAGATTTGAATGTTTTACCAGTCAGGTTTATATGAAAAGATGTGCAAAAAATAAGAATGCAGTAGATAACCTATGTAAATGTGATAAAGGACAGGACAATTTGGAACATTTACTTGTATTATGTCCCCTGTATAATACCTACAGGGAGAAATTCCTAGGTAACATTATTAGGGAATGGAATATGATCCAATACATTTAACATCCCATCTTTTGAAAACAAATGATAAAGAAATTTTAAAAGCTGTTGCTTCTTTCTGAAAATAATTGAAAGCACCAAATTATATTTATGCTAAGCCTGATTTGATATTTATTGATAAATTGTTTTGTGTATTTTTATATATGCTATATGTAATGTAATTTTAAATTGTAATGGCTTAAATACAAGCCGATCAATAAAATTGAATTGAATTGAACATAACAACAAGGTCCTGTTATTATTACAAGAGAATAGGATCCTGCTGAGAATGTGGGATATAACATGGTTAAGTTGTCATGGACACTTACAAGTCAAAGGTAATGCAAAACACAAACAGCAAACTGAACGTGTGTGTCCAAGGCTCACATGTGGGTTAGGAGAAGAATCCATGGAATATTTCTTCACCATGTGTCCTTTCGTGATATCCTTTTGGTCAGAATTAACACAAAAATGAAACCCGGCACTGCGGTATACTCTTTCCTATGAAGAAATAGTAGGATGCTTTCTTCAGAACTCTACACCTTTAGAAACTGGCATAGTTAGAGTTATTTTTTCAATCATTAAGTTTGTACTTTGGCAAACAAGATGTAAACTCCTCTTTCAACAGTTAGAAATACCTCTAAAATCTGTAGTCTTGAATGTTGAATCCTTGGTACAAACACAATGTGAATATGACAAAATGCATATAACAATGTCAGTATGGCATTAAACATGGCGCGCAACACCTTTTCTAAAGGAGAGTATTGGATAAAAATAACTGTACAGAGGCTCACGTATAGGAGAACACTATTATTTGTGTTAGACATATTTTTGTGTTATTGTTTCTCTCATAATTTTCACCTTTTTTTTGAATATTTTTGTATGTCTTGATTTGTATCATATTTTATGTTGATACTTTTCCTTTGTTACTTTTCTGGGGTTTTGATGTGTATTGTACTTATTCATTGCAATAAAAAAATTCCCCTACTATTTGCGAAGAGTGTCTTGGGTTCTTTTACTTCCACCTGGACACCTACCAGGACAGCACCAGGATGGGTATAAGGGACCTCAGTTTAATGTCTCATCTGAGGGATGGCACACCCCAGCAGTACAGCACCCCCCTAATACTGCACTCGGGTGCCAGTATTTAGGTATGAGTCCAATCCCGGTGTGGGATGAGAACCCACAACCTTCTGGCCCAGAAGTGGATGTGCTACCAACGGAGCCATGCTGACACCACCTAATACTAGGTTCATAGTGCATTTCTTTCTGTGTTAGGCCATGAACGTTTTGATTGACCCTAGTTTTGTATACCCCTTCCCCCAATGCATTTAGAAACAAGCTGTTACCAGCTCAGTATGTCTTTCTTGGTAAAATTTTTGAAATCAAACAATAAAGATACAAATGTGTTTTTGTTTTGTTTGTTTTTTAGTTACTCATTTTTCTGCCATTGTATCCAAGCTGCCATCCAGATGCCCCAGCCCTGCTCCCTAGCTTTCCTCCAGGACTTACCTTCATGCAGGAAGCAGTGCAGTCTGGGTGCTCATTTGGGGCAGGACTGTGGGTGGTCAGGGTCAGTGGCAGCATGGCCAGCCATGTCTTTTTTCTGGTATGTGTTGTTCCCCTTGAGGGGTGGCATGCAATGCTACCCAGATGTCTGCATGCATACTTTTGTACACATAGCACCAGCAACTGCCACTCCCTCCCTAATGCGTACAGTCCCAACCTGTCTCACCCCCAGCTGATGCTAGAGATCAGATGAGTGTTGGGAACTGAAACCCTCCCTCCTTCCCTGAGAGAGGAGAGCAGTCCTCCAGACACTCGATCCCTTCCCTTCCTGGCCGACCCCTCGTGATTGGAGTCCACATCTGAACCTAGGTTGCTGGCATGGTGCAAGGTGTGGCATCCAGTGCCTCAACCCTCAGCCCCACTGAACTAGCAAGAAATAAGTAAATAAATAAATAAGAAAACTAATAAGGGACTGATTCCCAAAGGAGGGAAACGTGAGGAGCAAGGCTGACTGGGCGCTCAGTAGATTTGCCATGGGATCAGGGGAGAGAGACCCTCCTGTCCTTTGCTACAGAGAGGAGAACCAGCAAGTGCTGCAGGTAGAATCATTCAAGAGAGGGTCAGGGGTCTGACAGAGCTTGCCAACTGTTGCAAGGCTGAAAGAGAGAGAGACTAGCTACTGCAGAAAATATTGTCTGCATGTAAGTGTTCCTATATCTGCCTGTTATGGCATCTAGCATGGCCGGCTTGGTCCACCAAGTGAGTGCAGTGAGTGAAAGTCCCCTATCAGGGATGAAAAAACATAGCTGTGGCCAAAAAACCATGGTGTTCAGGGAAGGCTGTAGGTACTGCTAGTAGAAGTAGTGGACCACAGTGGATGAGAAGGGACTTGGCAAGGTTGGAGGAATGGTCAAATGTATGGCAGCTCAGATTCAATGCAAAGAAGTGCAAGGTAATGCACTTGGGAAACAAAAACCCAGGGTAAGAGTACACAATGGGGGGTTAGATATTGACAACAGTAAAAATGGAAATAGACCTGGGGGTAATTATATCAGATGACCTAAAGGTGGGCAAGCAATGTGAGAAGGCAGTAAAGAAGGCTGGGAGGATATTGGGATGCATAGGGAGAGGCATCAATAGTAGAAAACAGAAAGTTGTTATCACTCTGTTCAGACAGTTGGTGAGACCCCATCTGGAGTACTGTGTGAAGTTCTGGGGACCCCATCTCCGCAAAGACATAGACAGAGTGGAGGCTGTCCAGAGGAGGGGAACCAAAATGGTGCAGGGTCTGCACCAGAAGACATACGAAGAAAGACTAAAGGAGCTTAATATGTATACCCTTGAGGAAAGGAGGGAGAGAGGGGACATGATAGAAACTTTCAAGTACCTCAAGGGAATCAACAAAGTCCAAAAGGGTGGCATCTTACAGAAAAAGAGATGTGCAAGAACAAGGGGGCACAATTTGAAGATAGAGAGGGGATGGCTCAGAGGTAATGTGAGGAAGTATTTTTTCACAGAGAGGGTTGTGGATGCATGGAACAGCCTCCCTGAGGAGGTCATGGAGTCAAGAAGAGTGGGGGAGTTCAAGAATGCATGGGACAGACATAAGGCAGTCCTAGTGGGGGTAGGAGGAAGTAAGCTGTTGGTTAATTAGGATCTGCAGCTTATCTGTTAGATAGGAAAATGGGCAGACTAGGTGGGCCAAGCGGTCCTTATCTACTGTCACATTCTATGTTTCTATGTTTCAAATTTCCTGTGTTCCAGGAACTAGCATAGAGTAGCTGGACCCTTGGAGAGGAAGAGAACGGAAACCATTAGCAACAAACAGGGTAGCCCCTGCAACATTTACAGAGTAAATTACAGTAGTTTATTAGTGATGAGCATTTGGCAAGTCCTGGGTTAAGACTGTGTAATAAAACAACCAGGTGAAGATCTGCAGACCCAGTCATCTCGTTTTGTAGCAACACCATTGTAACCACTTAGGTCTGAGACTTGAATTTTTGTTTTCTTTTGCGTATTACAAATGGCTAGTTTAAAATCATTACCATAATGCATTGTCATCATCCCATCAGGCCTTCCTTTTACCTGAACTGGTATTCAGGTCAAAAACTGATCGGGTGCTCCTAGGAACTAGAGGTTGGGCATACTGTAAGTCTGGTGCACCAGGAAGGTGGGATATTGCACAGGGTCATGGTGTGATTGTAGAGTGTATAAGTCTTAGATAATTACCTGGGTTTTGGAGTTCAAGGTTACTTTGATGAAAAGTTAGAATTGTAATGCCTTGACAGCCGTGGTGCTGCTCATCATGGTACTTCATTAGTGTCATACACTGTAGCGTCTTAAAGCCTTGACTTACATGACTGCACTTCACCTTAGTATAACAGGGTGATTGTTTCATGTTAAGTGTATCATGAAAGAAGGTTTGATTACAAACACAAAGTACTAATGGAGTCCTGTTTCAAATGTCATGTCTTCAGTTGCTTGTCAATGGAGTAATTCAAAAAGCAATGTTTTGACTGGCCAGTTACTGGCCATTGTTTGCCAGGAAATGACCACTGATATAAGAGATCGCAATTACTGTAAGTTCTATCTATCTATCTATCTATCTATCTATCTATCTATCTATCTATCTATCTATCTGTCTGTCTGTCTGTCTGTCTGGCTATCTATCTCTCTAACTCTCTGTCTGTCTGTATCTATCTACCTATCTATCTGTCTGTCTGTCTGTCTATCTGTCTGTCTCTCTCTGTCTGTATCTGTCTATCAATCTATCTCTTTCTGTCTGTCTGTCTCACTATCTGTCTGTCTGTCTCACTATCTGTCTGTCTGTCTATATATCTGTATGCCTGTCTATCTATCTATCTATCTATCTATCTATCTATCTATCTATCTATCTATCTATCTATCTATCGTACTTGCACGGTTGTGCAAGTATAGTTAGGGTTGAGTGGAGGTCTCCATGTTAAACCCCAAGAGTTGCACCTCAATAACTTTGATGGTAGTCAACAAAATTGCCCAAAATTTGGCATGCATTGTCTGGGTGGCAAGTTCTAGAGACATGGGAAGTTTTGTGACCAGCACTTATCTGGATTCTGAGAGCCAGATGCATCACAAATTACTTTGAGCCTTTTTTGCTCTTCCTTGTTCTCATCTAGAGCCTAGACAGTACAGAATTTTGTTCAGAAGCTTTCAGCACTGAAGGGGATTGTACCGAGGGTGTGCCCTTTGAAGATTTCTTGAAAAAATATCAATTGGTTTCAGAGTTATAAGTTTTTAAATTTGGCTTTTGAGTATGCTCAGTAGGGTTTCAGGATAACCCTCTGATACAACACCAAAAGTTTGCTTTTGCGAGCTGTTTTACTTTAAAATAATTAATGTTTTTCATGTTGCGAGAAAATGTTTTTTGGGGTCATACAAACACACGAAACTGCCAGCAGATACAGGCCCCATGGTCTAGCTAGTCTGCTTGATTGTGCAGCATATCAGTCCATTAGAATGCAGCTTCTCCCCTACCACAATTCCCTTCCTCCCCACCACCCCCCGTTTGTACTCTCCCTTTGAATCTATCCCACCCCACTTGAAGCTCCCCACTGTCTACAACAATACAGTTTCCTCTGGGAGTGCATTGCACCCCACCACCACCCTTTCAATGAAATAGTGTTTTCTCATTTTCCTCCTGAATCTGGCCCCCTCCAATTTCAGAGAGTGCCCTCTGGTTTCCCTTCCAGTCTTGAGAGTGAGCACACACACCTGGTGCCCACCCTGTTTATCCCCTTCAGGTACTTGAAGGTCTCAATCATATACCCCCTCTCTCTTCTATCCTCCGGGGTACACATACTGAGCTCCCTCAGTCTTTCCTCTTATGGCCTATCACCCATCCCCATGATCATCTTTGTTGCTGTTCTCTGCACTGCCTCCAGCAGTTTGATGTTCCTCTTTAAGTAGGGGCACCAGAACTGAATGCAGTATTCCAAGTGCGGCCTTACCAGGGATCTGTACAAGGGCAACATGACCTCACTACTCCTAGATGTAAATCATGGTGGCTGCCAGTTTATTTTTTGACTTGCTAAAAACAAAAATGTGAAAATGCATAAAAATGAAGCATTTGAAGAAAACAAACACATGAATCTTGCTGTACAGGACCCATTAAATAATATTCTGTTGTTTGTTTTTCCCAAACTACCTTTTTGTAACTTTGGCTGTCATTTTACCAGAATGGTTGATTTTCATGTCGCAAGCCACAAATTTTATTGTTGCACATTTAAGTGCAACAATAAAGTGCAACACCAAAATTTGTATCTCACATACTTTTAATTATAACTTGGTTGTTTGCAATAATGTAGTCCCAAATTTTGAATATTAGCTTACATGACCCTACCTCATGAACAAGATGGTGGGAATTTTTTAAGTACAGGTCAAAAGGTGATTTCACAGTCTCTCAGCAGAACCACCTTTCAGGCAGGATTTAACACATTTCAGTGACCATGTTCATGCTATATTGTCAAAATAATTTTTGTGTCACACTTTTAAGTGCGACAGTAAAGAGCAGCACTAAATATATGACATAAGTTGGGAAGAGGGTGTAGAGAGACAGGGACAGTATAAGCCAAGGAATGAGTGGGAAGGGCTGAGTGGATTCACTGGAGGATCTTATACACTGTTCTGGAAGTCAAGGGCTTGGGAGGGAAAGGATGGAAGGGGATCCAGAGGGGATAGACCAGAGGTGGTAGCAGACAGCAGCAAATCCTGAGTTGGGACAGGGATGCCAGAGACAGGAAGAAAGGGGTCAGTGGGAACTGACAGCAGGAGGTCTAGAGGCACAAAAATGACACCTGTAGCTAGACAAAAGGGGTCAGTCAGGGATCAGGAGGAGTGGAAGACAGTAGGCTCAGGAAAAGGCAGGCAGATGCCCAGAATGAAGGATGAGGTAGGCATAGGTGAAATGGGCCAGAGGGTGGAAGTAACAAATAGTTTTACCCCACTAGGTATCCTAGTCAAGGACATTTTGGAGGAAGGGGTCCGGAGGGGGCCATCAGAGAAGGGGGGCAGAGGGCTGGGGGATGTGGGGGAAAAGATCTCAGGTACAGTAGAAGGGGGGGAGGAGGGGGCAGGCACATTGCATGCAGGAGAAGGGGTGGAGGAGGGGAAGGGCACATTAGGGACACACCAGAGGGTGGCACTAGCTGAAGTGTGGCATAAGAAAAGGGGCAGGAAGGAAGCACTAGAAGAGCTGGATTTGAGCTCCTGGGAGGCTGAAAATGAATGGGAGGAAACCCTGTAGGGTAGGAGCTGCAGTAGGAGGTTGGGGCATGCACTGGGCAGGTTCCAGGAGAGGGGAAATATACAGACAGGGCAGATGGTCAGGAGGAAGACTTTCCCAAGTGGGGTAAGGTGCTCAAAACCTTCTGCAAAGATGGCCGGGACAGGAACAGTTGAAGGGGGATCAAGCACAGCTGGCACAATCTCGCACAGTGATGCAGACGGGGGAAGGCCAGGAGCAGACAGAGGGGGCGTCAGGTGAAGTTGGCTAAGACTCAAGCAGGGGTTGATCTTAACATTGTTTTACTAGCCCAAACACTAGTGAAAATTGACCAGGGCTAGTGCAGCTAACTCTCTACTAGTCCGCATTGACTAGTGCAGATTTTCATGGCTGATAGTGAAGTTAAAGATGTCTCTACTTCAGCATTCTCTAGTCTTCATGCTAATCTCTCTCAATGTTCCAGATGGCCAGGTGTGATTAACAGTTCATTAAGAGCTACAATTATCTGGCAGTTCAAGACAGGGATCCCACAAAAGACTCAATGTGAGTCATTATCACTCCACTGTTAAGACTTTCAGCTACTGTCCAGGGTGTGATCAGGAGGACAGTGCTGTTGAGTCACTAGGTTCCAGTTTTCTGAATGTGTCTATGTTTAACAATTTGTACAATATTATTAAGACCAGTGCCCCTCATTTCTCTACATCTTGAGTGTTTGTATCCAACATCTCAGTGACAAAATGCAAAGAGGTATACAGGATCAGCCCTGCAGGTGGTGGGCTTTATCCCAGCCTCGCAATAACTTCCCTCTCCCCTCCAAATCTCTTAACTCTGTTCTTTCCCTGGACACCACTGCAGACCAGACTCTGAAGTGACCATCCATAGATCCATAGCTGCCATTACTGGCAAGTGTAGGGGGTCCACAGCTCTTCTAAATGGACCATGCCAGCCATCACCATCCATACAGTTCCACCCTTATCCCACTCAGCATGTCCTAGAAACATAGAAACATAGAATTTGATGGCAGATAAGGACCGCTTGGCCCACCCAGTCTGCCCATTTCCTTACCTAGTGGATAAGCTGCAGATCCTAGTTAACCAGCAGCCTACTTCTTCGTACCCCCACCCCCTAGAATTGCCTTATGACTGCCCCATGTGTGCTTGAATTCCACCACTGTTTTTGACTCCACAACCTCCTCCGGAAGGCTGTTCCATGCATCCACAACCCTCTCTGTGAAAAAATACTTCCTTAAATTACCTCTGAGCTGCCCTCCCTCTATCTTCAAATTGTGCACCCCTTGTTCTTGCACACCTCTTTTTTTGAAAGATGCAACCCTCTTGGACTTTGTTGATTCCTTTGAGGTACTTGAAAGTTTCTATCATGTCCCCCCCTCTCCCTCATTTCCTTTCAGCCTAAAAACAAAGTTCTGGATCATGTATGGTACAAAAATAAACCTTGCTAAAATACATAATTTGAAATCTTGAAATAGGCATTCCTGGGGTGCATAGATCATCCTATACAAAAATAGAAATAGTATAGTGTTATGCCTGTGTACTGTTTCCCCTGGGCTGATGAAAGGACAATGTTTAAGAGAAATCTGTTATTGTTGGGGCAGAGAATATTAAAATCAATGCTTTTACAAATAAAAATCTCATAGTTTTGTATTTCCCAAGCCCCTTAGGTTTGTCTAACCCCCATCCCAAAGAAATCTTAGATGTGCTCCTGGCTCTCTTGAGACTGTACAAAAACTTTCAAAAGTGCAGGTATCTAGTCGACTATAGGGTGGGGACCAACAGTGTCTTTCTCTGCCTGACTCTGTTTATTGCCCTGTGGGTGGTGGGGACAGTGTGGTGAGGTGCATGATGATGTCAGCTATTGTGTGCACAGAGCTAGGACTGCTTGATTGAACATTTACTGTTGTGAAATCCTCTCTCTGTTTGGTGTGGGGGACAGAAAGAGGAAGAGAGGAAGCTATGGTACAAAGCAATGGGGGGGCTCACTGTGATGGCATTGCAGTCTTTATTTTCTGCTGGGGAGCTGGAAGCAAAGTGGGAGCAGGATAAATGTGCAATAATCAGAGTATTTCTAGGCTTTGCTTGCATTGTTTCCTGCATAAGTGATCAAAATGTACCATAATAATTAAGGGCTTGTGCAATCATCTGTGGGCTAGTGCAATTTTGAATCAACTTGCCCTGCTGGCTAGTGCAAAAAAAAGTTAAGGTTGACCGCTGTGCTCAAGCAAAGATGCAGGGATGAAGGAAGCCAGGTGGAATACAAGGGACGAAGAGGTACAGTGATGCAGACAGGGAAGGCCAGGAACAGATAGAGGGTGGTCAGGTGAAGTTGGCTCATGCTCAAGCAATGATGCAGGAGGGGTTTGCAGGGATGAAGGAAGCCAGGCGGAAGTACAAGGGATGAAGGGATACAGGAGGGGGGAGTCTGAGGAAAGGCTAAAGGGAGAGGGTGAAGAGGGACACATGCTGGGTGTGGTTAAAAATCAGGATAGGTTAGGTGATGGGGAACAAAAGTTGAGCAGGGGCAGAAACCAAGTCAGGATGGAACATGAGGAGGAGGAGTCCAAAGGGATCCAAACCCCACGACACAAAGCTGAGGCCAAAAGAACACCCAGGAAGCAGGGGGCAGTAGGGTGGCACTCTTGGGGGACTCATTAATTAAGGGGCTAAAATGGGGAAGAAAGGGAGGGAGCAAAAAACAATGCAGTATGGGCACAGTGCATGCCAGGGATGATGGTGCTGGAGATGAGGCATCATATTCCTTCCTGGGGTAAGCAGCAGGATGAAAGAACACATCTGGTGTTTCACCTGGGCAGAAATGACTTGGAGGGGAACAGTCTGATGGAGGTACAGGCAAGGTTTGAGGAACTTGCTAGGTTCTGTAGGAACAACACTGTTTTTCCTTCCATTTCCTTCTCTGAGGTGTTGCCAGTACCAAGAGTGAGCATGTCCAGAAAGGAGAAGATAAGGGCATTCATCAATTGGCTACAAGGTTGGTGCAGTCAGAAGGGGTTCGGCTGGATAGGAGACTGGGGCTCTACATGGGAGGAGGAGGGACTGTATGCCCAAGACAGGCTGCATCTGAACTCTTCAGGGGCAGCTGCACTAAAGAGCAAACTGGGGGACTTCATGGCAAGGAAGTTCAATTTAAACTAAATAAGAGGGTGCTAAGGACAGGGCCATACTTACATGAGGCAGAGCAGAGAGGCTATCAGCCTCCCCCCCAAGTCACAACACTCATCAAGGGAACACTTAGCAGCAGGGAAGGACAGGATGGGGCTACATGTTGGAGGGCTTTGGTTGCAAATGCCAGGAGCCTGGGGAACAAAATGGGAGAACTGGAGACAACCATGATGGAGGAGAACCTAAACATTGTAGCAGTGAGTGAGACTTGGTGGAACGAGCACCATGCCTGGGAGACAGTGATCCCAGGGTATTGTTTGTTTAGGAAGGATTGGGAGGGGAAGAGGGAGGGAAGGGTGGCATTATATGTCAGGGAAGGGATTGAGGCCATGGAAGGGCAGGATGAGGAGGGGGAAACAGATATAATGCGGGTCACCTTAGACAGGGGACAGGGGGGAAACCTGCGTATTGGGGTAGTCTATAGGCCTCCTATGCAGGGAAAGGAAAGGGACAGACACTTTGCGGAATCTGTAGTGAGGATGGCATGGAAAGGGGAAATTGTGTTAGTTGGGGACTTAAACCTTCCGGACATCAACTGGGAGGCCCAGACAGCAATCTCCACAAGAAGCGGGGCATCTTAGAGGCTCTTCAGGACATATTCCTGCAGCAAAGGGTCAGTGAGCCCACTAGGGGTGTAAACCTGTTGGATGTGGTCCTCACAAATGGGGGCAGTGTGGAGGAGGTGGAGGTGGAGGTGGAGGAAGAGCTTGGCATCAGTGACCACAGGGCTGTCAGGTTCAGGGTGAGAGCGGGCACGGTGAGGGTTAGGATGAGAACCAAGGTAATGGACTTCAGGAAGGCTGACTTTCATGGAATGAGGAAGGTAGTTAGAGAAGAAATGTTGAGGATAGGGGATGTGCAGGGGGTGGAGGAATTATGGGCAGCCATCAAGAGAGGGGTATTTAAAGCCATGGACTCATGTATAAGAAGGGTAAGAAAGAATAGAAGACAGAAAAGACCTTTATGGCTCACTAGAGAGGTGGCATTATGGGTCGAGAAGAAGACTAGAGCATTCAAGACATACAGGAGGATGCAAAAGGATGAGGACAGGGAAACCTACAGGGAAAAAAGAAAGGAAGTAGGACAAAGGATAAGGAAGGCTAAGGAGGCCAGTGAGGAGAGGATAGCAAAGCAGGCAAGGAGGAGGGGGGGGGACAAAATCTTCTTTAGGTATGTTGGAGAAAGGAGGAGGGCACAGCATGGGATTGGAAGGATAAGGGGGGAAAATGGAACATTACTGAAAGGGAATTTCAAAAAAGCAGAGGCATTAAATAGCTACTTTGCCTCAATCTTCACAGAGAAAAGAGAGGGCAGGGGACCAGGATGGGCTGGGGAGGATAACAGCCACAGGCAGGTGGGTGTGGCAGAATTCACAGCTGAAGGAGTAAGGGAAGAGCTGGGTAGACTTAGGTGAACAAGGCAATGGGGCCTGATGGAATACACCCAAGGGTTCTCAAGGAGGTGAAGGATGAACTGGCACCCCATCTGGTGAGGCTGTTTAACTTGTCCTTGGTCACACTGGTAGTGCCAATGGACTGGAAGAGGGCAGAGGTGGTCACACTACATAAAGGGGGGTGGAAGGATGAGGTCAAAAACTACCATCCCATTAGTCTTACCTTGGTGGTGGGGAAGGTAATGGAAACACTACTTAAGATCAGGTTGACAGAATACTTGAAGATGAATGGCATGCAGGATGACAGGCAGCATGGCTTGACCAAAGGAAGGTCCTGTCAGACTAACCTGATAGAGTTTTTTGATGGGGTGACACAGATAGTGGACCAGGGAGGAGCAGTGGACGTGGCCTATCTGGATTTCAATAAGGTCCCTGACACCATTCCGCATGGTGGAAAGGTGCATAAGTTGGTCAGACTAGGGGTGGACCTCAGGATCACCAGGTGGGTAGAAAACTGGTGGAAGGGAAGGAGTCAGACTGTGATAGTAAATGGGACACATTCCAGGGAACAGGCCGTAACCAGTGGGGTGCCACAGGGGTCAGTGTTAGGACCAATACTTTTTAACATCTATGTTAGTGACCTAGCAGAGGGTCTGGAGGGATGGGTGTGCCTGTTCGCAGATGATACAAAGGTCTACAATAGGATGGATTCGCCTAGTGGGGTGTAAGCCATGAGGCGGGACCTGGAGAGGCTGGAGAGGTGGTCTCACACCTGGAAATTGAAGTTTGATGCACAAAAGTGCTCGTTGATGCACCTGAGGAGGAAGAATAGGAGGGAAACTTACTGCCTTGGGGGGTGATTAAGAAGGAAACGGAAAGGGTCCTGGGGATTATGGTACCGTGTGACCTCAAGGTGGGCAGCCAGTGTAGCAGGGCAGTGGGAAAGGCAAATGGAATGTTGGCCTGCATTGCGAGGGGTTTTAATAGCAGGAAGAGGGAGGTGCTAATGCCCTTATATAGAACCATGGTCAGGCCGCATCTGGAGTATGGGGTGCAGTTCTGGAGGCCTCACCTATGAAGAGATGTTGAGTTGATGGAAAGGGTACAGAGAAGGGCAACCAAAATGGTACGAGGGATGCGGGATGTACCCTATGATAGAAGATTGAGAGGGCTGAATTTGTACCCTCTGGAGACTAGGAGGGAGAGGGGGACATGATTGAGACCTTTAGGTATCTGAAGGGAATAAATAAGGTGGAGGGTGATAGCCTGTTCAAATTGAAGAAGGGAGCGAACATGAGGGGACATAGCCTCAAACTGGAAGGTGGGCAATACAGAGGTAATGTCAGGAGGCAGCTTTTCACAGAGAGGGTGGTGGAGGCCTGGAACAAGCTGCCAGAGGAGAAAGTGGCAGCTGAAATGGTGGAGGGGTTCAAGAGGGCTTGGGATAGATTTAAGGGGTTGGGAAAAGAGGGTGGAAGCATAACAGAAGGGGAGGGGTAGGGTGTTGGGCAAACTAAATGGGCCATGGGGCCTTTCTCTGCTGTCACATTTCTGTGAGTATCTGCATGTAAACATTTTCCATGCATACCAAAAATGGAATTCTTGGGTTGCACTTAAAGTGTAACCTAAGAAAAGAGCAACCCAAGAATCCTATTTTTAGTGTGCATAAATCATTCTTGTGTCGCACTTACATGTGCAACACGAGAATTCCATTTTTGTATCTCACATATTTTTACTCATAATTTGGCTGTTTTACAATATTTTAGTTCAAAATTTTCAATATACTGTTTATACAACCCTACCTCATGACCAGGAATAGTGGGAACTTTCAAGTAAAGGTCATGAGAAGATTTCACATTTGCTGTGCAAAAAACCCTTTTGGGTGGGATTAAACACACTCTGGTCATCAAGTTCATGATGTGGGATCAGAATGTCAAACAAAAAATTATGAAGAAACATTGTGTGCAGAGTCATTCTTTGACCCAGAGGGTAGTGTGTTGTTATCCCGTGCCAGTGAGATGAGCTCGAGAGTGAGCTCAGTGAGCCAGCTGGGTGGGCCGAGGCTGGAGGGAGAGCACTGCTGCACAGGAAACAAGTAATTATATAGTGAAGAGAAGTATTTTCTTGGCATAGAGTCCAGAGGGCCCTGCATCTCTGCACCTGTAGCTGCATGGAAGCTTCTGCAGCCAGATAGACTCTTTGCCTTGTGCATCTGTAGCCAAATGCATGCACAGGGCCCAGAGGCCCTTGCACTTCTGCAGCCCCCCAGATAGCTCCACAAATTCTTTGTATCTATAGCTGCATGGACATGCGGGGCACAGAGGATACAACACTTCTACAGGCAGATGGAAGGACTCTTCATTTGGAGCAGTGCCAGGAGGGCCCTGCACATCTGCATCTGTTGACACAGGTCCTAACAGGACCTATGTGAATGAGGATATGATTCCACTATTTCAAAAAGAAAGAAAATTCATTGCAAAAAACTGCATTAATGCACCAGTTAAGATTCAACATAATTCCACAAAAGTAGGGAAATGTGGTATTAGGATTTCCAACCCTAACTCCCCACCCCCTCAAGCAGAAAAAGGAAAAGATCACACAAGCAACCACAGATAGCCATCATCAGGTATGACACACAACTGTTTCCAGATGACACAAATGCAATAGCACTAAGTGCTACCTTTGTGGATATGCATCTGCTACTGCATCGTGCAGGCCCCACAGGGGCCTGTGCTTCTGCAGCGAGACGTGGGTGTGCATGGCTTACAACATGCATGAGTACCTGTGGCTGCAGAAGCACTGGCCCCACAGGGGCCTGCGCTTCTGCTAATAGAAGTCATGTTGTAATTTGGGTATCATGGATTTCTATATGCAGCAGGAGAGATATAGGCACCCATGGGCCTGTGCTTCTGCAGACAACCATCAGTGTCTATGTCTTACACCTGCAGCTGTAGAAGTAGTGTTGCAATTTGGGTATCATGGATTTCTATATGCAGCTGCATAAGTGCAGGCATACAGGGGCCTGCACTTCTAAGAAAGAAATCAGTGTGCATGTCTTACACCTGTGGTTGCAGAAGCACTAGCCCCTCAGGGGTCTGCATTTCTGCAGACAGAAATAATGTTACAATTTGTGTATCATGGATTTCTATCTATGTCTCCAGAAGTGCAGGCCCCTCTGCTGCCAAAAGTGGGTGTGAATGTCTTACAGTGTGAATGAGTATCAGTGGCTACGGAAGTGCAAGCACCTTAGGGGCCTGTGCTCCTGTAGATAGAAGTAGTGCTGCAATTTGGGTATCAAGGATTTCCTAGTGCCTACTTTTCTGCAGCCAGAGTTCCGTGTGTATGTGTTACACCTGTGACTGCAGAAGCAAGGCCCTTTAGAGGCCTGTGCTTCTGTAGCCAGAAGTGTGTTTATGTCTTACAGTGTGCATGAGTACCTGTGGCTACAGAAGCGCAGGCCTTATAGGAGATGGGGCCAGTGCATCAGCAGACAAAAGAACTCTTGTAATTTGGGCTTTATCGATTGGTATCTGTGGCTGCAGGGGCCTGTGCTTCTTCGGAAAGAAGTAGTGTTGTGATTTGAATAGTGTGGATTTTTATCTGCAGACAGAAGTAAGTGTGTATATCTTGCAGTGTGCATGCCATAGATACAAATTCATGAAGGTAGCACACCAATGTTACTGCATTTGTATAATCTGGAAGCAGTTATATGTTGTTTGTCTTACCTGATGATGGTTGTCTGTGGTTGCTTGTGTGATCTTGTCCTTTTGCTGCTTGGGGAGATTAGGGTTGGAAACTCTAATGCCTCATTTCCCTACTTTTGTTGCATTAAGTTGACCCCTAACTGGTGCATTAATGCAGTTTTTTGCAATATATAGTTCTATATCAATATACAGTCTTTACAAAAAACTGTGTTAATGCACCAGTTAGGATTCAACCTAACACCACAAAAGTAGGGAAATGTAGTGTTATGGCCAATCCTAAATACCCACCCCCACCCTCAAGCAGCAAAACAAAAAAAAACATTAGGGTTTTGGGTCTCCAGAATCTTGACTTATCAGTGGGGGTGTCTTCCTGGTGGTTGTCAACCCTAATGTTCACCCCTTCTCCTGGCACATAGCCTCTTGTCCAAACCACAAGGTACAACTCTCAAGCCAGTGTCTCATAGTGATACACTCTTCAAAGGTAGAGAAGTATGTCTCACTACATGTTGCCAACATAATCTGTTGTAGTTTACTTCACACAGGACACTGGGGGACCTGCTGGAAGAAAAGAGATCACATGTAACCTTGTTTGCTTAGGGGGGGGTGGCATTACGGTTGACAACCCCAACGAAGACCCCACTACTGACTCACCAAGATTCCAGAGACCCAAAACCCCAATGTTTTTTCCTTTTGCTGTGGGGGGGGGGGTAGTTAGGGATGGAAACCATAGTGCCACATTTCATGACTTTTGTGGTGTTAAGTTAGAAACATAGAAACATAAACTTTGACGGCAGACAAGGACCTCTTGGCCCACCTAGTCTGCCCATTTCCCTACCTACAAGATAAGCTGCAGATCCTAGTTAACCAACAGCCTATTTCTCCCAACCACCCACAAGAATTGCATTATGTCTGTCCCATGCATACTTGAATTCTCTCACAGTTTTAGACCCCACAACCTCCTCAGGAAGGCTGTTCCATGTGTCCACCACCCTCTCTGTGAAAAAATACTTCCTCACATTGCCCCTGAGCCGTCCCCCCTCTATCTTCAAATTGTGTCCTCTTGTTCTTGCACATCTCTTTTTCTGAAAGATGCTACCCTCTTGGACTTTGTTGATTCCACTGAGGTACTTAAATGTTTCTATCATGTCCCCCCTCTCCTTCCTTTCCTCAAGGGTATACATATTAAGCTCCTTTAGTCTTTCCTCGTATGGCTTCTCTTGCAGACCCTGCACCATTTTGGTTGTCCTCCTCTGGACTGCCTCCATCCTGTCTATGTTTCTGTGGAGAAGGGGTCTCCAGAACTCAATGCAGTACTCCAGATGTGGTCTCACCAAATGTCTGTACAGAGGGATAACAACTTCCTGTTTTCTGCTGGTGATGCCTCTCCCTATACATCCCAGAATCCCCCCAGCCCTCCCTACTGCCTTCTTGCATTGCTTGCTAACCTTAAGGTCATCTGATATGATTACCCCCAGGTCCTTTCCATTTTTATTGTTGTTACTACCTCCACCCCATTGTGTAATCTTCCCCTGGGTTTTTGTTTCCCAGGTGCATTATTTTGCACTTCTTTGCATTGAATCCAAGCTGCCATACTTCTGACCATTCCACCAACTTTGCCAAGTCTCTTCTCATCCTTGCCATGCCTCCTTCTGTATCAACCCTGTTGCAGATCTTTGTATCATCTACAAAGGGCATACTTTTCCTTCCAGTCCCTCTGCAATATCACCTATAAAGACATTAAAAAGGACTGGACCCAGAACTGAACCCTGCGGTACCCCACTAGTAACCCCTCTTTCTTCAGAGTGGACTCCATTTACAATTACCTTCTGTGTCCTGTTGTCCAGCCAATGTTTTACCCAGGCTACCACCCTGGGACCCACTCCCAGGCTGGTTAATTTGATTATTAATCTTTTGTTTGGGACTGTGTCAAATGCCTTGCTAAAGTTTAGGTAGGCCATAACCACAGCCCCTCCCTGGTCTACTACTTTGGTCACCCAGTCAAAGAAATCAATTAAATTTGTCTGACATGACCTTTCCGCTGTGAACCCATGCTGCCTTGGGTCCTGTGACCCACTTTCCTCTAGGTACTCAACAATTCTTTCCTTCAGAAGTGATTCCATCACTTTCCCTACCACAGAGGTCAAACTGACAGGTTTGTAGTTTCCTGCCTCTGTCTTGCTCCCACTTTTGTGAAGGGGAATCACAGCTGCCTTCCTCCAGTCCTCAGGTACCATACCATCCTCCCATGATTTGTTAAAAAGGGTAGTCAGTGGTGTCACTAGTTCTCCCCTTAAGTCATTTAGAATTCTGGAGTGAATTCTGTCAGGCCCCATTGCTTTGTCCACCTTCTGTTTTAGGAGTTCTTTCAGAACCCTTTCTTCTGTGAAAGGACTGGGATCGACCCCCCTATCCAGAGTGCTTCTGTTAATTGGATTAGGCACCTTCCCCTCCTCTTTTATGAATACTGAGCAGAAGTATTCATTCAGTATCCCTACTTTTTCACTGTCCCCCTCTGCCCACCCACTGTTCTTTCTATTGAGCCTCACTATTCCTCCCTTTGTCTTTCTACATTCCCTGATGTACCTATAAAAGGTTTTATCTCCCTTCTTAACCAAGTTGGCTACCTTTTCCTCAGTTTGGGCCTTTGCTATTCTGACTTCCCTCCCTGCTTCCTTCTGCCTTAACTGGTACAGTTCTCTGTCCTGCTCCTTCGGTGTTTCCTTATACTTCCTAAATGCTATCTTTTTCTCCCTAACCTTCCCTGCCACCTCTTCTGAGAACCACAGTGGCTTTTTCTTTCATTTTTATTTGTTTATTTGCTTCACACAAAGGCTTGTTGCCTCTGTGATGGCAGTTTTGATGTTTCCCCATTGTTGCTCCATCCCTCCTTCTAGCCTGTTTGCTAGTGCTTTTCTAAAGCACTCTCCCATCTTGCTAAAGTCAGCCCTCCTGAAGTCTAATACCCTCACTTTTGTATGGCTTGACTCCTTAGCTGAATTTATCATGAACCACACTGTTTGGTAGTCACTTGTTCCCAGATGGCTACCCACTTCTAAATCTGAGATCCTCTCGCTGTCCCCATTTGACAGTACAAGGTCTAAGAGTGCTCCCTCATGAGTGGGTTCCAAAACTAGCTGACTGAGGCATGCCATCTGTAGGGCATTGAGAAAGGCCCTGCTCTTGGATGTGGCTGCAGCAAAGGTGCTCCAGTTAACATCTGGCATATTCAGGTCCCCCATCAATAGTATCTCCCCTTTCTCTGCCATCCTTAGGATGCCTTCTATCATATCATTGTTCATTCCCTCTCCTTGACATGGGGGTCTGTATACAAACCCTGTGCAGATTGTGGTGCCATTTCCAGTCTCTAAGGTGACCCACAGTGCCTCCTTTCCTGCCTGCTTACTCTTTGTTCCATTGCTTTAACCCTTCCCTTACATAGAGAGCTACTCCTCCCCCTCTTCTATCCTCCCTGTCTCTCCTGTAGGTTGTGTACCCTGGTATGTTAACATCTCAGTCATGGTTCTCTGTGTACCATGTTTCTGTGACTGCTACAATATCCAGGCATCCCTCTTCCATCAAGGCCACAAGTTCAGGGAGCTTGTTGCCCAGAGTATGGGCATTGGTACTCATTACCCTCCATTTCTTGATGGCTTTATCCCTTTTTGCCCCATCCCTGTCATTAGTGCCTTAGTCATTGTCTCCATTTACCCCTGCCCTCCTCCCTATCAACATCTCTGTCTTAGTGTTTACCTCACTTACTACTCTGATTTTTTGGGGGGGCTAGGATTTCCCTGCTCCTTTCCATTGCCTCCTCCCTTGGCTAGTTTAAATGCTTGCCAATGAAGCATTTAAACCTATCACCTAGGATCCTGGTTCCCCTCCTGGACAGATGCAGACCATCACGCCAGTACAGACCTGCATCACTCCAGGTGGACCCCCAGTCCCCAGTGAAGCCAAATCCCTGAGCTCTGCACCAATTATTCAACCACTGATTGAATTCCATAGTGTGGAGCACCCTAGCCTCATCCATGCCATAGACAGGCAGCACCTCCGAGAAGGTAACCGTGCGTGCTACTTGTCTTAGGCCCCTCCCCAACTCCACAAACTGTTCCTGCACTGCTCCAGTCCCTTTCTCAGCCAAGTCATTTGTTCCTAGGTGGACAATGACATCCAGCTACCTCCCCCATGCAGCTGCTTCAGCAATCCTGAGAATTCGCTCCCTGTCTCTCCAAGCCATGATGCCAGGCAGGCACCTTACCTCCCTCTCCCCTTCCTTCCCCAATTCTACCCACCTAACAATGAAGTCCCCCACCAGGAGTTGTTTCCTTCCCCTGTGGGGTCCCATGCTACCCTCCTGTGGGTCTCCTTTGTGGAGGTTCCCAGCATCCTCTTTGGTCTCCACTGCGGGTACCTCCATAGAGGAAGGACACTTTGCCAGAATGGCATATGAATTGTGGAAAGGTACAACTGGAGGGATGCACATCTGTTCCACCACTCTCACCCTCCCTGAGCCCACTGTGGTCCAACCGCTCCTCTTTCTTGGCAACCTTTGAGGCAACGGCATTGGCCCTGGTGGTCCCTGGGTGGGAGAGGAGGTCCCCCAAATCCTGGCCAACACAACCTGGAGATGAGCAACCTCCTCCCTCAGCCCAGAGAGGTGCCTGCAGATAGGACAACACCGCATCCTCCAGAATGTCTCCCGGAAGACGACTGCTCTACAGCCACTGCACTGCACCACTCCCATCATATCTTATTTCTGGCCCCCTAACTGTTGTTTGGAATATTTACTCTTTCCTCTGTTTATTTTTTTTTTATTTTTATCCCTACTTACTGCCTCTGTGCCCTTTAAGCTCCTGATCTTCCTGTTGAACCTTAAGTGGTGCATTAATGCAGTTTTTTTGCACTACGGCTGTCCCCATCCCTTGACAGGACAGAGGTAACATTACAAGTGGGACAGACATTGGCAGTGCTGCTTGTGGCAAGGACCCAAAAGCTGATGCCACATGTGAACACACTACCAGGCCAGTGGTACCACCAGTGGTGCTAGCCTAGCTGACCCCATGGGGTCAGGGAACTGCACCACAAGCAGTGCCACATGGGCCAGATTCTGCACCTACTGCTCCATAAAAGCTGCTCAGTGGTGGAACTGACCACCACAGTCCATCCTAGAAGACAGGGGAAAGCTCTGACCTGAAGTCAGAGACTTTGCAGGCCTGGATGTCCCGAGTGTCATCAGTGATTATGGTGGGGACCTCCAACCACAGAAGTTAAATGTTTCATGACAGACCTCATACAGGGTGACCTTGACCAGTGCTGTTTCTTCCCCTTCTTACAAGAAGAGGAAGAGACTGAGGTATAGCAGTGCCTGGACCACGACGCCAAGCGTGTGTGGGATCAATACCACTTCTTTTTGTACTTAAAAGAGAACTGCCTTCCTTCTTGGTTACTCAGTTGTTCATTGTCTGAACCCCCTTTCCAGGGAAGTGGGTTGGCCAGAAACAGCCCTGCTGCCAGAGCAGTCTGCCTCTTCAGGCTCCCTACTGTCCACGGCCATCAATCATTAACACTCAGTTGGACTGAGAGAAAACTGATATTATTTGCATGAAAATAGCTTAACTGACACAAAAAAACTCCAAAGTTAAACACTTAAACTGAAGAACTGAATGCTGTTGTTGTATTATAGATGGTAAAGTTCTGATTCCCATTGGGTGAGCAACATCATCACTGATGTGCACTCGAAGGTGGGGAGAACAAGAACTGAGGTGGTTGGAGGCTTGTGCTGCTGTATACCAACAGGCATGTGCATTGATGTGCAATGCTGCATGCACGGTGCTTACCACATCACCAGCCCTCTGAAAAGTTCTGGCTTCCACTGGGTCCTAGTGCCTCTGGCTCAGGTCCACTCATGGGAATCAATGGAGAAGATTGGTTCTTGGATGATCAAGGTGTTCCTGAAGTTTAGTCAGAGTAGACAGTAGAGATATAGGATGTTTTTTCCAGAGAAAAAAGGGTCACCCCTTTAGGAAGGGGATTGACTGTAGCCAACTTCCAAGAATTAGGGACTAAAGAGAAGGAGAGGTTGAGGAGGTAGGTGATAGACACCAGAGAGATACAGGTATTTGGGGTCAAGATCATCAGGACTCCTATCCTTGTGTGGGCTTAGAGCCGAGAGATCCTTAACAGAAGCAGCAGAAGAGGTAGGACAGATGTATAAAAGGGAAGAGGGGGTAGTAGGGAAGGTAGAGAAAAAGAGTGAGATGGTAGAGAAAAGTAGTGAGGGGGAGGGGAGGAGGAGGGGAGGAGGAAAAGAGGAGGGAGTGGGCACAGGAAGTGAAAACAAAATTGAAAGAGGCAGCAACTCCAGTGGGGTCAGAGATAGGAGAGTTGCCCACCTTGAGTACAGAGAAAGGGGACTAGGTCAGAGGGGGAGAAGAGTGTATAGATTACCATTCAAATTTCAGAAGGGTGATTAAGGTAGTTCTGGAGTGCAGATACAAGGTGTTTGGATTTTGTAAGCTTAGTAGCTCTGGTCCAGGCATTATAAATGGGAGTTGTGGCCTTTTGGTCTTCCAGGCTTCTTCTAAGAGGGTATGATGACTCCAGGCAGACATGAATTTGAAACTTGAGGGCATTGTCAGCATTACCATCTGTAGAGATAGGGGATGAGTCAGTGGCTATTACATCAGCATGGAGGCAGAACAAGTCCATTGACTGGAAGGACTAGATCTTTCTGAATTGGGGGGTGAGCATTGGGATGATGAATCTTATACACACAGTAGACCATATGGTGGTTAGTGAGGGTATCAGGGTGGGCACCTGCATCCATAATATGAAGGGGATGGGAGGACAGGACCCAGTCCAAGTGAGGGTGATTTAAAGATTTGAAATTAAGAAGAGTGGGGTCAAAGATGAGTTAATATAGTAGAGGGACTTAACATTCAGACAAATTTTATGTAGAGGGGGCAAAGCCAATTGAAGTTGAAATAACCCAGGATGAGTAACTCACCAGAGGAGGCACTGGAGGAGAGGGTGGTGAGTAGCTCAATTACTTAAGGTAGGGGCATGCCAGGGAAGCAGAAGACATTGGCTATAAATATGGAGACAGACAAGTGGAGGGAGAGTTTGAGAAAAAGAATCTCATAGGCAGAGGGAACAGGGTGGAGAGCACAGGCTCAAACTGGATGTTTGAGGAGAGGTAGATGGTTATTCCAGCACTTCTCTTTGCTCAATCCTGATGAACAATGGTGAAACTGGGTTTACAACTGAGCAATAAGGGATCCTGGGGGAAATCCAAGATTCCAAGATCACCAACACATCAGACTTGAGGTTAAACATGAATGATTGTAACTGGCCAATCTTGGGAAGAAGGCTGTGGATGGTGACAGGAACCACTCTCAGACCTTCATGGTGAGGGGATGACAGGGCAGAGCTGGGGTTAAGCACAATATTACCGACAACTATGTGCAATGAGGGGATGAGGATCTTGAGAAATCAATGAAATGCTTTTGGGAAGAGGATGGGGGGCAGAAGAATAAGGGAGGTAGGAGGGTCAGAAGGGCCTGAGGACTTGGCAATGAAGCCAAGCAGAAGAGAGGAGACTACAACCAGGATGCCAGGGAGAGTGAGATAAGGTGGGAGGCTGGAATAAGAGATGGTGAGTGAAGGCACTGCATTTACCTGGCCTCTGCTTGCTGTATTGTTAATATACACAGCAATTTGCAATTGAAGATTGGCTGTTTCCAGACCTGCTTTTACATACTGCAGCAACTCTAAACTCTCCTCAGAGGGCAAATTGTCACAAAAGGGTACCAAAACTTTCCACAGTGTTTCCTGGTAATGTGATTTGTAACTCAGAAATACTACCTTCTCATGAGAGTGGCAAACGAGTGTGATTTATTATCAAATATGTCAATTTGTCTGGAATTCTTGTCAGGAGACACTGTTGAAAAGGTTGTCTTTGTCTTCTCACATGCGGCAGTCTGTATTAGACCCTCAGGATTAGGGTGTTGGTAAATATATTCTGAACCAGTCCTGGTTATTAAGTATCTTTTCCCTATTTTCATATCAATCACTGTTGTTGATGCAGGCAATTGTAGAATAATTTTACTCATCTATTTAGATGCATCATGAATGAGGATACAGACTCTTTCTGTAAAAGTCAGTCCCAACATATTTAGGAAATCTGACTCCCCAATGTCCTAATCGGTTTCATCAGTGGGGATATTAATAATAGCTGCCATACCCCTAAAGAAGGCAGAATATGAGGAAAAGTCCTCCAGAGGACGTGGGGGTGACCCTATCTCCTCATCACCTGTGACCTCAGAAGTAATTAATTCTTCCATTTTCTCAAGGTAACATTCTTTTTTGTGACACTAGGTGGAACCAAGGGAGACATTTTTGATGACTGTTTTTTTACAGTCTGGAAGAATTGCCACATTTGTTGGAATTTCTCCATAGAGGGCATCTAAGTATGACCAGAAGGCTGGGCGATTGGGCTGATTTATCATTTCTTTCTCAGGCTCCAAATGTTTTTCATCTGTTTTTGGCTAGTATGAGAGGACAACACCTCTGTCTGACTTTTCTGAAGTCTTTTTTATCTGAGGTCTCTGCAGCTGAGGATTTGTTCTGTTTAGTGGGCTTCCTTCCAGACTCTACTTTAGACTGGTCTTTAGGGAAGTTGTGTCCGCATACATTATCACAGAGATGTTCTGAACCTTTTAAGAAACTGAACTCTTTTTAGAGCTTACCTGAGAGGCTAGAGCTAATATTGACTTTTTGCTCCTCTCTTTGTGTTTTATGACAAAACAACTCTGCACAGATCACAGTTCAGCCAATCCCAATCAATGCCCATACACTAATAGCACTCTGTATGCCTGTTTACCTTAGGCAAACAGTGGCCACACTTTGGAAGTTCTTGACACCTGTGTGCCCAGTTTTTTTAGGCATTTGTTCTGGTTCAGATATGAGACTAGAGGAAGGGACCTCTGTAAAAACCCCAGCCTCAGAGTAACAAATGTAACACCCAGAAATGTGTTTTTTAATGTTACTATTTCTTTGTGAAACTATTTCATGCCATGTGGAAACTGAGATCACAGTTTCCTGCAAATCTGCTGCCCCAGGAGAACTAGTGGATATGGTTCACAGATGCCTTTTGATGTAAATGGCCCTTTGTTTTGGGTAAGCTTCAAAGGGCTGAGTCCCCTTCATAAAAAAGACAAATTTTGAATGTAAATAGCACTAAGGCAGAATAAGACATGTCCAGCTATGCTAGATGGCCAGGATAACAGTGCAAGTCAAGGCAAATTCACAAGTTTGGGATGGCCAAATATGGAAAAAGGTGGTCCCCAGAATTCAAAAGCAGAGACATAGTGTGATGTCAGAGAGGCCCATCTAGTGATGCAGGGATAGTAGGCCAGCCAGCTAAAGGTATTTCTGTTGTACGTTTGCAATGAAAATTCAGCTGCATTTGGACTTTGAACTAGTAACATCAAGGGTTCAAGTCTGTCATAACTCACCAGTTTCCAGTTGAGGGTAAGTATTGCCTACCCTACTTGTAGATTTAGATAATTTTAAGTTAGATTTTTCCCTTTGTGATCTCTATCTTTTTAAAATGTGTTTATTTTTATCTCTGAAAAATACTGTATTGTTCATTGTCTTTAGTGTGTAATATCTTGTAACATATGTAAATATTGTGGAGTATTAACTGTTACTTTTATATACTTCATGCTTTCTGTGACCAAGTCATTTTAAATATAGATACCAGGGATAAACTGACAAAGCAGTGATCTGATTCTGAAGAGACAGGCTACAAAGTATCTAAAGCAAAGTCTTCCCAGCTGTGACAACAGGGGTATGTCATTTACCCTTTGAGTAGGAGTACTATGCTATGTGAACATTGGCTGTAGTGGGATTTTGATCCAGAGATACCCCAAGTAAGATTGCAGCTGGGTGGTAGCAGCATACCAAGGTAACCAATCAGGCACCTGAAGGGTTATGAAACCTGGTAGAAGTGCAGACTGAGTTATGTGACAGAACCAGTTTATGGCACTCAGTCATTGAGAGCCAGTGTTTTATGTCAACCATAGTCATTGAGAAACAATCAGATTTAGTTAATTTGACCACAGCCATGGTGGGTCGAAAATAGTTTAAAAGTGCTTTAAAAAATAGAGGCAGAAGCATTTATTGGTTGACCAGTCCTTTTGTTCTGACCAATTTCAACAACATTCCATGACATTCACTCCGAGTTAAACAAAAACAACAACCTAAGATACTTTTAAAATAGGGGCTGGAGCACTTTAACATATTTTATTTAAAATGGAACTGTTAAAATAAAATTGTTAGGCTGTTAATCTAAACCACAAATTCCACTAGAGTAACTGTAAGTAGATTGCCTTTTGCTTTTCAAACCACGGTTCAAAAACTGTTTAGGAACTGTGTAAAAATGCCAATAAAACACTATTTTGCACTAAATTACAGATCAGAAGAGAAAGCAGACATATGAAAACTAAATATACTGAGGTTCATATGTTGAGGTCCATATACTGAGATAGATTTGGGAGCTGGAGGTAGTGTGCCCATAGAGGCTCCATTCTAAAACCCAAAATGGTGCATCCAGCCATTTTCTACAATCCAAGCATCCAGCTTATTCTTAAAAATAAACTTAAAACTTTGTAAAACAACCAATCTTTGGGACTTAGCCACTGAATTTGCTCACAGCACCATCTAGGGTGACCACTATCTTCAGCAGAAACTAAATATCTGCTATTGGAATCCTAGAAAGCTTGAAACCAGCACAGTACGAGAGGGTATCTTTGAAAAAGATTTTAAATTCTGGGGCACTGTATCCCTCATGGAAAAGATGCACAAGTTTGATTGGGCTGTTCTAAATCTTGTTGTTAGAAACTGATTGTGTACATTAAACTGGCCCCCAAACTGCTGACTGGTCTAATTTAAGCACTCTCAGGCAGTATTTCACATTCATGTGATGCAACTTTATGTAAACACTTCTCAAAACAAATAATGTGCAACATTATTTCAGTGTCTGCTTTGTTCACCTGCAATAGCCATGGAAGGAAATTTGGCCATGTGTTTGTGATCTTCTGTTTCAAGGTTCCAAGTAACAATCTCTGTAGTGTTGGTCTCAGGAGAGAGGCAGAGAGCCATCACATGTGATCCAAGTCGATTCACGGATAAGGTGGAAAGAAGATCATTGGAACAGCCTTTTACTGTGCGAATATACCCGAAGCTCTGAACACTGAAGAGCTCAATGTGCAGAATTTCTTTCTGTCTTGTGCAGGGATACCTAATGTAATATAAAAAAAATGTGTATTGTGCTTGTGCATCTATCTGAGACTTGAGGGAGACAGCCAGACACTGACAGACAGATACTGTTGAAAGATAGACAGACAGACAGATACCCACACATACATGTATCTCATATGTAAAAATCATACACATCTAGCTCACAAGTAAAAGCATAAACTGTATAACACACTTGTTGATTTCAATAACTCATGAGCACTTGCCTCACTCTGAGCCATGAGCTACCATCTACATATAATACTGCATGACACATTGTACTCAGACCTTATCTTTTTTATTTGGTGACATTTATTTTTATCCCAGTGAATTAAATATAAAGCAAGTACACACATGCATAGATACAGTAGATAAATAGTTAAAGACAGAGACAGAGAGAGAGAGAGAGAGACAGAAACAACAGTGAGGGTGAACCATTGCTGTAAAAAATATGTACAAATTTTGTACCCCCAAATTATAAATTATATATGAATATAGAATTAAAAAAAGATATAAATAGTACTTAATTCTAGAACTATTAACTTAATGTAAAAAAATCAATGTATGCTAAAGCAGTAACTGAAATATTTGTTGTAAATAAATCAGAAAACATACAGTGAACTATACAGCACTATGTACTTTGTTAGCCTTGTTTTTAGTATATATTTTAATTAATAGCATGTGCTGTTACATCTCATTTTGCTGCACATTTAATTTTTCCATTTCAGTTTTGGCAGCCCTGGCCAGAACAATTTTTTCAAGTTTTGCTTTTATATACAGTGTTTCAAGGGTATGGTAGTGACTTAAACCTATACTAATTCTGGCAATGTGCAACTCTTCCTTTTAAATGACAGCACCATTTTTCAGTAGCTGCTGCATTACCTTCACAGTATATCAAAGTGTGTTAAATACTGTATGCTGACACATATTGAATATGTTGCTGTCAAATTGTTCTGAACACATCAATCTATTTATAAAACTGACAATACTTATGCAAATTTCAAGGGCAATATGCTGTATCTGTAATACTACATACTAAAAGTTCATGCTATGCTCCTCTGGAAAGGAACGTGCCTCTGCTTTCCAGCTGTGTATAGTCTGAACTTGTATCATGTAACATGATTTGAATAAAGCACTTCTACAACAACTTGATGTGTTTAAATGTGTCAATCTGTTTAAAACCTATAAGTGTTATTTTGGAAGCAGTTATCTGAATAACCTCACATTCTAGTTGTTCAGGCTATACACCAATGGAAAGCTGAAACTCTTTGCTTTCCAACAATATAGAGCATTAACGTTTAGCTTGTAATGTTTCAACTATATCAACCTCCAACGTTTCATATGTATTGTTGACGTGTTTTAAATATTGTATGTTGACACGTTTAAACACTTAATCAGCTAATCCAACTTGTTTAAAACAACACATACTGATATCTTTACAGAGCCTGATCTTACTCCAAACTTTTATTGAAATAAAAATTATATTTATAGCCCCCAGTGGTTTCAAAGTTACCCCTTTTCAAGAAAATTCTCTTTAGAAGGGCTTAAATTGGTTTAGAAAGGGTTAACTTCAGAAACGTTAGGGTTAGGAACTTAATTTTTTTAACAAAGGCTTGGAGTCTGGTTAATATGCCCATTAGAAGGTTAATTTGGTTCTTTCATGTTCTTTGGTGAAGCATTTTAGATGCATCAATGTAATTGCTTTACGGAATGTTCATTTTTTAAATGTAATATCTACCCTCAGTAGAATAGATGTGGTGACTAGGCTAAACTGATATCTGTCTAAAGTTAAAGCCTGGATGGTTCCAAGTAGGCTGTCCCTCAGCCTCGACAAAACGGAGGTGATGCTCATTGGGCCAGGTCCCCGTCCATCAGCAATGGCCAGAGGAGACATCATCTGTCTAGATTTAGATTGCATCTCTCTTTTAGTCACAGATATGGCTATTGTAGCAGCCAAAGGAATGTAATCAACTGCAGGTTTGCCACTGAGTCCCAGCTGGCATCTGCAATGGAATGTGGCTTTTTCCATCTGAAGAACACTCCCAGATTGAAGTTATATCTTGCAGGGGAGGACCTGTTAATATTGATGCATGCATTTGTGACATCCCACATGGACTGCAGCAGTGCTCTATACTTTGGTGTTTCTGGAGTTTGATGCCTTGACTGCAGTTAATGCAAAATGCTGCAGCATGGTTAACAACAGCTACAAGCCTTAGAGATGATAAGGTTTCTGTGCTGAACAGCCAGCACTGTTTGCCTCTCAGATGATGCATTGTCTTTAAGATGAGCTTGTTAAATCTTATGGCTGGACTGAGTCCTCGATGCCTCCACAAACCCCTACTGCTATACGCCCTAGTTCATCACCTCTGCTCCACTGACAAGCAAAAACATCTTGTGCACTGTGAATGTAGCTGCCTATCATGCATTTCCCTATTCTCCATATAGGGCTCAGGTCACCTGCCATGCCACGCATCTTCCACTGCACAATCGGAAATGTTTGGGAAACTCAGCCAGACATGCATGATCGCATCTCATGGTGTATCTTTTGAATATTCCATTATTTTGTGTCGGCACATCTTAGTTGTACAGCACAGGCACTTGTGCAATGCAACCTGGAACTTTTGGATATGGGGCCCTTTATATGTTGTACAGTTTCAGTCTGCCAATATGCATTACATCTTATAATATAGCTACCATTACTGCTGTATTTATCTTTGTCCCTAATGTACCTATGCAATATTTTAATATTTTGTCTTGGTTATGCACAGTTGCACCTTGTATTATGTTTGCTATTTCACTGATGATTATGATTATTATTAGGCTTGTCATCATTTTCCAATAAAAGACAATAACAGTGCACGTGTCCACATTTTATCACACATGGCTTACAAAGCATACATATTCATTAATCAGACTTTAACATAATGAAGTTGTACAGGCAAATGCAGAAGGGGGAGGGTATATCAGAAATCTAATCTACTAACAGTAAATTGTTGTCATAAGGGGCTATAATACCATCACGGAAGCATGGACATTACATAATAGCTTGTCCAAGTCCAGAAATCATTCTATGATTAGCAGTAATTGCTAACAAGGCCATGCATAAACTCTCCCAAAATAATTATGCTAGGAGAAGGTAATTATACATAGAATTCAAGGAGAACAGTGCTAGTAGAAACTGGGGCAGATGGTGCTAGGCTAATATATAAATTAACAGAGTGTAACAGAACACTTTAACAGAGCAACTACTCAAAGAAAAACATCTCCCTGTCAAAATAGACCACCAAAATCGGCTTGATGTAGAAATATGTCCAAGTTTCAAGTTACAGCATGCAGTCTCATACAGCCCTACCCCCTTTCTTGACCCTGTCAGCCCAAATGAATCAGGGCTTTTAGCCAATTCAGGATAATGTCATGAGTATACAACAGTTACAAAATAGCATTACAATTCAGTTGAACATCCCTAAGATCTAAAGGTTTGACCAGGCTTAAAGGAGACCTGCACTGAACCTGTAAGTCATTTCCCCTACAGATGTTGATTTTTTAATTACTTGTTCAAAATGTGTTACTGTTCTATCTCTGTAGGCTTTAGTTATCTTTTGGGTGTTTCTGATTTACACACAGATAGTAAGTGCCATTTTAAAACTGTATGATGTAGTTTATGTCCCTTGCTCAGCTCTTCCATTGTTGAAACAATCCATTCATGTTCTGCTAAAGAACTCTGTGGTTGGAGAGGGACATGAACTACATCACAGAGTTCTAAAATGGCACTCAGCACCAGACTGTCAATCAGAAACAGCCACCAAGGTCACTAATAGGCAAGTAGAGATGGAACAATAACAGAATTTGAACCGGTTTCTAAAAAAACTGCTTCTACTGTGAAAAATTACCTTCAGGTTCAGCGCAGTTCTCCTTTAAGTAGAGGAAGGAGGCAGGTGTCCAAATCCATGTAGCCACAGGAGTTACTAACAGCTTACCTGACCTCAGGAGTCTGGATCAGTCTCACTCTTGGCCCCCCAGCTTGGAGAGACGGTACTCAGTTTCCAGTTTGTCCAGCAGAACAGTAGTATCCTGGGAGCTGTTACAGAGGAAAGTTGCAAGTCTTTCCACTGCAACCAAGTAGAACAAACTCTGGTCAGAGCTAACACAACTGCATAGAGCTGTTGGTTGACCCCTGATCTGGAACCAGAGTGCATGGCACAGAAGTGTGCCATGTCCAACATGGCCACCGCGCTGAGTGCATGCGCACTGCTTTGGACATGAAATATTATTTGTTTTTTTTATATTTTGACCCCAGACTTTCAACATAGTCTTCTTATAACCCCACCTCATAAACCCATAGGTAAAAAATGTCAAATCCATGCTGAAACGCCATTCTGGGCTACAGGTGTGAAAACATGTTTTGGCAGGATGCAAAAAAATAACAGCTGTACTGTTCATGAGGTGGTATGAAGAAATGGCTATGTTGAAAGATTTATTTATTTTTATTTAGTCATTTTTTTTTTTTGACCAGGAAGGAGGACTAGACAATTTTTACCTATTTTCAGCCTCATCCCAGGGGGAGGGGGATATAGATGTATGCCAGCTGAAACTGAACCAGATTTGAAGCTGTTGGTAGTATTTTTGAATGGGGGAAATTTGACCAGGACACCATGGAAATTCCCCTACTGACCAGTAGGGGGAACCATTGACCAAGGTTATGGAGGAGCCAGATGGAGCTCAGATGGCGGAATGGATGGCTGGAATGCATCCTGCTGAGGGTGGACCGCATAGTGTCCAGAGGATGATTCCTCAATAGCTATGGAAACAACAATAGCAAATATGGCAGAGGGAGACTCTGCAATGGGGATTAATGCAGACCAAGAGGGATCGGCACTACAGGAGGCTAAACAACAACAACTGGATTCTACTACAAACAGACAAAAACAGGAACTTTTGGTCCAGATCGCTAAAACTGAACAGGAATATTTATGGCAAAAGCAGCAACTCAAGGAGCAAAGGAACTGCAAATGAATACCTGGTACCTTCCCAGATATAATGAAAACAGTCCCAACACTTTTTGTCATCGGTGCCGCAAGACCTCCGGCGATGAGCGGGTCGGTCAAAATGGGTGAACAAACTCCTGTGGAGAGCAAAGCTGGCTGGATGCCAGCAACAGTTTTGCAAGGTGCTGGCTGGTTACAGCAGGCAAACAGGTCCTAGCTACCAAACCCAAAAATCCCACTTCCGGGATCAAATACTAAAGGAACACCCCTTTGTAACAAAATATCTAACACTTATACTGTTAATCCAGTAGCAGTACAGAGGAAAATCCCCTCAACTTCAAGAGAACTTGAGGGCAACCTCAGCACAAAACATTATGACTGCAGCTGTACAAAATGTAAATAATAGCGCAGTCATGAGCGATAATGTGAATACTGCAACAAGTGGTATAGAACCGAGTCCTGTAAAGAGGAGAACTCTCTCTACAACTCAGCAATGTAACACGGCTCCTTCACAGAGTGGAGGTATTTCAGCCACAGATATGGAGAACTGCAACTTGAGAGACAGCTCTGAGGAGCCCAGCAAGGTGCAGCAGCACAATAGACATAACTTTCAGGACATAGCTATTTCCTATTCACCTTTAGAGAGCTCCTTGGAGGTATTCTTTGAAGCACTTACAGATGTGGCACCACCAACTTTAAATGCAGATAACAGCACTGAAGGGGACAATGACAATGCACCGAGAAACTCGGATAATAACTCTGATGCACAAATTACGTATGCAAGCCTACTAAAAAGCCTTTGGAGCAGGCAGAAAGAAGGCATGCAGTAAGACTGTGCTATGTAAGAGGTCTGAAGTTACCCCAGACAGATTTTATGTAGGTAAACAACTGTTAAGACAGGATATGGGATTCACACCTGCAGAGATGTATGCCCTTATCCATGCTCCTGGGGAAGTGACTTTTGATTTAAGTTTCAGGTCTACTGCTTTATTAGATAGAGTTTGGCTTTTGTAAAATAGTCATAAAAACATACCCCTATGGACACCCTTCCTGGCTATCCCACTTACGAAACCCACTTTCAAGCTGATAACCATCCAATTCTGAAATGAAGGGATAAATATCACGTATATTCTATATTGGTTAGGGACGAAATGTGATACACAGGATATACCAGAACCTATTGTAGATGAAGAAGGCTTTTGGATGGGAAGGGGTGGAAAGGAAGGGTCAAATTACACCAAGATGATTCTGGTTTTAAACACCTTCCCAATTGTTTCTATTTGGGGAAAGATAAAGGGGTTCTCTTCTACGAAGGACAACTATGACAGTGTTATAAATATGGTTCCCATAGACACATAAATAACAATTGTGATGTATTGCATTGTTTACATTGTGGCAGCATTTATTTATTTATTTAGTTCATAAATCGGATTTACAACCTTTGAGTCACAGACTCATTTACAAAGGCACCTCGTCACAGGAAGGGGAAACAACAAATAGTGCGGCGAGACAGGGTGGTACAATACAGGTGCAGTACATACATTATACATAGCATAAGACATATAGGTATTTTACCAAGTACATTATACATAGCGTAAGACATAAGTATTTACCAGAGAAAAGAGCAGGAAGCGCTGTTAGGACCTGGTAGGTCATGAAGGCTATAGACAGAGGAAGACGGAGTGGGGCAGGCTAACGAACCTGGGGAACAGTGGCAGGCCTTACCGTGGGCACGTACACTTCCGGGCACCAAGTAGGTGGTTGCGTAGGGCAGTTTTGAACTGACCAATTTAAGGGGTGTCTGAGATGTGCTTGGGGGAGGGATATCCAGGACGGTGCTCTGTAATAAAAGACCTTTGGGCAAGGGAGGTCCTGGCTCTAGGCACCTTGAAGGTGGCCTTGGAGGCAGTATGGGTGGCTATTGAGTGGGAAGCAAGCTGGAGCAGAGTAGTGACACCAGGGGGACACAGTCCAAGAAGAGTCTTTTTTGCTAGGATACCTGTGTGATATTGCAGACGTTCTTCCAGATTGAGTATGTTCGTTGCGGCATACAGCCGGCATGTGTGGGTTCTGCTTGGGGCACCGGCCAGGAGCCTGCAGGCTTTGTTGATGGAGGTCTGGACTTTGGTGAGGGCAGTGGGGCCAGCTGCTGCCAGAGTATGGGGAGGCCATAGTCAACTAGTGACAGGATGGAGGGAAGTGATGGCCAAACAGAGGGGCGAAGCCAGGGAGGCAGTCTTTGTGGACGTATAAAGGAGCCCAATCCGGTGTTCATGGCAGAGGATAGGGGCACTGGACATGGGCATGAAAGGAGAAGGTCGAGTCAAGGTGATGCCCAGATATTTGTATGTTGACACCTGCTCAAGGGAAGGAGGGTGTTGGGAAGGATGGAGAGGGGCATTTTGGAGCTACTTTGGTGGTGTGTAAAGATCATTGACTTTGTTTTCTTGAGATTCAGGACCAGGCTGGTGAGTGAGAACCATTTAAAAGCTTGGCTGAAGGAGGTTTGTAGGCTGTTCTGGAGAGTGGCTGGATTGGGGTGCGAGGAGAGCAGGACTGCATCATCTGCATATAATATCAGCTTTCCTGCACAAGAGCTGGGAAGGGTGTTCAGGCAGAGACTGAATAATGTGGGGCCCAGAATGGAGCCTTGAGGGACTCCCAAAAGGACAGGCAACGCCGAGGATAGGCAATCAGTTAGCTTGACGCGTTGGGATCTACCATAAAGGTAGCTGGAGAACCAGGCTAATGGGCCAGATGACAGCCCTACTTTACAGAGGGTGTCAAGCAATAGTGGGTGGTTCACAGTATCAAAGGCCTTGGACAGGTCAATGAATACTGCCCCAGCCAATTCCCTGCCATCTAATGCAGAGTGTATATGGTGGGAGAATTCCAGTAGAGCTGTGGTGGTGCTGTGACCCGGGCAGAAGCCATGTTGTTCAGGGCACAGAATGTTGTAGTTGGATAAATAAGTCACAGGTTGTGTGGATACTATTTTTTCGAGCGCTTTGGGGGGAGGATGGAGATAGGTCTGTAGTTATTTGGTACAGTGCGGTCTCATTCTTATGTCTAAGGATGATTTCGTCTGCTTCCATGCCTTCGGAAATGGCCGAGACACAGGGATCAGATTGAGGAGGTCAGTGAGGGGAACCAGCATGACATCCAATGTTAGCAGAGTATCCATGAGTCGAGGGGTCATCACTGCCATGGGAAGAGAGGGCGTTTTGAGGATTGGTTTCGCATCCTGTGGGAGAGATAGTCCTAAAGAGAAGTAGGGGCAAGCAATAGCTGGATTGTTGCATACCGGTATGGAGCCAAAGAAGTGGGCCGGGAACTGAGCTTAGATCAGTGAAGGTTTTCGTTAAGGCAGTCGGCAATGGGAAGGAGGTCCGCGTAACAGCACCATTTATGATCATTTGAGAGGGAGGGTGGAGCGGGTTGTCCGTTTAATTCTTTCACGTTATTCCAGAAGGTGCGGGCATTGCCCCACGTGGATGTCAAGGCGGACTGGTAGTGGCTGGCTTTGGCTTTTCTTATGGCCCAGGTGCACTGGTTGCGAGCTGCGTCATAGGCCTGCCTGTCAGCTAGTTTGCCAGTATTGACAGCAATGTGCCATAGATTATCACGTTGCTTCAGCTATTGGATCAGGGGGGTGGTTATCCAGGCAGCTGAGTGTCTCTTTGTATGGGTGCAGGTGACAGGGGTGAAAACATCACAGGCCTTGCAGAAGGCATTGGTGAGGAAAGCAAGGGCGCATGGGTCACACCAGCACTAAATGCACAGTTCCCCATGTCTGTCACTTGTGTGATGAAACCGGTCACTCCATTTTCCCATGTCCTTGGGCTTTTCATAATAATGGAAACAGTGATTTTGCAGGACAAGATTTCTACATAAATAAGGCAACCAGCAGGAAGAGGGCACCCCCCCGGGAAAATAGGAAACAACTCCCCCCCCGCACCTGAATCTCCCAGACAAGAAGAAAGACAATCTCCTGAGACCACAAGACAGGAAGACAGGGAGGCCCAACCAGTTCCCACATCCAGAGTCCAGAGGCAGGAACATCTGGGACAGAGATGCCCCCCACCCGCAGGCAAGCAAGACCTATCTTTCAAATGGTAACTACAAAAACACATACTGATAAAATTCACAAAGATGAAGGAATTCCCCTACAAAACAAATTTGAGGCCCTACAATGGGGGAATACAGAAATAGGAGAAGACTCAGATGAGATATCAGGACACTCATCCAGCAAAGGGGGAGTTTCAGAACCAGAAGAAAATAACCCCCAGGTAGAAGCAAAGATTAAGAAGAAAAAATGTATGGGTACAAGATATAGTCTAAGAAAAAAGAAACCACCTGACTGAAAGTGATCCCTCATAAACTGTGATTTACGTTTGGCTTCTTTGAACACTAATAGTCTAAAACCTGAAAGGAAAAGAAAATCATCCTTTCAGTATTTTAATCAAAACTGTTATGATGTGATATTGTTCTAAGACACTAGCTTATTTACTACCATGGAAATACACACAGCTAGTGCAAATTGGATTTGGGGATCATCATATTGGTCAGTAGAGGAAGACACATGTAGTGGCATTGGGATTTGCATAAACAATCCATTAATAAAAGTCACCAGAGTTCTTGATATCCAGCTAGGTTGAGCTATGCTCATGGATTTTACTTTAGATCAACAGAATTGTCAACTGCTTAACATTTACACTCCACAGGAAAGGGCTAGCAGAACATAGCTTTTTAGCCTAATACAACCATACCTGCTGACAGCAAGGGCAGTGCTCTGGGGGGGGACTTTAACTGTAGCAAGCTTAAACAAGATAGGGGGCTTAAGACAGACAAAACTTTCTGACATGCAGGACTTTTGAATACAATCATCACTCAGACAAAATTAATAGATGCCTTTTATTCGCAGCATTCCACTCTCCAATATACTTATTTTAGAGGCATCTAAAAACAAGAATAGACTATTGGTTTGTTTCCCCATATATTACCATAGTACATTCTAAAGTACACCCTGCAGCTACATCTGATCACTCCTTATTAGAATTTAAAATCTCCTATTCTCTGGAAGTAGCACTGGGAAAGGGGTATTGGCGTTTAAATACCACTCTATTAGAGCTACCAAAGATAAACCAAGGAGCTGAGGACACAATAGAAGCTAGGAAATCAGTCATATTTTTATATGAAAATCTACTAGAATGGTGGAAACAGAGTAAAGCACACTTTATCAAATATTTAAAAATGACAGGGCTACTCACTGGCACTTACAGAACCACACAATATGAACAACTCAGGCAGCAGTTATGTAAGTTGATTTCCCTACAGACTGAGTCTGGACAGGACTACACAGAACAAATAAAACATGATAAACAAGATATGGCAGCAAGCCAATATAACAGGGGCAAGTCTTTAGAACTCGAACAGCAATATTTAACAAAAGGGACACAAGCACAAGCTAATCCTTTCGAGACTTGCATGATGCAGACTAAAAAGAAAATACTGACAGCTTTAAAAATAATCTAACTATCATAGGGAATTTAAGTGTCATGACCGAGATAGGACAGTATTTGGCAGCATTATATGGCTCAGAATATGAGATTCCAGAAGTCCCAACTAGATGGCTCCAACACTGCAAGTTACCACAATTACCAGAACAGGATAAGACTGTACTGGTAAGTCCAATCACAGATAAAGAGTTAGCATCTGTGTAATAGGACAATTAAAACCAGGAACTGCCCCATACATTTTATAAAGAATGAATCAAATATATGTTGCCTGAAATGACCAAAGTTTATAACTATATTTTCCAACACATGGATGCCTCAATCTATGTGCAATGGTTTATTGATTTTAATACACAAAAAAGGTGACAAAGAAATCTTGGACGATTGGAGACTGATCTCATTGCTATAACTCCAATTTTAAAATCCTTACAAAAATACTAAGTAATAGGTTGGCCTCCACCATCTCACCACTAATTCATTATGCACAGCCATGCCCCTTTCCCAGGTGGAAAGTCTCCGAGCTATTGATTCTCATTACAGAACTATTAGAAAAAGGGTAAATGAGGAACTAACTGGATTTCTCTTAACTATAGATCAATCCAAAGCATTTGACAGAGCTTCTCATCAATATCTCTGGTTATGTTTAGATCAATATGGGCTCCCAAAAAAAGTATTCAGTGGATTCAGCTGTGTTATAAACATGCCAACATTTTCCCATATGTAAATGGACGCATTGGGAAAGCTTGCAATATTAAGATGGGGTAAGGCAAGGATGCCCACTCAGTCCTATCTTATATATTCTATCCCCAGACCCATTAATTAGAAACATCAATATACATCAAGAGAGGAGGCCTCTCAGTATCCAGCCAAGGCAGCAAAATTAGGATTTTGAGTTATGCAAATGATTTATGCATCATACTGGCAGATCATTCTTCGGCCACAGCTGTAGCACAACTTTTAACAGATTTCACAAAGATATCAGGATCGAAGATTAATTTGCAGAAACGTACATACATCCCCATAGGCCATGCCAGAACACAAGACACACATATAATCAATATACCCATACTCACTACAGGTTCCAAGATTTTGAGGATCCCCCCCCAAACATATAGAAACCGGACTTTTTTAGTTGTTTCTTTCAGGGTATATGGGGGAGTCACCTGAACCCCATCAAGAGAGGTGTATTATACCTAGACATTGCAGAAGGAGAATTGAAATTGATAAACCCGATCACCTTCTACCACAGCATATTTCTGTATGCAAACATCAAACCCATAATATTGGGGAGAATACAGATATGGTGCTCTTGGGTAGTAGATCAGATATCCCTAATACTACAGAAATGGGCCCAAAACAGAGTGATCGCAAAGCAAACAAAAATTACTCAATACCCGACATATTTGAGAGACTGTATTAGTAAGCTTAAAATCTGGAAAGTCAAATGGGAAGTGGTTAAAACACAAGACAGAAAACAGTTTTATGTACATATACAGATCACATATTTTTTACAACAGCCTACATATATGAGATGACCACAAAATGAAATTAAGAGTATAGCTGCATTACTGACAAAGAAGAAGATGCCACCCCCGATGTGGGACAACGCTTGGTTAAGTGTATATGGGAAACTACTCATTAAGGATAACCTAAAACACAAAGAAAAGACTGAACGTCTATGTCCTAGACAGCTGGGCATAGCACAACTGGAAACAATAGACCATCTCTTTTTTGAGTGTCCATTTATTTTCCAATTCTGGACATTTGTTTTTTCAGAAATGGGTATGGTTCACAAGATGGATTGCAACACCTGAGGCATTATACTTTGGGATTTTCCCCAAAACTGGGATAAAATATGAGTTGAGTACCCTTAGGATACTAACATGTCTCAGATATTGGATATGGCAGGCACGTTGTAAACTTACATTACAACAGATTGAATGGTCTCCAGTACAACTATTACAAGACTTTTAAGATAGCATACATAGTATAAGAAGACAAAAATGTATGAAGGATCACACTAAAGAAAACGTGGTGTTTTTTAGATGAATTATGACCATCTTCAGGTGAAGATGGTCAATATTTAGTAAACAGCAGATACTACAGCAAGACAAATGTTGTTTAACTAACCATGGATGTAAGAGAAGCAGTATTATAAGCATAATTTGAAGGTAAACAAGATAAGGAATCTGATGGATCCATAAGTAGTATGGAATTGATAAGAATTTGACAATGGAAAGCACTAGTTGGTATTGTTTAATGTATATACTAGATGTCGTTATTGCAAATATGTAATATATGAATTGTATGAATCATATTACCAAATGTACTCTAAATATATATTCTATGTTTGTATGTCCATATACTTTTGAAATAAAAACTCCCCTACTCTTTTTTAAATGTTCCATGGGATCTTTAACATCCACCTGAACTACCACCAGAACAGGCAGATGGGACTTTAGTTTAACGTCTCATCCGAAAGACGGCACCTCAGGACTTCAGCACCTCCTCATGCTGCACTACAGTGTCAGTATTGGGATTTAACCCAAGTGCCTGGTGTGGGGATAGAACCCAGAGACTTCTAATCTTCTGTCCCCAGAGGTGAGTGTGTAACCTGCTGAACCACTGACACTACTGGAGTCAAAATATAGAAAATTACCAAAGTTATGCACGTGTGTAGAAAAATTGCAACAAATGCACATAACCCAACCATTTTTAGGAATTTTTTCACCAAATTTTCAACATGACCCTTTTGGGACCCCACCTCATGAATACTGGTGGTTATATTTCATTATTCAGCCAATAAAGGTAATTTTGTGCAGCGACCGTGAAATCACCTTCCGGGCCTGAATAATGGAATGACAGTTGCAGTGTTCATGAGGTGGGGTTCCAAAAAGGACATGTTAAAATTTGGTGGAAAAATTCCCAAAAATGCAAAGTTATGAGCACAAGTTCAAGACACCATTGAAATACATTATACGGCACTTACCTTTATTCCTCAGTTCATGGCTTGGCTTTGAAGAGTGCAGATGTGTCTCAGTCTACAGAAGATTACAGCACATGGCCTCCAAAGGTAAGTATAGGGTAAGGGAGGGTGTGGGATGGTGAGCACTCAGTGGGATGGTCAGCATGGGGGAAGGGGGATGGCGGGAATGACGATGAACTGTTTTCTTTTTTTAGGTTAAAAAAAGACAATGAGGGACTTTTTCTGCAGGACATTTATCAAAGCTATTTTGGGACACTGGGGGTGGGCTCCCCAGTGTCCTACACTGCTGGGGGAGGACTTGTGAGAGCCGACACAGAAATTGGGCCCCCTGATGTCAGCACCTAATAGTAAAACAATGGGCTTGGGGTGGAAGGGGACATCCAACACTGGGGGTGCTCATCCCAGTGTCAGATTATAAAAATATTAATAGTTAAACTATTTTGGGACACTGGGGTGGGATATCCAGTGTCCCACACTGCTGGGGGGTAAATGCTGACATGGGGATTGGGCCCCCTGATGTTGGCGCTATTAATGAAGCCAGAGTGCATGGCAAAGAAGCGCACAGTGTCCAACATGGCCACCGTGCTCCACATATGCGCAGTGGTTCACACATACACACTAAGGCATGGCAGCCATCTTGGGCACGGCGACTGTTTATTCTAGCAATTCTGTGTGGATGCACGGAACTGCACATACCTTCATGCAGAAATACTGGATTAAAGTAGTGTGCCGGGGGGGGGTGATCGCGCCACAGAGGGGAGCTTCATCTGTGGAGGACAGGTGAGGAGCAGACACCACACACCATCAACGATCACAGCGATGTGGACAGCAGCCACAATAGGTTTGCCCGCTTCATCCTTGGTGCCCCCTGGAGGACTCACCATTGTCTTGTGTACTCACAGCCGGGATACCTAAGGATTCACCAAAAAAGGCAATTACATATGGAAAACTTCATGTACCAGTGCCATAAGGAGAGGGTCCCTAACTATATAAAGGATAGCCTGGAGCTGCAACAAGTTAGAGAAGGGCTTAGATCAGTGTTGGGAGTTTAACCTGTTCTATCCTCAAGAAGGTCAAGTATTGGGAGATCTTTTTTCTTGCAAGGGCCCAAAATCAGGAACTTAATTCCTCATACTGAGAGACCAGCAAAAAGTCCAGTGATCTTAAGTAAGTACAGAAAGCGGGTAAGGGATTCTGTGACAAAATATTCACCATGCTGCCCTAACTATGATGCAGAATAAGTGAATAAGTGACTGCACAGGTTCTATTCCTCAATACCACCTTTAACCATTTTTTTTTGTAATCTACAAATTATTGATTACCCAGAACATACCTTTTTAGTCTTCCCTTGGCCCTGTGGAATATTTATGCATTGTTCTTGCTTGGGTTTTCCCAAACTTTTAGTATTTGAATACAAACAAGTTCATAGAATTTTATACAGTATATATTGCATAATATGTTCTATTTATTTATGCATATGTCAGACTAATATTTGCACTTACAGTATGTATGATTAAATGTATATTTAATGTATGCTTAATGTGTTTTTTTGTAATATGTAACTACTCTGCTTTAAGGACCCCAATGAAAATAATCTGGGCTCACCTGGGTAATCCTTGTTCATATGCAATTTATGAATAAAACATATTATTACTACTACTACTAAAGTTTGTGGGTTAAGCTACTGTAAATTAAACCCTCATCCTATTGGCTGATGCAGCTCACCAGAAGGTGTGTTTAGGGCAGCCTCACCCTTAACCCACTGTGTCTTATTCCCAGCAAGTAGGATGTGCTGTCAAATTATTCATGCCTTAGTAATGTTCCCTTGGTGCTATCTGTGTGTGACCATTTTGTATCTGATTGCTTACAGTAACTTGTTATCTGCACATGAAAAGATATATTCTTCTTGGCTGTTGCTACTAATAGATTGCATTTAGTGTTGCTGGGAGACAGCCAGTGTCAGACTAGTTCACCCGTATGCCTGGAAATTTCTGGGTTGGCCCCTTTCAATTGAAACAAACCCTTCCCATCTGCCAGACTCTGCAAATCCTTGCATGTATTATCTATTTCTTTTATAAAAGGGAGTTCTCAGATCACTGTAAGTAAATAAAAGCTGCAAACACAGATCCAGTGTACAACATTTCAGTGGAATGCTGATATGAGTGCATCATCCCTCCTGTCACTTATTTTCTAGGTGGGCACCCAACACCAACTTTCTAGGCAGGCCCTTGTCCCACAGTCTGATCTTGAGGCAGCCACGGAGTTTAATGTCTTATTATTTGCAGGAATTGCTGTGGAGCTGGGCAGTGAAAAAGCATGGCAAATGTATTTAAACATGCATTCATTGAACTCAAACTGTTCTGATAATGTGAGCATGTTTTCCGAAAGATTCTGGATTGATTTTACTTTGTCCCTCCCCCAATACATGAGAAATATCAGTGATCAGGATACTATGGCTTTTTTTTTTTTAACAAAATATGACTTCGGAGTTAATCCAGTAACATTCAATCTTCATGTGACCTTTGTCCTGTTCATAAAAGTTTTACAGCTGCTGTTAATGTTAGAAAATTGCTTATGTACTTCATTATGAAATGGGTACAAATAATCCAGAAGCTTGATTGGCCGAGGACCTCAGAACCCAGTGCTACTCTACCAGCACAACTGCACTGGAAAAAGATCTGTGACCTCACTGATCTATTTACTGACAGAATCAGTGCAGTGCGACAATTTCTGACAAAAATGCCCACACTTACCATGGCTGCCATTACATCAGTTCATTTACTTTGTATGGAAAAACTGTGCATCATCATTGTTTTAATTCAGCCTCCTACCCAAACAAACAGCCCCAACCTTCTGCCTCGCTGCAAAACACACTGGGCAAGATTTTCAAAATGCCACATCCATTTTACGGACACAGCCACAGGACATCCACTTGCACTGGTAGATCACCTAAAATGTGGTCTACTGTTTGGGTGCAAGTCACATCACATTTGCTCTAAAAATGACACATGCATCTAAATTTGCCACATGTGTAATTTGTTTTGCCATAAAACGTGACAAGTGTCGCAAATGTGTCAGGATGTTTGTAAATATGCGGTAAGCATCTCAACACATTTGCCAGGATGTAGCACACATCCAAAATATGGACGCAAGTGCTGCGTTCCTATGTTTGAAAATCCCAGCCACTCTCTTTTAGTATTTGCTGCTCTTCACTCGCAGGCTTCTACCTGCTCTACTGTTAAATTCCCAACACAAGTTTCAGGCTGCCAACTACAGCAGACATTTATGTCACATTCTGCTTATGGTTGTGACCAACCACAATGCTCCTGATGATTACTTTCTCTGGTTTTAGTACCCAGTGGGAATCACGACTTGTCTCCACTCATGGCTTTTCCTGAAAGGCCCTAACAAGGCTAATTATGTGCAGATTCTGGCACCTCTAACAAGGCCTGAGGAGGCCTGTGGATCTGACCATGGCTCCTACTGGCTACTCACACAGCTGCCAAATGAGCCTCCCCAACAACGTTCACTAACTAGCTACCATTTGCAGCAGTTCTAAAAAAGGCTTTAAGGAGAACTACACTGGACGATAGGTCATTTTCTCATGTAGAAGCTGATTTCTAGATACTGGTTTAAATTCTGTCACTGTTCCATCTCTATGGGCTGTTTAGTTATCCTGGTGGGTGGCTCTGATTTATACACAGGTAGTAAGTACCAGTTTAGAACTGTATGATGTAGTCTATGACTATTACTTAGTGCTTCCATTGTTTTCCAACGCATCCATGGTCTGCTATAGAACGCTGCAGCTGAGAAGTGCATAAACTAAATTATGCGGTTCTCAAATGGTACTTAACACCGCAGTGTAAATCATAAACACCCACTGAGGTTACTAATGTGTCCTTATAAATGGAACAATAACAAAACTGGAACCAGTATTTTGGAAAAAAACAGCTTTTACTGGACCAATGACTTTCAGATTCAGCGGAGTTCTCTAATAGCCCTTTCAAATAGAATGCTGCTACGCCTAGCTCCTAAACTACCACTAGAGGCACAGCTCCAGTCTGATCTGCTAGTTGCCATACTTCTCTTTAAGCTGACGACTATCCTTGCTGCCACCATTACAAAATAGTTGCATATATAGCGGAGTCAGCCACGATGCAACGTAGTAACTTGCAATTAGTGACATATCACAGAATACTGCACTGATGTCCCCAGTGTCCCAAAAGGTCAGCAAGCAGTGCCTGTTGTATGCTACTTTATCTTAATCATAAAATGAAAAAATGGTATTAAGCAATAGGTCTTCAAACACAGCTGAGAATATTGATAAGAACCTAGGGCAACCATGTGGAGCTCTTCGTTAACTATTTCAAATCTAATAACATGCTAAAGCTGACATAAAAGAGGGCAAAGAGGCATCTTACAATACAGGAGAAAAGAGCAATTTTAATGAAATTCAAGGTGCACTGTAACATGAATGGATGGTTTAAATGCCAGACTATAACTCTTATTATTTATTGAATGAGATGCAGTTATTTAATGCTTAGTCCAAGAGGGATAGTAGAGACCTAAGATTATCCTTCAAACTACTACTTTCCGAACACCTACATAAAGTACCATGGATCAGAAAGCTTTCGCAGTATCAGCCCCCAAACTATGAAATACTGTAGCCTACCCTGTGAACTGACTTGGCCCCCAGACTTTTGCGCTTCAAACAGGGATTAAGGAATTGCTTAATTTTTTTAAACTCTATTTATCCCCCTTGCTCATTGATCAGGCCAGCTGTCATATATCTACAGCACCACCATCCTATCTATGGAAGCTTCTTTCCTGGATTCTGGAGCTGTCTACCACCTGCAACACACCACAGGTATGGACCTCCACCCCTACTGGTTGTCTTCTGCTCTACAGCACCTGCCCACTTCATCCAATGGCCCTGCAGCAGAGGAAACGTCAGAAGCCATTCCAAGGATCAGGTAGAAGAGGACTGGTGCAGGACATGACGGGCAGAGAGAGGCTTCATCTGTCTGGTCAGCAGCAATTTCCCCTTTTCTCCACTGGTGCTACTAGTGCAATGACACCCCAGGCATGTCTGCAGGCATTCCCTCGCAAAGTGTGCTGGCATTTAGCAGCACCTCCCACTCTATAAAGTCAGGGTGTGCTACCATCCTACCTCCACTAGATGGTAGTCATGCCCCCCCCCGAGGAGGAGAATGATCCCAGGCATGCCCAGTCCTCCACCCCCTGATGGCCCTTTGATGACTCAGGCTCATTCCGAATCCAGCTTGTTGGAATCACAAGCAGTAGCTCTACTGCTGGGCAAGCTTGTCGGCTAAGGAATTACTTAATGATCCCGTCCATGTGACATTGCTACCCAAGTGTATGATGAGCCTTCTCCTCACTGCACCCTACCCTTGACCCTACTGCAAACTCCCTAATGTATTATGTTTTATAAGTGGTACTTATTCATTTATTGGTTCCTGTATGCAGCTATTAGTGTAGTCCTTTAGCGTACAGCATGTCTTTTGCTGCTAGAATGGGCCTAATTATACCAGAAAACATGCAAACTCTTTGCCCAGTGCACCTACCCAGTTAATAACTAATCAATCAATTAATCAATATTTAAATAAATCCTTGCCATTGTAGCCTTCACAGGGAAACTTAATATTTAAACAGAAAGCAACATATAATAACTGGTGGAGGCGTGGCCTAGCTGGGTTAGGAGATTAAACTTGAATTGAGAGCTCCACGTCCATCCAGGATATTTTGCTGACATCCTGTCTCTAACTAAGCCAAACACTTTGAAAATCTACTCTAAAGATGTGTGGCTAACACAACTAAAGCTGCAAAAACCCAGGTGGGGGGGGTGGCGTAGCCAAGCTACAGAGCAGTATGGAGGCTTAATCTTGAGCTCTGGTTCAATCTGTCAAATATCTCTGCCATCCTGCAGTAACTACTGGTTCTTTGACTAAATAATTGTAGCTAAAGGAAAGACAAATGCCTAATAATGTCCAAACTTCCAAAAAAACAAACAAGGATTTCATTCAATAGATCTAAACCTCAGCCAACCAACAAGGGCCTGTCTTGTTCTACAGGACTGACTGATCCACAGGACTCACCTGGGACCTCTGCAGTAAACACACATAATCAGCAGGAACTGCACTCAGAACAAATGATGGCAGACTTCCGGTGACGTCACGGAGCTAACAATAAGCGAGTGAAACAAGCTCCCTACCCCATCTGCTCAGGAAGACAAAATTTACTTACAATACTACATTAAAAGCATCAAAAATGGCATCTACTAGTCATACTAAGGACAAACCTGGTCGGGACAAACCGAAAACTAAGGTAAATCCACAGGATGAACGGAGATCGCACTTATCCACCAGAAGGCCGAGCCGCAGTCCTTCACCTGCTAGTATGGTTGACACGGAGGAAGAGACTGACCAGCTATCTCGCTCACGCTTTGAGCAACCTTTTAAGGAAATTAGAGAGATGAGAGCTGAGACAAAGCTGGAATTTAGGAATCTAGATCAAAAGTTGTCGGGGTTGGAGCAACGTGTGGAAAGGACTGAGGAGTGGATTGCACAGACTGAGGATGGCGTATTTCAAAATGGGAAGATCTTGCAAGCGTTAATCGTCCAGACAGAAAAATTACAGGAGAAGTGCATCAACCTGGAGAGTCGCTCGCATCGGGAGAACATCAAATTGTACGGCCTCCCTGAAGGCTCGGAAACGGGCCTCATGCATGAGTTTCTTACCGACTTATTGACGGATGTTCTACAACTGCCTAGCAGATACCAGCTGAACATCGAGAGAGCACATCGGGTCCTTCAACCTAAGTCCACAGAGGAAGGTGCTAGACTTCACTCCATTATTATTAAATTGTATAGCTATAAGATGAAGGAAGACTTTCTAATAAGGGCCCGGAGACAGAAGGAGGTCACATATTTAAATCACAGGCTATACTTCGACCATGATTATCCACAAGAAATCCGAAGGCAACGTTCCCAATATACAGATATAATCAGGCTGCTAAAAGTCAAGGGGCTCCACTTTCATACGCCCTATCCTGCAAAAATAAGGGTTTTTTAGCCATAAGGTGTTAAAACATACAACTCACCCAAGGAAGCCAGAGGAGTACTTATCGAAAAAGGCCTGATGGAATCACAAGTTCCCTGTGATAAAAACTCGACTTCCCAGAAGGCATTGGAGGGCTCTCTGGATTGGGCAATCTCCCTGGGCAGAAGGAAGAGAGGACGCAGTAAGGAGATGTCATCAATTGTGCCCCTTCAAGCAATGAAAATCTTGCTCCAGAAGTTTTAAGAAAGTCGTGATGGCCTACAGAATGACTCCTGGGACTGAACGGAATTGCCAGACTCCTCGAAGGTTATGGTATGTTACAGTATGGTAGAAAACAAGATGAAACCAGGTCTGTGTTAAGGACGCGCAGTCCCTTCCCTTCTTGTTTAAAGAACCGGAACTGAGTAAAGGGCTGAATTGGCGTGAAGTTCTGAAGGGACATTTTCTGTGAAGGTGTACTACAGGTTCTTTTAGTGTTGTCTCCTTTGGGCACGTTTTTGATTATACGCAGAGACTTACGACTCAGTTCCGATTTTCTTTTAAGAACAGATTATTAATCCTGGACTAGAATTCATGCTGTGCCCTCTCAAATTGTTATTATACTTCTATAATTATTTAGTACTTAAACAAAAACAGTATTGTAGTTTTTTTCATGTTTTTGATAAAAAAACATATCCTTATGTCTTCTTTGGGGGGGTACTGGTAGTCCTTTTAAAGGGGTCGTTTTGTTTGACTGAGGTTAAGTGACATCACAACTACATGTTTTTGTGTATACATGAGCCTGGTTAGATTCTTTCATTCTTTCAGGCTCGCAAGGAATATCACACTTGATGTGGTAAGGAACACTCCTCGTTCCGGTGATTCCCCAGTATAGGGAGATTACTGGTGTCAGAAACCCCTGTTTGGTGCATTAAGGGGTTTTCACACTTGGCAGTACAAGTTAATATTTACTTCTATAAACTAAAATTGTTTCCACATTCATGGCTTTGATGTGGTTTTGTTTGGTACAGTTTGTGTTTATAGGTTGTTATGGGGACCTTGTTTCAGATGATCTGAGGGATGTGTTGGGGGGAGGGTGGGGGAATAAATGTTGTAGGGGTGCTTTGTAGGTTACAATCTATCTCTAATAGATAATGGATAAGTCTGAATTAATAACCTTGTCCTTTAATGTAAATGGTCTAACGCACCCGATCCAGAGAAGTAGAATAATGTCCTTTCTGCGGAAATCACAAGCAACATTCATAATGCTCCAGGAGACTCACTTAAACCAAGAGGAGCATGATAAACTTAAGAAGTTTGGTTACCAGTTAGCCCTATCCACATCATATAAGAAAGGCAGGCGGGGGGGAGCCGTAATCCTGGTCCCTAACAAGTGCCCTTTCGAGGTACTGGATACTATTAAAGATAGAGAGGGTTGCTTTGTGGGCTTAAAGGGTAAATACAATGGTACCATTGTCTCCTTGGTTTCGGTGTATGCCCCTCCAGGCTCAGACTTTCCCTTTTATAGACAGTTTCTTCTTAAAATATCTGACTGGGTGGAAGGTCAACTAATTATAGGGGAGGACTTAAATTTACGACTCAATGCTCATGAGGATACATCTGGTGGAGTGGTCCGGCAAGAGAGAGGGACAGCTAAGAAGGTAGTTAAATTAATGGGGGAACTTGGTCTCGTGGATATTTGGAGACAGATGCATAGAGGCAGTAGACAGTACACATTTTTTTCTGCAGCACGTCAGTCATATTCGCGACTAGACTACTTTTTTTTTCCATTCAAACTTTATTAACATCTTTTCCACAATACAGGAGGCAGACATGAAAAATTTCACGTCAAAGGAGACATGTACAATATCTTCTACCTCCTCCCGCCCCCCCACTCCCGCACAGCAGCATCCTGAAGTACTATTAATACAGTGTCATGTTACATGTGCTATGGTTGATCTAAGACATGCACATATCTACATCATTTTTGTTCATACCAACAGTAATTAGAGTGTGAAAGGGATCCCAGATATGCTTATAAGCTTGTTGCCTGTTAAAGAGACTCGCTATAGCTTTTTCAGTGTGGAGAGACTAGGCTACATTTTAATGCCTAGAGATTCTATGTCCTTGTGCACTGACTCCTGGTTAGGAGACATAGTATTGTCAGACCACTCCCCGATCTATATGAAACTTAAGTTAGGTCCTACTAGACGTACCACCTTCTGGAGACTGAATCTTTCTTTGTTACACAATGAGGAAACCAAGGAGACAATGGAAAAAGTAATAGAACAAGCGGTTAGGGATAACAATGACCCAGAAATATCCCCAGGGATTTTATGGGACACAGTAAAAGCGTTAGTGCAGGGTAAATTCATAGAGCTCTCGTTCAGAAATAAAAAATTGAGGGAGGCAAAAAAGGTTCAGCTACAAAATCAAATAGCCACCTTGGAGTACCAACAGCAACAGCAGCTAGACAGGGAAAGGGGAAAGCTGTTGAAAAGGCTGAAGAGGGAGCTGATAGAAATACTCGATTATCAAGTGGTACAAAAATATATTTATTTAAGGCAAAGATATTACGAAGGGGGACCGAGGGCATTAAGACTTTTATCCTGTAGTCTCAGACAGTGGAAGGCCAAAGCTTGTATCCCAAAAATCTTAGACCCAATAACTAAGACATGGAAATTCGACATGGAAGGAATAACCGAATCATTCAAGCATTTTTACCAAGTATTATATAGTAAAGGGGCGAATCCAACTCCTGAGGTAATTGAAAGATATCTGGCACCCCTCAAATTATCTAAAATTTCCAATCAACAACAAAAGATTTTAACTTCTCCCTTTTCAGTGGGAGAGATACAAACAGAAATATCCCGTCTGAAAGCAGGAAAATGCCCTGGCATGGACGGCCCCCCAAATGAGTTTTATAAGACATTTAGAGAGGTTATTATGCCCTTGATAAGGGAAGCATATAATTCTTTATGGGGGGAGGAGGATAGATGTGCTCCATCCTGGGCTCAGGCTATACTTGTTCTGTCAAGCTGGCCAGGGACCCCACTATATGGTCCTCCTACAGACCAATCTCCATTTTAAATACTGACTATAAAATATTAACAGGGATTATGACCAGATGGCTAGAAAACTTACTACCGGAATTAATTAATTTGGATCAGACAGGTTTTGTACCGGGAAGGCAAACTTTAGATAACATAAGGAGGTCGGTGAATATAATTGAACATCTGCAAAAATCAGGAACCCCAGCTTATTTAATGAGTCTTGACACTGAAAAGGCCTTTGATCAAGTATCGTGGTCTTCTTTGTAAAAATTGGCTGGCTTGAAGTTTCCAGAACCTTTCTTGAGTTTTACATCCAAGTTATATGCTCATCCTATAGCATACATTAGGGCAAATGGCCATGTATCCAGCTCCTTTAGACTTGAGAGGGGTACTCGACAAGGTTGCCCCCTATCCCCTTTACTTTTTGCTCTGTACATAAAACCTCTAGCACAGAGTATTCAGATTAATAGCAAGATTGAGGGGGTAACTATAGGAAATACCACTCACAAAATGGCTCTCTATGCGGACAACGTCCTCTTGTATTTGATGAACCGTACTGAATCTTTGCCTGAGGTTTTTAAGCAAATCAAGCTTTTCTCAGCCCTATCTGGTTATACCCTTAATTGGTCAAAGATGGAGGTATTAGTGCTGTCTGCTGTAGTACCAGAAGATATTAAATCTGAGTATCCCATGAAGTGGGACTGTGGGGCTATCAAATACTTGGGAGTCACACTAGGTAAATCCCCATCTACACTATATGTTGACAATTACCCAACTCTGATTAAACAACTGCAAGCAGATCTCCAGAGATGGAACTGTATACCTTTTCCATTTTACTCAAGTCTACAAATAGTCAAAACTAACATATTGCTGAGATTCCTATATTTATTTTAAACAGTCCCATGTATAATCCCACAAAAGGAAATTAGCAGTTGGCAAAGCTGGGTTATGTCTTTTATATGGGGAAATAAGTACCCTAGAATAGCCAAAAATACACTGTTTTTACCGAAACAAGAAGGGGGAGAGCCTATCCATTAATGGCAGACTACTGGATCACAGCCCAGATGAAAACAGCACTGTTATGGGCACACCAGAGTTATAGGGCCCACTGGCAACAGTTAGAGCTGCAGCAGGTAGGGAGAACACAACTATGCTCTAGGCTGTTTGATCCACATGGTAGAGCTCATGATTTTGGCACGACCCCGTCTTCGGTCAGGGTGACCCTGTATGGATGGTATCAGGGTATTAGAAGGGGCTATACAGTCAGAAACATTTGGAGATATGTTTGGTGGTCTGCAGATAAAAATTTTATCCCAGCTAGGTTCTCTAATTGGTATAAAAAGCAGGAAGATAAGGGGGTATTTGCTGTGTGGCAGCTGCTTCATGGCATGACAATCTTGCCGTTCGAAAGAGCCAAGGCCCTTTACAATTGGGTAGAGAGGGACCTCTTGCACTATTATCAACTAAGGAATTATATTAATGATAGGTTACAAAAAAATCTACAACATGAGGATTTGAGACCTTTCCCCAGAGCATTTTAATTAATCTGGAGTTCAACCCATGGTAAGGGAGCAATAACAATGCTCTATTGGAATTTAATAGCAGACCGAACGCACAATACATACCCTTTGCAAAAGCGCTGGGAACAAGAGCTGGGAGTACGACTAAATCAAACACAATGGTGCCAGGCCTTTAGGAGTAGCTGGCGTACTACATCTTCCCCGATGTGGCAAGAATTTGCCTGGAAGGTCAAAGTCAGGTACTTCTTAACTCCAAGTAGACAGGTACGAATGGGCATGAGATCCAATGCTGAATGCAGAAGAGGATGTGGATGTATAGAGGCTGACATGGCCCATATTTTCTGGTCATGCTCACTACTTCAGGTATATTGGAAGGGGGTAATATATCACCTTAGCAAATTGTTTATCTCGGCTACCAGGATAGGCCCAGAAAATATAATTTTGGGACTGTGTCCTTTAGAAATTAAAGGTAAGGAAGAGCGATACCTATGGGCCCTGTTGTGTGTTGCTGCTTTGAAAGCTATCACAAAAAACTGGCTGCAGCAATCTCCACCTGGGCTTACTCATTGGCTCCAGATAGTTTATCAAATTAAAGTAATGGAGAGAATCACCTTTGCTGCCAACCACTGTACAACCCTATACATGAACAGATGGACACGTTGGGACCTATATAAAGATTTTGTGGAATAAATAATTAACTGTGTTAGATCCCCCCCCCCCCTTTTTCTCCCCTTTCTCCCCCTCTCATCTCATCTTGGCTTCTTTTAATCTGACATCAACTTAACATAGTTTTATATGTCCCCTATAAACAGTTCTGTAAAGTTCTGAGTTGAGTATATGTTAGTTGCATTTAATGTATGAAAGAAGAATTCATTAAGAATTAGAATGAACAGTAATGGAATGTATCTTACTTTCCATATAAAAAGAAACAAGGCATTTCATTTATAATCATTGTAACCCCGTATCTAAGGTGTAATGTGATAATGAAATGTTTTAAATAAACAAAGTATAAAAAAAAGGAACAAATGATGGCAGAGGACTATCGATCAATCGATAGATTGATACAAGACTTAAAACATGATTTAGGGACTCATATGGAAACAGGATTTGAGAATGTAACATCCCAATTACAGCATCTTCAACAAAACATCAATGTTTTATCTGAGACAGTGGATGCTCACAAGTTGCGGATTGAGGAAATGGAGGCCCGAGTGAGCTCTCAGCAAGACGCTAGTAGTGTAATGCATATTGATCTACAAAAAGTATTAAAAGATATTGAAAGGTTGACACAAAGCATCGACAACCATGAAAACAAGGAACGGCACTGTAATATAAGAATAGTGGGACTACCTGAATCTGTAGAAAGTCGAGATTGTGAAAGTTATGTCCAAAAGTGGCTGAAACAAAAACTGAATCTCCCACCTGAGATAAAACTGGAGATCCAATGAGCTCATCGATCACCTGGGGCCAAACCTGCTCTGAACCAGAGACAAACGCCACCTGATTGTAAAATTTCTTAGGTATTTGGACCATCAGAGAGTGCTAGAGAAAGCCAGAGCCCATGGTCCCCTGGTGGTGCAGCAATGCCATGTGAGTATTTTCCCCGATTACTCCTTCCAATTGCTGCAACAGAGACAGGCATTTGCAGAGGTGAAGAGAAGACTGCACAACATAAATTATCAGTTTTCACTGATTTACCCCGCCCACCTTGTTGTAAGGCCTCAAGGAAAACCACCACGTTCGTTCACTTCGGTGGAGGCCGCCCTACAGTTCGTGGGGGATTTGGAGGAAGAGAGAAGGCACAGAGAGCCCTAAAGAAATCTACTGCCAATACAAGGACAAGAAAGTGAGTAAAATGGTACCTGCAGCTGGGATTAATACAGAGCTGAGGGATTCCTAGCAACCGACTGTTCAAGGCTTTGTTTGCTCCTTTTGTCCCATAACTCTGAGAATGGGCCTATAAAGGCAGGGATGAAGAGTTGAACTGTACTGCATACCGGTGCCTATTTAGATCGGTGTAACGCTGGGGAGATCAAGCGGCAAATCAGACAGTTCGTGTGGCTTTTTGAACCCAAGGAAGTTTGTTTGTTTTTTCTATTATGCCCATTTGATTACGGGTGAAAATCTTGTGAAATATACATGGACCACGATTCATACTGGACCTAAGTTATGGTGTGAACTTTGGGAAACACCTGTACATTGCTTATTATGACGTAATTTTCCTAGAAATAACCCCTAGTATGTGTGTGTGAATGAGGGGATGAAAGATAAATACAGTACTACTGGACTAGAAGCGTGGAATATTGTGGACCTCTTAACCAGATCGGATTCAGGAGGGAAGTAGGAGCAATCTTTGCTCTGCTTATGTAATTTAAACTGAGGGGGCTTTAAAATAGAAAGAAATGTTCAGAGAACCAACAAATTTATTTTTTTCTTTCTTTATATACCCCTTCTGGTGGGTGGGGGAAGAGAGTTGGTGTTTAAATTTCTAATATACTGGGGAAGGGGTATGAGTGGACAATAGGATGTTACTATTGAGGGGAACCATCTCTGGAGGGCAGGCGAATGAGGGATGAGTGTATGAGGGATCTTGGGGGGGTGGGGAAATCTTGGGCAATAATGATTCACCTCTCTTTAAAATATAAATGTGGTCATTGGAGCACTGTAGGCTTTAAATTGTGTGAAGCATTGTGAGTGGGTTGTTTCACCCCCCTGAGAAACTCAGATGAGGGGGGACTGGCTCGGAGAGGGACTAGAAGGGTGGTAATGGATATGGGGGGGCAAGGGCCCTGTTCGTCCTGGCCACGGGGTGACCTTTTAACTTCGGGAGGTTGAGGGTAATCTCTACGTGTTTCCACTGATGTTACTGTTTATGGGAACCATCTCTGGAGGGCAGGCAAAGGGGGTTGTATGAGGGATCTTGGGGGGAAGGAAATGTTGAACAATAATGATTTATCTCTCTTTAAAACATTAATGTGGTCGTTGGAGCACTGTAGGTTTGAAACTGTATGAAGCATTGTGAATGGGTCATTTCATCCCTCCGAGGAAACTCAGATGGGGGACTGGCTCGGAGAGGGACTAGAAGGGTGGTAGTGGATACAGATGGGGGTGGGCAAGGGCTCTGTTCATCCTGGCCATGGGGTGGCCTTTCAACTTTGGGAGGTTGAGGGTAATCTCTAAGTGTTCCCACTGCTTTTTGCTTCCTCACGTCTCCAAGAATGGGGATATCTTTTTTTGCCAGTTGGGGGAGGACTTATGGGATGGAAGGGAAAGAGGTATAGAGGGCTCTGGATTAGTGAGCCCTGGAAATACCTAAGGCCAGATAAATAATGTTTTTGGTGGATTGAAAGCTCTATCCACGAAAGTTAGAGGTTGTACAGTAGAGGAATGTGAGGTGGGAGGGTTAAGTGGGTAAGACTGGTAATTGTTTAAAGGCTATGTTTTCTCCTGTTGGAGAGACATTTGTATGGTTATGATGTTACAGTTGGGAGGTTAAGGGGTGATATTTTGGGGATTGTTCAGTTTTTCTGTTCTTTTTTATTCAGAGTCAAATATACCATTATGTTTGTTAAACAGAAGTATATGTAAAAGAACATCAAGGATACTTTATGGATCAGTAACATTTTTTATCATGGAATGTTAATGGCCTTAAAACTGTGGTTAAGCGGAAGAAAATATGGACATCTATCAAAAAGATAAAGGGGGATATAATTTTTCTGCCGGAAATTCATATGGATAAAGTGGAGGCTTCAAAACTGGTAGCCTCTTGGGGGGGTTCTCTGCTGGTGTCCCCTTTTATGTCTAAAGCTAGGGGGGTGGCCATATGGATCCAGCCTGGGATCCCCCATAAGGTGGTCTGTACTCTGTTTGATACCCAGGGCAGATATGAGCTAGCTGAGGTGGAATTGGGGTCTATGAGACTTACTCTGGGTTCCATTTACGGGCCACATTTTGACTCTCCAGATTTCTTTAGTAGATATGGGGTTACCTTAGGACCATTCCCTGATAAGATAATTTTAGGACTTTAATACTTACTTGGACCAGGAAAGGGAACATTCTAGGGAAGGACGAGACCCCCTCCTAAGAGCTCAGCTGCTCTTAGAGCCCTAACACAGGGTAGAGCACTACAGGAGGCTTGGAGATATATACATCCAGGGGAGAGGGAATATTCGTTCTACTCCCATGCCCATGGGTTATTTATTTATTTAAGGATTCGGATCATACCTTTGAGCTCAGAGCTCTTTTACAAAGGTTCCACGTCAAACAGTGACAATGACAGCAATAACGAACAGTTTACATACAATACTCGAATAGTAGGTAGCTAGTATACAATAAGGTTACAATGTCATTCATAGTACCAATGGTGATAGTACAGCATCAAGAGCATTCAACTAGGGTAAAGGACTGTGTTTATATGTAGCAAAGGAGATAAAGAGGTGTGACACCAAGTGTGAGAGTCCAAGGAGGAGTCAAGGTGAGGGGGAGGGAGACTGGGGGGGAGTGGGCAGCCAAAAGAAGTGGCTTTGTCTAGGAGGTTGGGAGGTAGTGGTAGTAGGTTTGTTTTAAGGTTGATCCAGTGGAAGAAAAGGCACAGGGGGAGAGGAAGACAGAGGGATAGGGCAAGAGGGAAGAGTGGGGGTTAAAGGAAGGGGAAGGAGAATGTGGATGAGTGGGCATTATGGGTGTTATAGAGTCCTAGTGGCAGTCACAAACTGTCCTAGTAAGGTGTTGCCTTAGGCCATTTTTGAATTGCAAGATGCATTGGGAGTTTAGAATGTGGACTGGGATTTCATTGAGCCATTGGGGGTCCCTATAGCTGAAAGCATGCTGTCCCTGCACAGTTCAACGGAAAGGTGTTGATAGGGCCCCTCTCATCCTGCCTCTGGTGGTATAGCTGGTAGCACTTGGTGTTAGGATGCTAGAAATGCATGGGGGCGGTTTAACCCATTAGTGCCTTTTTTCCAAGGAGACATGTTTGGAATATAGTCCTGTTCTTTAGTGGCAGCCAATTGGTATCCTCGTATAAGGAGCAGGTGTGGGTATTTTGATCTGCAGCCATTGTGAGCCTACATGCCTTGTTGAGGGCAATGTGAATCCTTTTTAGTGCAGTGTCTGTTGCTGCACCGTAGACCACCAATCCATGGTCGATGGTAGAAAGGATGGAGCTGGAGACTGAGAGACGGAGGGCCTCTGGAGTGAGATACTTTTTATGCCTATATAGTACACCCAGCTTGGTGTTCACTGCCTTTACCATTGTGTCGATGTGTTGGGTGAAGGTGAGGCAGTCATCAACGGTGACCCCCAGGTACTTGAAGGTCTGAACTTGTTCCAGCGTCTCACTGACTTTATTGGAGATGGTGAGGGGAGGGATCTTCTTTTTGTGCTGTGGGCTGGCTGTGAGCATCACCTTGTTTTTTTTGTAGTTTAATAGAAGTTTATGCTACAGAACCAGTCTTCCAGCTTGTAGAAGGATGCCTGCAGCTCGGAGTGGAGAGAGACTATTGTTGAACTGCTGGTGAGAAGCACAGCATCATCTGCATAAAGTATCAGTTTAGTGTCACAGGCTTCAGGAAGATTATTTAGGAAGAGGCTGAATAGTAAGGGCCCCAGTATTGACCCCTGTGGGACCCCTAAAGATACCTCGTTGGAGCTAGATACTGTGTGCCCAATTTTTACATGTTGGCATCTGTGTATTAGGTAGTCCTTGAACCAGCAGACAGCATTGGTTGCAACCCCAGGTTCTGTAGTTGAGTAAGGAGGAGAGAGTGATTGACAGTGATGAAGGCTTTGGTGAGGTCTATGAAGACTGACCCCACCAGCTTTCCTTCGTCTAGTGCCTTGTACGAGTAGTCAGTGTAGTCCAGCAAAGCTGTGGAGGTACTATGATTCTGCCTGAAGCCATGTTGGTTGGGACATAACAGGTTGTGTTTGTTGAGGTAATCTGTGAGTTGGGTGGACACAATCCTTTCCAGGGCTTTAGATAAGGGAGAGAGGATGGATATTGGCCTATAATTGGCGGTGCATGTCATATCACCGTTCATGTGCACTGGCATCATGAGAGCCTGTTTCCAGATCCCAGAGAACTGTTCAAGAGCCAGTAATTTGTTAAATAGTTTTGTAACTGGCACGATGATAACATCCAGTGTTAGGGATAGGAGTTTCATTTCGATTCCATCACTCCCTATTCTAGTCTTGCCTAGTATTTTTTTTATGTATTGGTAAGCCTCCTTCACTGACACTTTTTTGAAATAGAAGACAGGGATTGAGCCCCCTTGAGGTGTGTAGTTGGTTTGTTCCCCAGCAGGGTACAGGTAGTCAGGGGGTAGCACTCCAGTCAGGTCAGTAAATGCTGTGTTGGAAGAATCCGCGATGTGCAGAGGGTCAGTAATCGTGACGTTGTTAATGTTGAGTGAGTGGGCGATCTTCTTCTCATCCTTCCCAAGAAGGTTTTTGATGTTCTCCCAAAAACTCTTCCCATTGCCCCAAGTTTTATTAAGCTGCTCCTTGTGGAAGTTGGCCTTTGCTTGGTGGATAAGGTTGGTGCAGTGGTTTCTTGCAGCTCTATAGCCTTGGAAGTTGTGTTTGCTATGAGAGAACCTGGCTTTTTTCCAGAGGTTGTCCCTTTCCTTCATCTGGGCGAGGAGATCCCCACCAGACTTATTGGGAGGTATTAGTGAGGCATCATATGACCCCCTGGTGGTCCCGGATCATGCCCCATTGAAAATAACTATTTTAATACCACAGGTCCAAAAGCAGAAACTCAGTGGCACATGGACCCGACATTGCTGAAGGGTCCCTCATATATTAAGCAGATTAGGAGTAAAATAGAGGAATTTTTGGAGTTTAACCTTCCAGAAGATACAGGTATCAATAATGTATGGGACTGTATTATGGCCTTTATAAGGGGGAGACTATTTCGTATGCAACATTCAAGAGTAAGAGTTCGGTAAAGGAGGAGAGGGAACTAGAGAGTGAGATAGGGAGGTTGGAGAGGGAAAATATGAAAAATCATTCATTAGGCACCTCAAGAGAGTTGAGACGCCTTAAGGGGCGGCTATTACAATGGACCTCTTTAAAAATAGAACGGAACTTAATAATAACAAAATCACAGAATTACTTTGAAGGTGATAAGGAAGGAAAGTGGCTTGCCAGTCTAATTAAGTGGAAAAGAGCAGATAGAACAATTCTCTCTATTGAAAATATGGCAGGGAATATTACCTATGATCAACAAGAAATGAATACTACCTTTAAATCTTTTTATTCCTCCCTCTGTACCTTGGAATTTCCAGTAGGGGGTGATGTTTCCTCTTTTCTAGATGGTATTCAGAGGCTACCTCTGGAGTCTCAGGAATCGGCAACCATAGACTCTCCAATATCTCTGGAGGAGGTCAAACGGGCAGTTTGGAAGGCAAATGGAGGTAGGGCACCTGGCCTGATGGAATCCCAATAGAATTTTATAAAGTGATGTGGGACCTAATTGGCCTGCTGATGTTTCAGATGATAGGGAACGCATTGGAAATGGGGGAAAATATTTACCCAAATTGATTCATGTGAGCCAGGAGGGATTTGTAAAGGGTAGGCAAGCCAGAAATAACTTAAGAAGAACTTTAAACATTATGCATAGATGGAGGGGAGGGAAAGGAGAAGGCCTTTTGGCACTTGATGGAGAGAAGGCCTTTGATCATGTAGAATGGCCTTTCATGATGGCAGTTCTGCGCAACTTCGGGTTTGGGGAGGGGATTATGGGATGGATTCAGGCACTATATAGGAGCCCTAAAGCTCAAATCTTAACAAATAACATAACATCGTCTCCATTTGCCCTGTCCCGAGGTACTAGACAAGGGTGCCTTCTTTCTCCCCAGATTTATGTTCTTACAGTTGAAGCATTGGCTGAGACAATTAGAAGTGAAGAACAAATTGAGGGTCTAATATGGAAAGGAAACAAAAATGTGATTTTGTTATTTGCGGATGATATTCTGCTTTTTCTTTAAAATCCGGACAAGGAAATGCCCATTCTGTATAAAATTTTTCAATCCTATGGTCCATTACCAGGGCATATGATAAATTGGTCCAAATGTGAGTGGATGCTCATGGGGAAAGCTGGAACCACCCTCTCCCTAGAGGATGAGAGGATCCCTCCTTCTACCTCACTTAAGTGCCTAGGTATAAAACTGATGACAAACATGTCCCATATGGCCAAAGCTAATCTTCTTCCGGTGACTCAAAAAATTAAAGAACAGTGCATTCTCTGGAGAGCTCTAGCTCTCACCCTCCCTACTGGGGTGAGTGAATTTTGTTAAAATGAGTGTTACGCCACAATTCCTATATATTTTTCAGATACTTCCAATGTGTATACCTAAGAAATACATTAAATTAATAGAGGGCATCATTACACAACTTCTTTGGCAAGGGAAACAGGCCAGAATTAAAAAAGAAATATTATGGCTTCCAATTGATAAAGGGGGGTTAGACTTGCCGAGTGTCAAGCACTATTATGTCGCTATGCAATTGGCCCATATCCTAGACCTGATAAGGGAGAAACCAGCATGACCGGGTTGGGTGGAGTTTGAAGACGGAGGGAGATGATCTCTTTATTACTATAATATGATTAAACTTCTGTACACTGGAGAACATGTCAAATTACCAAACCCCTGTTCAAACTCAATTCTTATGGCCTGGAAAGAAGCCTGTATTATCCTCCAACATCCTAGATATCTTTCACTAGACCTAGAACTCTCTGCCTTACTGCTAGATGACCCTGTTAAGAATAGACGGGATCTTAACACTCTTAAAACATGGAAAACAAAGGGTTTATATAAAGTGGGTCAATTGTGGCAAGATGAACAAGCAGTCCATTTTAACTCTCTGGCTAGAAATTTTAACCTGAATGCTTCCCACTACTTCATGTGGGTTAGGCTTCGGGGGAAAATGTGCTCTAGAGGTCTAGGGGGTCAGAAGCTGATGCGGTCTCCTATAGAGGAATTATTTATAGGGCGGAAAGAGGATGAGAACTTTAAGCCTATACAAAGCTGTTATAGAATACTTATGGGGGCCTGTCAGGATCCCATGGGACCAATAAAGGCAAAATGGGAGCAAGCTTTATTACCAGATGGATTGACAGCAGGGGACTGGTTGCAGATTATAAAAAATTTATTAAAGTGTTTGGTCAATAATAAACTCCAGACGATCCAATATAACATCTTTGCTAGAGCATACTTTACCCATGAATTGGCAAATAGAATAGACCCCCAGACAACGGATCTCTGCCCCCAGATGTTGTGTCCACTCAGGATCTTTTTTTCATATGATATGGAGTTCTCCAAGGATTCAGACTTTCTGGGGTGGGGTTGTGGAAATCTTGGCAAATGTGCTGGGGTATCCAGTGGGGTTGGATCCGGTGGATATTCTCCTGGTACTTTATGTGGGACATGGAGGTCGGACTAGGCCATTTGAGGATCTCCACAGACTAGGAATGGTAGTAGCAATTAAATGTATCCTACTGTACTGGATGTCTAATGAGGTCCCCACTTTAGCTTTTTGGTTGAATTCCCTCTTAGAATGTATGAAAATGGAAAGAATCCTATATAATGTAAGAAATCAGATGGATAAGTACCAAAAAATGTGGGGTTGTTTAGAACAAGCCATGGCCCAGAAGTGGTTCCCTATGTTTTAATTACCAGGGAGGGAATAGAAGGACTAAGACAAAAGCTGTGAAATGGAATTTGGTTGCTTGGGTGGATAAGACCACATTGGGGCCTTAAATGCATTCCTAACCTTTTTGGGAATCTTATTTACTTGTACATTCTAGTCTCTTGAAATATATATATAGTGTATGCAGTTATGTATATGATACCATATAAGTTACATAAACCTGTTACCTCTTACTCTTAGAAGGTTGGGGACATCTAAATGTACAAGAATGATATCCTAACTTCTGTAAGGTTATATTGATGTGATTAATTTGATAAATGGAATACAGTATCAAACTTCTGTTGAATAATGGATATGTACTCTGCAAAATGGTAAATAAAGTTTTACAAAAAAAAAAAACCCAGGCAAAGCTCAGTTTTAATAACACCAGAGAGCCCCAGATGAATTTGGGCCCAGACACTCCGGCAACGCGAGCCAACTCCTAAGTGGGTACTGATGAACAGGAGCCCACAGACAGAGAGAAAAGAATGTCCGGAGACTCTTCTTACCAAATGCTGGAAAAGTTATTCAAAGAACTAAAATATGATCTCACCAAGAAGATGCAAGCGGGGTTCAAAAACATGTCCTTGCAACTGCAGCACCTCCAGCAAACAGTCAATACTGTAACCGAAACCTTAGACCAACATGAGACCAGGCTGAATGAGCTGGAATCCCGCGCAGGTAACCAAGAGAACAATCTTGCCCAAGTTTCCACTGACCTTCAGTGATCCTTGAAAGACACAGCCTACATAAAACAAACTTTGGATGACCATGAAACTAGAGAGTGGAGATGCAACATTCGACTGGTGGGCATGCCTGAGGAATCGGAGGGAACTGACTGTGCACAGTTTGTGAAGAAATGGTGTGGCAAATGCTCCAAATACCAGAACAAATATCTTTAGAAATTCAGTGAGCCCACCGCTCCCCCAGTCCCAGGCCTGCACTGGATCAATGCCTGTAGTACATAATTGTGAAATTCTTAAGGTACAATGAAAAGCAGGCTGTGCTGGAGGCGGCGAGGAAAGCTGCTACCTTAACAGTAAAGAAATCGAGGGTCAATGTGTTTCTGGACTTTTTGAGGATGCAACAAACACAATGGCAGGCATTTCAACTGGTGAAGAGGAAGCTCCATGAGATGGATTGGCCTTTTGCCCTAGTGTACCCTGAGAAGTTGGTGATCAGGAGGACAGGGGAAAAACAACGTGTGTTTACTGACCCTGATGCAGCAATGGCGTTTGTGGAGGAAGGGGGGAGGGGGGGAGTTGACAGGCAAGACGCTCTGAACCAAGAAAAGCAGGCCCCTTGATTTGATTTGGAAATGCAGGTACTAACTTCTGTATCTCTCGGGGTGAGGGGGTTTGAGGGGGATGCTGTTTTCACGGTCTGCAACACAATAGTGGCCTATAAGGCAGGGCCATGACACCTCCCCTTCCAGCTACCCTCTCGTTCTCTCCAGGTCTCACGGCTCCCTCGGACTTGGAGACTATTAATCCAATGCTGCTGGTTGACACATATTTTCTTCATAAACCACTAGGAGGGTTAAATTATATTGAGCCACTGACTATAGAAACAGTAGAGACAGTGTATCCTGATGGTATCTGGCATCAATCTCAGAGGCTGACTTGGAATTTATCAGCAGCTGGCCACTAGTGGGAAATTCAGCAGTGAGAACCTGCTGATCTAACATGTTTAAAGTTTTCATTTTTCCTGTTCTTATGTGTGTGGCATGTATTTGTTACTGTTTACTTAGTTTGAAGTTTGGCGCCTTATACTATTATGGGGGGACAAACTTAAACAAGCAATTTGAGATATGACCTTTTTATGGAACATCAATAGGCCATGTGGTCTAAGTGTGATAGTACATTAGAAAGTTTGCTAGGTGGAAGGCTGAAGAGGAGTTCGGGCCTAGACTAAGACCTAAATACTCAAACGGATGCACAATTAAAGTCAATCTGAACCACGCATATTGAGGTGGGTCTGGGGAGGGCCCGACACCTTTCTGGGTGTTGTAAGCCCCTCAACCAACCTCTAGGGGCCTGGTTTTGGGCCTGCTTCCACTGACGCCTCCAAGTAGAGTTGCCTAATCCTCCCTCCCCCACTTGTTCAACAATATGGGGGAGGAAGACTGGGGGCAAGGGTGGATCGCACTAACCGAAGGGCAACTTGCCAAGGCACAATTGGAGGAATGATGCCCTCAGTCTTGGGGGCATTGATTCCCCAGCCTCCCTGCCCAGAGGCAGTGATGCAATATACATGACTAGTGATTAAAAAGGTAACTGGATGGATGGCCCAGCTCCATCCATGAAAAGTAGAGGGACTTATGTGTGGGAAGAATCTACAAAGGGATGTTGTGAGGGTGAGAAAGGAAGTATCTTTTCTTGGGTGGCTGTGTTTCTTTGTTTGGATTTTGAAGGGACATGGCTCACTAGGGGAATTTGGGGGAAGGGGTTTCAAAAAGGGGAAAGTTCAGCTCTTAAAGCTACAATGTGGAATTATAGCAGTTTGTTCTGTTGACTTGTTACTGGGGGGTTGAGGAAGGGGAAATGTGGGTTCAATTCAACCAACGTGTTCATTAAATGGTGTTGTAGAAGTTGGGGTTAGGGTGGAGATAGGAGGGGAAATGTTTAAAAAACGAACTGCCAAATTTGGAGCTGTTACAAGTAATGTTATATACATCAAGGCACTATCAAGCGATGTCATTAAAAACAACAAGGTAAAATGGGAAAATAACCTTTCTAACTTGGAATGGCAATAGCCCCAAAACTGTGGTAAAAAGAAAAAGGGTATGGACATATATTAAGAAAGCGAAGGGAGATGTTAACTTCCTGCAGGTGCTGCATATGATGTAATAGGAGGCGGACAAACTTGCTTCCTCATGGGGTGGGCAGCTTTTGGTAGCCCCTTTCACCTCAAGGCGAGGGGTGGCCATCTGGTTCAGGCCCTCACTCAGCGTAGAGATTCATTCAGTGACAGCAGGTCCCCAGGGCTGCTTCCTGATTGCTGAAGGGACCATGGAACAAACTTGCTATACACTAGTGTCCCTGTATGGGCCTAATTTCGACTCTCCAGTTTCTTCCACCACCTGTCAGTGGCACTAGCCCCATATAAGAGTGCTTTAATATTTGCCAGGGGACTTTAACACATACTGGGACAATGCTCTAGATCATTCAGCCAAACGCAGCAGGCCTCCTCCTAAGAACATTGGTGCACTGAGTAATTTGATGAAGGAGAGGGGTTTAAGTGAAATCTGGAGGTATAAACACCCACAAGAGTGAGAGTACTCCTTTTACTCCCACTCGTACAAAATTTATACTAGATTAGATTATATTTTTTGCCCAGTGAAACTACTGGGGGATGGGGGTTAGCGAGGCAAGTTATGGTCCCATGCTGGTTTCAGATCATACCCCCCTAGTGGCAGTAGTGGAGGTTAATCCAGAGGACCCTCCAGCCCAGCAATGGAGAATGGACTCCACTGCAGTGTGTGAAAAATAATTTGTGACAACCATGGCTTCAAAGCTCACAGAATTCATAGCCTTAAATGACAATGGAGAGGTCTCCATACAAACTCTATGGGATGCCATGAAAGCGTTTGTGAGAGAGAAGACCATATCATACACCTCTTATGTTAAAAAGAAACAAATACATGAAGAAGAGTCACTAGAAAAAGAAATTAGACAAAGAGAAAAACAGAACATGGCCCAGTGTAACCCAAATAATACAAGAACACTAACATATCTGAAGGGAAGACTTAACCAGTTAGCATCTCACAGGATAGAAAGAAACTTATTAGTTATACAGTCCCGCTCTTATTTTGATGGAGACAAATTGGGGAAATTTTTAGCCTGACAAATTAAAAAGAAAATAGTGAAAAGAATAATCCATGAAATAGGAAAGGGGGATGGGACCCTTACAACCAACCCACAGGAAATGAATTCTGTATTTTGCACCTTTTACCAGGATTGTTATACCACCCAGGCCCAAAAAGACCTCTCCCCAAGGGTTTTCCTGGACAAGATAGACCTCCAAATGCTATCCCATGAGCAGTAATGTTTGGACTCTCTGATCACCCTATTAGAGATCCATCAGGCGATATGGGCCTCTAAACGTGGCAAAGCCCCTGGACCGGACAGAATTCTTTCTGAGTTTTATAAAGCCCTCTGGGAGGTAATAAACCCTCTAATGCACAAAATGGTGAGTGCAGCCCTTGATGAGGGAGCCCTCCCCCATCCATGCATATGGTGACTATAATGGTGCTGCCCAAGCCTGGGGAAGACCCCCAAAGCTGTGGATCATATAGGCCAATATCATTATTAAATGCAGACTATAAAATTATAACTAAGATTTTGGCTAAACGCGTGGAGGTGGTTCTCGAAGAATTGGTACACCCAGACCAGGGAGGATTTGTGGGGGGGGGGGGGTAGACAGACCAAACACAATCTTGAGGCATGCCATTAATATTATCCATCACTGGTCAAGGAGGGAGGGAGGCGACAGCCAAGGCCTCCTCGCTCTGGATGCTGAGAAAGCTTTTGATCATGTCAAGTGGCCCTTTATGTTTGTGGTCCTACAAAAGTTTAATTTTTGGCTCAAATATCAGACCCTGGATTGGCTCCTTCTATACCTCCTCTAAAACATAGATTCTGACGAATGACACCCTCTCCCTCCCTTCTCCCTCAACCATGATACTAGGCAGAGATGTCCCTTATCTCCCCTCTTATATGTTCTTACTATAGAAGCCTTGGTTGTCGCCATCCGTAGCCATGAGGAGTTGGAGGGATTCAAGTGGAGGGGGAGGAATCATATGATATCCCTCTTTGCAGATGATATTCTGTTATTCTTGGAGAAGCTGGTAAATGCTCTCCGGGGGCTTACCCAACTGTTCTCAGTCTATGGTCCAGTATCAGGGCATAAAATCAATTGGAGCAAGTGTGAGTGGCTCTTCTGGAAAGGTGTAGAGATCTGGTTAGGATAGGAGGGACCCAGATCAATCCGGTAAATGAGTTAAAATATTTAGGGATTAAACTCATGAGTAAGCTGTCCAGGCTAGCTAAAGTAAACTTCAAGCCCTTAATACATAAAGTGAAAAGCGACTGTTCACACTGGCAGTCTTTGCCTCTAACCTTAGTGGATAGGGCCAGTTTGGTCAAAATGTGCATCCTGCCACAATGCTTGTATTTATTTCAATCAATCCCAACCCAGGTCCCGATGAAATATATAAAGGTTGGAGGGGGTGGTTATCTCCTAGAAAAAAAAGGAGGCGCTGTGGTCTCCAGTGGGGGCTGGGACTGCCCAACCTGTAGCTTTATTACCTGGGGCACAATTTGCATTTTTAGAAGATCTGACCACAGGGAGCACTCACAGACATGCTTGGACAGACTTGGAGGCTGAGGAAGGGGAAGGACCTATGCATAACTCACTTTTGACCCCTATCTTGGCTACTCATCAAATATCAGCAATTAAGAATCCACTAACAAGAACTCTGGCTATGGTCTGGATGAAAGCCCATACAATTCTAGGCCAGGGGAAAACCTTATCCCCAGATGCTTCAATAGAGGCCACCCTGAGGGCAGAAGGTGACCTGCACACTGTGGAGGTGAGCACTCTGAAGGAATGGACCAGAAAGGGACTGTCTCTCCTTTCCCTGATGTATGAAGACAGCACACTGCTGGACTTTCCCTGGCTTCTCAGGTGATATGACCTGAAAGCTGCTCATTGTTTCACCTATTGCAAAATAAGGTCCATACTTATGCTGGAGGGAAGCACAGACCCACTTGTTCCTAGAAGAATTATTTATTAAGGATAACATGAAACTAAGCTCAAAGCCACGAAGTTGATGTTATAGTCTGTTGGTGGAGACCCTGTCAGACCCATTGATAAGATGAAAACAAAAATGAGAGAAGGACTTGGGCCTAGGAGGCCTCACAGGTGGGGATTGGGACAGGATTTTAAAAATGGGACTGACATGCTCAGTAAACAACAGGCTAAGGGCTATTCACCTGAACTATCTATACAGAATGTATTTTACCCCTGCCCTAGCCCATAGGTTGGACCCATCAGTTCCTGAAACCTGTCCTAAGTGTAAGGCACACAGGGGGACATTTTTTCATATGGTTTGGGCATGTCCCAAAGTTGTGACCTACTGGAATGAGGCTCACTAATATTGGCACTAACCATGGGAGCACAAGTAACTGTGGATTCACAGAGGTGTTACTAGGCCTGCCCAGGGGTTGAAGGCGAAGAGGCAATGGTATTCATCCCCTGGTGATGTTGGGATATGTCATGGGGAAGTGGGTCCTAGCCATGCACTGGAGACTGGAGCTGACTCCCACTATTGCTCAATGGGTCCACTCATTGCTCCAGGGCATGAAGCTGGAGCATATGCAGTACTCTGTTCGAGGTCAACTGGAGAGGTTCCATAGCATTTGGATGCCTATGGAGGAGGCATTGAAAAAGTGACTGGTTCCCGGCAATTTAGGTCCTAACAGTTTGTGAGCTGTTGACATTCCAAAGAAACAAATGTTTTTTTTATTAGGTATGGGCAGGAGACTTATCAACTTTAAATTAATACTACAAGAGTCCCATACAATTGTAACTTGTGTACTGAATATGATGTCCCTAAAATCTGGAAATCCCAAGTAGTTGGGATATATATACTATATGTGATGTGAAGCAATATAGTAACTGTGCTGTCTCTTACACGTATGTAAAAGTTGTCCAAAAAAATGCTGGTTTTATCTAAAGTTTACAAAAGAAAACATATAATAACTGGTTAGAAGTGTTTCTAACCAGGTTTCAGAAGCTGTAGATTGTCATTATACACAGGTGTGACATCACAGATCCCACTGTACACTTGTGAAGTCATACTCATGTAGTAGTGGTAGAAGAAGTGATAGTATTTTATTTTATATATCCAATACCCGGAGCACCCACGCAATACAAAAGTCATAACTATAAAACACACAACCAGAGCACCAACAATAAATAGTAACAAGCACGTGTCAATGCCAAATGTTTGCTTGCTGGTATTGGCATTGGTACTACAAGAGTTAGAAGAGCTGCATAATAGGAATGGCAGTGAAGTACAGAACTAACGCCAACCCCCACCCCTACCTTGCAGAGACTGACAAGTATAGGGGGTGTGGCTTTGGGTCATTGGGCATAAAGCTCACTCCATTCCATCTCACTCCACCCCACCCTGCAGACACAGAAAGGTGTCATGGTGTGCCTTGGGGTCTTCAGCCCTTATGCTCACCCCATTCCATAAGGAAATAAGCTGAGATGGGTGCAGTATAGGAGAATGGAGTAAACATTAGGGCTGAAGACCCCAAGGCATACTTCGATGCCTGTCACTGGCTGTAGGGTGGGGGTGTAATGGCATGAGCATTACAGCCGACAACCCCAAGTCACACCCCTGACGCCTGTCAGTCTCTACAGGGTGGAGCATTATGATTAAAGACCCTAATGCCCTGGACATTTGTTGGTATTTTGACTACAAATTTTCAACATGGGCTTTTTGGGACCGCACCTCATGAACAGTGGCACTATCATTTTGTTACTCAATCCCCAAAGGTGATTTTGAACAGTGACTGCACCATTCGGCACAACAGATGTGAAAACACATTTTGGATAGGATGTGAAAAAAGACAGCTGTACTGTTCATGAGTAGGTGTGAAAAATGGCAATGTTGAAAACCTGGAGTGAAAATGTGAAAAACTGGTGACGTTACGAGCATGTGTAAAAACTGCGTAATGCACGTTTGTAACGCAGTCTTTTTTGGGAATATTTTTACCAATTTTTCAACATGGCATTTTTGGGATGTCCCCTCATGAACAGTGGCACTGTGATTTCGTTAATCTGTCCCAAAAGTTGATTTTGCACAGTGACTAGCCATTCTGCACCACAGGTGTGAAAACACATTTTACAAAAATGACAGCTGTACTGTTCATAAGGAGATGTGAAAAATGGCAATGAAATTTGGAGTGAAAATATTGAAAATTGGCAAGATATAAGTACTTAGAAACACAACAGCGGCACTCAAATACTTATGATCATTTTTTTGAGTTTTTTCTCCAAATTTGCAACATGGCCTTTTTGGGACCCCATCTCATGAAGAGTGGCACTGCCATTTTGTTAATCAGTCCTGAAAGGTGATTCCACACAACAGCTGCAAAATCACCTTTGGGGATGGAGAAACGAAATTATAATTCAATCGTTCATGAGGTGGGGTCTCAAGAAACCCATGTTGAAATGTTGGGGCCAAAACTCCAAAAACTGGCTCAGATATCAACATAAGTTGAAACCCCCCATTGATGCCATTATAAAGCTTATCGTGATTTTCTTCAGTTTGCGGTTGGCTTTTGAAGAGTACAGATGTGTTCCCATTCCACAGAAGATCACAGCACCAGACCTCCAGAGGCCCAGGAAGACAACGAGGGACCTTTTTTTTTCAGGTTTAAAAAGAAAACAAAAAACAGCAAGGGACAGTTTTCTTCATTTACAAGATTAAAAAAAAAAGGGTTAGCACACTAGGGTGGGTTCCCTGTGTGCCACAATGATGGTGGGGGGTGATGCTGACTCGTGGATTGGGTACCCCAATGTCGGCAAGAGGTGTTGACAGGCTGGGGAGTGCACATCTGACACTGGGAGTGAGCATCCTGGTGTCGGAAAAGAAAGGGGAAATTCTTTAACCAGGAAAGACACACTAAGGGGGGATGCTGACATAGGGATTGGGCACCCCATGTCAGCTTATGGGGGCTGTATGGTGGGTGGCAGGAGCCGCCATATTTTGGCACATTGGAGTGGTCTTTTGATGTGCCACTTAATGGGGGGGGGGGATATGCTGATATGGGATTGGGCACTCCGATATCAGCTTTCCCCGGGAGTGTGTGGCTAGTGGCAGGAGCCGCCAATTTAAATAATGAAATGTTTCACCAGGAAAGGCACACTAGGGCCGGGGGCACAGGGCAACAGTCGACAATAAGAAAACTATGCCCATGCGCATTACTGTGCACTGTAATGCGCATGGGCGGAGAGTTTTGTCAGCTGCCTCTGTGTTCCTGGCTGTGAGGGAGGGGGGGAGTTGCTGCTGCAATCAAGGATGACAAAACTGTCCCTGATTGGAGCAGCACATTTCTTTTAAGTCCAGCACTCTCTCTGAAACTGCCGCAATCAGCAGTTTTTCTGTTGATTGGTAGCTGAGGGATGGGCCCCTGAAAGTGTGGGCTGCATTGGCCACACACAGCCCCACCTCTGCAATGCTCCACTCACCTCAATATGTTTCTTGTGCACTGCATGCACAAGCAAACATATGTGACAAAAACACTAAAATGCATAAAAATAACAATGACATTAAAATGCATATAAAATACATGAAATACATATATCAAACTTCCTTAATAATCAACACTTGTCTACCCAAATACCCGTTAAATCAGTTATCATTTCAGTTTGAATCTGAAGAAGGAGAGGGTACCAGCAACACACATCTCCTCAGGGAGTGCATTCCAAAAGGAAGAGGTGGGGGGCGCTGCTGAGCAGCACAGAGGAAGCAGCACTTCTCCTGAGCGCCTGTGGTTCAAATTAAATAAATATAAAATCTGCTATTCTAAACAATGACTAATATAGCCATAAGTAGCTGTATGGAGAGCTGAGAACTCACAGAGTTTAAATATGGGGAAAACAAGAGGGCACGGCGCTTTCTATGTGGATTTTTTCATGCCCAAAAAGCAGCAAGCGCAACAGGAACAGGGGCCTGGTTCAGCTGCGGGAGTCTCGACATCTGTTGGAAATGAGACGGAGGGTGCAATGCTCACATCTATACAAGCTACACTAACCAACTGGTTCGCTCCGTGCAGGATATTGATAAAAAGTTGGACAGTTTAACACCGAGAGTGTCTGCTTTAGAGACACGGATGGACAACTGTGAGCAACAAACCCAACATGCAGAAGCATCTGTTCTCAAGGCCTGTGATGCCACAATGCAACTCATTAAAGAAAATGCGATGTTTCAGCAACAACTGGAGCAGGCTGAAAACCAAGCCAGAGAGAGAGGAACCTAAGAGTGATCGGGCTTTCGGAGGAGGCAGAAGGGGAGGATTGCCTATCTTTCATCAGGACTTTTCTACCGGAATTACTGGGACTTTCAGAAGAAGACACACTTTTATCTATAGAAAAGTCATATTGGATTACCCCAAGACATGTGCCCACAGATGCTGGAACCTCTAGGACTCTGATGGTGGTGTTCACGGGCGTCGGAGACCGGGATCGGGTACTGGCTCTGGATAGGAGACGGCGGACTCTCAAATATGGACAGGACGATATTCTTTTTTTTCCTGATTTATCCTATGGTACAAGGCAGCACTGCAAAAACTTTGCCAATGCCCGTAAATGACTCAGCCAACTTAAGATTCAACATCAGTTGTTGATGCCTGCAAAACTACGTGTATCGTGGCAGGGACAGCAGTATTTTTTTAACGAGCCCAAGGATGCAGAGAAACTGCTGAGTTGTATCAAACGAGACCTGGGGGCTACTGAATAACATGATAACTCTTCAGAGGAGGACTAATTGGGGTGGCAAGTTTTATCTCTATCCTACACTGATGCCTAGTTATTAGTCTTTGGGACTGGTCATCTATATGGCCCTCATATAAAAGTGAAGTTAACTTTCTTTTGGCTGCTTTTCAGCTGTGTGGAATGGTATGAACATTGTTAAACAGTCATCTTGCTTTGGAGCTTGGGAAACTTATCCTTACTTGGTTACACATACGGGAATCTAATATACTATGGGTGTAGTGATTGTTTTTGTTGTTCTGATCCTGTTTGATTCCCTTTGTCCTTCCTTTGCTGCATGCATTTATGGGATTTATATATGAATGATAAAATATTTCTGGTAATTCCCCCTGTGGAGTGTCTAATGAGGAGGGGTTCCTACCTCTGTATTGTACTATACTTGGTGAAGTAACACATGTGAGTAACCCTTCTATGTAGTGTAACATTTGTAAAGTTTTCTTTCAAATGCTAATAAATAAATAATACAAAAGGGAGAGGCAGTCACTGAGAAAGCCCAGTCCCCTATTGACTTCAAATGGTATGAAAACACCCACAATAACCCTCGCTCCTTGGTCCCTTAAATCCCTGCTAGTTATGTAGGAAGTCAGAGCCTCACTGAGATAGTGGGTGCGCAGCCCATCCAAAGCTTTCTGTGCCTTTAAGAGAACCCTGAAGTCAATACGTCATTTATTTATTTAGCTTTTGTTGACCAGGTAAGTGCACTAGACAAATCCTGCCTATTTTCAGGCACGACCTGGGGAAGGGGGATACAGATGAATGCCAACTGACCTTGAACCAGATTAAGCTATTGGTGGTATTTTTAGTGAATGAGGGAAATTTGGCCAGGACACCGGGAAAATTCCCCTACTCTTTTCGATAAGTGCCATGGGATCTTTAACATCCACCTGAACTACCACCAATCCAGGCAGATGGGACCTCGGTTTAACGTCTCATCCGAAAGACGGTCATCTGACAGGCAACCAGCCCAGAGTTCTTATCAAGGGAGTGATGTGATTTGTCCTCCAACCAGAGGTCAGAAGCCTCACTGCTATGTTTTGCTCTGGATGCAGACAGTGGCAAAGGAGTGTACCAAAAGGGGGAGGGGGTCAGAAGTGCACAGAGCACAATAATTCAGGGCACTGGGAAAAAATGTCCTTCTTAAATATACTTTATCCAACCTACCTACCTTTCATAATCCTGAATAATCCACACATTTTAATGAATAATCCATGATTTATTAACAGAAATGCATGGGTTATTCACGATAATAAAAACAGAACTGGGTCAGGAATTGTAGCTTTTGAAGAGGTTTGAGAGAAGATAGGAAGCCAAACATAACTAAACATTTGCAGTGCAACTCATACAACCATAAAACTAAATATTCCATAGAGGTTTTCCAAAAAGTATGATTTTGGTTGCCCGGATTTTTAATGTATGTTAAGTACCAAAAGGTTTAAAAGTAGCCTCCCTGCAGTCATTGGACAAATCCCACCAGCCTCATTTTAATGCTGCTCCACTGATTGAAATGTGTGTGTTTTGGGCGGGGGTCAAAATGTATTGATTGATTGAGAGGACAAGCTACAGTGATGCATCATGAGCTCTCTTACAGTCAGAACCTGATGTTAACACAGTGCCTGCTTGTAACAGCATGGAACCATCAAAAAACAAATCCCTCCACCCTACCTCAACTCCAGCAACTATTCGGCTCATCACCTAAAATGTCAAATGGTCCTGGTGGGCTAACAGGACTGAAACTGAAGAAAACATGCTCACAGTTTGGGCTTTAATGGTTTTTATCTTTTTTTTTTCCCCTACAAAACTGAAGCCAAAAACATTTCCTCTCTCCCATACCTATTTTGCCAATTATGGACTGTACCCGAAATTACCATTTCTCATGACTAACGTCTGCCCCAATGGGGCAAAGAATCAGCCCTGAGTACCAGTCCTAATGATTCTGGCATGGATTTTCTACTTCTGATTACATTGAGCAGACCAGTACTATGAGCTGGTAACATGACCTCAGTACACAGAGAATGGCTTCATATGATATACTGCTGTTTGGCTCCAAAGCACAGATTTATTGCAGATCTGGAATCATGTTACATTTAAAACCTTGGCTCCGGGAATCAGGAGACACTGCTGTCAGATTCAAACTCTGGTCCATAGCCCTAGTTGCTAACCACAGAGGATACTATACACCATGGTCTCCAAGTAACTACTGGCAAACTATTCAAGAAAAGAAAAAAAAAAAGATCTGTAACGGCTTATCAGATTCATTCCTCAGTAGACGCTCTAGCAAGAGTCATTCAAGTGTCAAGTGTTTTTTTAAAATATTGCCTGCTCTGACCAGTGAGAAGATACAAATGAGCAGATTAACTCAGTTTCCAATCAACAGTTATGCAAGTTAAGTAGTCACAGGAACAAGGACAGTAGGGACAACTGTTACGTTTGATCCATTTTCCATCCCAGTGCAAATGCATATTGAAAGTATTATTAACAAGCATTTGTCAATGCTGAACGTTCACTTGCAGGTATTTGCATTGGTGTTTGGCATTTATGCAGCCCCCACCAGTTGTATCCATGTCCCTTTAGCATCCATATCCCAACAGAGTACCTCTCTGCAACTCCTCTTGTATTGGATCAACATTTCACCCTCATGCATCTTAAGTGTCTGTCTTCGGAACCCTAGCACCCTGGGTGTACTCAAGGGCATAAGCCTAGGTGGTAACTGCTTAACCCATACTCGTAACACAGTCATTCAGTGGAATTATTTCACCAAATTTTTAACATAGGCATTTTGTCACCTCTGGTCATGAACACTGTCACTATGATTTTCTTACTCTACACCGAACACTGATTTCCCACAGCAATCATGCTATTCTGTACTGGAAGTGTGAAAACACATTTCAGCCAATATGTGCAAAATGACAGCTGTACTATTCATAAGGTGTGGGAAAATGCAAATGTTAAAAATCTGGAGTGAAAATATGACAAATTTGTGAAGTTATGAGTGTGGGTGGAAACTGCGCAAGGCACGCTCGTAAAACAGTCATGTTTCAGAATTTTGCACTGAATTTTCAACATAGGAATTTTAGGATGTCTGCTCATGAACAGTGTCACTGTGGTTTTCTTACTCTGTACCCGAACATGATTTCCCACAGCGGCTGCACTATTGTACACCGGATGTGCAAAAACACATTTCGGCCAGGATGTAAAAAATGACAGCTGTACTGGTCATAAGGAGATGTGGGAAAATAGCAATGTTGAAAATCTGAGAGTGGAAATATTAGAAATTCACGAAGTTATGAGTGCGCGTAGAAACTGCAGAACGTACGCTCGAAACACAGCCATTTTATGGACTTTTGCCACCAGATTTTCAACATAGGCATTTTAGGACCTCTGCTCATGAACAGCGTCACTGTGATTGTCTTACTCTGTAGCAAACACTGATTTCCAACAGCGACCACGCTATTTTGCGCCAGAAGCATGGAAACACATTTCAGGCAATATGTGAAAAAATGACAGCTGCACTGTTCATAAGGAGGTGTAGAAATATACCTATGTTGAAAATCTGGAGTGAAAATATTACAAATTTGCAAACTTACGAGTGTGCGTAGAAACTGCACAATGCATACTCGTGAAACAGTGATTTTTTTGAATGTTTTCACCAAATTTGCAACATAGGCTTTTTGAGAGCCCTCCTCATGAACACCAACACTGTCATTTCATTAATCAGTCCCAAAAGGTGATTCCACACAGTGACTGCGAAATCAGCTTTTGGGACCGAATATCGCAATGACAGTGACTGAATTCATGAGGAGGGGTCACAATAACCCCATGTTGAGAATTTGGTGCCAAAATTCCCCAAAATGGCCGAGATATGTACCAAAGTTGAAAAAACCCTATTTATGCCATTACACAGCTTACCGGCATTTCTTCAGTTCGCGGTCAGCTTTGAAGAGTGCAGACATGTTCCCAGTCCACCGAAGATTGTCGCACTGGGCTCCAGATGTAAGTATAGGGTGAGGGGGAGTGTGGGAAGGTGGGTGCACAGAAGGTGGGCGCGGGTTAGCGGGTGGGGCCCAAGGACTCATTGAGGGACTGTTTTCTTGTTTTATAGGATGTAAAAAAAAAAAAAAAAATGGAGGCTTTTGGTATGCTGAGCTGGGCTCCCAGCTAAGTGAGGGTAGGTGTGTTGGGAGGTGGGAGCACAGAGGGTGGGTGCGGGGGTGAGGGACAAAAGAACGGATGCTGCTGGCACGCTGGGGGTGGGCTCCCAGTGTGCCACCTACGTGTTGCTGGGGGGACTGGAGCTGGGGGACTGGGCACCCTGGCCGCCATACAGTGTGTGTGTCTGTGTGTGGGTGGGAAGCATGAGCATGCTGGGGTGGGCTCCCAGCGTGCCAACTGGTTGCTTGTTTTTTGAGGGTGGGGGACTGCAGCCAACGGGGGATTGGGCACCCCCGTCAGCCACACAGTGTGCTGAGGGGTGCATGAGCCGAGGGGGATTAGACAACCCCCTCGGCACACAAGGTGGGGTCTGGGAAGAACAGGAAGGGGGGAGACATTAGCAGAGGGAGGAAGCGGGAGGGCTTTGAAGCCAAGCTGTGCATGACAGCAGTTCGGCTGATGTGTATGCTAATTGCATACATGCTACCACTGCTGATTGCAGCGGACCTTTTGTTAGAAGTGAAGACCAACACAGATGAACTGCTGGCATACACAGCTCAGCATGTATTGGTCCCCTAGGGTCGCACCTTCTACACTGAGCACTGCATTGCGGAGGAGGGTCACACACCTCCAAAAGGCACACTGTTGCAAGACATTCCTTGCGCATGCTCGCAAGCGAACGTAAAAAGTGGTTGTAATGTAACAATTGGATTGGCTGCTCACAGTATCTCCACTTCACCTTATGCTGTTCACCCTCCCTAGGAGGATTAAGAACTCACAGTAACCTAACCTCTGGTCATGCCTTATTTAAAGAGTCTCTGGCTCACTTGGGAAATTTTTGAAAAATACGAAGACTGAATTTAATTTATAAGTTGGCTATTTCCTGTATTTACCTTCCTCTTATTCTTTTTAGGGCTGCAATGGGCGGAGCCTTGCACACATCTTGCTTTGAGTAAAAAAGCATTCCCGCATTCGTTGCGAACCAATAACATGTTGAGAGTGTAAAAAAAAGTTGACTCCGCCTCTGAACACTCTGCACTCGCACTTTTTTTACTTTCTGCAGTTCGTGACCACTGAAATGCATAACCCCCTCACCTGACCCTCCCTCTCAACACCCCCCAGAAACATAATAGTGACACTGGGGGGTGCCCAATCTCTCAGTGCAGGAATCCTTGTCCTCCATCCCCCCCCCCTTCCACTACTATGCATGCGTGGTTATTTGCCATTATTTTTGCAATTGGCATTTCAGATCTTGTTTTAACCAGTAACAAAGCCATCCATTGATGTCTTTGCACCATTTCTGACCCCCAACCCTCCCTCCACCCCACAAGCCCTTAATTACCCATTGGGGGTCCAACACCGTAATCCTCTCTGGACCACAGACACGTCTTCACTCATCAAAGCCAGACCACAAACTGAAGAAACAGGTATGCGGTTTAATGCATTTCAATGGGGTTTTGAACTGTGCTTTTCTTTTTGTTTTACCATTGATGTTTTTGGTTTTTTTCTTCTTTGCTATTGTCCCTGTGTCTTTGGCTAAAAAATTTAGTTTGTTCAGATGTTTCTGATTCAGAATCACTCTCCGTGATATCACTTTTTACTACAGTGGGGCCTGTGCCTTCTATGGAGACTTGTTTTTGTGTTGATAGTTTGCTTTTGGTGCGGGGATTATTTTTACCAATTCTCCTTTATCTCGATCCATTAGGGCTGTAGCTTCTGCTATGCCCCCCTCTACTGGAACATCTGTTTGGATAATGCCATGCAAATATTTCCCTTCTGAGATAGTCTTGTGCATCTCTGTTAAATTTATTTTCTTTCCTTTGTGCTATACCTTTCTCAACTTTGTCCAAAAGTTTATTCAAAGTGAGTTATTTTTTTCTTAAAAGCTGGTAATTCTTTTATGGATGACAGTAAGTTCTGAACCTCATTTATTTCTCCCTGTATTGTTTGGTAGTACTACATGTCCACATATGAGGAGCCTTCACACTCATGAAGTTGTACCACAAGTTTGTTTCTTGTATAAGTAATCTTTCAAGTTGAATGAATAAAAGTTTTAGTTAAGATGGTTCAACAGGATTACTTTTACCATTTGTATAATGCTGTTGCCTCCTGGTCATCAAATGTCCTCAAATCAGGATGGGTTTCACCATGCTGCAGCAACACAAATTGTGTCGAATGACATTACAGTGATGGCACAATGCTAACAGTCGGCATTGTACCCGCACCCTCTATGCAGGGAGCTCTGCCCCCTGCAACCCCTGTACTATAGATAACCAACTCTGAGTTGATTTGGGAAGGGGGCGATATCCCCTGGGACCATTGCAGCAAACTGCCGATTTTGTCGCTGTAATGGTCTTTGCGGTATTCTCATTGCTGTCCGAACGTGATATAATGAGTATGTATGGTCTCCTACCTGGGGTTTAGTTCTTTGCCACTGGGCCTGGCTCCAACATCCATGAAACAAATGTTAATGCCAAACTCATCAAGAATGGCAATAATACCACTGTCGATCCACAGCCATAGTAAAAACAGGGGGTAATACACAAACTGCAATACTGCTGAAAAGCCATACACTATTGCCAATAACAAAGCCAAATACATGTACACCAACTAACTGCCATGCTGTAGCACTTATCTAAAAAAACACTATTACTTCTACTGGCATTTCAATTTCAGCTGAAAATGGTAACCCAACCTGTGTTCACACCAGACTCAGCCCAGGTCGAATACTACACCAAAAAAGAAAAACAGAGCACTCAAGCAGGTAAACTGGTGGTGTGCAGCAAAAACCAGTACACACACCAGACTGCCAAAAATAAAATGAATTTATTTGGTGTACATACAAGTTCTGCAGCTCAGCAAAATGCCCCAGCACTGCAAGCCATGCTGCCTGTTCATCAGAGGGCGTGAATACAGGTAATGACAGAGCTCGATGTCTCATTCAAATGCCTGGCTGAAATATGATTGACTACATCTGTTTTTGACAGCTGTCACAAAAAAATCAAAGGAACCTATCCGAGCAACTGCGAGAGAGTGATCTGCCGTGATGGTGATCAACTACCCACCAAGTACAGTATACTGTTACAGTTAGCATAGCCTGGCATAGTAATAGTAGCATTTTGTAATGCACTTTGCGAGTGCTTAGTTTTTAATGGGTGGTTTCTCTCTTTATGCTTTACTGCCATAGTCTGATTGCTATTACTATGTCATGCTGTGTTAACTATAACAGTATACTTTGTTGGTAGTTTAACACTGTCATTGCAGATCACTCCCTGGCACTTGCTCAGATAAGCTGCTTTGAAGTTTTGTGATGGCTGTCAAAAACAGGCGTAGTAAATGATGTTTCAGCTAGGCATTGGACTGCAACAACAAGCTCTGTGACAACCTGTTGCCACATCCCCTGATGAAGAGGTAGCATACCTCGAAGTATCTGGGCATTTGGCTGAGGTGTTGGACTTGTATGTATACTATTATGTGAGTAAATAAATTCACTTTATTTTGAGGGATCCAGTGCACAGTATGTGCCAGTTTTGGTTTTTAATACCACAGCACCTGGGACCTGCAGTGCAGATACAGTAGGTTGTTTGCCTTCTCTATTCGCCTTCTGCAACTGGTATACACCAGAACTGGACCACTCCCTTTCATTAACAAATGGCAATGGCTCTGGCAGCACAACCAGAATGGATGAAGCTAACTGTTAATCCCTAAGTAACCATGGAGACTACTCATTCCCCCAGCTGAACATCTGGTTGTCTGCAACAAGAACAGCACACTGGGAAATATCCACCAGGCACCCCTTATAAGGGGTTAGCCTTGCAACCTTTCCATCTGCAAACAGCACAGGCAGAGGAACCCTGGGTTGAATAAATTAATGGACTGTCCTTCCCTAATGAGAACATATTGACTGGACACAGAGCACTCTTAAAACAAATAAGCTTTGTGCTCAAGGGGCATGCTTTGAGTATTATCTAATATTCTGGGAATCTCTCTACCTCAGACATACTGACATACTCCTTACCCATATTGCTAGCCTTGACCTGCACTCTGTGTATTTCGCTACCCCAGGCCTATAGATGCACTATTAATTGGCATATAGTGTATAGTGGGTAGTGATTTTGGATGGAAATCATGGAATGTGATAAAACCACACTGTGGTACAACAACATTTTGAAAGCCTCTAGGGGGTTGTGATCACTACTGATGTTTCAGAACAGCACAGCACTAATTATTACAGAAAATGCAGGATCAATCAGATACACTCAAGCCAGCGGCAGCACAATTGCTGGAACCTGATGTACAGAAGACGCAGGATCAGCCATGTAAAAAAAATGCAGGATCAACCAGATATAACTTACTAAAAACAAAACACAGGATCAAACAGATATTTTAAACAAATTACCATTTAAAAACGAACATCTCAGTGAGAAACATTTCTTACTTAGTGAGAAACAGCTGCCATGTTTTTTTTAAAGCCCTCCTACACACAGAAAAACAACCAATAGGTGAATGCGCTATAAAAAATGGATGTCTGGCCCCAAACAACCATAACAGTGAGCCTAGCAACCCCCCCCCCCAAACAAGGAACAAAACAAAGACTGTGAAAGTGAAATGTCTAACCTACTTTTGACAGCACTATACACTATATAAAATAGTGGACGGGCAACCTCATGCCCAACCAGAGTGTTGTGCCACCTTTGGATTCTGATGACATCAGACCTCTTGAGTTGGCTCTCGAGGTCTGATGCCATCAGAACTCCTCTGTGGCACAACACACTGGCTGTACATGGTTACCCATCCACTATTCTCTATGTTGGGGGCACTGTACAATATTTGACTATAGGGAAAGGGAGAAAGGGGGAAATTGTTTAACAAAGAAAGGCACACTAAGCCAGAGCTTGTTTCCAGGTGCAACCTGGGAACACAAGGAAGTTAAGTGACTTGCTGAAGGTCACATAGTATGCAAGTGGTGGTTGATGGGATTCAAACCCAGATCTTCAGGTTTGCAGCTCAGTGCCTTAACCACTACACCATACTGCCTCCTTAATTCACTGTCCTTCCACTTAGTTTCTGTCAGGTGAGTACATGACTGTAATCCCACAATTAACTTGTGTCCTGATTACAGCTAATGCCAGTTCTGTTTTCTAAACGACAACCCTGTTTCAACTATCATCTTTTTCCCCACTTCATTATAGTCCTGTTTTTTTAATAACCAATGAAGTAAAAAATCACGAAGCAATTTTAAATTCCAGACTGCTTGAGCAGTGCAGTCACTCTTTTTCTCCTTTATCTCTGCAATATCTGATCCTAAAATTTCTACTGTAAATCCTGCCAGACAGCTGCACTTTGCACTCATTTGTAACGACTCACGGTTACAAAAAATAAATAAATAAATAAATGCTTGCCATCCCACTACTGTGCATGTGTGGGTATTTGTTAATATTATTTTTGCAATTGACATTTCGGTCCTTGTTTTAACCTGTAACAAGAAAACTGTCCATCAATGCCTTTTGCACCATTTCTGGCCTCCCCACCCGACTCTCCCACTCAGCCCCCACCCCCACCCCCACACCCCCAAGCCCTTACTTACCCATCGGGGGTCCAACACAGTAATCATTTCTGGACCACAGACATGTTTTCACTCTTCAAAGCCAGACCACAAACTGAAGAAACAGGTGTGTGGTTTAATGTATTTCAATAAGGTTTTGAACTTAGTGGCATAACTTGGGCAGTTTTGCATATTTCTGGCCCCGATTTTCAGCATGCCTTCTTTGGGACACTTCCTCAGGAACAGTTAAACAATCATTTGGTAGATCTCTCCAAAGAGGTGATTTTGTAGTCCCTATACGAAATCACCTTTCAGGCAGTAATTGAAAATGTTTTCTGCCCTTGTTCATGAGGTGGGTCATAAAAAGGATATGTTGAAATTTGGTGTAAAATATTTAGAAAAACAACAAAGTTATGAGCCTACATTGAATTTTGTGAATGCAGCCTCATAACTTTGGTAATTTTCAATATTTTACCCCAAATTTACAACATAGCCATATCTTTACAGCACCTCATTAATGTGACAGCTATCATTTTTCAAATCCTGGCCAAAAACAAGCCTTTGTGTGAAGCAAATAAACAAATCAAAACGAAGGAAAAAAACATTATGGTTCTCAAAAGAAGTGGCGGGGAAGGTAAGGGAGAAAAAGATAGCATTCAGGAAGTATAAGGAAACACAGAAGGAGCAGGACAAAGAACTGTACCACTTAAAGCAGAAGGAAGTTGGTAAGGCAGTCAGAATAGCAAAGGCCCAAACCTCGGAAAAGATAGCCAGCTCAGTAAGAAGGGGGATAAAACCTTTTATAGGTACATTAGGGAACAGAGGCAGGGATACTGAGGCTGAACAAAGAGGAAGGTGGTTGGGCAGAGAGCGACAGTGAAAAAGCAAGGATACTGAATGAATACTTCTGCTCAGTATTCACAATGGAAAAACAGGGGGAAATACCTAATCCAGTCAATAGAAGCACTCTGGATAGGGGGGTTGATAGTAGTCCTTTCACAGAAGAAAGGGTTCTGAAAGAATTCCTAAAACTGAAGGTGGATAAAGCAATGGGGCCTGATGGGATTCACCCCAGAATTCTAAAAGAACTAAGGGAAGAACTAGTAACACCACTGACTACCCTTTTTAATAACTCGTGAGAGGATGGTGTGGTACCTGAGGACTGGAAGAGGGCGGATGTGATTTCCCTTCACAAAAGTGGGAGCAAGACAGAGGCAGAAAACTACAGACCTGTTAGTTTGACCTCAGTGGTAGGGAAAATTATGGAATCATTTCTGAAGGAAAGAAGTGTTGAGTACCAAGAGGCCAGTGGGACGCAGAACCCAAGGCAGCATGGATTCACAGCGGGAAGGTCATGTCAGACAAATCTAATTGATTTCTTTGACTGGGTAACCAAAGCAGTAGACCAGGGAGGGGCTGTGGACATGGTCTACCTAGACTTTAGCAAGGCATTTGACACAATCCTGACCAAAGGATTAATAAACAAATTAGCCAGCCTGGGAGTGGGTCCCAGGGTGGTAGCCTGGGTAAAACACTGGCTGGACAACAGGACACAGCGGGTAATAGTAAATGGAGTCCACAGTGAAGAACGGAGGGTTACTAGTAGGGGTACCGCAGGGTTCAGTACTGGGGCTGGTCCTTTTTAATGTCTTTATAAGTGACATTGCAGAGGGACTGGAAGGGAAAGTATGTCTCTTTGCAGATGACACAAAGATCTGCAACAGGGTTGATACACAAGGTGGGGTGGAAAGGATGAAAAGGGACTTGGCAAGGTGTAGGAATGGTCAAATGTATGGCAGCTTAGATTCAATGCAAAGAAGTGCAAAGTAATGCACCTGGGAAACAAAAACCCAGGGGAAGAGTACACAATGGGGGGTGAGATACTGACAACAACAAAAATGGAAAGGAACCTGGGGGTAGTCATATCAGATGACCTAAAAGTGGGCCAGCAATGTGAGAAGGCAGTAAGGAGGGCTGGGGGGATTCTGGGATGCTTAGGGAGAGACATCACCAGTAGAAAACAGGAAGTTGTTGGCCCTCTGTACAGACAGTTTGTAAGACCACATCTGGAGTACTGTGTACAGTTCTGGAGTCCCCATCTCTGCAAAGACATGGACAGGGTGGACGCTGTCCAGAAGAGGGCAACCAAAATGATGCAGGATCTGCATCAGAAGACATGAAGAAAGACTAAAGAAACTTAAGATGTATAGCCTCGAGGAAAGGAGGGAGAGGGGGGGACATGATAGAAACATTCAAATACCTCAAGGGAATCAACAAAGTCCAAGAGGGTAACATCTTTCAGAAAAAGAGATGTGCAAAACAAGGGGCACAATTTGAAGATGGGGGGGGGGATGGCTCAGAGGTAATGTGAGGAAGTATTTCTTCACAGAGAGGGTTGTGGATACATGGAACAGCCTTCCTGAGGAGGTCGTAGAGTCAAGAACAGTGGGGGAATTCAAGAATGCATGGGACAGACATAAGGTAATTCTAGTGGGGGGGTAGGAGGAAGTAGGCTATTGGTTAACTAGGATCTGCAGCTTATCCGTTAGGTAGGGAAACAGGCAGACTAGGTGAGCCAAGCGGTCCTTATCTGCCATCAGATCCTATGTTTCTATGTTTAAAATGTTTTTTTCTTATATTCTGAAAGTTGATTTTGTGATCCCTGCACCAAATCACCTTTCGGGCAGGAGTTGAACATTTGTTTTGCTCTTCTTCATAAGGCAGGGTCATAACAAGGCTGTGTTGAAAGTATGGTGTAAAAATATTACAAAACAACACATTTATGGTATACATTACATTTTGCTAATGCATATTCATAACATAATTTTCAATATTTTTACACCAAAGTCCTCAGCTGTAGCCATATCAACTCTGGCCAGAGTTTGTTCATTCAGGTCACTTGCATGAAATCTGGAGTCTCTGTCCCTTGGTCTTTGTTGGCTTTGGCTGTTTGTTTGTAAGTGACAACATAATCCTCTGCTCATGATATAATCCTGTTTACAGCAACCTGTTGTGATGTCACAAGCAGATCATGATGTCACTCATACAGTAGATAAGCAGCAAGAGCAGATGAAGAGCAAGTGACAGAGATCCTGTGTTCATTAAAACAGTGTATAAATAAAAAATTATGGAAGGATGGTAAGTATATAAAATATATAGAGTGATGTTTGGGATGTTGTGCATTCTGATTTCTTTACACATCCATGGTGAGTGGTACCTCATGAGCACAAGTTGTTTGAGAAGGTATCACACACAAAATCTGATAACATCAGCTGACTGGAGCTCGTAAAGTGAAACTATCACTGGGAGCTTCTGCTCAATGGATGACACTAAGTCCTGAAACTGATCAGTAATTATAACAATTATTACTAGGTGGGAAAAGGGCAGCATCAACAATGGACACTAAAAAGGAAAAAACAAGATAATTTCAAAGGGAACAAATTAAAAAAGGCACTATTGGAGATCAAGGAGGCTACACACATGCTGCACTTAAACAGAACAGTTATGTTCTTATCATAACAGTGATCTTCGAGAAAATCTCTTTCATCAGGCCACACCTTTGGAACTTTAAGCCACCAGGTTGCTAGGACCACATGGAAACTTTTGCAAGCTGTCCACTAGGGGCCACCCATGATGACATCACATGTTGGTTTTCCCATATAAACATGGGCGGCCCCTCCTCGCCTCAGTTCCCCACCAGAGATCATGCTAAGAGGACCTCTCTATACAGAACCAGCAGAGAACCTAGTGCTCTGCAACCCCAGGCAAGGGAGAGAACTATAGGTAGACCATCACGGAGATGGAGACAGCACAAGTTAGAATCTCAAGCCCTTCAGGGGGAAGGAAGGTGGGACGGCATGGCCTGATGAAAGAGATTCTCTCAAAGGTGTACTGTTACGGTAAGTACTTAACTGTTCTGTCTCCTTTGAGGATATCTCTTTCATCAGGCCACACCTATGGAATGAGTACTAAGCAGTACTGACCATGAACCTTCTGGGTGGCTGAAGCCTATGGGCCTGGGTGACTGGAGCCTATGAACCTTCCACAGAGACCTGGTTCAGTGAACAATATGACTGGGATGTAACTATACCAGGATACTGCCTTTTTTAAAAAGACAGACCTGGCAAAAAAGAGATTGGGGTAGCAATATACAGTATGTAAAGGAAGGGATAAAAACTACAAGGACCCATGACACACACTCTGAAACCAAAATAGTTTGGGTTGCACTGGAACCCAGCAGGGGGGTGGCCACTTGGATGGGGTGGTGTACAGACCCCCAGTGATCTGGAACAAGGGGGACAAGGAGATCTTAGAAAACATACACAAAATGATTGCTAAATGGGAAGTGATAGTGGTCAGTGATTTCAATGTACCTGATAGTAACTGGAGCACCCACACAGCTGCCTCTTCCAGGAGCAAAGACTTCCTGGAGACTCTACATCTTTTGGGTCTGAAGCAACTCTTGAAGGAACCCACTAGGGGGGATGCTGTCCTTGTCCTGTTACTCACCAATGGTGATAACATCTCTGAGACAGAAGTTGGGAGCCACCTGGGGTCCAGTGACCACCACATGGTATGGTTCCAAATAGAAACAGAAAAAGAAACCAAGCATTCCAAAACTAAAATCTTGGTCTTTAAATGAGCAGATGTCGCCAAAATGAAAAAGGAGCTCACGCAGAGCCTAGCCAACATAACTCAGGTGGGGGGAGTAGATGAGTACTGGACCATTCACAGAACAGCTTTACTGGATGTCTCTAGCCAATGTATAAGAAAAGTGATCATAGCAAAGAAAGGAAGGAAACCCCTCTGGTTTTCAAAGGATTTGGCCACCAAGGTCAGGAAGAAGCCAACTGCCTTCAAAAAATACAAGGAGACGGATTATGAAAAGGACATGGAAGCATACAAGGAGAAACAAAAGAAAGTAGACAAGCTAATCAGAATGTCAAAAGCAGCAAATGATGAGAAGATAGCCAGAGAGGTAAAAAAAGAGAGACTAAACCTTCTTCAGATACGTCAGCAACAAAAGGAAGAAGAGTGGAGGCATACTCAGACTGGCAAGGGAAGATGATGGGCACACAGAGGATGATAAAGAAAAATCTGAAATCCTCAAAAGATATTTTGCTCAATTTTCATTAAAGAATGGAAAGGGAGCAGACGACCCATGCCAGAAAAAAGTACAAGCAGCAGCAGAATTGATTTGGAACCTTTTACAGAAGAAAGAGTCCTGAAGGAACCAGAAAAGCTCAAGGTGAACAAAGCTATGGGACTGAACAATGTTTATCCAAGATTACCGAGAGCGCTAAGGGGGGAACTATTAACTCCCCTGACCAGGCTATTCAACCTATCTGTGGAACATGGAGAGGTACCGGAGGACTGGAAGAAGGCCACAGTTGTCCCACTTCACAAAAATGATAGCAAAGAGAGTGCTGGCAATTACTTTCCAGTTAACCTCACCTCAATTGCGGGCAAAACAACAGAGAATTGTATCCTTTCTCGAAGATAATGGAAGATTAGACTAAAGACAGCATGGGTTCACCACTGGGAGGTCATGCCAGACAAATCTTATCGACTTCTTCAACTGAGTGACCCAAGTAGTTGACCAGGCGGTGCTGTGGATGTGGTTTACCTAGACTTCAGCAAAGCCTTTTATTTGGTCCCACACAGAAGGTTATTAAATAAACTGGGCAGCCTTAGGGTGGGTCAAAAGGCTGTAGACTGGATAGGGAGTTGGCTATAAGGAGAAAACACAGAGGGTAGTAGTAAACGGCTCCCTATTGGAAGAAAGGGAGGTGACTAGCGGTGTACCACAGGGATTGGTACTGGGCCCCCTCCTATTTAATATTTTTAGCAGCGACATATCTGAGGATCTGGAAGGCAAAGTGAGTTTTTTTTGCAGATAACTTAAGGATATGCAATAGGGTGGACACTTTTGGGGGAGTGGAAAGAATGAGGGCAAATACTACAACCCATATACTGGGACCTCCAAAAATGGTTTGCAAAACATAACAATTTACTAAATGAGAAAAAGACAGTTACAATGTTATTTGGTCTCACACTCAGACTAGAAAGAAACACTTTATATAATTGGAAGGAATGGTGTTAGGTTGGAGCAAGTGGGGGTGTTTAATTATTTAGGTGTAATCTTAGACTGCAGTCTAACACTAAATGAACATGTATCAAATGTAACACAAGAAGTAAACAATAAACTAGGATTCTTGTACAGAAACAAAAATTATTTAACTGTACAGGCAAAACAAACAATAGCTAATCAAGTTTTGTTACCAGCACTAAAATATAACAGTATCTTATTAATAAATGCCCCTGAGACTTTGTTTCACAGATATACAATAATTTTCAACAACATTATGAGGTTTGCAACAGGCTGTTAAAATAAAAGGGAACACCATTTTAATTTGTACCACACCTTTGGGACTTTACCACTAAAACAGAGAGTTACTAAAACAGCATGTTTTTGCATAAATTACTTCAAACATAGATCCCCTCAGTTCTGTTGACACTTTCAGCACAAATTTCGTTAGAGCACTGAGGCTGTATTCGAAAAAACTATTTACAGAACAAGCACAAAAATAGCTGAGTGTTCTATAATTATGGTCCAAAAATTATTAATAATTTATTGCAAATAAATTTGGATATAAATAGTAAAAGAAGTGTTTTCAAGAGGACTTTAGAGAATTACTTGGATGGTGCTTCTCGCTGTAAGTGTGATGGGATTACATAATGAATCTTTTGTCAGGATTAACATTTTTAGCAGAGTCTTGTATGTAATGTGTGTTCTCTAATTTTTTTTATAAATGGAAGTATATTAGACTATGATATTGTAAGTATTGTTAACAATGATTACTCATTACAAGTTGTGTTTGTAAATTTTAATTTTATTACTATTGTTATGTTTGTATCTTTTGTATCCCCTCTCCCAGTTGTGATTGAAAAAGGGTCTTTGGATCCAACCCACCTTCCTGGTGAAACTAATAAATGAAATAAATGAAAGGGCTGACATTAGAAAGCTAGAAAGTTGGTCACATACATGGCAACTACATGTCAATGCTAATAAGTGCAAAATCATGCACATAGGGAAGAGTAATCCAGACGCAGAATACCTTCAAGGAGGAGTCAAATTAGAGTCAACAAAGCAGGAAAGAGATCTGGGAGCAATCATATAACATGATCTGAAAACATCCAAACAATGCGAGAAATCAGCATTAAAGGCAAATGGAATGCTGGGCTGCATAGGGAAGGAAATTACTAGCAGAAAAAGAGAGGTTATCATGCCACTTTACAGATCTTCGGTGAGACTGCATCTGGAGTACAGTGTACAGTTCTGGAGACCACACCTCAAAAAGAATATAGACAGACTTGAGACAGTGCAGAGGAAAGCTACAAAAATGATAGAGTTACTCCACGATATAAACTACGAGAAGTGACTGACAGAACTCAACATGTATTCCCTTGAACAATGGAGAAATAGGGGAAACATGATAGAAACATTCAAATATGTGAAGGGAATAGACAAGGTACAGGTTCAGGACATTTTTCAGTTCAAGAGTCACACAAGAACCAGAGGTCACAGTATGAAGCTAGAAGGGGCAAATTTAAGTGCAGTGCAAGAAAGTTCTTTTTACAGAGATGGTGGTGGATGCGTGGAACTGCCTGCCACCTGAGGTGGTGGAAGCAAAAACAGCTGGAACATTCAAAAAGACTTGGGTTAAGTACAAAAGAAGCATACCACTGAATATCAGTTAGGGCAAGGGGTAGGCTTATGGTTAGACTAGATGGATCTGGAGGTCCCTTTTGCCATCACTTTCTGTGTTTTCTATGTTTCTATGTAAGAAAGTAGGCCTTGAAGAACCGCTAGGCCAAATCCAGCCTATTTTCAAGAGGCAGTGTCCATACTGTAATGTTTAATGAAAGTGGGGACAGTACTCCAGGTGGCAGCTGCACAGATGTCTGCAGCAAACACATTTTTGAAACAAGCAGCAGAGGTGGCCATGCCATTTGTGGAATGACCATGAACCACCCCAGGAAGTTCCTTATCGTACTTTCTGTAACAGAAAATAATACAGTCTGCTAGCCATTTGGACAGGCAATGTTTAGAAACTGGTGCACCCTCTTTCCCTGGTGCGAATGAAACAAAAGCTGCAAAGGACCTTTTTCAGTCCTTTGAACGGTGTACAGGTATATAGTATTTGAGTATTCTACGTACGTCTAGAGTATAGAACAATGCTTCCCCAGGACTGACATGCTCAGGATAACAAACTGACAAGTGTATGGTTTGATTTAAAGTAAACTCAGACACCACCTTTTGTAGACACTTAGGTTTAGTACTTAGGTTTAGTGAAAAATCAAATACTGAGGCTCACTTAGCTCTGAACCTTTTGAACAGAAGTGACTGTAACTAAAAACAGTGCTTTCCAAGAAAACAGCACAAGCTACAAGTTGTGGCTGGCTTAAAAGGAGCCAAAGAAAGGTTTTCCAAAACAAAATTCAGGTCCCAAGCTGGGACTGGATTATGGACGGGAGGCTTCAGATGTAAAATGCCTCTCAAGAATGTATGTGCCACCTCCAGCTGGCAATTGTACGACTTTCAATAGACACATGGAATGCTGAAATGGCAGCCAAGTGCACCTTGATTGAGGAATACTGCAGGTCTGCATCTGATAAGGACAGAAGATACTCCTGAATCTGATTAAATGGACAGGTGAACATGTCCGGCTGGTGAGAAGTAGACCATAAAGCAAACCATTTCCACTTCATAGAATAAGTGGATTTGGTGGAAGACTTTTCTGCAGCCACCAGGACATCAGCAACTTTTTGGGAGACCCCAAGACAAGCAATGGCTATGTTTTCAGGAGCCATGCATGGAGATAAAAATATTTGAGGTCTGGATGAAGCAAGGTTCCCTATTCCTGTGACAGTAGACCCTTGCACAGGGGCAGAGGCACTGGGTGTTTCACTGCTAGCAGTTGTAGTAATAGGAACCAGATCTGCTGAGGCCATAGGGGAGTAATGAGTATTAGAGTTGCCCCTGCCATCTGGAGCTTGAGTAGCAACCTTTGAAAGAGAGGAAAGGCATACAGGATCCTCCCTTTCCAAGAGAGTGATAACACATCTCACCAGAAAACTTCAAGCCCTGAAACAAGTGAGCAAAAAAGTGGCAGTTTGCATTGCATGAGGATGCAAAAATGTCCACCTCTAGACAACCCCATCTGTTGAACAGGTCATCAGCGACTGAGGTCAGCAGTTCCCATTAGTGTATCCTGGACTGTGACCTGCTTAGCCTGTCTACCAAGACATTTTGGGCACCTGGAACATGTACTGCTGAAGGTTCTAGACCATGTTCCTGAGCCCAATACCAAACTTACATGGCTTCCCTGCATAGTGGGTATGAGTGAGTCCCCCCTTGCTTGTTGATGTAGTGTATTGCACTGACATTGTTTGTCTGCATTAGCAGAGGACCCAGGGACAGGTGAGTCTGGAGGGCATGTAACCCATACAGAACAGCTTGCATTTCTAGAATATTTATGTGTAAGATGCTGTCCACGGGGGTCCATGCACCTTGTATCTGAAAGGAGCCTAAATGTACATCCTAGCCCATCCCCGAGGCATTTATTGTAAGAATCTGAAGAAGAAGGAGATCCGGGGAAAACCCCCTTTAAGAGATTGCTGGGTTCCATTCACCACTTGAGTGATTTACACACAAGATACGTGACTAAAACTATTTGTTCTAGGTCATCTGTAAGCTGATCCCACTGGACTCTAAGGGTCCACTGAGGTATCCTCATGTGCAGTCAGGCCAATGGTACTGTGACAGTGGCCACTGCCACGAGGATCAGGAGCCACAGGAAGGTTCTGCCTGAGATACACCAGCTAATGTGTACTAGTTGCGTTTGGGCAGTCAGGCATTAGGCCCTGTCCAGGGGCTAGAGAAGGGTGAAATCCACAAATTTCAGTACACAAAATATTTTGCGAAATTTGTGTATTTTGCAAAATATTTCATGGGTACAAAATGTGGAATTTTGCCAGTGAAATGTGGAATTTCACCCGCAAATGGTGGAATTTCACCACTCACAGGCAAAATGTCACCATTCACAGGTGAAGTTCCACATATCGTGGCGAAATTCCACATTTTGCACCCATGAAACATTGTGCAGAATGCGAGAATTTCGTAAAATATTTCTCTCGGCGAAATTCATGATTTCACCAGAATTTCACAGATAAAATTTAATTTCTCTCCATCTCTACCAGGGGCAAGAAGGCTGAGCCCCGAGTGGTGTCCAAGACTGCTTCTATATAATGCAGTCATTGACAAGGAGTCAGCACTGATTTGGGTATGTTGACAATGATCCCTAGAACATCGAACAGCTGCCTGGTTCAAGCTAATGTGTGCAAAATCTGATTCCTGGAATGTGCTTTCAGTAGTCAGTCAATCAGGTAGGGGAACAGAGAAAGGCCTTCCTTGCGAAGGGCTGCTGCCACTATTGCCAAGCATTTAATAAAGATCCATGACAGAAGACAAAACAAAGGGAAACAATCTGAATTGGTAAATACTATTAAAAAACTTAAAAAACTTAAAGATAAACATAAATACTTCATTTACTAGTTGTTGACCTTTAGCATAAAATTTGATCTCCCAAGACAATGTGACAACCTTTTAGTATGAACTTGACCCTGCTTATCAAAATAACTTGATGAATAAGTTTTCAGATTGCATAATAGAAGAATTTTTTATTCTGGGCATAAAAAGTGTATGCTTTTCTTAATTTTAAACCTCAAAATCTGTTATTTTTTGTTATGGTACAGCTGTGGGTAACTAGCCTAAAATGCATACTAAAAAATGAATTAAGCATTAGAACCTAAAGAATGAAATGCCCAGACCCACACACAGCTGATGTGTTACTTTTTTTAAAAATATTTTGTAACAATTCTGTAGAAAGAAAATTTGTTTTTTCACTATGGTGCTTTATCACTTTAAAAATATTGTGTAAATGTTAGCACATTTGTCACTTCCTTAGAACCTCCCCCTGAAAATGACCTGCTGTAGGGTTGAAGTGCTGGGGCTTGGTTCTTGCCAGGCATCTTGCCAGAATAAGCTTTGCACTTGTACACGATTTTGAAACATGGACAACTGAGTGTTGAGCCTCTTGTCTGAACTGGTAATGTTCTCCCTGAAACAGGACTCTCAAGTGTTTTCTGTGAGGCTTCCAAATTTTAATATGAAGGTAAGCATCCATCATATCTAGGGAACAGCTCTAATCCCTTGCCTGCAGCAGGGAGAATAGACCTTGCAGGGTGACCTTTATGAACTTTTTGTACTCTATGAAGAATTCAGCTGTCTGAGATCCAAAATAAGCTGCAGGTCTCCTGTCCACTTTTGTACTAGGAAGTACCGACAGTAAAACCCCATGTACCTTTGTTCGAAGGGTACAGACTATATGGCCTTCTTTTGAAGTAAAGTCTGAATTTCCTCCAGCAGCAGAGGAAGGTGTTCTGGAGAATAGTGGATTAGTACTGGTGGATTATCTGGAGGTGTGTCCAAAAGTTCCACAGCATGGCCTTGTTCTATGATTTGTAGAACCCAGGCATCTGTTGCTACCTCTTTCTACTGGTTTAAGTGGAGGGAGAGGCAACCCCCTACAATCACCCCTGGAGATAATGGTGGCTGGGAGGTGTACAAGGAGTCATGCATAGCTGTTTGGAGTGGCTCTACCAGCACCTCCACCTCTAGGGTCTTTTGAATGGGCACCTGGGGTGGTACCACAGGTGGGTAAGGGTCCTGCCCCCTTTGCCCCTACCTCGCTTTCTGGTCCCTGGGCAGTGCATGGCACCAGCCAGATGAAAAGGAATGCTGTGCCTACCCCTTGTTTGGGTATGGTAAAGGGAATACACTGACCTCAGGTTTCTGTCCGTGGCCTGAAGGATGGAGAGAGTGTCTTGGATATCAGAACCAAACAGCTTATGTCCTCTGAAAATGTAATTGAGAACATACTGTTGCACTTCATTTGCAAACATTGCCATCCTGGCCACGAGTATCTCTTGAGACAGATGCCAGAGGCAGCAGCCCTTGCAGAAGCATCTGAGTCATCATAAGCTATGCAAAGCAGATGCTTGCCCACATCGGCACTGCCAGTAAGAGCCTTAAGAAGCTCTTGTATTTTCAGGTGCACTCTGGTAAGGCTTGTGCAGCTGCCTTGGCCTTTCTCCAGAGGGTGTTCTGGTACATAATCATGTGGGCATGGTAGCTGGCAATACAAAGGCCCAGTGATGAGGAGGCAAAGGTCCTTTTGCCTAAAATGTTGAATCTCCTGGACTCTTTAGGGAGGGAATTCAGATGCATAGCTGCCCTTCACCTATCATGGGCAGCATTAATGACCACAGAGTCTGCCTTAGGCTGGGTAGCAAAAAATGGCTTTCCAGAAGGGGCCACATACATTTTATCTGCCTCCCTTGGTAGTGCTGTAATAACATTTAGCCTATATCAGGTAGCAGAGGTGGCATCCCCTAAAGCAGGGACAACAGGTGGCACAACAATAGGAGGGGAGTCCAACAGTTCCAGAATTTTTTTATAGTGGTGTCCTGCTCTTCTACCTCAAAACCCATAGTAGCATGTAACTGCAGCCTCATGGTGAGGAAAGTAGGGTCCTTTTGCAGGGACCCTGGAGTATGGACCACCAAGTCCTCACTGCGAGTGGACACTGTAGAGCTGGTGCCCCTATCATAGTGTCTCTCAGCATAATCCTCATCCTCTTCATTCTTATCCTGCATTATCAAGTCAGGATAATACTCGTAATCATCATTAAGTGGGCCAACAGGCAATGGACAATGCATCGTTGATGTCAGTGGTGCTGTAGGAGGTGGTGGGGGCAAGGATTTACCTTGCATCATCACTGGAGGATTAGTAGTAGGCCCCATTGATGAACTCCTGGGACAGCAGGAGTAAGTAACTGGTGTCTGATCATGTCAGTGAAAGATGATAGTACCTCCTGAACTTTGGTGCCTATGTGGTCAACGGGTGTGACTGGAGGAGATGTCGAGGGAGGCTGAGTCCCAGACATCAACAGTGACATACCAGCCAAACTAGGCCTGGTAGTGCAGCACCAAGCCCTAACCTTGATGTCATAGTGATGGTTAGGGGGGGCGAGCAATGTCGTCACAGTAGCTGACACTGGCACAGAGGACATCATACCTGCTATGCGGAAGGGTGACCTGGAACACATCAGGGAGATTTTGTCCTTCTCCTTACCCCAGTGTTTATGTTTGTGTCTCCCCGATGACTTATTCAGGGATTTTGAAGTCCTGAACCTGGTAGACTGGGCTGGCGATGCAGCAGTGCTCTTCTGCTGGAGATCTTTTCCTGTTGTTGTTGTTGTTGATATACTACCAAGATCTTCTCAGTTCCTCGGCCTCTAACCTGAAGCAATACTAGTCTCAAATTAATGAAATGCTTGGGAAGAATAAGCCTCAGACTCCAAACAAAATGCTTATAAATGATGTCCACTGTAATAACCCTCACACCATAGCTAATGCCTTTAACTCCCTCTTTACCAAGCTTCCCAACACCACCCCAACTCCACCCTGCAATCCCCTCTCCCAGTCTCCCCCCTTATCACCAGCTGTTGCTTCCCCCCCCCTAGAGCTTATTTCTGTCACGTGCCAAGAGGTCTTTAAGCTACTGAATACCATTCCTGCTCATGGCACTGCAGGACCGGATGGTCTTGAACCTAGGATTCTTAGACTGTTCACCTCAATTCTTGCTACACCAATAACCAGGCTCTTTAACTTGTCCATCAGCTCTGCCACTGTTTCTTTGGCCTGGAAAACAACCAGAACTATACCAGTGTTTAAGAAAGGTGACTCCAAAGTTCTATCCGACTACTGACCCTTTTCACTTTTGCCCACGCTCAGTAAATTGCTGTAAAAACTAATTCATTGCCAGGTCCCTGCGCATCAGTTGAACTTCAACCTTAAGTCCCCAATCTAGCATGGCTTTTGCGCTGAGCATAGGACAACTACAGCCCTTGCCCAATTTACCAGCGATGTAAAGTGCTACATAGACAAAGGCTTGCTTACTGGTGCTGCATTCATTGACCTCTCCAAAGCATTTGACTTGGTAAATAATAAATAATAATAAACTTTATTTTTATGGCGTCTTTCAAATAACAAGGCACCTAACAGTATTAAAATCACAAAACAAACATCTCAGCAACAAAAATTGTATAAAATCACTAATATCATCAAACAGTTAATCACCGAATGCTTGGTGCCATAAAAAAGTTTTCAAAGCTTGCTCTACTACTGGGTAACCTTCAATCCCTCGGTGATACTACCTTATCCTGAATTGGCAGCTACCTTGACAATCACTCTCAAGCTGTCTCCTTCTGTAAAGTTCTCTCATCACCTGCCCCTATCTCCTGCAGTGTTCCATAGGGTTCTTTTCTTGGTCCTCTGCTCTTCTCCCTCTTTATTTATGATATCCCTAACCCTTCTCCACCCTGTAGAACTATTATATACACCGACGACCTGGTGCTGTATGCTGCTTCCAAGTCTATAGATGACCTCAACCAGCACCTATCCTCTACATTTCAGATCCTTTAATCCTGGTCCTGGTTCTCCAGCAATTATCAAATCCTAAACTTATCTAAGATTCAGGTCATGCTCTTTGTGAAGGTTCATGCTGAGTTCACTAAGTTACGGATCATCTGCTGTGATTGGTTGCCTGTCTTGATTACTGACTCCTTCAAATATCTTGGAGTCATGCTGGACCCAGTACTTGACTTCTCTGCTCACATCAATGAGGTATGTTGCTCAGTTAACTCAAGGATAGGTGCAGCCTATAGACTGCATCACTTTCTCTCACACCTCCTACCAGAATCTCAGTATCTAGAGGTGTCCTGCTCCCAAGACTGTTATATGCCCTCCCCGTACTCTCTCATGCCAATGCTGGTGTACTTCATAAGTGGGATATTACTTATAACAACATCTGTAGATTTGCCTTATCGGCTCCTCGCCTAACCCATCACTGCCTGCTCTACTCTGCCTTTCACTGGCTGTCTCCCAATGCCATTTGTTCTTACTCCTAGGATGTTTTATTGACTCTTTAACCAGACCTCCCTGTCCTGACACTCTGGGAGCTATGTTAACCCCCTATCCCTCCCTCCCACTCCCTTAGGTCCTCCACCTCTCTCATGCTCTCTGTCCCGCCCTGCTTCTCTAAAATGGGTGAGCAAGCTTTTTCCTATTTCACTCCCAAGTTCTGGAATTCCCTCCCCCTTCATATTAAGAACTCCTCATCTCACCTCACCTTCAAGCATGCACTGTTCTCTCACCTAAATGCACTTGTTAATTGTAAAAGCTCTTAACTCATTGCTCATCTTTCTGCTGGCCTACCAACCTGTTTTATGTCTATTCTGTATTCTTCTTCTTTGCTTCTCCTCTACTAGGCTATTGCAACTTATTTACCTGGCTATTATGCACTGATTGCACCACTGCACCAATTGTTTTTGTTATTTCTGCTTATCCCTGCATAGATAACCTGTTGCTTTTTTGCTCTGGAGTGTCTGATAATTATTTTATCCTGACCGTACCATTGCATTTTGTGCCTGACTGTAATAATTGTACTTTATACACTGTACTGTCCCAGGTCATGCCTGAAAATAGGCAGGGTTATTTGCCTAATGCACTTACCCGGTTACCAAAAGCTAATAAATAAATAAATACATAACTTTTTCTCCTGTTGGGGCACTGGGCAGGCATGGATGTAGTCCTCTTGTAGAAGATCTCAATCTGCCCTGTTAGCTTCAGGGCTTCATTTAGCCTACCTCAGTGCCCCATTTTCCTTTTTTCTCCCTGTTAATCCCAGGACCCCAGAACACTTTCATGCATGTGTGTGGAGGCACACATGCACCCCATGGCTCCGATGATGGCCCCTTCCTTCCACCCAGCCTAATGCCTCGTCTCCCTTGTGGCTTGGCACTGCCACCTAGCCTCCACTGGGTGACAGCCAAGAGTTGGGGAAACCCACATCCCTCTAGGGAGAGGAGAGCTCCCTTGTGGCAACTCAGTCCAGTTCCTCGCCCTCCATGCCTGTCCAACCCTGGATGACTCAGGCTCATTCCTGAACCCGGGTCATTGGCGTGGGAGGAGGCAAGGCATCCAGTGCCTCAGCACACCATGCTTCTGGGCTTGCTTATGCTGGAGCTCCTTCTCCATCATGGCCACTTTTTTCCTCAAGGAGATGCTTCCCAAGGGCCCCTTTACAGTGTTGCAATGTCACAGAGTTAAATCTCTGGCAGATGGAGCATGCTTTCACATTGTGGTATGGGTCTAGGCAACAGACACAGATGTCATGGGAGTCACCAGTGTAGATCCTCTTACCACAATCACAGTATCAATAAATTTCAATGATTCCTTCGATGACATACAAGTAATCAAAAATCACTTAAAAAGTGATTTCTTTCCCTATAAAATAAATAAATAAAATTGTGGTTATTTGTAGAAGCATTTCCTTCAGTGGTCCGATGAGTATAGAAGTCAATAGTGGGAAAAGAACTGAGGAAAGGAGGGGCCACCCACATGCATATGGGAAAGCTGACATCCTACGTCATTGTGGGTAGCCACTGGTGGATAGCTTGTAAATGTTTCTGTGTGGTTCTAGTGCCTGGCAGCTTTCTAGCTCCATAGATGTGGCCCAATGAAAGAGATCTTCAGTTATATTAAAAAAGATAAAGCAAAGCTAGTGTTTCCTATAAGATTGTTGTCATAGTGTCACTGTTCAAGGGTGAATTTTTTCTTCACCATCTAGTGAGAACCCTGCTATAGAAATCTGTATCTTTATGTACACAAATAAGCAGGGCAGGGTGATGCACCCTTGGATAAGAGGACTGTTTGATCATGGAACCTTCTTTGGGTATGGCTTGATAGAGAAACTGTGTTGAGTCAGGATAACTGAACATACAGTAGTTAATCCAATGAAGCAAATGTTTAAGAATAGGTTATTCCTGTTGAATGATTTACCGCCAATGATTTACTTTATTTTCAAGCACAGTTCATTTATTGGCTGTCCTTTCCCCCATTTTTCAACTCCCCTTTTTGTGACATTCTGTACAGGTACCTGTGTTTTTTCTGGTTATTACGTACCTGCAAATCACTAGGAAGTAATCTCTTGTTACATCCACTGCTTGAATAGAGGCAACTGGCTCATGAGCTGTTAACTTGGCAACAACCACTCCCTTTGTGGCACTAAACACCATGGCATCCTGTCCACTCCTGCCAAATCAAAAATAGAAAAGACATGTAAGAACATAACATATCTATTGTACTCTTCCATGCTTTTGCACTGAGGTTCATTATCTTTTAGATTGCTTTCCTATTTTGGGACCACCCCAACCCAAACCAGTAAGACTATCATAAAACTGGTTCACCTCCCACTAGGCTGGGGTATAGATAAGACATGCAGATGAGTCCTGAGAAGGAAGAAGCACATGTCTGTGTCTTCTGCTCTCAGTCTTTGTAGATTGTGTGTGAGGCCATGTAGTAGCACCATACACTCTTGCTCAAAGCAGAACCAGTCTAAATTATTTCATGGTGACGTGCCTATTATTTCCCAAGATGATTTACATTTTGGGGTATACATGATTTTGTATTACTCTTCCATGCTACTGTGCCATGCAAAGTTCATTTATGTGCCCATTTTTGTCTGTATTTATTGGGTCACTTACGGAAGGAAAAGGAATCGGTTCTGATGGGAGGAAGTTTTCAACAGGTGTTTGCTTTGACTGCAATATGCACTGTAGATGCAGCCAGGGGTTATTATGAACTATTTGTCTGGTGACTGGCAATGAGCTGTAACCAGGTATTTCACAAACATTAGAATGAGCAACCCAGGCATAATTTAGATGTCCGGGTGAGAGTGTCAGAATGCTTCTTGGGTTGTTTTGCAGCTGAGCAGTGCAAGGTATTCTTTTTGTGTTTGCAAACAATAGAGGTAATCATGTTACTCATAAAACTGGCTTTTCAACACGGAAGCTGGCACAAAGAACAATGAAGCTGAGGGAACGTTCCCAAACAATCATATCTTAATGGATACCCTTCTAAGAGAGATAAGTAGGTTTGGATTTCAGACTGCGTGAGTTAACCCTTCCTTATTAGTTTGACCATTATTCCATTCTGAAAAAGGTTTCTAACGTATCTGACATGTATGCAGTTCATCAATATTTTTTGTTAATGCTGTTTACATGCAAGTAGGAGATAATGCTGCCAAGGAAAAATCCGATTAGCACAACTTAGTGATTTTTCATGCCAACGACATTGTGCTACTAGTGTCTTGCAGAGTTAGTAGCACCTAAAGCAGCAGATGGAACATTTTATTAATTTTAGAAGTATCCAGTTGTTACTTTTTATTTCTAAAATATGTTTCATTTTCCTTTCACTAATTAGAATGTTTTCTGCTTGATAGTACATGGTGGGCAATATCTAATTATATTCTTCTTGTACCCCATCAGCACCGTGACCCCGTTCATTGTGACATCACTAGTGAGCACTCTCGCAGAATGTGAGCTTCTCTTTGGCTAGTTGTGATGTCACAGTCAGTGAAGTCATAATGCTGTGAGGTATTAAAGGGTATAGACTTAGATATGTCAGCGTTCAGGCAGAGTACAGTTACACATCTCCTACCTAGTACTGTCAGGCAGACACTCTAACTAGCAAAATGGAAAAGAAAATTCCTTCAGATATAAAAAGTAGCAGATGACTACTTTATATGTGTATGTAATTAATTATATGCAGTGAAGGATTGATCTTCTTTAAAATGATAAAAAGATTATACCAAAAAAATTGTAGTATTAATTTTAGACAGTATGCTAACTCTTCACAGACCCTCACATACCACAGGAACAATACCGAAAAAATAAAACAAGAACACATAATTTAGCATATTATAGTGACACGGTAGCACCCCTATGATTAGGGCTGAGTGGGATGTTTAATATTAAAACCCAATTTTTGCATCTTAATAACTTTGATGTAGTTTGTCGAGATAGCCCAAAATTTAGCAAGCACTGTCAGGCTGCCAGAGTCTCAAGACGTGAAAAGTTTCATGATGCCATCTTCTTTGGTTTTCAAGATATGGAGCACCAACAAACAGAAAAAAAAACGTTTGGTTTCCCTATACTTAACATTGGGTATTTTTTGCTCTCACCTACAATCTAGATGGTGTAGTATTTTTTCATGAAATTTTCAGGGTTAAATGGGTCTATCGCAAGGGTGTGCCTTTGGAAGGTTTTGTGAAAAAATATTATATACCTTCAGAGTTATAATGATTTTAGGGTTAATGTCCTGATACGAACAGCAAAAAAAAATTATTGCAAATGCTTATTTTCATGATTTACCTCTCGTGCTGAAAAAAAAAAAAGATCATGACAGATGCCATTTTAATTTTTTTAATTGAAAAAAATGATATTAAGAAGCTATTATTGATGTAAAATTAGACCCAAAACCTGTATCTTGCTAAAGGCCAGTTCTTTACTTTAATTCTGGAATTTAGTTTTAAAAAAACTACCCCCAAACCTATCTTTACCCATCCTGATTACCTTCACTTGTTCCTGGGAAATTTATAGGTCACAACGTGTAATTTTACTATTCATGCAGAAATTTACCAGTTGCAACATATAATGTTACCAATCATGTGGACATTTACCAGATGTGACATATAATTTTACAGTTTGTGTGGTGCTTTACCACGTGCAACATATAATGTTACCATTTGTGCAGTAATTTGCAACAGGTTTTCCTTATTTACCTTTTTATTTTTTGTTAGTTATTTAACCAGGACTAGCGCACTAAGCTGAAAGCTTTTTTACAGGTGCGACCTGGGAGCACAGGGAAGTTAAGTGACTTGCTGAGGGTCTCACACAGTCTGCAAGTGGAAGCTGGAGGATTCAAACCCAGGTCTGGTCTGCTGGATGTCACCAGATTTGCAGCTCAGAGCCCTAAACCACTGCACTATACTTCCCCCCCCCCGTTCGTGACATATCAGTTTTTTCTGTTGTGCTAATTTGTGATAGGTATTTTTAATTACCACTCGAGGGACACTATTTACCAACCGCATTAAAAATGGTATTTGAACAATACTATTTAGCAACCAAGTTGTAAAATGGCTTAATTAAGCAAATACTGAGGTACGATCAGACCCCCAAACTGTATTATGGTAAAGGACAGTTGTTTAGCTTGATTCTGGAATTTAATTTCAACAACTACCCCCCAAAAACTATCTTTACCATTGTGATTACCTTCAGTCATTCCTTGGAAATTTACCAGTCACAAGATATAATTTTATGGTATGTATGGTAATTTGGGACAGGTTTTTCATATTTATTATTTGAACAATACTACTTACCAACCGCATTGTAAAATGACGTAATAAGCAAATAGTGAGGTACAATCAGACCCCAAACCCTGTATTTTCATCAAGGACAGCTCTTAAGCTTAATTCTGGTATTTGAATTAAAAAAAATACCTCCCCAAACCTATCTTTATGCATCAGGATTACCTTCAGTGTTCCTTACACAATTAACCTTCATGACATGTAATTTGTACCTGTTGTCCAGTAAATTGTGACATAGAGGCACGGAAGTGCAGGGCCTTGAGGATAGGATTCTACTATCTCAAAAAAAAAAGGAAATTCTTTGCAAAAAACTGCATTAATGCACCAGTTAGTGTTCAGATTAAAGCGACAAAAATAGGGAAATGTGATGCTAGGGTTTCAACACTGACCTCCTCACCCAGCAGCAAAGCAAAAACATTGTGATGAATCACTGCTGGGGTCTTCCTTAGGGTTCTCGAGGCCGTTCCTCACATATTTACCATTCGTGACATATCATTTTTTTCTGTCATGCTAATTTGTGATAGGTATTTTTAATTACCATTCGAGGGACACTATTTATCAGCCGCATTAAAAATGGTATTAGAAGCAAATACTGAGATAAAGTCAGACTCCAAAACATGTATTTTGCTAAACAGCAGTTGTTTAGCTTGATTCTGGTATTTCATTGAAAAAATACCTACTCAAATATATCTTTATGCATCAGAATTACCTTCTGTGTTCATTACATATTTAACCTTCATGACAAGTCATTTGTATCTGTTGTCCAGTAATTTGTGACATAGAGGCATGGAAGGGCAGGGCCTTGAGGATAGGATTCTACTATCTACAAAAAAAAAAAAAAATTCTTTGCAAAGAAATGCATTAATGCACCAGTTAGTGTTCAGATTAAAATGACAAAAACAGGGAAATATGATGTTAGGGTTTCCAACACTGACTCTTCCCTCCAACCCCCAGCAGCAAAAGCAAAAACATTGTGGTGAATCACTGCTGGGGTCTTCCTTAGGGTTCTCAACCCAATGCTCACCCCATTCTCATAGAAAACATACAGTAGAAACATAGACTTTGAAAAAATATAGTCTTCCTAGACTGAAGAACAGACAGCATATCTGGCCTTGCTGGCTCAGAGAATGGGGTGAGCATCAGTGTTCAGAACCCCAAGGAAGACCCCAGCAATGATTCACTGTAATGTGTTTTGCTTTTGCTGCTTGAAGGATGGGGATGGGGAGTCAGTGCTGGAAACCCTAACATCACATTTCCCAACTTTTGTTGTGTCAATCTGAATCCTAACTGGTACATTAACGCAGTTTTTTGCAAAGACTATTTTCATGTACTGTACTTGCCTTTGTCTCATTCTTATCTATGAACCTTTCATAGAAATAATCTCTGTTACTTGATCTTCCTCTGTTCTTGCTGCTTGTCTACATGTGACGTCACAGTCCTGTGCTTGTGCCATCACAACTTTTTGTTGTAGGAATCCTTATTCTGTCACAGGACTATGATGTCACTTGTAGACAAACAGCAAGAGCAGATAAGCCTAAGTGGCAGAATATCCTGTTTTCATGCAAATTAACTTAATAAAGAATGATGGGAAGGTAACTAGAGGACAAAAGTAAAGCAGCAGTATTTATGGAAAAATTTCATCATATGCAGGTATTTCTTTTTTTAGTAATTATGTATTTTTTTTATAATTATATTTTATCTGCAACCAGCACAGGGTAAGGCACACAAACATCAAGTAACAATATGCTGAAGATATTTACTAGTGGTCAGAGGGATTTTTAAGAGTACATTGATTACTGTACACCGTTGTGCAACAGTTCATTGTTGTACCTGATTTTGTCATGCTGTATTGAAAACATTACTTACATTTTATAACAATAAAGTAGGTTAATCAAAAAATATATAATGGCTAGAAATTTACCCCCTTAACTTCAGTTTTCAAGAAACGTATCTGAGAACCTGGGGGCCCGATTCTAGAAGGGTGGTGCAAGTCGCCGCCAAACGCAACTTGCGCTACTCGCAACTGTGACATTGACCCTTCACCCTATACTAGAAGGGGCAGGGTCATCGCAGCTAAGTCCTGCAACCTGCAACATGTGGCCAGGTACGCTGAACTGTGAGCACACCTGGCGAGCATGTCACAAGCCACAACGCAGGGTGTAAGTGCCCCCTACAAGCCCAGCAAGCCTTAGGTGCCCTGCAGGGCTACCCACACCCTCAACCCCTGAATCCCCCTTTGCAATGTGCCCCACAGGGCAGCGCAGTCAACCCCCCCACCCGTGTCCCAACCCTGAGTCGCCAGCTGCAAATGCGGCATATACCCAGTGAAGCAGTGGTAGTCTAGTACCCCCATCATTGTATAATAAATATACATACGCCCATGTCCCTGGTAGTCTAGTGCCCCGATCATTGTACAATATTAAAACATTACTATTTCCCCATTTCCTGGTAGTCTAGTGCCCCCAATCTTTGTACAATATTAAAACATCACCCCCATTTCCCTGGTAGTCTAGTACCTCTCCGATCTTTGTACAATATTAAAACATCACCCCCATTTCCCTGGTAGTCTAGTGCCCCAGCCGGACACTGTAAATTATTTAAACATCACCCCCATTTCTCTGGTAGTCTAGTGGCCCCCCACCCAGCCTTGCTAGTCCACCCAGCACCTCCCACCCATCCCCAGCCCAGAGACTAGCACAGCCCACCTCTCACCTCCATGACCAGCTGCCAACTGAGTACTGTAGGAGCTCTACTGCAAAGACACACTCATAAATTAATTTCTGAGCATGTCTTTACAGTAAGCGCTCCTATGGAGCTCAGTCGGTGGCTGGCCATGGAGGTGAGAGATAGGCCATGCCAGTTGCTGGTTGGGGATGGGTGGGGAGGTGCTGGGTGGACTGGCACGGCTGGGTGGGGGCCACTAGACCACCAGAGAAATGGGGTGATGTTTAAATAATTTACAATGATCGGAAGGGGCACTAGACTACCAGGGACATGGGGGTGATGTTTTAATATTGTACAATGATCGGAAGGGGCACTAGACTACCAGGGACATGGGGGTGATATGTATTTATTCTACAATGAGCAGGGGGGACACTAGACTACCAGGGCTTTGCTGGGTAAATGCCAGATTTGTGGCTGGGGAGTTGGGGTCAGGGCACGGGTGGGGGGTTGACCACGCCGCCCTGTGGGGCATATCATGGATGGAGTCAGGGGCAGTTGGTGTGACCAGCCCTGTGGGGCAATTACTGTGGGAATCAGGGCAGTTGGTGTGGTCAGCCCTGCAGGGCAATTACTGGGGGAATTGGGGGCAGTTGGTGTGACCAGCCCTGCTGAGCTATTAATGTAGGACTCAGGGGACGGGGGGGCAGCCCTGCAGGGCACCCACAGGGGTCTGCTGGGCATGGGGAAGGGACACTGTGCAATGACTGCTGGACAGCTGTTGGGGCTACAGGACCCTGGGGGGGCATCCGTAAGTTATACCAGCTAAAACCTGGTGTAACTTATGTTGTCGGTTCTCCTCCGGGGGTTCTTGTAGAATCCTGACATTGGGGACTTTGTTGCTGCCCTTCTGGAATGGGGTGCAACTGCTGCCATAAACCCCCCAGCACCATGTCGCAGGAGGTTTATGGTGCAACTGCGAGCATAACTGCTGTTTGGCACAAGTGGCCTGCGCCATGTCGCAGGGCACTTTGTTGAATTGAGCATGTCGCAACTGCCGGCGTAAGTTGGTACATGTGCCATTCTCCTTGGTGCAAGTGCTGTTATGCCAGGCGTAACTGTACTAGAATTGGGCCCCTGATGCTTAAGTGACAATTTATCATTAATCAATGGGACATCTCCACGCCATTGGACCCAGGTCAACAACATGAAATGAACAGTATTTTGAGAACAATTTTATCTTTAATGGGACTTTATCATGAAAGTTGTCAAGGGTATGTTGTATAGTCAAGATAATGTAGGTCTTTGTACTGTATGCTTCTTTGGAAGAAGAAAAAATATGTACCCTTTTTTATTGCAATTCATGTCATTGTAAACCAGACAGTGATTGTCATGGTGTTATTCAGATTATATATCATGGCAATTTTTCACAGGTGTTAGAGGTTCACACATCTCTGTTTCCTTATTGGCCTCACTGAGTGGTTCTCACATAGAATTCAGCAAGGCAAAAAAAATACAAATTAAAGTGACAATCTAAAGGAAAGACCACTATTCACAGCAACTTAATCTGTGATAAAACATTCCAACATGAGAATAAAAAAACAAAATGGTGCTAATTCTTGCGATCAATTTCAATGCAATAATCTCCATTCAAAGCCTCAGAAATTGCAAACTTCAGATTTGGAGAAAGATAATAAAAAGGCAGAAACAAACAAGTATGTTGATACTTGGATATTTTTCCTGGACATGTTCGTGGAGCCATAAGTGAAGCAATTGTTTCCCCTCCACAAGCTTAAATTTTAGTGACAAAAGCAGCTAGTATCTTTCATCCATGAATAATGTCAGAGTCAAACACTCCATGTTCACCTCTTGTAACATAATTCAGTAAATATTGCACAACCCAAAGGAAAAAAATGAATAGACATTTTTAAATGCAAGTGGTGAGTCTTGAGGATCAAGATATTTTATTTCAGGTGATCACTCTAAATCTTGTATTAAAACATTTTGCTTTAAACAATGCATTTATATACCATGATCAAGATGCAAAAGATGCTCTTCTAGAATTTTAGTAGCTAAAGTGAATAGAGAAACCAACAAAGTTAATAAGTGCCTCATCTTTGAGACTGTAGAAGGTTTATGCTTCAGTGTAAGGTGGAGGTGCCTGCTTGGGTGGCAGCATCACAGCTTCATCATATGTGGGCAGCATGGCCTTTTCCAGGAATTCAAACACTGGGGTACACCCTAACTTCAGCTTCAGTGAGGGCCTAGTAATAATGTATTTCTGGAAAAAAAATATGAATATATCCATTTTCTTTTCAGTGTACTTCAATCCGGAACTGAGATATGGGGTTTTAAAGTTTTAAAAGTTCCTACCCTCTGGCCAAGTATGAATAAATTGAACATTCTGATGTGGTACTGTTCTGTTTACCCTCATAAATGTGTACTAACATCCTCCTAATATATCTACAATATGGATGCATTATGCAAAGTAATAAAGTAACCTCAAGGAAAGGGATTTTAAAAATTGCCAGCAGAAGCCATGTTTAATGCTTTGAATCATTAGTTAAAAATCTGGTCAACAAAGCTGTTTTAAAACATCTTCGAGAAATAAAATATACTGGTAAGGAATCTAATTGTGTCAGAAATATATTATTGCTAACAATAACTATATGATGCCATTTTTTACTGACTAACGAATACTGCTGTTTTAAATTCTAACTATATGTGGGAAGGGGGATTTTCAAAGACGTGTCCATTTTCTAGATGCAAGGATGCAAAATCTGCCCAGAATATTGCACTGCCTATAAATGTGGTCTAACTTCTGGATGTAATTACTGCAAGGTGCGCTTTGAAAATGACACATGCATCAACTGTTTTGCCATAATTTGGGGGAACTGCCATCAATGCATCAAGATGTATGAAATAGAGCACAGACATCCTCATGCATTTGACAGGATGCAGCCTGCCTCAGAAGACATGGCACAAGTGCTGCGTCCAGCCTTTTGAGTATCACACCATATGTTTCTCAAAGTTTTTCCTATGAAGTCTGGGGCTCTCTAACAGCATGACTGCAAAATATGAAAAAGTGATAACTCTGCTACTGTGAGCTTTGTGTTCTGTGCCAAACTCTTCAAAATTCTGCTACTACATAAACCTGCAAGAAGCAAGGTTTCAGTTTTCAACAGTATTTAGCTATCTGTGTGATACAGCCTCAACCCTCGCTTACAGTACTTTGAGTGTGCTAGACTGACTTGAAGGTGCATTATTGTTTCTGTATGAATTTACTGGCAAAAATAACTGCACTGAAGCATTAGTCATGATTGAAGCTTACTTCTGCAAAAGAAAGGAAATGTGACTTTAGGGTAAGAAATTCCCCTGACCCTTGGTGAGTCTGTGGCGTGGTGTTCCTCAGGGATTCAATAATTGGGTGATGCAGTGTTGGTATTGCCCTAACTTTGACACCTGTCTCCAAGCATTGGTGTGAGGGGAGTTTTTTGTGCCTGGGGAGACAGAGCTGAAGTTAGAGCAACATCAAGGCCAACATGAATACAACCTGTAAATATTATGTGGTTAGTCTTGAAACAGTTATACTGACAAAATACAAAATCTGACAGCCATTGCAAGAATATAATTATTCCAATACTGTGTGCCACCATGTGTATGTGGAGGTTTGAGGGGGGAGCTGGCAGATACAGTCCATTCATGTACATTTTGTTCATCTGTTTATGGTAACTCCACCTTTAGGGTTAATATTAATAAAGGCCCATGGCAGCCGTTATGTACATGAAACATCTGTTCAGCAATAAACCCAAATGCCACGATAATGATCTTTGATTCTGAGATGTCAGCAGTTTCAGTTACTACTCAAATATGCCATGCATTGCCCCACTCATTTTAATGGTTGAAGACCAATAGCGTGGTGTGATTTGTAAAAACAGGCTTTTCCTTTCCAGGTCTATTCTTCTGTGTAAACCTGAGTGGCATTCCATTCTTATAATAGAACTTTTGGAAGCCTCAGTGAGAATGCACCTGACACTCTACAATGCCTTTTATCCGAAATCTATTTTATATGAATAATTCATACTTCTCTTTATACACATATCATAGGGATTAAAAATTTAGTGGATGTCAGGAGAATTCCGTATTCTTGCTTCTCAAAAGAACCAGAAAAGAAAGTCCTACAGTAGATATCTTTTCATTCAGACATAAGGACATCTCTTTATGGAACTACAAAGGCTTCAGACTTAAAGATGATACATGAACTGATCTATCTAGTGTGGACAGTGCATGCGTTGTGGGTGTGTGCGCAGCAGTCGATGCCTATAATAAGGCAATGTCTGGTGTGCTCGACTCCCTCGCACCAGTTCATGTACGACCCAAATCTTCTCACTTGAGGTCCCCTTGGTATAATGGGGAGCTCACAGAGAAGAAGACTGTAGGTCAGAGATTAGAGTGCTGCTGGCAGAAGTCTGGTCTGGAGGTGAACAAACTGGCCCTGCATACGCACTATGGTGTGTACCTGGGGGCAATCAACTGTAAGAAGGCATAATTCCTGTCCAGGGAGATTGCTACCAGGAGGAACTGACCAACTGTGCTCTTTTGGACTGTGGACAAACTTCTTCATCCTTCTGGTCTACAGCCAAAAGTGGCTTTTTTCTAACACATTATGCAAGGAGTTTGCTCGATTCTTCTTGGACGGGGTGTCCCCCATCAGGCAGGGTGTTCCAGCAGTGAGCCATAGTTCAGATAACAGTGGTTGCCATGGGCATTCAGAGAGCACTTCACCTGGTCGGGGCAAGTTTAGACTGGTGAAGGTGGCTGAGGTCATTGAGGTTGCTTCCAAGCTGTGGTACATCTTTTGTGAACTGGACCAGGTGTCAACTCATTTCTTAATGGGATGTGTCAACTCCATTGACCCGGTGTTTGCCTTGATTGTACAGTGTTCCTTGTCAGAGGGGTCTTTCCTGATGTCTTGAAATGGGCATTGGTGAGACCGCTTCTGAAGAAACCATCGTTGGACCCTGATGTCAAGGCAAATTACCATCCCATCTCCAACCTTCCATTCTTGGGTAAGATTGTGGAGAAGGTGGTGGTGCTTCAGCTTGAGGAGCACCTCATGGCCCATGATCTATACAAGCCACTCTAGTCTGGGTTTCGTGCAAGGCATAGCACAGAAACTGCAATAGTTCAGGTGCACAATGACCTCCTCAGGGCAAGAGATCGAGCGGAGTGGACAATTCTCATCCTCCTCAATCTCTCTTGACTGCCTAAGGGAATTCTGTGGACTCGCTGGCACTGTCATCTGCTGGTTTGAGTCTTCTCTGTCTAACAGGAGGCAAAGGGTAGTCATGGTGAATTTCTCCCCCTCCCCTAACCTCCTGTCATGAGGAGTTCCCCATGGTTCGGTCTTGTCACTGTTGTTGTTCACCGTGTACATGCTGCCCCTGAGAGAGCTCATTAGGAAGTACAGCTTGGGTTTCCATTGCTATGCTCATGACACCCAGCTGTATCTTTCTTTTGCCCCGGGAACATCTTGTGCAGTGGAAGTGCTTAACAGCTGCCTTGCTGAGATCAATGACTGGATGGCCTCCAACTGGTTGCGACTGAACTCCGATAAGACGGAGGCACTGGTGGTGGAGTCGAACAGAGGGCATGATAGGTTGGTCTCTGGTGCAGAGACAGGGCTTTTTCTTGGCTCTGTACCATTGAAGGCCTCCTCTAGGGTGTGTGAGCTGGGTGTTATTTTTGACAGCGGACTGACGCTTGAGTTTCAGGTGTCATCTATTGTCCATACCAGTTTCTATCATCTGAGGAATATCGACAGGATAAAGCCCCTAGTTCCACCTCTGGACCTCCCCACCTTGGTTCATGCCTTTGTGATGTCCAGCTTGACTACTGTAATGCGCTCTATCTCGGGGTCTCTGGGGGTACCCTGTGCCAACTGCAGCTGGTGCAGAATGCGGCCACTAGGCTGTTGACAGGACAGCCTAAGTATTGTCATATCACCTCAGTACTGCATGAAATGTACTGGCTGCTGGTCAGATGGAGGGTCCTCTTCAAGGTGGACTTGTTCACCTTTAAGGCCCTACACAGCCTGGGCCCTGGCTACCTGAAGGACTTTCTTACACCTGCTGTCTCGGTCCGCTCCCTCCGCTCCTCCTCTAGGGGCCTCCTTGCGATCCCAGGACAAGGCTAAAAACAGCAGGCGACAGAGCATTTAGTGTCACCACAACTGTCCTATGAAATTCACTTTCCCCAGCTGTTAGAGGGGCCCCTTCTGTTGAAGTATTCAAAGCCCACCTCAAGGCCTTCTTGTATAATCAGTGAAGTTTGAACCTCCCCTTCACCTTTTTACGCTAGTATTGTGTTTTAAATAGCCCTGTTATTGCCCACTCAGACTTGGAGGCACATTGCCTAACATTTTGGTCTGCAACACCCCCCCCCCCCTTTGTAAGCCAGTCTGCATTTCTTTTTAGCTCCACAAGCAGCCCCACCCCCTCTGACTTTCTTATTTAATTCTCCTCTGCCTTCTCCTTCCAGGTAGTCTGAGAGCCACAGCTGTGGTTCTCTGATGAACCCGATCTGCCAGACTGCCACCCACAGTCCAAGTCTGAAACCACCAGCCCTTAACAGAAACACAGGTACAGACTTGCCCTCAGGGACTGATTACCTCCAAGGAGGGAGCCCTAGCTCCCAATTTTTGCTTTCTTTACATGAGGACAGTTGTCTCTGGGTTTAAATCCAGAGTCTTTTACTGCTGCAGCCCACTGGCTGCAGTCAGCCCCAGGAGCACTCCGATTGGCTCCATATAGGTCTGCACTGTTAATGTTTGATTATATTGTGCTAGATTATGTTTTCTGTTAAAACTGTCTTGTTTGTATTTTATAGCTGAAGTTTTCTGATTTAATGTAAATGCCTGTATTGTGTTCCTCATAAGACCAGTAGCAATCTCAGCTCAGGCCTTTGAAACCCTCCCTTCACCTTTTTACGCTAGTATTGTGTTTTAAATAGCCCTGTTATTGCCCACTCAGACTTGGAGGCACCTTGCCTAACCTTTTGGTCTGCAACACCCCCCGTTTAAGCCAGCCTGCATTTCTTTTTAGCTCCACGAGCAGCCCAACCCCCTCTGACTTTCTTATTTAATTCTCCTCTGCCTTCTTCTTCCAGGTAGTCTGAGAACCACAGCCGTGGTTCTCTGACAAACCCGACCTGCCAGACTGCCACCCGCAGTCCAGGTCTGAAGCCACCAGCCCCTCACAGAAACGCAGGTATGGACTTGCCCTCAGGGACTGATTACCTCCAGGAAGGGAGCCCTAGCTGCCATTTTTTTCACCCACCCACCCAGTCGCCCGGTCCTGATTAAATACACTTAAACCCTGCCCCGGCTTTCTAGCTCACTCCTGCTGGCTATTGCCAGCCACGCCTCATTGATTACCTAGACCTTAATTTTCACTGGTACCCCATCCTCCCACAGGAACCACTCATTTCCCTGGCTCTCTCAAGGAACTATTGCAAATCCTGTGTTTATTACTGGTAAAAGGAAATATCTCCACATTAAGAATGCCATCTGTGCCTATCCTTCTCTATAGTTGCCTTATATTACTAAGTTATGCTCTACCCAAAATTTTGGTTTGCAACTCGGACAAAGGCCAGTTTCCCTCCTCTATCATCTACCAAGATATAGCCTCCCACATTAGACCATGGCATCCTACATCAGGGACGTCTCCTCTATGGTCATGCCCCTCCTCCCACCAGGCCATAACTATAGAACATGTGCAATTCCCAAGGATGGTATCGGCCCTATCAGTTCTCTATGTTTTATCCCTAGCAAATAGCAATCCTGCCCTTAACACAGCCACCACTAAACCAATATATGCTAGAAGGAGTAACAAAAGACTATTTAGCAGGCTAAGACACCACCTTAAAAAACTACTACTGCTTCTCCTACTGTGTTCAGGAAATGTTGAATTAAACCCAGGCCCACCTATTTCTCTGGACACCCTTGCGGACCTCCCTCAATATAAAGGGATTAGCTTTCTCCATATCAATGTCTGTAGTTTGCTAAACAAGATTGACTCTATACAGACCTGGGCTCTACATGCGTCTCCTGATTTCTTCATGATAATTGAATCCTGGCTCACACCCTCGACTCCGGACAAATCTATCAACGTACCCGGATATATCATCTACCACTGTGATAGACTGACTAGAGGGGGAGGGGTTTCAATATATGTCAAAAGCAAATTCACAGTCACAGTCTCTGACTGTACCTCAAAGACTAAGGAATTTGAATGCCTTGCTCTAAAATTATCACTTTCCAGCAATCACTCCTTATGGCAGCATGCTACCGACTCACCGCCTGGTGGCTGGGCACTTCTGCCACACCTTCAAAACCTTCTTGACTCTGCTAATACTGAATGTATTCTAATGCGGGATTTCAATCTAAATTGGAATGATGACAGCTCTAAGAAATTGAAGGATCTATGCGATGTTAATGGTCTGTTACAAATGTCGACTGCTATAACCAGACCTAACAGAAAAAACCCTGAGCGCAGCACCCTCCTGGACCTTATGCTAGTAAACAAACCTTACAATATCTCGCATACTGGAGTATTCTTCAATGATATAAGCGACCATTGCGCTACTGCCTGCATCAGACATCCTTCCCAAATAAAAACAGCCTCCAAATTCAAACTGAAAAGATGCCTGAAAAAGTTCTGTCAGTACACTTTCCTGAAAGATCTAAGCAACATTCATTGGCAAGATTTCTATCTAGCCTCCACCTTTAACGAGGCATTTAACATCTTTCACAGCCTCTTACTGGGGCTAATAGACAAACACGCCCCACTAAGACTGATCAAATCAAAAAATAAAACTCCTGGCTGGTTCTCTCCCATCCTGAAGAAAGCACTTAGGGATAGGGACTACTGGTGGAAAAAAGTGAGGAAATCCCACCTGGAGGCCAATTGGTTAGCATTCCATACCACTAGGAATGCTTGTACCAAGCCAATTAGGTCAGAAAAAGCTAGGTGCTTCCAAAAAGAACTAGAAGACAATAACAACAACTCTGCCAAATGCTGGAACATCCTCAAAGAAGTCGAAGGTCAGTCCACTGCAACACCCCTTGCAAATAAAATTGTGTCTGATGGTACCTCCTATACGGACAAAGCTGATACACTACATAAGTTTAATGATCACTTTGCCACTGCAGGGCTTGCCTTTGATACCTCACCTATCAGCAAACTTAGCCAAGCAAGAGACTACACTGTTGGCTTCACTGATAACCACAACCATAACCAACCACATCCCACCCCCCTTCAGCTGCCTCACAATTACGTTAAAAGCAAGTGGAGGACCTCCTCCTTTCTCTGGATACAAAAAAGAGTGCGGGTGCAGATAATATTGAACCTTACTTCCTAAAACTTGGCCATACCTATCTGACCGCCCCCATTACACACTTATTCAACACCTCTCTGATTCAAGGTGAGCTGCCTGTCTCATGGAAAACTGCCTACAGCCTACCATTATTCAAGACTGGGGATCCGAGTGATCTGAACAATTACCGGCCTATTTCTGTACTATTCATCCTCTCTAAATTACTTGAAAAAATTTTCAACATCCAACTTAGAGAACATTTGGATTCACAAAAGTTGCTAAACCCTGCTAAGTCCGGCTTCAGAGCCAAACACAGTACAGTATTGGCTCTTGCCAAAGTAACTACAGACTGGCAAATGGCCTTGGACTCTAAGAAGCATGTATTTGCCCTCTTCCTTGATCTAAGTAAAGCCTTCGATGCTGTGGGTCATACCATCATGCTTACTGCACTGAGTAACATCGGACTTGATAGTTCTGCCATTAAATGGTTCACTAGCTACCTAATCAATAGGTTACAACAAGTCAAAGCCATAGGAGATATGTCCCCACAAAAATCCTTGTTACGAGGAGTCCCACAAGGCTCCATCCTGGGCCCTATCCTCTTTGCAATATACATCAATAATCTGGACTCGCAGCTGGGCACTGCAAATGTACACTTATTCACAGATAATACAGTACTCTATACCACAAATTCATCCTTGGATTTGGCCCATGAGTACTTACAGAAAGACTTTGCCACCCTCCAATACAACCTTCTCACTCATAAACTCCTCCTCAACACCAAAAAAACTAAAGCAATGATTCTCTCACCAAAGTCTACTTCTGGATGTCCACATATCACACAGATCCGAACACTCTTAGATGAACCCCTTGAAGTAGTTGATACCTTTAAATACCTAGGGTACTGGCTGGATAACAAGCTCAACTTTCTGTGCCACTTAAATGAAACCTCGAAGAAACTAAGACAGCGATTAGGTTTATTCTATCGCATTAAACACCTACTTACGTTAGAGGCCAGAATGAGACTAGTACAAACTACATTCCTACCTATAAAGGACTACGCTGACTTCCTTTACAGTCATTGCCCATCAACGATGCTAAAAAAATTGGACACTCTTTACCACTGGGCTTTAAGATTTATCCTAAATCTACCCCATGGTACACATCACTGTCGTATATACCAGGTTTGGGGATGGACCTCACTCTCAACTAAAAGAAAAAGGAATGCTTTCCTCTGGTTTTTTAGAGCATTATCTGATAACCTCCCTGCATACATCTTGAACCTCTTCAAATGGGCTAAAGGTTCCTATGGCCTGAGATGCTTCTCCATAATCTGCTTCCAGATTCCTGGAGTGAAAACTACCCTTGGCTCAGCAGCAATCAACTTCTCACTTCCATCACTTTGGAACACTATGCAAGACTCATTAAAATTATCCTCACTTCCAAGCATTTTCACATTCAAATCTCTATTAATGGAGTCTCTGAAGGAATCATGCAACTGTTTCAGACGCCGATGACCCCTAAGCCCTGGGTGCCACTTTCAAATCCTACGCCTAAGTATCTCATCCATCCCACATTCCTAACAACAGAAACCTAAGACCTACAAGCCTAGTTCCCTTAATCTGAGATGGCCCTGCCTATTCTCTACCTTTTACCTATTCTGGTCTCCCTCTTGGCTGCCTACTCTTTCACCCCAATTTCTACCCTATTCCTTAATACCTCCTTATTTTTTATCATTTAGGTATGAGCTCTTACTTAGCGGAGACTATATGGGATTGTTGTCTCTTCTCATTCCAGTAACGCTTATCATTATGTACCTTTGCATGTTAATTATGTTGACCGGTATGTATAGGCCCATATTGACCGGCACCTTCACAATGTTTTTTTTTTTTTTGCACTGCTGTCCACCGTAATTGTAATCTTATGAAGTATACTGTATTGTAGTAATGCCCAGGACCACCTTGAAAATGAGCTTGCCCAATGGTGTTTATGCCTGGTTAAATAAAGTGATTGATTGATTGATTATCAGGTCTTTCTGGACTTTGCTTTATAGCCTTATCTTGATTCCTGACTTTTACACCTTAACTGGTCCATGGCTATTCTTGAGTTAGTTGAGGGTAGTATTTATAAATTTTATAATAACTGCTGTAGTATTGTATACTTATGTCCAATATTGTGTTATTTGTGTATCTATAATTTAGTAACTGAGTTTTGTATGACATTTTAATATGTTCGGCACACAGAGCCTCCGGGATGGGCGTCTTTTTAAATAAAATGTGCCCGGCCTTGGCCTGAGCAAAACTGTGTCTATTTGTCACTTGCTACTGGCTCAGTATCATTAATGTGCTCATATTAGGTATGTAGTTCAGCATATTGAATAAAGGCTGAACATTTTCAGCTCTATAAATCAAGAGTGGCAGTTAATTGTAACTGAGAATTTCTGTATGTTGTTTGTTTTTTTGTGCTTTAGACCCAGGTCAAGTCTGAAAAAAGACCTTTAGTCCAGAGCTCTTACTGAGTAATCGTATTCTAAATACATACATACATGAATAAATAATAAATGACTGACAACCTGGCAGCAAAGTTTAAGTAGTAGTACAGTATTTGCTGGTTGAGAAACAATTCACCATGTCTTGTTTTTTGATGTTGGTATGTTCCTAACATCCTTAGACTCTTTGCTATGACATTCTCAATTCACCCAATCTGTTTTAAAATTGTTTATTAGTAGTTATGTAATTAATTAGGTTCACACATCAGTCAAAACGGCAGCTAGCAGACAGTTTTAACAGTACTGTCCCCCGAGATTACCTATCAGTCATGCACACTGTATCCACCATTTGGATAGGTCTGGGTGGTCCTAGTCTGTCTTTCTGACAATCGGCAGCCACTCAGCCTGCCCTACATAAGGATTTGCATACTGCCACCAAGGATGCTGTGTGCTTTGTTTGAGACTTTGTAATACCAGGATGAAGCACACTTATCATTTCTGCTACTGATATCTTGCAAGATCCTGCAGGAACACAATGCAATCCAAAGAAAATTAATCTAATTCATTTTGCAGAGAATGGTGATATCAGTATCACAAAGTGAGTCATCCTAGTGGGCTGCACTGTATGTGCACAATTAGAGAGAGAGAGAGAGAGAGAGATGCAGAAGCCAAATAATTCAGTCACTGTTTCTCTTCTTGCAGGTACTGTATTAGGGACCCTACACACTGCTCTTCTTATAAGCTGCGTCTCCTGAAAGCTACCTTTAAGTGTAGCGGATGCTACATCATGTTTTAATTCATACGTTCTTGCACTTACTTCACTATTCATTTCTTAAACATGTTTCACTATTAATTCTTACACATGCTTCATTATAAATGGTTCACATATGTCACTATAAATGTTTACACATACCTCACCATAAATGCTGACACATAATTATTAATGCTTACGCATACATCACAATTACTTCTTACTCATACTTCTAATGCTTGCACATACCTCACTATTAATTCATACAAATAGTTCATTATTATTTCTTACACATACGTCACTAGTAATGCTTACAAATACTGCACTATTAATTCTTGGACATACATCACTATTAAGGGCCTGATTCTCAAAGGCACCCCAGATGCATGTGACTTGTACGTATCTGGGGTGCTTTGCTCCAAAGCTGTAGGAATCAACACACCTGCCAACATCCACAGCCTCTGACACTTGTGGTCCATTGGTGCGGAGCCAGGTGTTGAGGCTGGAGGCTGAAGGGGTGAGCAGAGCTGGTCTGGACCATAAGCACTCAATTGGATTCCTATACCAGTCAGCCCATGGACTCCTGCCAACGCAAGGTACAGGGACTAGTGGGATATGGCAGGAACTAATGTTTTAAGAGTTAACCTGTCTGGCACTGGTAAGGCTTCAAACCCTCCCTAGTGACTCAGAGAACTGTGTGTATGGGGGGGTCCATTCACCAAGTCAGGCTTCATAGGTGGTCTAGAGGGGGGCACATAAGTGCTAATGCAGCCCCAAGATGGTGTAGCACATGGCTCCCCTCACTGCCATCTGCATCAGAGAAATCCCTTTTAGGATGGGTGCATGTCTGCTCCTAGCCCCTTGCTTGCCCTCATCTCAGTCACATGCCTTGCAAGGTATACAGCTCAGGATTGTGTGCAGAGAGGGCAAACTTCCTTATCTGTGATTGCCACAAAGGGACCTGATGGTGTGCATTCTGCATGAAGGGGGCACTCAGTGGCATTTCCCAGCCCTCTTTATCCATACATGAAAACAGACTGGGAACCTTCAGATGATTGAGCCCTTAGTCAATTTGAAGGACATCCTCAGAGGCAAGGTTATCTGTTGTATGAGTTAGCAGGGTCTCTAGTCACAATGCATCTTTGAGTTCACCAGCAGTCCTGCTGGCCATGCCAACTGCATTTAACCTTTTCCAGAATGTCAGTCATGCTGGACTCTCTGGCAAGGAAGGATACCCTGCTAGGACCTCGGGATATCACAACTGGTATCTATCTCTCTCAGCAAGAGCATCTCAGTACTGTCTGTTTATGCCATTTTACATAATTGTGTGTTATTTACTTCAACAGGTTTTTTAAAGGGAAACAGTCAGCACTAAGAGCCCCACACCCAAGTGTGGGATTGGTCCAATTTAGCACTGTAACGTGCACTGCAGGTTATTGAATTTCCCACTGTTGCAGCCCTCCTCTGATGTTAGCTGCAGGGGATTCTGGAATTTGTGGTTACAGAAAGTGTCAGCTTACAAGTCAGCAAATTTAGCTTGATACAATCTACTACAATGCAGTAAACAGTAAGTTAAAAAAAGTGTTTTTGCACACAAAATGCAAATTGGGACCAACTCCACACTTGGGTGTGGGGCTTTTAGTGCTGACTGTTCTGCTTTGACACAAAAAGCATGGTGAAAAGCACAGTATTCATTACATAATGGGCATGCCAGATTCTGATGGGTTTGTGGTTAGCACCAATTTTCATTCCATTCACAGCAAAACCAAGTGCTTTCAAACCCCACCCCACAGGGACTAACGATCTCACCAGCCGGTCAGTTATGGAGACCAAGGAACACCTGACCAGGCTGGGCGACAAACTATCATCCATTTCATCTGGCGTCTCCTTCTCTGAGATTCTGCCAGTCTGGGAGAGGGGGACAGATGGACGGGAGGTCAGGGAAAGGGAGATAGGGGAGCTAAACATGTAGCTCAATGGCTGGTGCCAGGAAAAAGGACACAAATTTGTAGGGAACTGGCAACAGTTTTGGGAGCAAAAGTTCTTTAAATTTGATGGACTGCATCTGACTAAGGAGGGAGTCAGTGCATAGGAGCAGAAGTTTGACATTTTTGCAGAATATTAAAACTAGCAAATGGGGAGGGGGTGCAGCACCCCATACGTCAAATGGGAAGAACACCCCTCCCCTCTCAGCTAGTTGTCAAACAAGAGTTCAGCATGTTTGTAGTTCATTTGCATCACCAGGTAAAGAAAAAGGCACGTCTCCCCATACGACACACATGGGAAACACCGGTCCTCACCCAACAACTAACACACCAAAATCTGGCCAATGGAAAATCATGTGCACAAATGCTCTCAGTCTAGGAAACAAGATCCCAGACCTGCAGGCAATAATGACAGAGGCTAAACTGGACATAGTAGCCCTTAGCGAGACATGGTTTACCAGTAACCACACTTGGGATACTTCAGTACCTGGCTATGTACTGTTCCAAGAGACTGAGGTGCAAAAAGGGGGGGGGTGGAGTGGCCCTTTATGTCAATGAAAATATCAAAGCTACAGAAATTCAAAATACACATAAGGAGCCAGAAGAACGGTGGGTCACCCTGGAAACAGGAAATGGGACAGCCATATGAACTGGGGTAGTGTACAGGCCTCCAGACCAGGGACCAGGGAAGGACATAGACACATTACCGTTAGAAGATATACAAAACATGACAGCTAAAGGAGAGGTTCTGATAATGGGAGACTTCAACATGCCAGATACAGATTGGTCAATACCAGCAGGGACATCTGCCAGAACTAGGCACATGGTGGATTCCCTGTAGGGGGTGGACCTCAAACACATGGTACAACAACCCACAAGAGACAGGGCTATACTAGATCTAGTACTGACTAACAGGGAAAGGATCATAGATCTCCAGGTAGAAGGTCACCTGGGTGCCAGTGACCATCACATGGAATGGTTCAATTTGGCCACTAGAACAAAATCAAGCCCATTCCAAGGCAAAAAAATGGGACTTCAGAGGAGCTGACTTCGATAAGATGGCCAACAGAGTTAAGTTAGCCCTGGTAAAAAAAAATACAGGTGAGGGGGTACAGGCAAAGTGGGCAAGCACTAAAGATGCAATACTTGAAGCAACATCCCATTGTGTTAGTGAAGAAAGGAAGTGCAAAAGAAGAAGGAAACCACTTTGGTGCTCAAACACAGTAGCAGAAAAGGTCAGAGCCAAAAGGCTGGCCTTCAGAAAATATAAGGGAATGCAGCAGGATGAAGATAGGGAGGCATACCAAACTTCCCTAAGGGAAGCAGAGAAGGCAGTAAGCCAGGCAAACCAAGGAAACACTAGCAGGAACAGTAAAAGAAGGTGACAACACTTTCTATAGATACATTAGTGAAAAGAGAAAGTCCAGAGGGGGTATTGCTAAGATCAAAGGTGATAAGGGGGCGTGTGAGGAGGAGGAGGACCATCTAAAAGCATCTATCCTAAATAGATACTTCTGCTCAGTATTTACTGAAGAGAAGGTGGGTAGGGCCCACAGCTCAGTACCATGGACACAGGGGGCAGGGAGGTGTGCACTAGTCCCTTTTACAAAAGAAAGGGTCCTGCAAGAGCTCGATAAGCTGAGGGTGGACAAGGCAAGGCAATGGGACCTGATGGTATACATTCCAGGGTACTAAAGGAGCTAAGGGTGTAACTAGCAGAGCCATTATCAGAACTGTTTAGTGAGTCTCTGGGCACAGGAGAGGTCCCAGAAGACTGGAGAAGGGCTCATGTGATCCTGCTCCACAAGAGTGGTAGCAAGGAGGAGGCAGGGAACTACAGACCAGTCAGTCTTAGCTCAGTAGTGGACAAGATTATGGAGACACTCCCTAAGGAAAGGATAGTACAACACCTGGAATCCATAGGAGCACAGGATCCAAGACAGCATGGGTTTACAAAAGGAAGGTCCTGTCAAACTAATTTCATAGATTTCTTTGACTGGGTAATTAGAGTGGTGGACCAAGGGGGAGCAGTTGATGTCACCTACCTTGACTTCAGCAAAGCTTTCGATACTGTTCCCCATAGAAGATTGATTAATAAGCTGGGTAGACTCGGTGTGGGTCAGACGTTGATCAACTGGGTGGCAAACTTGTTGACGGGCAGAAAACAGAGAGTGGTGGTAAATGGTATACAGTCAGAAGAGATGCAAGTCACAAGTGGGGTACCTCAGGGAACAGTCCTGAGGCCAGTCCTCTTCAATATCTTCATCAGTGACATTGCAGATGGACTGGAGGGTAAGGTTTGTCTGTTTGCAGATGACACCAAGATCTGCAACAGAGTAGATGATCCAGATGGGGTGGGCAGAATGAGAAAAGATCTGGATAAACTAGCAAAATGGTCAGAAGAGTGGCAACTGGGGTTTAACACAAAGAAGTGCAAGATCATGCACATAGGGAAGAGAAACCCTGAAGCCACCTATAGGCTGGGAGGGGAGTTGCTGGCAGTCACAAGGGAAGAAAGAGACTTGGACGTCATCATCACCGATTACCTGAAATCATCCAAGCAGGCCACTAAAGCAGTAAGTAAGGCTAGAGAGATGTTGGGGTGTATTAGTAGGGGTATCAGAAGTTGTAACAGGGAGGTAATAATCCCTCTTTACAAGACACTGGTTAGGCCCCATCTGGAGTACTGCATGCAGTACTGGAGGCCACACCTTCACAAGGACATTAACCAAATTGAGGCAGTCCAGAGAAGGGCAACCAAAATGGTGCAGGGACTGCATCAGAAAACATACGAGGACAGATTAACTGAGCTCAATATGTGTACCCTAGAGCAAAGGAGGGAGAGAGGTGATATGATTGAAACATTCAAACACCTTAAGGGCATTAACAAGGTGAAAGAGTCTAACATGTTTCAGTATAAGAAAAATAGCAGGACAAGAGGATACAGCATGAGATTAGAGGGAGGCCGATTAAGGGGTAATGTGAGGAAGTTCTTTTTCACAGAAAGGATGGTGGATGTATGGAACGACCTACCTCAGGAAGTGGTGAATATGAATACAGTGCAGGGCTTCAAACAGGCATGAGATAGGTATGAGGGAGCAATAGAGATGAGTATCAATAGATAGGCCATTGACAGAGCAAAGGCCAATGGCACATTCATAAGGTAGAAAAAAGAAATGGGCAGACTGGATGGGCCTTGCGGTCCTTATCTGCCATCAACTTCTATGTTTCTATGTTTCTATGTGTACAGGCCACTTTCTACAAAAGTTAAACCAGCTTGTGCATTGGATGTTGGGAGGTACAGTACACTTTAATAAAATGGATCCAGCTATACACACACTCCATGAAGTCATTAGTTCATGATATTTCACAGAGACTCACATGATTCAAATAGTCCAATGTTTTTCAGTGAACCTTCAACACAACTCTGCATTTTATTTTGTTTTACCATTACATTTTTTGTGACTGTGTCTACATTAAGAAATATGCTGTACCTCAGAAAAATCAATTCTAGGCAGAGGAGAAAAATATAGAATTTGATTTTTGGTTAATTTAAACAGCTAGTATACTGTCATTTTAAAGGCAGTCATCTATTATTTTTTATATCTGAGATATTTGGTTTTCTCCCTTTAGTCAATTAGAAGGTTTATGTTTTCATTTGATTTTAGCAGGCATAATTTGTGGCACTATGCTTGGCAGCTAACATACCTAGCTCTGGTCCTCCCATTACATCATTGGCATTGTGACCTCATTGACTATGACACCACAGCTGCTCAGGAAGAGCCACTCGGTAGCTTCCAGGTCAGTCACCTGTGATGCCACTGTCAGTGAGGTCACAGTGCTGATGCTGTAGTGGGAGAAATAGAACTAGATACGTCAGCTGCCAGGTAGAGTGATGTTCCACACATCCAGCATAATACTATCACATAGAAAACTTTCTAATGACCAAAACGAAAAAAAAGAAAAATTTTAGAAATAAAACATTACAACTCATTACTTCTTAAAATTTGAACCATTGTTCGGTCTGCTATTTGACCAGTCTCTCCCTCCATGTAAGATGTGATCTTGTACGCAAATGGATCCTCCCAGCCTTTGACTATGCAGACTTAGTGTACAGTGCTGCCCCCACCACCTCCCTTACCAAACTCAGTGTTCTGTTTCATGCCTTCTGTAGGTTCACCTCTAACTCCCCCTCTTTAACTCACCGCTGTGACCTATACTCCTCCCTTTTCCTCCAATCCCTCATACAGAGACGCTCCTCGCACTGCTCCACCTTCATCGCTAAATTCTGGTTTGGGCCCCTTCCACCCTACCTTGCCTCTATCCTCAGTCTGGTTAATCCCTCGCCCTACAACTCGCCTTCGAACTGTACCTGTACTTTTTTCCCTCCCATGTGTACGCACATCAGCTGGCAAGCTTTCCTTCTCCTAGAGACTTCCTTCCCTCTGGAACAGTGTCCCCCTCCAAATCCATCTTTCTCCCTCCTTCCGTGCCCTCAAGCACTTACTCAAGCCAACCCCTACTACTTCTTGTATTTGTTCTCCTTCCAAGAACTCACTTACTTCAGTTCCGTTGTTCCCCTCTCCTCATGCTACAACTCATTGTATATGTCTATGTAAATATTGTTTGTATTTATTGGATACTTTTCTATTGTAAATAGCATTCTCTTTTTTTATTATGTATAATTCCTGTATTTTGTTACACCTCTGCTGTCAATGCTGTATTTTCCTTTTGTATCTCCTCCCTCTGGGTCACACCTGGAAATGAGCTTCTGCTCATGGTGTCTTTTCCAGTCACCAACTTTTAAATAAATAAATTTGTGGTTCTACTAGCTGTTGAAATGCTTTGGATATTTACTGTTGCACCTCTTCAGCCCTGTCCACTTCCTTTGTGTTTCATAACCCTTTTTTAATTTTTTGAACACAATTCTGTTTATAAGTGAAGCCATAATTTAATTAATTACTATGAGTTCAGACATCAGTGATAGACACTTTGGCACTGTATTGGAGCATTTTGCTGCAGAAAAGTCCATATACTAAATTGTATATAGTACTGGCCCAATAAGAAGTCAGCTTTTGAGTCCAAAAAAAGGGGATTAGCAGTGTCTTATGTACAGAATCTAACTATGTGTGTTATATCCATAACACATAAATATGAATCGCTGAAATATGTCTGAAGCCCTATATCCTGAACTCTAGCTGCCAAATGAGGGGCTTTAACATGGTCAGACAGTATAGACTGGACAACAGTAAGGAAGGTGGAATCCTTTTATATTTCAGGGAAACCCTAAGTGCTACACTGATCTTAAGCAATGCCATTGAAGATTCCATCTGTGAATGGATCATAACGAACTTACACTAGGTTCGGTCAAGAAATTATACACCTTCCTCAAATACAATCCAGCCAAAGGTGGTCCAAATGGTCTTGCACAGCTGAACCAAAGCATTGGTCACAGTTCCCCATTGAGGGAGCTCATAATGTTAGGAGACTGGTTGCAAGGCCCTTGGATTGAGTGTGCCTGATTACTGAAGTAACTCAACCTCTCTCAATTGATTTCCATTCCCACTCATCTCAACCTCAGATCCTAAAACCATTCTCTGCTGGACTGCACAGTTACAAACTGAGATGACAGGGTCCTTCAGGCAGTAGTATTGTCTGCTACCATCAATGACCACTCCCTGACAGTCTGCATCTTGTTCTGTAAGCATCTCTGCCCCCAACTCCAAATGTTATCCTTCAGAGATCTCGCCAAATGTGATACAGCACAGCCATGCTTGGACATTAGAGTTATGGACTGGTCCATCCTCATACCCTATCGGATGTAAATTCTGCTCTGGGGTTCCTTATTACTGTGCTGTCCTACACCCAGGACAAGCATTTCCTGGTCATCACTTTGAGAGTTTGAGGTGGGAACTCCAGATGGCTGACTAAACACCTTCCGAGAAAAATGAAGCACAAAGACTCCCTGTGGGCAGCTTACAAATCCTCCTCATCAACATCTGCCTATCGGAGGCTCTGTAACTTCTGTAAATAGGAAACAAAATCTCTTAAGGCTGCCTACCTTAAAAACCTCTAGGTCAGCAACATAGGTGACCCCAAAAAGTGCTGGGCATCAGTGAACACCCTCATTAAACCAGATACCAAACAAAGCACCATCAAACTGTGCTCTGAAACTGAAATCTTAGCTTACCCCCTCAGGTCACGAGGGCCCTCAATGACAGATTTACTAACCTGGATGGGTACCTTGCAAAACTCCATCTTTAGGTCACTTAACTGGCTCAGAACAGCCAGGTTACAGATGAACTCCAAATCCCTCCCTTCCATTTCAAGGCCACTTCCCTTAGTGAGATCCGGTGACAACTTATGGCCCTCCCAAACTTGGTAGTTCAGGCAGCGATGGTCTCTGCCTGAGGTTCCTCAAGCTAACGGCCAACCTTATAGTGAAACTAATAGCCACCCAATTTAACTTATCACTATCCTCCTCAACTGTGCCATCACTATAGAAGCAGGCCAGAGTTGTTCCAATATTCAAATAAGGTGACCCTAACCAACTGGACAACTATTGACTTGTTTCCATCCTCTTATATTTAAGCAAAATACTCAAGAAAATTGTCTTCCAACAAATCTTGGAACATGTATCAAAGTACAGTCTGCTCTTCCCTCACCAACATAGTTTTAGAAAGGGACACAGTACCGCCACTGCCTTGGCCTGTTTAACCAACCAGGTTTTCAAGGGTATGGATGAAAGTAAACTAACTGGTGCCATGTTCAGGGATCTATTGATGGCCTTCGATCTTGTGGACCACAACATCCTCCTTGAAAAACTGCACTGCTATGGGTTTTCAGCTGCAATCACAGACTGGTTTGGTAACTATATCTCGGAGAGAGAGAATGAAAGTGGTTAGCATGGAGGTCCGCTCCCAACACTCTTGGGGTTAATACAGAGGTACCTCTGGGGTCTATATTCAGGACATTTCTGTTCTCCTTCTTTGTGAACTACCTCCCTAGGGCAAGCAAAGGTTGCCGCATGCTTATGTATGTGGATGACCTGATTCTCTTTTACAGTGTGAAAATCTTGAATGACCTGTCCTCCTGTTGCCCAGAGGTGGTTAATTTCAAGCAGACTACTAGTTAATGCCAACAACATAAAGGTGATGCTCTTCAGGACCAAACCCTGGCTCTGCAGCTGGACAGTAGGCAAAGTGCCCCTCACCTCTTGACCATTCAGTCACCAGACGGCACCTCCTTAGAACAAGTAACTGCATTTAAATACCTAGGGGTAACACTGGACCCCCCTTTACCATCTCAGACCACATTAGTCTAACAGTAAAACACATTCATCAGCAATTGGGGGTCTGCTTCAGACTAAAGATTCTCATGACCCTCAAAGTACAGATGACCATAGTCCAGGGTATGTTTTTCCTGTCATTGACTACTGCTCCCTGATCTACACCCTGTCCTGTAATTGCAACTTCTCTAGGTTTAACTCAACATACAACAGCATCTGCAGGTTTGTCTAATTGGTCCCTTACACAACCCATCACTGCTGCCTCTATCAAACATTTGGCTGGCTCTCCCCACAAGCCCACTGTGACTACCTTGTGGGCTGCCTTGTCAAAAAGCCTCTCTGACATAAAGAGAACTCCCCAATTAGCAGTACTCCTCCATCCCAGACCTGCCACCCATAACCTCTGGTCTCCTCACACCAACTCCTTGAAGAACACCAGGTAGCCACCAGCATGGGTCAAAAAGCATTCTCCACTGCCGCCCCTAGACTCTGGAATAGACTGCCAGCCCTTCTCCACTCTCTAGACACTACCTCCCTCTTCAAAGCTTGCTTTCAGAGTGCCCATTTAAGTTTAACCACCTCTGCTTGCAGATGCTCTAATGGTTAGGGGTCAAGAGAGCTCCTTAAGTCCAGCCTCTAAATTTGCACCAACTGCCTTATTGTAGCATCTTCTTTTCATCAAACTCATGGTTTGTATCTTGTATTTAGTTCTCATCTATTGTCTTTATGTTTGTCATGTCCTTAAGCTGATATGCCTGTAATTTGCTTACCACCAAGTAGGTAACTGACTGGGTGTCCAAACTGTATTGTTCCATACTGCATTGCATCAGTCTGCAATTACTTGCCTTGTATTATGTTTATTTTTCTGCTTTGCCCAATGCACATGTATTGTATGTTTATGTGTCATCTTGATAGCCTGGGTCATGCCTGAAAACCCTGGGACCTGTGCACCTACCCATCATTGAGGCAGGAAGCATAGGAAAACCAGGAGCAGTTATAAAATTCACAAGTAGTGTTTTATTATTGTCAATAACAGTAAAATAAGAAATAAAAATTGTTCAGTATAAATATTTACAAAGGCAGTACAGAGAAAACAAAGTCCTTCATCTGAGGTTTCTTTTCAATTCCAACTCTCAGTCTGTCTGTCACTCTCTAGCAAAAGCATTGCTGCTCTTTTTATAAGTCTTTGCCTGGAAACTCATTAAGAGACATCCTGTTTCTCACAAAATGTTCTTGCCAGTTTCTTTAAAGAGCAGGCTTGCAAATAGAACAATCCCAAGTTGGCCCCCCTGCTGACACCTCTGTGAAAGAGTTTGCAAACAAGCCTGAGAGGAGCTCAAACTGCAATCATTTCAACAGTATAACTATATACATTTCAAACAAAGGGATCCCAGTATCACTTACAGTTTCACACAAAGATTCACATATATTTTATAACTGCAGATATGCAAGGGGGAAGAGAAGACAGAAAAAGCAAGTGACGGCAGAGAGATAGTGAAAGGCGGAGAACCTCAAGACCATCAGAGTGATCAATTCCTAGGACTCATGAGAACATTTGGTTGCGCAACCAGGCAGACAAGAGACAGAAAAGGAGAGGATAGAACAGATCCTTGCATTTAACTCTTTCTGCATAACAAATGTGACAGGGCCTTATTCAACCTTGTCACACTACCTGATTATCAAATGAATACATTTTAAAAAGTACATGGTTTACAGCAAACTATTGAGATTAATTCTACAGCATGATGGGATCATTATCAGTACAACTGGATGGGGTGCTGTATCGGGCACCCATTTTTAATTTAAAAAACTAAAACAAATCAAATGTTCTTAAACACATGATTTAAATCTGTATTGAAGTCTTTGTATAGCCCAAACTTTTAGCCTAACTATATATGGGGGTGGGTGGAAGAGGTCAACCAATCTTCAGTTAATATTATAAGAATAAACTAGCTACATATAGCAACATGCAATCTACTTGTCACATCTGTAACAATAGGTTAGCAGACTAAAGATAGGAATAACTAAGAGCTCTGTGATCTGCTATAATGTTCTCAAGTGCAAAGTGAATGTGAAGGTACTAACCTGTAGGCAAACAGGACATAGTCCTTCACAGAATTCTGCGAAACCACGATAGATCGATCTTTGTGTATAGGGTCATCTCCAGGAGACAAGTCCACATGATGGAGGAGTCTGCAGGAATCTGCTAAATCAAAAACCTGGGGAAACACCATGACCTTGTTACATATGTTTCAACCCTTGACAGCACAATAGCCTGTTTTCATGAACATTATTTATTTATTTGCTTTTGTTAACCAGGTAAGCACACTAGACAACCAAGTGCCTATTTTCAGGTGCGAGTCGTGCGACCCGGGAGAATACAAAGGTACATTCAAGAACATCAGGTAAAAACAAGTACCAAGAACATTCAATAAACATCAGACAAAAGCAAGGTCAAAACAAGAGCATCAGGGGTTTACATTGCAAACAGAAGGTAGATAACAGCATGGTTCAAGCATGGAAGGCAGTAGCCAGCATGCCAGGGCAACAACCCCCTAAAGGATGAGGGTAGCAGGTAAATCAAATAGTTACAGCTGGAGTTAGAGAGGCCTAGGACAGAACATAAATATCAGGAACATATACATAATAAATGAGCAGATTAGGCCAGTGTGGACCCAACATAATACATTTTTCTAATAGCTGCGAGCTAACTAGTAGATAAGGTGCATAGACCTGTCACCTTGAGCAGACAAATTAGGCAACGACTCAACCAGTCAGAGTGGAGTGGGGAGAAGGGGCTTAGTTAAGTGCAGAGGCAGGTAGAGGCCAATTTGAGGAAGCCCCAGAGGGAGGCTTTAAAGCAGGGATGGGAGGTGGAGGAGCGAGTGCTTGCTGGAAGGGAGTTCCACAACCTGGCTGTGTACATGGTGAAGGCCCGGTCGCCCATTTGGGTGCGAGTTTTTGGAACCGGGGGGCCTGAGAGTCACTGGATCTTAAGTGGTAGGAAGGGGCTGCAGGTAGGAGGGTTACGGCGAGAGCAGAAGGGGTGGCAGTTCTGACAACGTTGTCGATGAAGTTGCCTAAGACAAAGGTGTGGTGTTTTTCCGGTGGGAGCCACTCGAGCCGGGAGTAAAGCTCACAGCGGTGGGTGAGGCACGGAGCTAAGAGTGCAAAGCGACGTATACTGTTGTATGCCATGTCCCATTTTGAGATACTGGTTTTTGTGAAATGGGAAAAGGAGACATGTCCATAGCAGAGCATGAGTAGGAGGACCCCTCTGGATAGGGTGAGGCGGGCAGCCATGATAAGACAGCTTTTTGCTCTGTATGCAAGGCCCAATTTACAATCTGAGGCCTTACATGTGTTGCGAATATGCAGGGTAAAGTCCAGTTGTGGGTCAAGTGTCACCCTCAGGTACTTGACAGAAACTGCGATTTGTAGGAGGGACCCATCGGCACCTGAGATCTTTAGAGGGGCAGGGACAGCTTTTGTCTTGGCTGTAGAGCCAAAGAGCATGGTCTGCATCTTCTGCAGGTTGATAGTGAGCTTGTGGTCCTTTAGCCAGGTTTGGATTTTGTCAAAGTCGGAGTTTAGCCTGGCATTGATGACCGAGATGTCCTGGGAGCTGGTCAGGATGACTAGGGCATCTGCGTATAGGGTGGATTGCCCGTGAGCCGGGGCCAAGGGCAGCTCATTTATAAATAGGAAAAACAGGAGAGGCCCAAGGACAGAGCCCTGGGGACCGCACAATTAACTGGAGAGGGATCAGACAGGGCCTTGTTGAATTTGGTGTATTGTTGTCTGCCCAAGAGGTAGTTAGTGATCCAGGCAAGGGTGGGGGAGGAGAAGCCAAAGGACAGGAGAGAGGTGCACAGGAGTGAGTGATCAACCCAGTCAAAGGCTTTTGAGAGATCCACGAAGATGGCTGTGGTCAGTTTGCCTTGATCAGCAGCAGATCTAATTTTAGAGATGACCACGGCTAGGGCAGTGGAGGTGTTATGCCCTTTTCTGAAGCCATGTTGTGCAGGGGAAAGTAGATTGTGGATCTGTAGGTAGTGGGTGAGCTGTGAAGCAACCACCTTTTCAAGAAGCTTGCTGATCGCTGACAGGATTGCTATAGGGCAGTAGTTCTTGGGATCTTTAGGGTCACCTTGTTTGAGAAGAGGGACGACTTTGGCCACTTTACAGATGTCCGGGATGATACCCGAGGTTAGCGATCTATTATAGATTTGGGTGATGGGTTGGGCTAGGATAGATTATCCAAGCCTGAGTAGTTTGGGCTCAAGTCAGTCATACCCTGCACCAGTATGAGGGGAGAGACCAGCAAGGAGCTTCTGGGTCTCCATGACAGAGATGACCCTGCGCTAGAAGGGAGGTTGGGGGGTTTTCCTGCTATGGGGGTCTTGGTCCTTGGGGTCATGGGATTGGTAGGGGATAGCAGGCAGGTCAGAGAACAGGGAGTTAAAGGCATTGGTGATTATGAGGGGTTTGTTGCAGTTAACCCCGCCAATGTGAATATCTGTGACCTGAGCTCTAGCTGACCCTCCAACTGTGTTTTTGATATTCTGCCAGAAGCTCTTTGGGTTTCTGGCTGAGGAGAGTAGAGCAGATTAGCAGAACTCACTCTTGGTGGAGCGGATGGCTCTTTTACACAAGTTTCTCAGTGGTCTGTACTCAAGGAGGTCTGTACTGGAGAGGGAGGCCTTGTATCTCGCCCAGAATTTGTCCCTTTGTTTCATAAGGGAAAAAAGGCCTCCATGGAGCCACTTTGTGACAGTGCCCATCACTCTCCTTTTAGTGAGGGGAGCATGTTTATTTTGCAGGGGAGTAAAGACAGCAGAAAGCTGTCAAGGCCCCCTGCAGGGTCTTTTACAGAAGTGACCTGGGTCCAGTCTGTTTGCCGTAGGTCAGCAAGGTAGCCTCCAACATTAAGTGTGGAACAGTCCCTCATCTGGATCACTTTACTGGGGATTTTGGGAGAGGAGACACCCCATAAACAGTAGGTGGGAGAGTGATCTGAGATAGCATCAGGGAGAATACCACAGGAGGCAATTCTATCTGGTCAGTTGCTCAGCACCCAATCAATGAGGGATCCTTTGTCTCTGCATGAGGAGAGCCTTGTGGATTCAGTAATGAGTTGGCTGAGGGCGAGACCAGCCAGCAGGGGCTCATATTGCTGGACGTTGTGGTTCATCCAGTTTAGGATAAAGTTCCCTAGGACTAATAGTTCAATCGAGCCGACCTCGGGACTAAGGCTGCTGAGGAGGGAGGAGAGTCCAAGCACACCACCCTTAGGAGGATTGTAGGCACAGATCAGGTGAACCTTTTCAGTGTTGCCTAGCAGAAGAAGGGCATGCAGGAAGTCACTGGTAGGGGATAGGTTTGAGGTATGTCCTGTAACAGATATATTTAAGTACATCTTATAGTATAGGAGTGCCCCACCCCCTCACTTGTTCCCTACCCTGTCTTGTCTAACAAGGTTGTAGCCTGGGAGGGCACATGCAGAGTCTGGGGTGTGGGGCTTCAGCTAGGTTTCTGAGACCCCATAATATCAGGGTTGTAGTGTGCCACCCAGGCTGTTAGCTTTGCTAGGTTAGGTAGCAAGCTACATACATTCAGGTGTGCCAATTTCATGCCTTTGGCAGATAGCCAGGCAGGGGGGCTTCAGAGAGGGCCTGGCAGCCACTGAACCAGGGTTTTGGGCTCAGGCCCCAGCCAGACCATGAGGCACAGTGCCACCACTCAAAGGCAGCATCCTGTATGGCCTCGGGGGGGGCCAAGAATGGAATCGTTCTGGGTCAGAGCCCTAAAACAAGGCATGGGGGTGACTAGGTATCGCGCACGTGCTCAGTCTACCTAGGGCTATGATATGGGCCAAGCAGCTCAGGAAGGTGATCAGTGGATAATAAGTCACATCACTCTGGGGCAGGAGCCCTAGTAGATTACCTTGCTCTGGTGCTATAAAAAATGATACGATGCTGCTTCAGGCTCCAGAGTTATTATACATGCACAGGTTGACTAACTAGCTCTAAATATTATGAAACAATAGGATGCTATTCCTAGTTCCAGACATACTAGATGTGCACAGCTTGATCAGATAGTAATTGGATCTAACTATCTCAAGCAAGGAATGGACGGTAATTAGTTGTAACTAGCACTAGCAAAACCAGTGTAAAGCTACTCATGCACATTTGATGGAGATCATTCAGTTCCCAGTAAGCATGGCACTGAGCCAACAGAGGTGGAGAATGCAATAGGCACCCCCAGGCTAGTGGGAGGAGCTAGAGAGGATTTAATGGGAGGAGGGAATGGAGTGGGTGGGCAGGAAAAATTCAAACCCCTACAACTGCTGGAGAGAAGTCTCCATCCTGATGTAGTTCAGTGTTTTAAAGTGTCCCAAAAGTTTTTTTAATTATTACCCTTTTGCTTCAGCTGGCCAGGGAGGTCCACCAACGCGACAACCAGCCGGTGCCTCAGACCATATATGCCCAATC